>CM065598.1:99664829-100864829 GCA_033119425.1 Bufotes viridis
GTGCGCTTCTGCAAGTCCAGAACGGAGGATGACGCTCATACACGGAAGCAATGGACTCGCCCTTAGTGTTTGCAGATCCATTTGACTTCACCGGATTTAAAAGGGTTTAACATGAATTCAATATCGATGACCCCTAGGAGAAGTTAACAGTATGTGATTGATGGGGGATCAGACTTCGCGTACTTTTGCACTAGCGTTAATATTTTCCGGTATTGAGATCCGTCATAGGGTCTCAATACCAGAAAAAAACCCACTTCCGTTTTGTCCCCATTCATTGTCAATGGGGACAAAACGTAACTGAACAGAACGGAGTGCTCCAAAATGTATTCCGTTCTCATACCGGAGAGCAGCATGCTGCGGTTTGCTTTCCGTCATGGGATGCCGAGCAAGACAGATCCATCATGACCTAAAATGCAAGTCAATGGGGACGGATCTGTTTTCTCTGACAATGGAAAACGGATCCGTTCCCCATTGACTTTCAATGGAGTTCGTGACGGATCCGTCGTGGCTATGTTACAGATAATACAACCGGATCTGTTCATAACGGATGCAGACGGTTGTATTATTAACAAAACCTATAGAAGCGACCTACACGGGCGACACCATTTACAAAACTAACCTACAACAAACACATACAAAACAGTAAGAGAATAAACATAATGGAGCCCATATTGTGCGATGAGATAAATATGATATTCTTTTACTGTTTTGTATTACAATAAAGAAGACGTTTTCTAAATAATATGGTAGTTTGAACTTTCCACGATCTGAATATACATGTGTTTGTTGTAGGTTAGTAGTTGCATTATTAGTAACGGAAGCGTTTTTGCTGAATCCTGCCGGATCCAGAAAAAACACTAGTGTGAAAGTAGCCTAACGGCACCACTGCTAATCAGCATCAGCATCACATCCAACCCTTTCTGGCAGCTCAGTCTCATAGAAGTGAATGGGGCTGAGCTACAATACCAAGCACGGCCACTACACAATGTATGGCGCTGTGTCTGGAATACTATGAAGAGGCTACAGCCGGTGAGATGACTCCTGGAGGAGGTGGCAGGAGCTGGACCCCCACCAATTAGATACCGATTATCCACAATATTTTTATGTGGTAAATTGGGCATTTTATCCCTTTCTTACTATGACTTAGGCGCATCATGCGCCAGCGTAAGGGGTATTAAGACTGGTATCTAAAATGCTAAACGATGCCATATGTGTTTATTATGTGTGTGCTGCTTCAGGAGATGCCACATCAGACAACTACATAGAGTGCCAGGCAGAATAAGCTCAGCCCTAGGTGCAACCATAAAACACCAGAAAAATACCACAAAGGTTGGGCTTACACTGGCGCGTTTCAGTTCTGTTATAGGCGTGGAACAATGAAAATGAATCCCGAGCTGGTTCCATTATATGACAGACACCAAGGGCACCCGATGGAGCCCATTCTTACTATAATGAGGTCTATCAGGTTTCCTTCATGGTGGCCTTGGATTTATTGCACAAACTAGTGCAGCATGCTGTGCCATTCTCTCTGTGCCGGTCTGAACTCTGCCTTAAAGGGGTTGTTCCATCATTAAATCTCAAAGTCATTCTATAGATCATAAAATCTATAGATTCAGTGAACGGTAACGACATTTAGACAATATGGCACCACCTAGTGTTCACTGGTATAGTAATGTGCACATCCACCTCATGAGCCGAGTGCTGGTGGTCACACATGCTCAGCCAGGTCTCTGCTTAGTGATCCTCTGTTCAGTGCAGTCTACAGAAATAGCCGTCAGCCCTGCCTGTCAGTGAAGGAGCAGAGCCCCTGCGGTACAGCTAATTAGGGTACTTTCATACTAGTGTTATTCTTTTCCGGCATTGAGTTCCCTCCTCGGGGCTAAATACCGGAAAATAACTGATCGTTTTTATCTTAATGCATTCTGAATGGAGAGAAATCCGTTCAGGATGCATCAGGATGTCTTTAGTTCAGACACTGTACGGTTTTTGGACAGAGAAAATACCGCAGCATGCTACAGTTTTATCTCTGGCCAAAACTCGGGAACACTTGCCGGAATGCTGGATCTGGCATTCATTTCCATTTAAATGTATTAGTGCCGGATCCGGCATTAAAATTACAGCATTGACGGATCCGTGTCTCTGGTCTGCACATGTGCAGACCATTAAAAATCTGAAAATAATAAATACTGGATCCGTTTTTCTGGATGAAACCAGAAAAACGGATCAGGTATTGCAATGCATTTTTTAGGCCCCTTTTACACTTGCGTTGTGTGGATCCGGCGTGCACTTCCGTCCCGCCGGATCCGTCACGTCGCATGACAACTGAAAGCATTTGTAAACGGATCCGGATTGCGGATCCGTCTGCAAATGCATTGCAAGTGCAGATCCGTCTCTCCGTTTGCCATGCGGATAGACGGATCCGTCTTGTATTTTTTTCACCGTTTTAAAGGTCTGCGCATGTGCACACCTGAAGGACGGATCCGTCCTTCAGTCTTTTTTTAATGCCGGATCCGGCCCCAATGTAAGTCAATGGGACTTAAGGCCTGATCAAGCGTTCAGTCATGTGTTCAGGCTTTTCAGGACGGAGATAAAACCGCAGCATGCTGCAGTTTTATCTCCGTCCTGAAAAGTCAAAAAGACTGAACTGAAGACATCCTGATGCATCCTGAACGGATTTCTCTCCATTCAGAATGCATTGGGATAATCCTGATCAGTATCTTTCCGTCCTAGAGCCCCGAGGACGGAACTCTAGGACGGACAGTAAAAACGCTAGTGTGAAAGAGGCCCAAGACTGATTAGGATCCTGATCAGGTATTTTAATGCGTTTCTCAGACTGATCAGTCTAAAAATGACATTTGTTTTCATACAGTTTGCCTTATCAGGCAGGCAGTTCAGGCAACGGAACTGCTGCCGGAATCAAACAACACAAGTGTGAATAAGGGTACTTTCACATTTGCAGCATAGCTATTCGGCAGGCTGTTCCGTATCAGCCTTGCCGCAAGTACCCGTGCACTGCCGTGCTGCTGCTCCGTCCCCACTGACTATAATGGGACGGGGGGCGGAGCTACAGCACAGCACGGCAGCGGATCCAGCAGGCTGTTTACCTGCCGGAACAGCCATGCCGCAAATGTGAAAGTAGCCTTAGGAGACTTCTTATGAGGGGATGTAACGGGTACTATACTGTCAGCAGCCAGAGGGAGAAGCAGACTGATTCTGTCCCACTCCCAGCAGCACAAAGGGAGATGTATGGATAGAAAATTATGCAAACTTTGTTCTTCTAGAAACGCTGCAAATTGCTTTAGAACAGCCATTAACAGCATTTCCGGATACGTGGGATATGGTTAGGAAACCTCCACTTCCATTAGAGAGCGCTGGCAGCTCCTGATGAGCTCTTCCCCATAGATATAAGCCGGGCACAGCCTGTGCAGATCACATATCACAGCGCACACTTCTATCCACCTGTACATGAGCCAAGTCTTGGCAGCAGCTAATGAGTTAGAGGACACTATGAGTGATCTGCATCAGGAGCCATAGGCAACAGCTTGCCATTAGACAGGGCCTCGCTAATGTACTCCGAGTCCATTACTCAGTCATCTATCAGATGGCCGCAGTTCGTCTTGATAGATTCCAGTGCTCTGTGATCTGTAAGGTGCTGCCAGGCAGATGCATTAGAAGTCTGGAGCTGGGAGGACAGAGCAGGGTGAATACATGGCAGCCGCAGCCAGTAAATCTTCCTCTCTCCCAGCAGCTCATAGTAGACGCTGCAGATTAATAGCAGAGGGATGGAGCAGGGTCCACGGTGAACGTGCGAGCAGCCAGAGATCATTCACACCCTCCTCATCTCTACATCATAGTGTGGACTCCGATATGGTCACCAATCATAGTTCTTTATGGAAGCAGAAATCATCGCTCCTCCAGCAGAAGGGAACGGCAAACGTTACACATTTCTATTACAAACAGATTAGAATCTAAGAGAGCGTTTCCACTAAAAACCGTCAGCCATTTATTGGTTTCTGGAAAAGCTGGGTGAGGATCCTTATGACCACTGCTACAGGAGGGGGTCACCCAGCTTTCCCATGTCCCCGATACTCAGCCTACAAATGCAGAGACGTCCTCTGGTCCTGGAATCGCTGTATAACTAAGGGCACTTTCACACTAGCGTTATTCTTTTCTGGCATTGAGTTCCGTCCTCGGGGCTGAATACCGGAAAATAACTGATCAGTTATATCCTAATGCATTCTAAATGGAGAGAAATCCGTTCCGTATGCATCAGGATGTCTTCAGTTCAGTCACTGAACGGTATTTTGGACGGAGATAATACCGCAGCCTGCTGCGGTATTATCTCAGTCGAAAATGCCGGATCAGTTGACAGAATGCCGGATCCGGCATTAAAAATACCTGAAGGACAGATCCGTCCTTCCGGTCTGCGCATGCGCAGACCTTTAAAACTGTCGAAAAAATACAAGATGGATCCATGAAAAGCGGAGAGACTGATACGTTCATGTAATGCATTTGTGAGACGGATCCGCATCCGGATCCATCTACAAATGCATTCAGTTTAGATCCAGATCAACAGATCCGGCGGGCAGTGCCGATGACGGGACTGCTTGCCGGATCACTCTGCCGCAAGTGTGAAAGTAGCCTAAGCAGATATCATTTCTTGATGCTATAAAACCCAGCTTTCCCAGAAACTAGTAACGAGAAGCAGCTGAACAGAGTTTTCTATTCTCTACAATTATTCCATGGCCTACAATGTCCTATAGATTAGGAAGTCATCCGGTCATCCGGGACACTGGAAAGGAATGCTTCTGCCATAAAACCCCTTCTCAAATTTTCCACATTTACCATCATATAATCTGTGCAATTATCTCCAGGACTGGAAGAAAAATCCTGACCTCGCCTTCCTTCAGTGAGGCCCCATGTGTGAATAGACCGAACCTGCACTGAATGGAGCCAGCTGTGGGGCCCCCGACAGCAGAGCCAGCCGTAGGGCCCCTGACACAGCAGAGCCGGCCACGGTTCCCCAGGGCATGATGCCCCATAACAGATCCAGCCACAGGTAACACCCATAGTGTAGCCAGCAAAAATGAGCCCTACCCCGAAAATACGCTTCTCCAGCACTAGGTTGTGTCACGTGACGTCACAGACAAGGAGAATAGGAATACTGCATCCTTATACTGTGCCCAGGGTGGAAGCAGGTACGGCAGAATCCACTCACGAGACACGTCTACTGCCTCCCGTGTCCCGCGAGGAGATACCATAGTGAGGGCATGGTGCCAGAGAGGAGATAGGGCACAGTGCCATTGTAAGAGAGCGCGCCAGTAACACCCACTGACACCCTACCCCGAAAATAAGCCCTAGCCCTTTTTTGGAGAAAAAAATAATATAAGACCTTGTCTTATTTTCAGAGAAGCACGGTATGTAGTCGGTCACTGTATCCCCACAACAGACACAATCTCATCATACAAAACAGGATAACTTCATGTAAAAGTATTTAATACAGGTGAACAGTAGAATATGAAGTTCTCTTCAGGAGAGGAGGGCACCTCCAAGCACCTGCATGATCGGAATGACAGCAGCGTCTCCGATTCTTGGTATACAGAGACTTGTAAGACCATGATCCATCATCTGCATTGAAGATCACAGGCAGTAAATGTTCATCTCTGAAGTGCAGGAGGAATAAAATGACTGCTATGATTTTACAGCCTTCATCTTTTTAATGTAACATTTGGGATTTGGAGCAGCGCTCTCGTGGTTGTGTGCCAGGGTAGGGGGCGAGTGTTTAGAAGTGAAGCCCCGCAGGGAAAAGGTCATTCTACAATATATGATGTTCCTGCACGCAGTACTATATGTGGTGTCCGTATAGATAAAATGTATGGCATGCTGCTGTATATCCGACGGTATAGTCACCTGTCGCACTGTTTCTAGGTGAATATACCGGCACAATACAGATCTGTAGGAGGCTGAATTTGTACCAGTCTCTGTAAGCCAAGAGTGGATCCAAAATACAGAAGATGTGCAAATCTGTCCAATTTTCAATTTTTTTTTATGTTAATTTAATAGGTCTACACGATGACCTTAGTCGCACGACACATAGGGCACAACTCCACTGCAACATTTGTCGCATTAATGTCGCGCAACAATTTTTCTAATGATAGTCTATGGTGTCGCACTGCAACACGCGACAGTCGCAGAAAAATCCATTTCGATTTGATTTTTGCAGTGTTGCAGTCGCAGCATGTGGCAATGCGACAACCATGGACTACCATTATAAAAATTGTCGTGCGACATTAATGCGACAAAAGTCGTCGTCGTGTAGACCTAGCCTAAGGCCTCTTTCACATGAGCGTGTCCAGATTAGGTCCGGATGCATTGCGGATGCGTTCAGTGAAAACTTTTCCTGCGATTGAGTTCAGTTTTTATCGCGCGAGTGCAATGGGTTTTGATGCGTTTTTCACGCGCGTGATAAAAAACTAATACAAACAACATCTCCTAGCAACCATCAGTGAAAAATGCATAGCACCCGCACTTGCTTCCGGATGCGATGCGTTTTTCATGCAGCCTCATTCACTTCTATGGGGCCAGGGCTGCGTGAAAAACGCAGAATATCGAACATGCTGCGATTTTCATGCAACGCACAAGTGATGCGTGAAAAAAAAAAACGCTCATGTACACAGAGCCATTGAAATGAATGAGTCAGGATTCAGTGCGGATGCAATGCGTTCACGTCACGCATTGCACCTGCGCGGAAAACTCGCTCGCGTGAAAGGGGCCTAAGGATGATTGTTGTTTTTAAGAATTATGTTCAGGGCTCTGTCCACCCTGGGGTCAAAGTTTCTTTTTCCTGCAGAGGCCGTGATGATTTAAAGGAGTTTTCTGGGATTTTAATATTGATGACTTATCCTCTGGATAGGTCATCAATATCAGCTCGGCGGAGGTCCGACACCCGGCACCCCACGCTAATTATCTGGCGCAGCCTTCCTTATATTCCTTACCTGCTTGTCATCAACATTGCAGCAGTGAGAAGTGTAATGACACCTAAGCCGTCCCCATTCACTTCTATGGGACGACTCTGTAGTATACACTTGAATAGGAACGAGCCGTCCCATTGAAATGAATGTAAACTGCTCACTGCTGCGGTGTCGACGGCGAGCAGGTAAACAATGAAGGGAAGGCTGCGCCGGCACGGAGCGCGCCATCTCAAACAGCTGATTGACAGGGGTGCCAGGTGTCGGACCTCCGCCAATCTGATATTGATTACCTATCCTGAGTATAGGTCATCGATAGTAAAATCCCAGAAAACTGCTTTAATGGATTGGGTCATTATCAGAAGCTTACGGATTCCTCCCAGCATCCTTTAGGAGATCAAAGACGGCAAGACTTCGCCTAATCTATATTCAATACAAATGAGGCAGATAGCGTCTATAAAGCCATAAGAAATTCCATATAGTAGCGATTGCGGTTTTACGTATACTTCCAGGAAATTCGGTGAAAGCTTGACATTCTGTTATGAACTTAAAAAGACACTTCTATCAAAAATGTGTCATCACATATTAAAAACCTATATGTGAATATTCTCTCCTTTTTTCATTAAAAATGGATTGATGGTTTTCTAGCTATATGGGGTCATTAATCAAACTGGTATAAAGTAGAAATGGCGTAGTTGCCCATAGCAACCAATCTGATTCCACCTTACATTTTCTAAAGCAGCTGTCAAAAATGAAAGGTGGAATCAGATTGGTTGCTATGGGCAACTACGCCATTTCTACTTTACAGCAGTTTGATAAATGACCATAATTTTTTTTTTAAAGTTGCTCTTTAATGTCCTCCTTTATTTTGACTTTTAGCACAGCAGATATTGTAGCTCTGACTTCAGTAAGTGGCATTTATCAGGTAGAGAAAGTTAATACAAGACACTTACTAATGTATTGTGATTGTCCATGTTGCTTCCTTCACTGGCTGGATTCATTTTTCCATCACATTATACACGGCTCGTTTCCATGGTTACAGACGACCCTGCAAATCCAGCAGTGGTGGCCATGCCTGCACACTATAGGAAAAAGCACCAGCCTGTGTGCGCTCCCATTGTCCCGGCCACCAGAGAGGCTGATGCTATTTCCTATAGTGTGCAAGCACGGCCACCACTGATGGATTGCAGGGTGGTCGTAACCATGGAAACAAGCCGTGTATAATGTGATGGAAAAATGAATCCAGCCAGCAAAGGAAGCAATATGGATAATAACAATAAATTAGTGCCTTGTAGTAACTTCCTCCACATGATAAATGCTATTTGCTGAACAGTGGGTTAATACCGATGATCTATCCCAGGGGTAGGCAACCTTTGGCTCCCAGCTGTTGTGAAACTACAACTCCCAGCATGCATAGTTGCTCTGCTCTTCTAAGAACTTACATAGAAATGAATGGAGCATGCTGGGAATTGTAGTTTCACAACAGCTGGGAGCCGAAGGTTGCTGATGCCTGATCTATCCTCAGGATAGGTCCTCAATATCAGATTGGTGGGGGTGCCGATAAAGGGGTAGCGGCTTCAGTGCAAGCACTTCTACCTCTTCATTAATTACCAGCGCGTCAACACACTTGTATAGGCGGCAGAGTGCAATTACAACTGCTCGCCCCGTTCACTGGACTATCCTCAGGATAAGTCATCAGCATTAACCCACTGCACAACCCCTTTAACTTCGGAAGTCCAGAGAGGAAAGGGGGCGAGCGACTCAATCACAGCATCACATATTACACTAATCAAAGCATTGTTCTTCTTCGGGCATCCGTACTGTATCCAGGCCAGTCAAGACAATAGAGCGGTCATACTGTTATCCAAATTCTACTCCTACTATTATAATGAGGATTAACCTACAGATAATATCGCCCATCGCAGCAGCAGTAAAGTGACAATGGATTTCCAATCTATATAGGTGCGTTGACAGTGTTTTGCATTTAAAGGGCTTTTCCAAGATTTTTATACTGATTACTAGGGATGAGCGAATCGACTTCGGATTAAACACCCGAAGTCGATTCGCAAAAAACTTTTTTGCTTCATACAGTATTAGAATGTATTGGCTCCGATGAGCCGAAGTTATTGCTTCGCGAGACTTCGGGTAATAACTTCATAAATTAATTTGTACTGTAAAGAAAACGTTCCCGAACTCGGGTTCAGTTCCAAGGTATCTCTACTTGTCTACAGCCGGGAAAATCGGACTCCAGGCTCTAGTATCCATAGATTATCAGGGAGATGGCTCAAAACTGGTGCAAAGGAAAACTGATGCTTTCAATTACCAAACAAGCGCTGGAAAATAAGGTGGAATCTCACTGGTTGCTAAGGGCAACTAAGCCAGTTTTTCCTGGCACCAGTTATGATAAATGTCCCCTTAATATTCCCTATGAAGGCACCATGTGCAGGAGGCACCTGATCTTACCTCTATGCGGCTCAGCTCCTGGCTGTGAATCACGTCCCTCAGTTGACTGTGCAGCTGTTGTACGAGAAGCTCCTTGTTCATCACCAGATCCCTCAGCTCCTCCGGTTCCCGCACGACCCCTCTAAAGAGACACACAAATAAGGGACACGTGCCAAGGAAGCTATCACATGCCATCATCTCACCACAATAGTTTGGCCTCTGTGCGCCCTACTGCAGCGGCCGGGCACAGACTGTATTAATAGAGGTTTTCTCTGGATGGGAAAATAAATGAGGTAAATTGGGAAGCGACTATTATTCGTCTATTAAGGATAAACCTTTCATTTGCCATGAAAACAGTTAAATTAGAAGCAGGATCGGGAACGCCACTCTCTCCTCCATACACAGTTTTATGCATTGGAGAAACTTGTCTATTATTATTTTTTTATTTATTCCGTTGAATTTTAATTTTCGGTGTATTTACACTAGATTTGGACTGTGGCAGTGTTGGGGACTAAAAAATATCAAAACAATAACAGCAACAGTAACGGAAATAATCAAATAATAAATGTAAACGATAACAATACAAACAGCAGAGCTAAAAATAATAATAAAAAACAAACGACAGCAAAAATAAGAAAATAATAACCAAGTCTAAGGTTTTAATTCCTGCAATTTCTTTCTAATTTTTCTGGTATCGTTACCCTTCTATTTCTTTTGAAAAATAAAATCCATAAAAAGGTTTTACTTTGCCACTTACTAAACAACGTTCAATTACAGCAAATATTTTCTGCACTTGGTACATATTGTATTTTATACTTGAGCTGATTTAATCTGAGATTAGCAATCCTTGGCTTTCTGGCAGCTGTAGTTCCACAGGATCCGGCCTGCTCGCCTCCTGAGCGCACATTCCCATATACAGAGTTTTAATCCTCTCTATAATTTCAGGGTTTTTATTATAATTCTGTACTTCTATGTGCGTTAAAATTACTTTCACTAGAATGTTCCAGTATTTTTTTTTCTATTTTGTGATTCCCAGGCTGACACTACGTTAATATTCCAAGACGTCTCTCGATATAATTTTTTTTTATAATTAACGCCACCTTTGATTTCTACCATAAGAAAATCAGGCCAGCTGCAAAATCCCTTTCATGTCACTGGCTGATGAGTAAAATGGGAGATGACAAGCTGCACCCAGGAACTGTACGCCCTGCACAGTGGGCTTTCGGTGCAAGCCATCGGTGGGCACCTCTTCCAACGTGAAAGGTGGAGATGACGGCAGAAGGAAATGAAGGAGGACTAGATAATTCTCACATAAGACATGTAAAGAAACAGAAGGTACGAGGGCGCAGCTTGTAAAAGGTCTGTACGGAGCTGGCACAGAGACGAATACAACCCCTTCACAGCAAATCACGGATAGGAAAAAAAAAAAAAAACGCTGCCAGACTACTCATAAATTATACAGCTCATCTGCATATTCAAGGCAGGAGACATTATGCAAATGTGGGCTGATTTGCACACTGTATTTTTTTTTTCTCCCCCTTGCCACGGCGGAGATTTAGCTTTCCAGGAGAGGCGGAGAGGACAGGACAGTTAGACGTGGTGATGATGGCATCTCTCGCCCTACAATCTCTCTTCCCAGACGCAGAGGTCCATGCAAAACAAACACTCCTTCTGGAGAACAGCCTCCAAACAAAGCCTGTATTTGCATGGCTAATTGCGCTGTTAATTAACCGGTTCAGCGCTGGAGAGGTTGTCTCATACAGGAGAGACGGAAATTTTTCAAGGCCTTTTGAGAATGGGAGAAAAATGCGGGCAGCGCGCGATGAATGAACAGGGCAGCGGGCACGGGGATCGCGTCCCTTCATCAGGCTAAACAGGGAAGGTGCCAATGCACCCATGTATATACATATTAGCCGTGATTAGAAATCCGAAGGATTTAGGAAATAAGAACGATGATGGTTAAAAGGTGAGGGGGGGGCTGTGCGACAGCGCACAACACTTCATAATTATTTCATCTGACGAGGCGTTCTCTGTCCCGGGGGATTATTTTACCTAATTGCAGGGTGTTAATGGGGGGGAAGGACGAGGAGGGGAGGTTTGCTAGAAGTTCAGGATGGCTCTCCTGTCTCAGGGGGAGGGAATAGGGAGTGCCCAGCTTATTTAGAAGAAAACAGAATGGCAGTATATAGTCATGCGGAGGCAGTTTCATCACAGTTCCCATCAGCTGTTCTCCAATAAGCAGCCAACGTTTTCTTACTGCTAGGTTTTTTTTCCCATTTCCTATGCTGCAGGCTTTGCACAACCCCCTCCCCCATGCCCAGCAGACCCATGCCAGGCTGCCGCTTATACCCTCTGGGAAAAGTTAACTGTAATTTTTTTCAGCTTTTAAATCAATTAGCCCGTCTGTTAATTAACATCAAGCCGACAGGAGGAGGAGAGAGAGCGAGAGCTGCATGGGCGGATGGCAGACGAGCTGGCACGATGCCATCCACTCAGTGGCAACGCCACAGTTTTGTGTGTTCTCGGCAGCGGGTATATGTCACGGCGGCCAATGAAGTGGGTCTGGAGATCCTTTACAGCTCCAGAGCAGACAAAGAACGGGGCACTGGCTGCCAGAACAAACCTCCTTACCAAGGGAAGCAAGACACAGAATATAGGTAACGAGTGGGAAGCCAGCAATGGGGCACGGGGGTGACTGATGCGGCTCCCCTCCCCCCAAATGTTCCTTCTGCCGCAGTGAGCAAGCAATGATGTATCCTTCCACGCCATGTAAGGCACCGTCGCCAAGCTGCCGGTGCCCGCCTCAAGTATGGAGCCGGCGGTTAAACATGGAGGAAAAATATTCATCAGTGAAAAAAAGGATCAGTGCCAAGGACCCTGGCATCTTTTACAGCATTACATCTTCCTCCGGGGACTCTTTTTTTCCTGCGGCTTTGCAAGCTCGTTTGGCATTCAAGTTTTGCAATTAACACGGAAAGAAACGCCTCGTCAACAACAAACAAAAGGGTTTGGGCCGCAGATCTGCAGGAACGGCACAGGCAGTTAGGACTTCTCGACGTGTCACAGTATGGCCGCTGCCAACCACTCCAAGAAGAGGAAATGCCAGCAGCAAACATGGGGGAGCAAGGATTTGATATGCAAGCACTGAAATGGAAGGGCACCTATGTGCAGGTGCTGGAGGATGCTTTCCAGGATATTTTTGCATTAGGAAGAGGCTTGTTCTCAATTCCCTGCACCCACATACAAACATGCACATACAATGACACACACATTTGCAGAGCAGGTACGTGGCAGGAAAAGCAGCTCCCCAGAAGCAGCAAGATCAGGAGGCTGAGAGAGATTTATCTGCATTTGCTGCTATCACCAGGGAGATGAATGGGGCCGAACCTAACCCTTTCTCCCAGATCTGCCTATGTGGAAGCGTCACTCAAAGGAGCACAAACTTGGGAGGTAGTCAGGAGTGTGCCACTTTGCAAAGAGCACTGCACTTGACGGGTACAAAGCATTGTCAACACTCCAGACGTGCCCTGGTAATTTGCTGTGCTGTAGTTTCTCGGATGGGTACTCACATGGTTGATGCTGTGTTGGCTCCAGTTAGGTCTGTGGGCACTGGGTGCAGGGTCAAAATCTGGCGCTGGAAACAAAACAAAAAAAATATGGATACAGTCAGATAAGTCAAGCCAACACGATGAGGATCTTACAAAAGTATGCGGAGTGTTCTGCTGCCCGTTGTGTAGGGGGCACTGACAACCTGGCTTGGAATATAAGACCCGCAATGGATTTACAGCTGCGCTCATGGCTTCAGATTTAACCATATGCCAATCGTTGGGGGAATTTTATATATTTTTTTTTTCTCTTAATAAATCCGCACTGGGTTTTAATGAGGAATAATTGTTTAGCTAACGAGCTTTGGCACACTGAAATAATGAAGTGCCCTATACGCACACTGTCTGGATTACAAAGACAAGCACTAAAGATTCTGCATGTGGATGAGAGAGCGCAGCCTCCCTCAGCAGGAGGAACGCAACGATGGGCGATGGGTCCGGGATCTTACTCCTCTGCCAAGGGGCGTACAGAGCCCCCACCAGGAGCGGAGGGGCGGCAGAGGGTTATTAAACTCACACAGCCTGAAGTCGGCGGCTAATGTCTCTAGTGGTTAATCATCCTACAGTGCTATGGCTTTGTGCATATCTCATTTGCATCTCATTACAGCTGCTTGTACAGGAGCCGATTCGGAGCGGAGAAAGTTGGAAAAAGCTGGCGTTGAGAGGGCAGCTTTCTATGTTCTGATAGATCGGAGCTAACCAGTCCCTACAGATGAGCGGAGGAGTCCTGCCACCACATTCCTAAGGATAATTGGAGCCCGGCACTCTGATGGCTGCTCATCCGGATACAGCAGTCCTCCACTATCCCTAATCACCGCCGCTTCTACAGGGGGGGGGGGGAGAAAGTAATGGGTATTAGTGTCACACATAGCTGGTGGTACCCAGGGAGCAGAGGAATGCCCGTCCGTTCTCAGCATCGTCACACAAGCATCTCCCAACTTTCCCAGGGCGTCCTAAAACCACTGATGCACTGAGCCAGGTAAGACTCCAGGGCAGGTAGGTGGGCGAACGGTGGATGTATACATGTAATATTCCTAACAGGCTGAGATTATGACACATGTAGATGTCGCTGTTGTTCTGCAGAAGGCTGTAATGATATGCAAAAACATAATGACTCCATCTGAATGTTGAGCAACCACAATTCTCGAGAGCCGGGGGAGGGGGAAGCAGAAAAAAAGAAGAAGGGCCGCGAGAAGGATGATACTTTAATTATCAGGCAATTATACCACAGGGGTTGTGTGATTATTATAGGAATGTGTAATGGTGACATGCAAGAGAAAATGGCATATAATTTCACATCCGTTTAATAGCCATAGAACAAGCCCTCCGCAACTGACTGAATCTCGAGCTGCTGGCTGTACACTAGGCATGTGCCGGGCCACGGCTGAAGGTTCTGGCACATAAAGCCGCCTCATTTATCTGCAGGAAAGCAAAAAATAATTAACATCCAGAGGAAGAGACGCTCAATTAACTGACAGACAACGCACGTCCCTTATAGTCTGTCAAGGGCAGGCCTGTGAAGCAAGCAGCCCTCCCCCAGCGCAGAGGAATGTCGCGCAATTGTGTGAGCGTGGGGGAGATATACACACACACCCATATTTATAGTGTATTTTTATCATAAGATTGCTTTTCCAAAAATTGTAACAAATTCACATGAAATACAGAGTCACATCTCTACCTTAGATACTAAGGCCTCATGCACACGACCGTATGTGTTTTGCAGTCTGCAAATTGCAAATCCGCAAAAAAAAACGGATGACGTTTCGTATGGCATCCGTTTTATTGCGGATCCATTGTAATAATGCCTATCCTTGTCCGCAAACTAGAAAAAATAGGACATGCTCTTTTTTTTGCGGAACGGAAAAACGGACATACTGAAACGGAATGCACACGGAGTACCTTCCGTTTTTTTTGCAGACCCATTGAAATGAATGGAAAACCGTAATGATTTATTTGCAGAAATTGTGAAAATAGTAGGAGGTTATGCATACAAATCATTGCAGAATATGAAGAGTGATGCGGTATATGGCAACCGATTAAAACATTTCCTACTATTAAGACACAAACTACTATATTAAGATGGCCGTATATAAGTGACAACAGGAAGGGCAGCCATATTAGCTCCTCCTCAAATTGTCGATTTATTATTTACTATAACACGAAGATGAAATGCCGCTCTGCCATATTTTCTCTTTTTTTTTTTTTTTTTTTACCAGCCAAACACTTAATTTGAAAATGTGGAATAACCTATGTGAGAGCCTCAACTCTAGTGTTGAGCGAACTTGTTTTTTTAAGTTCTGCGTCCAAAGTTCGGGTTATCGAAGAATCCCATTATGGATTCCAAATTCCGTTATGGTCCGTGGTAGCGGAATCCATAACGGGATTCTTCAATAACCCGAACTTTGGATGCAGAACTTAAAAAACAAGTTCGCTCAACACTACTCAACTCCTCTTATTCCTCTTGATTACGGTGTAGGGCAGAGCTGTAATTAGTCGCGGTCTTCATCCACATAACGCGGAGCTGCTATTGACAGATCTCTTTGTAGTTCTATTGCTTATTGAATCTGCTCTCTGGCTCTTCCCTCTCCTCCCTCTCTGCCTACCTCTTGAGGGATTGTGTTTCACACGCTGGGCAGCAGGGAAATGAAAGGCAAAGGAGATGAGAGGTGTGTTAGGCGACCAACTGTTTAGCGTACAGGACATCATAATCATGTGACTGCACGTGACTTACAGAGGCTAAGTGACTAAACTTACTGCATGTGAACCATTTGCACATCATTTTTAATCACGAGAAACCCTGTTAAATGGGCATACGGGGGGGGGGGGTGTTAGAGTCTCTTATTAACTTTTTAGTTAGTCAACCCTTTTGAAAATGCCAAATTATGATCTATATATGGCTATCATGTATCAGCCAGAGCTACCACATAAAATAGCTCCCGCTCTGGAGACCCAGGTTGGTCTTCACATTACATAGGTAGCCCCATAACTTCACTAAGATCTGTGCAATGTTTTATTTCTCCTGCAGTGAATGAACAGAGGCTGCAGACGTCTCCTGCTTATTCTAGAAAGTCCCAGCAGTTAAAGGGGTTTCCAGGACTGCGGTCAGATGCAGTCTATGCACACATCAGCACCGAAACCGCAGATGGCCCGCAGCAGTCACCTGCTTATATACAGCATATATATATAGTGCGGACTTGGTCTCAGACAACCCGTATGAACCCAGAGAAACAGCTAAAGACAGGGAAATTTGCTGCAGAACAGAGTTGGTACCAAACAAGATTCCTTTGAAATGATTGTACTGTATACGCTTTACCATTCCCTTTAATGTGTCGCTTTAAAGTATACTCTTATGCTTTCATACAACTTTGCAGAATAAACTGCAAGTTTACCAATTTTACCCTCTCCAGGCTCCACGTCTAATTCTCATTTGTCCCTGAACTAGAGGGTGGAGACCCGCTGTTCTGATGTCTTCCATAAGAAGACATGCAGAAAGCAGGACATTCTGCTCCCTAATGTTCTCTCAAAAGCACCATAATAATTATATAATTGCTGCTTTTATTTCTATGGGAGTTCTGAGAGGAGCAGAGCAAATATACATGCTGGGAGTTGTAGTTTTACAACAGCTGAAGTGCTGCAGGTTGCCCACCCCTAATATAGGGCATTACAGAGAAGTACTGAACAGTATTGATGTAAATAAATCTATAGGGGTGAAAGACAACACTAGCTGTTAGCTGCTTCACAATCCCTTCTACCTCTCTGCCGCTCACTCCTCCACCCCCTCTCCATAGACTTCTTTGGGATCTTGTTACCTAAATCTTCAGTGAGCAGACAGTCCGTCTTATTCTCACAAGATATTCAGAGAGAATGTTAGTTGAGGAATCAAAGAGCAAGAAAAGAACCGATAAAAGGAGAACGAGGCATTTCTCAGTTTCAGCATAGCTGCTCTCCGCTCACTTCAGGAATCCCACCTCTGGGACCTGCAATGTGGCGAGACAACGAATTCTGACACAGGATTGTTAAATGCTATGAAGCCCTTCTAACATGGTCACATATCTGGTTTCTAAGACCATAACTTGGAATCTCTTGCTATTACTTTATGTGTGTTTTTCCAGATATATGGTGGAGGAGTTGTGAACAGCAACCAGACTCCAGCTCTTCGTTTTCTAAGGCTCTTCGGAAAATAAATGCATCCCTCTGGTTGGTTAATATGGCCCACTTTTTCTAACCATTACTAGCATTGTACTAGACTCCAGATACCAGGCGTTGTGATTGTCCAACACCCCGCACCCTCGCTGATCAGCGCTGCTATGAAGATAAAAGGCTCTACCCACTGTGCAGTTTCAGGTGCCAACAGCTCAGCTCCCATTTACTTGACTAGGAGCTGAGCTGCAAAACCCTGGAACGGCCATGTGTAGTGGATGGAAACCTATGCTTTCTGCTCTGTCCACTGTAAGGCGAGGGCTACACTGCGACACTGGTCGCTGAGCAGCGGTGATCCCATAGTAATGAATGGGATTGCCACAGCAGAGGCAAGAAATCCAACACGGCTGGATTTCTTGCGACTACCATCGTGATCCCATTCATTTCTATGGGATCACCACGACTAGTGTCGCCGTGTAGCCCTTGCCTAATAGTTTTTGCGGTGTTGTGAGGAAGTGTAAGCTGCGGTTCGTCAGTGTGTTCATGACGGCTGGATTGAATGTTTAACCGTGTGCATCCAGCAGAATGGTGGACACACAGAACGCATCGTGTAAAGCACTTTAGGAAATGTTGACCTTGCTTAACTGCTAAACAGGTAAAGATAAGTCAAAACGGACACTTGCAGGACGTTTCTGAGCAAATTCTAGCTCAGCGGAGAATAGTTTCTTCAATGCATAAACTTAGTATCTAATCCTTGAGTCAATCAATCGGACGCGTTGCGGCCCGTCCAGCCTTAGTCAGCAAACTGCTGACGAAGGCTGGACAGGCAGCAACTCGTCCGATTGATTATTGATTGACTCAAGGATTAGATACTAAGTTTATGCATTGAAGAAACTATTCTCTGCTGAGCTTCTGTTACCATTGCATGGTGATTTCTCCTGTTCGTGCGGAACCATTACTAGGCTGAGTGCTGATCGTTCTCTACTTACTCTGAGTAAATTCTAGCCAGGACTGATATATATCACAACACTACTGCCACGGGAAAATCGCGACCTGAATGCACCATGGATTTCAAAATGGTGGCCGAAACGTTCCCACCACCAAATTATGCGGCCTTTCTCCCAATTAATATTTTCACACGTTGGAAGTCAATTTTCTACAAATTAGAACAGTTAAAAGGGTGCGTCCAAACTTTTGCCTCACCCTGTATATCACTTAAAGAGACCCGCCAGCATGATATCGCCCCACCTAACTGCCTGGACTACCTCACCAGTTGGCTCATGTTGCCCTGAAAGCAGCGAAAATCACCTTTATTCACCGTTCTTCTGCATGCTAACCGGTGGTTTGAAGTCATAGAGGCTGGCACCGTCTTGCCTGAAATCAAGGTTGATGTGCCCAACTCCTGCCCCTTGATTGGTGTTTCACCAGCAACATGACCCCTTGGCTTCCACTTGCCTGTACTAGGGAAGGGCAAACAAAATAGAAGAGAGAAGCCTTGGCGTGATAATCTTGATTCAGGCAAGAAGGTGCCAGCCTCATTGACTTCAAGCTGTTGATGGGCAAGCAGCGGGTGCAGTGAATTCAGCCGATGTTCACTGCATTCACAAGATGCAAAAATGATGCATCAAGGACAATACAAGTCAATTGTTAAGGCACTCCGGCAGCTAAGTCTGGGCTGACAGGTTCCCTATAATTTGTACTAAACCTGAGTTACAGCTAGTCCAGAGCTGCATTTACTATTCAACTGCCTTCAGAGCCGAATTCTCCCATCATTCCTTGTATCTCAGAATTAAATGCAGAAAATTTGTTGTAGACATTTCTGTAACGGTTCCAATGACCTGAATGAGATTTGCAGATAACCACGCACACACTGCACCCCATTCAGACGTATAGGACAGTTTTTTAGATGTAAAAATCAGCCCTAGGTGAATGTAGCCATCCGGGAACTTGTCACATACGAAGTTTGACGAATAATTTACTCTCTTTTATATTTTGGTGTGAGCAGGGTGAGGGAGTGCATCATTTTTATACCCCACTAGTCCTATAATGTAACACAAAGCTTCATACAAGACCCCCACACGGCAGAGCTTGGCTCCAGAAAGCTGCTACCCAAAATCACTTCTGTGCGGAAACTAGTACAGGAGACTGGTTTAGTCATATGTCGTGCCACAGATGTGTGACTAAACCCTTTTAGTGCATATGCCCTTTATATCTCCTAAAGGACAGCTACAACAGACCAGGCATTCTCTCCTGTCCGATATGACCTTGTGTGTGGAAGGATGCCACTACATGATGGATGGGAAAGTCGGGGAGGCCATAGGATGCCTAGCAGGTATCATGCATGGGTCCCAGTAATCAGCTAGGATCCATCCATGATACTCCCTGAACGGTTGCCTCAGCCACTGTCCCGCTCAGCAAGCAATGGAGATTCTCCATGCCCAATGTCTGATCAGTGGGCGAATTATGCCTCAACCATCCCATTACAGGGGGAAGCGGTCAAGGCAGCAGGAGCTAATCATAGGAATGTGCAGCATATGGGTTAAAAACAGCGAAGAAGCCATGCCGCCTCCTGTCCCGCCATCTCCCTTAGGCCTCATACGACCGTATGGCTTTTTCAGTATTTTGCGGTGCGCAAAAAATGCGGATGACGTCCGTGTGCATTCCGTTTTTTGCAGAACGGAACAGCTGGCCCCTGATAGAACAGTGCTATCCTTGTCCATTATGCGGACAATAATAGGACATGTTCTATCTTTGAACAGAACGGAAAAACGGAAACGGAAGGCATACGGAGTACCTTCCGTTTTTTTTTTTTTTTTTTTTTTGCGGATGCATTGAAATGAATGGTTCCTTATACGGAACGGGAAAAAAAAAAACATTTGTGTGCATGAGCCCTTACAACAAATTTCTTTACGTCCTGTGCTGGCTCCTCCTGCCAGAAAAGGTCTGCAGTGATTGGCTAAGCGGGCTCCTGGAGGAGCCAAGACAGGAAGTGAGGAGCAACTGGGTGCAGAGCAGCCTACGAAAGGCAGCGCGGGGATCAGTGAAGAAGTACAACTGCTTGGATACTTTAAGCTTTCCTGACAAACCTATTTTAATTTATCTGCCACAAAAACCCTTTTTTAATCCAACCCTCTACCTTCTCTTGAGCTTCAGGCTTTCACCTGCATCACTGCACTTGCAGGAATTGCGACACCTAAGGTCTCGTTCACATTTCCATTTAACACAAATGTATGGTGTTCGCACTTTCCACGGACAGCACACCTACCCATTGATTTTAATGTGTTCGTTCACACATCAGTAGTTTTCCACTGACCCACGGAGGCGCGTACTACTTTGGTCCGTGATGTGGACCAAACACCCCTATGGCATGTGTGTTCTGTCAGTATTTCACCGACCACTGGTAGAAGATGCTCCGGAATCCATGGAGTACATATGACATATGGAGGGCAAAAAAACGGACACACTGACCAAACACAGATTATTCATGAACACAGAAATGGGAATGAGGCCTAATGGATTTACTAAAACGAAAAGTGTTTAACATCGGTTTCAAAAATATGTCGATTGCACTATTACTATTGGGCAGGAGAACAGAAATGTATCTACAGAAGGTCCTTCGACCTGAACCCCATACCGCGGATGAAAGTGGCATGGTTGGTTTCTAAGGGAAGCTCTTCTTCTTGTACTAGTTTTTATAAAAGGCCCATCAAAAATATCCACGGGGTCCACAAAGATATCAAGGGTTTGTCTCACATACGGCATATCAGAATACCTTGTCCCAGTGTTTGGGGGCCTCGGTTTCTGAGTCCCTATTGATAGGCCATACTTGAGCAGTACCAGATGAACATTGCACCCAGAAGTTTATAGTGATCTCCAGTCCTCACTCCTGGGTCTATGGTACTACAATATGGACACTTAGGGGAGGACTCCCTGCGGACGGAGGCTATAATATCGAGTGCTGCGGATGACATACTCAGCCTTCTACACGTGCTATGTGACAAGATGCAAAGAATCAACAATACTACAACATTAGAAACAAGGAAAAACACATCAAACATCCTCCTCCAACCACTAACTAAATCTACTGCCATTATGCTGCGATTTTCCCTAAAAATTACCTTATTAGGACACATTCGTAAAGTGGTAAATTATGTCTCTGAAAATGTGATGTGTAAAATTTGTCACTTTTTTTCCTGCTTTATTTTCTTCCATTTGTAAGCCTATGGTTCTAACAGCAGTTAATAGTAGATGATACGTCCCACATACGACTATGGAAGCGATTTCTGAAGAAGCCTTTTTAGGCGTTAGGCTGAGGAGCTGTCGTTACACAAAGACGACTTCAAAGAGGATCGGTTTCATGACTGGATATGCTGCTTATGTCCATCAAAGCGATCACCAGCGTGCGAGGATCTTCTCTGGATGTTGATCAAACACGAAGAATAACCCCAAGTGTCTGGAAAAAAAGGCTGGGATCGCGTCTGGGGAAAACATCCATAATTAGAGGTTGTGTAATAATCTCACTGCTTCTTAAGAGGAGATTCATAGAGCAGCACCATAATCTGTCAATATGTGGGCACACGACCACCACCGTCCATGTAAACATGGCACATAGGCGATCAAAATGATATAAGCAACAGGACAGAGGTGTCACTGTATCAACACCAGCTTTACTGATGACGTCCTACACATTTGGACGCAAGTGGGTTGGAAATTGGGGCGAAGAGCCGGCGCCCGCTGCGCCGGGCCAGAGAAGAGCTGGCGCCCGCTGCGCCGGGCCAGAGAAGAGCTGGCGCCCGCTGCGCCGGGCCAGAAGAGCCGCGCCCGCGCCGGGCCAGAAGACCGGCGCCGCTGCGGCCAGAAGAGCGCGCCGCTGCGGGCCAGAGAAGAGCTGGCGCCCGCTGCGCCGGGCCAGAGAAGAGCCGGCGCCCGCTGCGCCGGGCCAGAGAAGAGCCGGCGCTATTTTGTCCCTTTTTAGGGGGGAAAAAAAATAAAAAATCTCAGACAACCACTTTAATGGTCCCATGGTTTGCCTAAGACCACAAGGTCACCAACAAACTGCCATAGTCCTGAGATCAGATCTGAACGGACTGCATCACAAATTAGGGAGCTGCAGTTAGCCCCGGAGATGTCGCAGACACACGGACCACGTTTCCTGGGCCGACCACTGTTGTGTACTTGAGCCCTAAAGAAAACTGCTGAGATTACAAAAACGCTAAGAAATCTGCACAACTTTTTATTAGACAAGGTTTCAGGATAAATTCAAGGGACCCTCTCCTCCTAGAAAGTCTGCAGTTCCTTTTTGAAATGGTAAAAATAAAGGCTTGCTGCCTGTAGTGGAATGTGCCTAAACTCAGGTTGATATCAGGGGCTAGTGACAGTGAGGAGAGCAGCGCAGCGCCTGATAGTGAGATTGCACATGCTGCCCAGTGCAAGTCTGCTCCATCGGTGCAATGAAGAAATGGGTTTAGGGCTTATGTCAGGCACGGAGCTCTCACCACTTCACAGCATAGCGAGGATACTGGAGCACTCAGCCTGCACATCAGCACCCTCTGCAGTCCAATGGGAGTAATGCACCGACTGCATCCTAAAACCTTCCTGTGCCACAACCTGAACATCCAAATAGGGGGCCATGGATTTTATCTGCACCAGTAATAATGCATTAATAATGCTTGGTCCTAACAGATCTAGAAAGGCAGACAGCCCAGCATCAAGCTGGTGACGTGCAGGCAAGAACTCAGAGAAATGGATATCTTTCTGAAAGAATATAGCTGGTTTGATGCCATTGAAAATCCATTTCATGCATCTGAATGGGGCGGTGTCTGCAGCATGTGCATGGATTTCTGAAGACCCCATTCTGGTCAATAGGGCAATCTGTTTTCTTACAACTCTACATTGTGTCATTCCTGTTATAAAATGAATTGACCACTGGGCGTTACCATTACCCTCATCAATCGGGTGTGTCTCCCCACGCATTCTGGCGCTGTCAGCACTGACCAGTGTTATGGTGGCCATACACCTCAGATTCGTCCATCAGTGTATCCAGATGTAACACGGTAATTATAACACGCCCTGCAAACACTGCGTTTTGTAGTGGCGTTTAAAAGACAGCAGGGATGTTTTTTTTCCCCTGAGTATGGAGTTTTTTCAGGCATTTTGGAATAGACTATTACTTTAAAAAAAAAAAAAGAAAAACGTGCAACTGAAAAATGGCCCCCCAAATACGCTTGGGAAAAAACAAAAACAAAAAAAAAAAACACGGATTCATTTCATGATGTTTCTTACAAGCCCAAAAAAAAAAAAAAGCATGGACAACCCTCAATGTGCATAGGTATAACACCGTTGTAAATGTTTCTAGGAGGAGTAGCATAGTAACTATAGAGAGGAAGCGGATGGGGGGGCGGTTGTGATAATGGACAGCCTTATTTACAAGGTGCAAGTTCAGTAATTACTAATCTACGAGTTAGGCATTCTGGATAAGAGAGAAGTTGATTATATTTATGTCGAGCATCCTATTATTTCCATACTTCATGCGCTACCCAAGGTCCATAAACCAGGTCCTATTGTAGCTGGAATAGATTATGTGAATGGCTGGATTCTTTACTTCAACCTCTAGTTCCGCACATCCCGGGCTCCTCAGGGACACCAGGTCGGTTTTGCAATCCTTTTTTGAATTTGAGTGGCATAGTCATTGTATTTGGGTTGCAGCCGAGGCGGTGTCTCTGTATACCAATATAACGCATGATCTTGCATTAGAGGCTTTGCAATGGTTTCTCGGAGTCTACAGCAATTATACCCTGGCACTGCATGAATGTATTTCGGTTTTAGTGGATTTTTTACTTAAGCACAATTTTTTCATGTTTGATGACTGCTTTTTTTCTGCAGGTGTCGGGTGTGTCGATGGGGGCAAAAAGTTATCTCCCTCCATAGCCAATATTGTTATGGCATGTGGCAGAGAAACTTCCTCCTCATAGACTTACAGCCCTTTTTTCAGGACATTCGGTGGTATGGACGCTACATTGACGACCTCCCATTTGTTTGATATAGGTTGGGTGGTGCTCCCCTTACGAGGTGTGGGTCACAGGAAAAGGTTCCCAGGCCAGCCATGGCAGCTAGGAGATTTCAAATATTGATCCCACACAGCTTTGCCACTAGAGCCACAGTGCTCCATACAACAGCTATCCACACGGATTTCCACACAGTGCGGCACGACCAGTGTCCTGATGAAGGCGTTTACGCCGAAACGTTGTTACAATATTTACCTACAACTGGCAAACCGCATACTGTAATCTAAGCTATACAATAAAGATACAAGAAAGCAACAATAGTGGTGTCCAGGAACTTTCTTCTTTCACTCCCATTTGTTTGGTTGGCTGATGTGGCGGACATACCACTGTTTGCCCAATACCTTAATCAGGGTTTAGAGTCCTTGTCATTCAGTCTGCATAATGAACGGCAAACTATTAATTTTTTAGATCTTTGTTTGAGAGGCGATATAGTGGATTCCTTTGTTCATACATGCACTCTTAGGAAGGAGACAGCGGGTAACACAATACTGTTGGCCACCTCTTGCCATCCTCTGCATACAATTTGTAATATACTGAAAGGAGAAAGGACTAGAGCCAGACGTAATTGGTCCAGTACCGTGTGTTTTTGCAGGAGGTGGCTGGTATTGGCAATAGATTAAATAGGAGATTATATGCCCACCAGACATTACAGGGAGCAAAAAAAGTGGGCATTAACCTTGGACCGCAACTAAAAGCAGTAGGAGGAATTATCAACCTGCAGACAATGTAATAACTTTTTCAAAAAAATATAGTGAGGAATATAGAGATATTTGCGGGATTGTTAAAAACATCTCCCAGGATTACGTTATGGCAAAGAGTGGATAGACTTGGTGTCGCGGGGTATTAGATGTGCGGCGCGCCATGCTCCTACGTTAGGGCAGTTGTTTAGTCCCGGTTTATTCCAGGACCGCCCGATCACCAAACCCACTTGGCTTATGTACAAAGGCAGTTACAAATGCGATCATACGAGGTGCGTTTGCTGCGACCATATGAATAGGAACTTTGAATCTAAGGCAAATGGAAAAACCTATGAGGTTAAATCATACATCAATTGTAATACAAAATTTGCCGTTTATCCGATCACTTGTACCATTTGCTCACTGCAACATGTGGGCTGTACAACTAATGAGATACAAACTCGTGTGCGCAACGCATCTCCGATGTTCCTCATTACCAGACCTGCAATGTATCCGCGGCGAGTCTGCACTTTTGCATTAGCGCATGGAGGAGATACTGCGGCTCTGAAGGATCAGGGAGGGGAAAGGGTTATTCCACCTGTGAGAGGCGTTTTGGATGTTTGAACTGGGAACAAGCGACCCTACTGATTTAAATAAAAAAAACATGATTTGATCCTGCAATATTAAAATCAATTCTCTGCAACAAATGAGGTTTTTTTAGCATATTTTAATGGGACTTTTCTGCGTGTTCATGTTTTCTTTACTAGTTTCTATGTCTTTTAATCACGTGATAGTGTAAATTCCTAAGGATTGGGGAAATAGAGGTATATAAGAAGTATTTGTGGTAAAGTTTGCCATGAGTAAGGACCGATATTGGAAGGTCCGAAACGCGTAGACCGCTTACCTTGCATGTGTCTGGATTTTTATGCCACACTAAATATAAGATTCGCTTGTTTTATGGAGCTGGACCCAGGTCTTCTTTCAGACCGCGTATCATGTGTACAGCGCCAGGGAGGGAATGGCGCTTTAATACTAAATAATAATTTTAAGTTGCCTATATGGCACCAGCATATTCCACGGCGCTGTACACATTAGTCTCTGTTCCCATAGAGCCAGGGTCAGCAACCTTCATCACTCCAGCTGTTGTGAAACTACAATTCCCAGCATGCTCCAATAATTTCTATAGGAGATCTGAGAAGAGCAGAACAAGTATGCATGCTAGGAGTTGTAGTTTCACAACAGCTGGAGTGACGGAAGTTGCCTACCCCTGTCATAGAGGCTTACAATCTAATTCCCCAGAAAGCAATACAGACTTGAAGGGGTTCTGCAGAATTTTGATAATGATGGCCTATCCTAAAATCAGGTCATCAAAATGAGATTGCTGGGGGCCCAACCCACGGCGGCCCAGCTGCTCGGGAAAGTGTTGCAGCCCCCTGACAGTTTACCAAGCGCAGCGCCGTCCATTGGATAGTGGCTATGCTTAGTATTGCAGCTCTGCCCCTTTCCCTTGAATGAGACGGAGCTGCACCTCGGTCATGTAACCGAATAAAATGACATCACTGGCCTAGGAAGTGCCGCAGCCTCTTCATACAGCTGATCAGTGGGATTCGGACCCCGAACAATCAGAAATTGATGGCCCAATAACCCATATCAAAATCCCCTGTAATATCACAGGAAGTTAACTTGCGTGTATGGTGGGTTATATGTGAAAACGTTGTGGCAGCATATCCAAGCACTGGAAAAATACACAGTAAGGCCTCTTGCACACGAATGTATTTTCTTTCCGTGTCCCTTCCGTTTTAGTTTTTTTTTCCGACCGTATGCGGAACCATTCATTTCAATGGGTCAGCAAAAAACCCAGAAGGTACTCAGTGTGCATTCTGTTTCCGTATATCCGTTCTGCTAAAAGATAGAACCTGTCCGCATAACGGACAAGGATAGTCCTGTTCTATTAGGGGCCAGCTGTTCCGTTCCGCAAAATACGGAATGCACACGGACGTCCTCCTATTTTTAGCAGACCGCAAAATACATACGGTCGTGTGCAAGAGGCCAAACTCTCCTTGTGGAGATCAAAATAGTGCAGGGAGTCTTACAGGCAATGCTTCCTGGGAAATATGCAAATGAGGTCTCCTCCAGAAGGAAGAAGACTGTCTCACTAGTGCCACCTATAGGTAGCTACCATGCAATTCAATGCAACATGACTAGGGACATCAGCGCCCAACCAGAGACACGCGGCTGTGCAGTTACACTTGTGAGGTTTAATCCGGAGGCGATCAATACACGAGGCCAACTTTCATGTGATCAGCGGTCAGATAATATGGCGGCCGGCTGTGCGACGAGCAGGAACGGTTGTACTGAGATTTGTAGATATTTCGCCATCCTCTTCGATATTTGTGATGCGGCGCGGCTCCCATTGTGCTGGTCTCGTACCAGGTCCACACAAATCAAGCATCGGCTATCACCTCCCAGCACTAAAGTCTCTCCCTTCTCTCCCCCGTGCTACTGATTTACCATTTTTATTACAAACTGAAAGCTCTTAAGAGAAGGCAAAAAAAAAAAAAAAAAAAGTAAAAAATCTAATCAGACTGAAGAGATAGAAAAGTTGCGCAGCTTGTGTGTGCCCCCTCCAGATCCTATCACCTCTCCATCTTCAATTCATTGCTTCCCGGTGTCGTTATGACACAGTGCCACAAATCAATGCAGACAGCGGAGGCAGGGCCCGGCGCTCCAAGGCAGCGGCACGGCCGGGCTCCCTGAACTGCCATTTGCTAATAACACATAATAGCGGCTATTTGTGCTCGTGTTAAATCATACATTTCACTGTAGCTTTATTAAGGGATTTTTAAAACTCCTCTCCAAATTGGATTTTCTACTCGCTTCCTAATTTCAAGATCAATCATTTCAAGATGAAACTCCTTGGCGAGGGACTGCAGGTGCTACAGGGCTGCAACGCAACGCCTGCCCGGCGCCCAAAAGAAAATTCCTCCCATATTAATAGAATACTGAGGATATAGGGTGGGCACCCAGCTTTCCTGGATACATCTGAGTGCACTTACCGCTCAGGGTAGGCAGCCAACACTGGGGTTCCAAGGAGATGACCCCCGCATAATTACATCCACACGCCCTGATGAGGGTTCTCTGCATGACTCACTTCAGCAAATGGCATTGATCATGTAGAGGAAGGCCCTTACTAATGTATTGTGATTCTCCATGTTGCCTCCTTTGCTGGCTGGATTCATTTTTTCCATCACATTATACACGGCTCGTTTCCATGGTTACAGACGACCCTGCAATCCATCTGCGGTGGCCGTGCTTGGACACCATAGGAAAAAAAGCATCTCCCTATATGCGCTCCCACGTTCCCGGCCACCAGAGAGGCTGGTGCTTTTTCCTATAGTGTGCAAGCACGACCACTGCTGCTGGATTGCAGTCGTCTGTAACCATGGAAACGAGCAGGGTATAATGTGATGGAAAAAATTAATCCAGCCAGCAAAGGAGGCAATATGGAGAATCCCAATACATTAGTAAGCGTCTTGTATTAGCATCATTTTCTATTATAGTGCCTGCGATGTGCGGTCCGCAAATTGCGGAACGCACATTGCCGATATCCATGTTTTGCGGATCTGCAAAACACTTGCAGCCATGTGAATAGACCCTTATGCATCTCTTCTGTGTTGATAGTTTGTTACAATGTACCAGCGAAGGGAGCCGCGGCTGCTCTGTTCTTTGCTGCGCTTGTATCTAGTGTCTATTCCATTTCTTTCTAGCTCCTGGATTTAAACTAAAATGCATTTCTCAGTGACAGCAAGCAGAGATCTTGGAAACACAAGGTTTACAAACATATTTCAATAAATAAGCCTACCAGAAATAAAACGTAGGAGAACGCACGGAGCATGCACATAATTATGGACTGTGTGGGTCTCGCAGCCCATTTACCTGGGGCACAAACGGCCTGAATAAGGGGCATTGCCCAATGTAAACACGGGCAGCGAGTGAACGATATGGCGATTTATCTGCCCGTGTAACTGGACCCTTGCTTATCGTGATTTTTTACTCCCCTCACCAAATGTGCTGTAACATGTTCCATACACAATGAGACGATTAGGAAAAGCAGGTTCCTAAGTGATGAATTAGGAGATCTGCTATGGCACAATGTAGAATTATTGGAATCCGCATTAGAGCGCGTCACCCCCTGCGGTGCACAGCGTGCGTCATAGGAAAATATTGGCCGGCCTCGGTGTATGGAGCCTGCACGGTATCACGCCCCCGAGCCCTGGTCCTGCGGCTCTCCCCTCGGTCACCGGTTTCATTCCTGCTGTTCTGTTTTCACGGTCTGAACCTTATGACAGCAGGAATAGCCTTGTGGTTCATTGATTACAACCACGGCATTGTAATGGCTCCAGCAGGCTCACAGAGGCCGACGGCCAAAGCGGCCAGATTACACTCTGCAGCAGATCGTGCAGCAGATCATGCAGCAGCCAGACTGCTTTCTGGAAAGCGGTGTAGATCCAGAATAATAAAGCTGCACTTGTCTGAACGACTGCAAACAGGGGCGGTCTGGGAACAAAGTGGCCCTGGAAAAAAAAAAAAAAAAAAAACTAAAAGTGGCCCCACGTCATAAGCGGGTGAAAATGGCCAGGAGATGAGGAGGTAGTGAGAGTAAACTCAAGCAGGTTGGGTCAGTAACACAATAGTGCAGCACAAAATACCGTCCCCCCCAGCAGAACCAAATACCACAGTGCAGCACAATATACCGCCCCAGCAGAGCCAAATACCACAGTGCAGTACAAAATACCTCCCTAGAGTACCTGATGTTTCCAAGGTTAATAAACACTAGTAGCGTCAGGTTGTTATGTACCCAGCTGGTGGACACGGAGGTCTCAGGCGGCCCCCTTGGACATCGGTCCACTGGGAAGATTCCCTGTAGGGTCTATGGCCAGTCCGCCCCTGTGCACTTAATTTCTCTGTGTAAACAGGGCTGAAAGAGCACCAATCAACTTGCTATATCAAAAATCTGCCAGAGTAAAAGGGCGTTTAGTGCATGGGTTCAATTCCAGCAGTTCCCTAAAAAGAAAATGGGGCTGAGGTACAATACAGACATCACCTATACCAGTGGTGGCGAACCTATGGCACGGATGCCAGAAGCAGCACTCAGAGCCCTCTCTGTGGACACCTGCAGCCTGGAAAAAGTCTATGGTGTACCAATATTCCTTAGACTTTTCCTGCCATTCAGCTGACGGCATGCTATGAACAGCGCACTGAATGTAGGCAGGTATTATAGCTACATGATAAAGTACATGGAAGATATGTTATATTGGACTGTAGTATTCAGGGTAAATTGCTGTGTTGGCACTTTGCGATAAATAAGTGGGTTTTGGGTTGCAGTTTGGGCACTCGATCTGTAAAAGGTTTACCATCACTGGCCTATAGACAAAAATGGCGCAGTGCTGGGTATAGGATCCATCAGAGCTATTCAGTATTTAAATGTCTGAGAAGGTCAGAGTGCTTTCATGTACTTCGGCCATTGTGATGAAAGTAAGGATACTTTCACACTTGGTGTGGATCCGTCATGGATCTGCACAGACGGATCCGTTCAGATAATACAACCGTCTGCATCCGTTTCTATTATCTGTAACATAGCCAAGACGGATACGTCTTGAACACCATTGAAAGTCAATCGAGGACGGATTGTGCCAGATTGTGTCGGAGAAAACGGATCCGTCCCCATTGACTTTCATTGTGTGCCAGGACGGATCCGCTTGGCTTAGTTTCGTCAGACAGACCCTAAAACGCTGCAGGCAGGCTCCAGAGCGGAATAGAGACGGAACGGAGGCAAACTGACGCATTCTGAGCGGATGCTTTTCCATTCAGAATGCATTGGGGCAAAACTGATCCGTTTTGGACTGGAGAGCCCTGAACGGATCTCACAAACAAAAAGCCAAAAGGTGAGTGTGAAAGTAGCCCAAGACTGTTTTCTGTTGCCTTTTAGAGTAGAAGGTAGAGATGTGATGTGCTAAATATCCAGAAACACTGAATACCCAGTTCCATTGATCTGAAATACAGGGCGGCTCCGCTCCATCCCAGGGCGGCTCCGCTCCATCCCAGGGCGGCTCCGCTCCATCCCAGGGCGGCTCCGCTCCATCCCAGGGCGGCTCCGCTCCATCCCAGGGCGGCTCCGCTCCATCCCAGGGCGGCTCCGCTCCATTGGCGGCTCTTACATCTATCTTTGTTGAGTATTTTTTGCATTCGTATGTAAATCTCTTTGGCTGTTTGGTCTGACGCGTTACTGGACTGTTCCCCTCACATCTCTCTCTACCTCGATTTGCCGCCATGGACTACAAACATTGCTACTTGCAAAGCTCCTTGTCTCACTGATGTCTGTGGATGCACTGAGATCCAGAGGCGTAACTGCTGACGTGTCACATACACATATATACTCATTTATCTGCTTGTGCCAGGGGCTCTGTGTGCAAATGTCAAAGTGCATAAGGGTACGGCAAGAAGAAAGATGCGCACTGCATTTGCAAAAATGTCGCCAGTCCTGAGAAAGCGCCTCGTGGAAATGGCGAACTCAGCAAAGCTGGCGTGCATGCATGTATATCTGTTATATAGTATCCTGGAGAAATAATCTAGGTTACCAACAAAGGGAAATTTAATGGCAAACACACATATACAAAAAAAAAAAATATGTCTCCCCGCTTTTCAGGGTCACGCTGACTCTTTGCATAATATGTTTTTCACAAATACCCGAAGATTGCAAACCTCTAGCCCTGCACCCCTCCTCACCCCCCCGTGCCGAGTCCCTGTGATTGGTGCACGGAGCGGCAAAGAAGGCAGGGAGAAGAAAAGAATAGAAGTAATAAAAATGTAATTACATAAAAATGCTAACGATATTCCATCTGTTCTTTCACTTGGCCTAGTGGGCTTCTCAGCTCCACGTCTCGCCATTACTGCAGCTCACAGCGACAGAATAATGGAAGTATTAACAGAGGGGGGCAGAGGAATCCTTATTAATCTGATGCATGAGGAATAGCAGCCATCATTACAGGGACGGGAAGGGACTCACGGATATTCCTGCCTGCAGCCGCTTGCTGTTCAGCGGGGAGCTTGTCACTGCTTCGCTCTCCGTTGCCCTGGAAACTGACTCCTGCAAAATAAAGATTATTAAAGCGCATATGATTATGGGCCGCTGCTGAATCACATTCTTATCACACAAATTTCATTTTTCAACCCAAATTGCATTTCAGAGCGCCCCCCCCTCCCTTTTTCCCCTCCCCAATCGCACACAAAAATCTGACATAACCTTCTAGCCTCCTACACACGTCTTGAATAATTAGACGTCGGGGTTTTTAGATACTCATTGCTTTCAAACAATTACAATTGTGATAGAAACACAAATCGCACAAAAACAGGACCCTTTTCTTGGGAGATAGAAAAAAAAAATATATGAATGCAAAAAATATGCTGGGCGAGATTAAATATAGGCAACGCACGGCCAAGTGCATTAGAATGCGGTTTGTGATAATGGAAGAAGGGTACACACAACCATAGGGGTAACGGAGACAGAACATCGCACACTCTTTCTGCCCACGCGTCCATGGCCGTCCACCCTCGACCTATATATCGCCACATATTGGTATATAGTCAATAGGAAAAAAAAAAAAAAAACAGATATAGACCCTCTCCTTTGTGCTTTGGCACAGGAAATAGAAGTGTAGCTGCAATTCCTCACACTAGACAGCAGAGGGAGCTCCAGCCCTTCAGGGGAGACAATCTCAGAAGTGTTAATGATCACACCCAGTGACACAGAGAGCAGAGGCCCAGTAAATAAATCATGTAACCCAAAAGCCCGCTGCAGCCCTTATACATACACAGGCTGCAAGCCTTTGTCTTAAAAAGAGAAGGGGAAGAACTCCCCCCTTCCCCGTTACATCCCGGTGTCTTATTAATGTGGTATCAAATGCACTAAACTTAAAAAAATACATCTTTTCAGGTAGGATAAATGGAGGAGAAAGCAGATGATGAGATGGTGGCACAAACAGTGTGCTGCGTATGAATGTTACTCCAGCACCATTAAACTGATTTACAGCACAAGATGGCACGCGAGAGATTGTCCCGTCCCTATAAATCACCATGCATGGCCGAAAGGTGCATTTACACGGCCCGAAAAAAACGGGAACGAGCGGTCCTGCGAACGGTAAATGGGCCACTGATCGCTTGTTCATCATGTGATCCTGTCGTTCATGCAGGCACCGCCGATCATGGCTTCTGGGCAGCAGATCGCGTGGTCTAAGAAGGATCTGCTGCTCAGAAACCATGATTCTGTATGAGGACCTCGTACAGTGAAGGAGATCGCAGCATGGATTTACACGGGCCGACTGTCGGGAAGGAAAGGTGCATTTACACTCCTGTGAGCGGTCGTTCCTGACAATTTGGTCATGTAAAATGCCGCCGATCACCCGATGAACGAGCGGTCTCCTTCACTTCTCCTCTGAGCGGCCGACTGTCCGGGAGGAACGCTTGGCCAAACTTGCAGGAAGTATCGCTCCTGATAATCGGCCCGGTTCGCGCCTTTCCTTCCCAACACTCAGCTGCTCAGTCGGCCCATGTAAATCCAACTTAAGGGGTCTGTATCTGAATACTCAGACATAGTGAGTAACTGTACAAATGACAGTGTAATTGGAAATGCTAGAAAATCCTTGTATTGAGGATCTAAAGCAATTAACGGTTACATATTAACAGGGGAAAGACACAAAGAACACGCCAAACGCGTTTGATTGCGTGCTCCAAGCCCTGCGTTGCATACGTCTAGGGCTACACAACGAGTTGTACACTTACGACATAGGCTCGCAAAGTTGCGTTAGTACATTGCACCTAATGGCAGCGAATGTGCACCGGCCTGCGAGCTGTGCGACACAACATTCGGCAGAAAAGCACAGCGACCACGATTATTAGATGAGACTACAAGCTACATGGACTGATGGAAACTCTTAGCAAGACGCATCCCCAGAACCCCCGAGTCATGCTGATAAAGGAGGGCATGACAAGTCTGGAGAGCGCGTCCATCGTGTAGCGGCTGTGCCTGGTATTGCAGCTCAACTCCATTCACTTCAATAGGACTGAGGTACGCCTAAACCAGTGATGGCTAACCTCGGCACTCCAGCTGTGGTGAAACTACGACTCCCAGTATGCTCCATTTATTTCTATAGAGTTCTGAGAGCAGCCAAGCGAGGGGGGCATCTTGGGAGTTGTAATTTTACCACAGCTGGAGTGCCAAGGTTAGCCACTGATCTAGGCCATATGACTGGCGAATGTGACGTCACAGGCCACGGTCTCCTCAAACAGCTGGTTCCCGGGGGTCCGGAAGTTGGACCCCAGCTGAACTTATATTGATGGCCTATGCTGTGCTGTACCTGGGACATCACTGACCTAGGAGGAGCCCGCAGCGCTCATGGAGAACGGCGGTCTGTTCCAACAGCTGATCCTCAGCAATGACCTATGCTGAGGATTAAACACTTGGAAAACCCCTTTAAGGATCAATGCTGGTTTTGGGCATGTTGGATGACTATACAATAAAATCACTCGCTTCCTCTGCCGTGATCTGCGCCGTCTCAGGGGGAAGAAAAAATAGCCAAGCAGCTTGTAGAAATAGAACAAAAATGTGTAAATCATGGCTTCCAATACTGTGACAGAAGAGCAGTGAATATCACCTCTAGGACAACATCTGCTCGAGCCGCAGCGCCCCCTCCCTCTCTCGCCTGTAGACAGATCTGTTTAGAATAATGTTCATAAATGTGGCTACAACACATCTCTGATCATATTCTATTTCTGCGTGTGGCAGAGCCATCGTCTACCTCTTATCCACAGCGACTAACCCTGGAAACATGTGGTCATACTGGGAGGTACTGGGGGTGCACCCAGACTCTGGGCCAGGGTCATCTAGGTACACATTTCAATGTCGCGCATACAACGGCGCTGCACCTCCCTATAGGCGACTCGGTTTGGTTCCCAAGCGATGATCCTGCAGATTGCAGCGACACGTAGGACGGTGGTGATTTTTTACATGTGTGTCCTCCATGTAGTAGCTCTATGGTCGGAATACCTCAGTGTATGGTAGAACATGCGTGCGCGGTTTGTATGTATTGCATCCATGAACAATCCCAGCTACTGACTTTAATCCGGAAGACCCGTCCTCAGGGACCAGCTTTTGGAATTAAAAGCTATGGACAACTTTGACATGAAAAAGTGCCGTCTATAAGTTAGGGTACTTTTACACTTGCGGCAGGACGGATCTGGCAGGCTATTCAGCCTGCCGAATCCGTCCTGTCGCAAGTGGCCGTGCACTGCCGTGCTGCCGCTCCGTCCCCATTGACTATAATGGGGCGAGGGGCGGAGCTACGGCGCAGCACGGCAAAGATCGCCGGACTGAAAAGTCGGACATGCAGGACTTTTAGGTCCAGCGATCTCCGGCCGTGCACTGCCACGGCCACTTGCAGCAGGACGGATCCGTCCTGCCGCAAGTGTAAAACTACCCTTAGTGGTGACTGCGAGTTACAATAGTTGCATGAAGTTTCGGTTTTCAATCTTCCTTTATTCATTTTTGGATGGCCTGATATTCAGTTTGCAACCTGCACCTAGTTTCAAACGTGTCTCTCGCCCAGTAAAATATGCTGATCAGTGTGTCCAGGATGCTGCTGACTTCACTAGATCTCATATCACCACAGCTTCATTCCTGGACTAATTTCTCCTTCCACACCTGAAAAGATCTTCTCTCACTTAGGGCTCATGCTAATTGCTAATCCGCAAAACACTGATACTGGCCGAGTGCCTTCCACATTTTCGTCCAGCCCCTAATAGAACAGTCCGATCCTTGTCTGTAATGCGGAAAAGAATAGGACAAGTTCTATAATTTTACGGGCAGCACACTATGCTGTCAGTATCTTATGCTTCCCCATTAAAGTGAATGGGTCTCCATACAACCCGCAAAAAAAAGCAGATCGGTTGCGGACCCAAACCCCGGACGTGTGCATGAGCCCTTATACTGACAGTCACTGATTCTGAGGAGAGTGTGACTCTCACCCCTGGCAGCCAGCCATAAGTTCTGGCCTCTCTCTGTACACCGACACACAGACTATGTGATTCATTCGCCCTAACTTTGTGCTTTCCTCCAATTCGGTTTGACTGTTGTCCTCCATGAAGATTTCTCCCTCTCCACACTCTGATCTGCTGCGTACACCCTCCCTATCTAACAAAGAGAAGGGAGGGGGAGAACAAGGAGAGCCATACATCCAGGAAGTGCGTTGTCCAGTCCATGTCAAAAGCTGTAGCACAGCTAGCCATAAAGGATTTACACAAACTCCACTGCAGCAAAACTTTAACGAAGACTATTCGGAAAGTTGCTTAAAGTGAACCCATCACTATAAAAATGCTGTGTAATCTGCAGGCAGCATGTTATATAGCAGAATGAGCTAAGCAGATTGATACGTAGTTTTTAGGGGAAAAGATTCCACAAATTTTTTATTTCTTTCCATTTAAATTCCTGCTCGTTCTGGGCTTTGAAGTCAAGGAGACAATCACTGATAGGACATCGGCCTGCAGCTCAGACACCATGATCAATGTGATGGGTTCCCTTTAACTTCACATTTATGAAGCAAATGAACAATAAAAATAAATAAAAAAAAAAAACGCAAAACTGTCCACAGCCTTTAAGAGCCCACCTTTTGTTACCAGTTCTAAGATGTAGTTTATCCCTTTAAGGGTACTTTCACACTAGCGTTGCTGGAACTGCCTGACTGAACCGGAAATCCATGTGCAAACGGATACCATTTGTTTCTGGATCCGGATCAGTTTGACAAATGTATTGAAATACCGGATCAGTTCCTCCAGTGTCATCCGGAAAAAAAATTGATCCTGTATTTATCTCTTTCACACTTTTAAAGGTCTGCGCATGCGCAGACTGTAAAACTGGATCCGTTTTTCCAGAACACTTGGTTGCCGGATCCAGCATTAATACATTTCAATAGAAAATAATACCAGATCCAGCATTCTGGCAGAGTTCTGGAATTTTGGCCGGAGAAAATACAGCAGCATGATGGCAAATACGGTAAAAGTGACTGAACTGAAGACGTCCTGATGCATACGAAACGGAATGCTCTCCATTCAGAATGCATTAGGACAAAACTGAAGTGTTTTTGTTCCGGTATCGAGCCCCTAGGATGGAACTCAATACTGGAAAACTTTAACGCTAGTGTGAAAGTACCCCAAAGGTCTTGCCTCAAAAAACATCTCTAAAAAGAGCAGAGTGGTCTTTGCTCCTGGAAGTTCCCGACTATCAACTGGGAAGGCTCTCCGAGCCACACATTTGCCTCGCAATCTCAAGGGTAACGTACATGGCGACCATTCAATGAACAGGCGTTGGCAAACATATAAAACGTGATGGCAGAAGTCGACCAGAGGCTCATAAAGGGGGATCCAAGCCGGCAGACCCCTCACTCCCCAACTTCTATATGAGACAGCCACTGGCAAGTGAGCATCGTTTTCTGAAATGTATAAATCCCCTTCAATAGTCGCAGCCTTTTAGCACTGACGGATGAAAAGCCTGTTAACCTTCTTCATCAGGGTACATTTTGCTTTTTTATAATGTAGGCAATAAAAGTGAAGGATTTTCATTATCTGGGAGTTTCTTTGTTCCTGTAAATACAGCCAGTTTCTGTCTGGTGAAATAATTGATCATCGCCGTCCACACGTTATAAAGCCGACTGAAGGCTCTGGAATTACCGGGGATAGACAATGCAGAGCAGAACGCCCTCTACAATAGGAGGCAGTGGGATCTTTTACAGGGAAGTCACAAGAGTCAGATTTGTGGCGGAAATTCCTGACTTAGGCTACACGACGACATGTGCCGCGCGACAATCCTTAGAATGACAGTCTATGGTGTCGCACTGCGACTACGACACGTCAGTAGCAAAAAATCCATCCAACATGAATTTCTCTGCGACTGTCGCGTCGCAGTGGCAGCATGTCGCACGTCGCAGTGCGACACCATAGACGGTCATTATAAAAATTGTCGTGCGACATTGGTGCAGCAAAATGTGGCGTGACACATGTTGCAGTGTAGCCGTGACTTGTTGTCGCGCGATACATGTCGTCGTGTAGCCCTAGCCTTAAAGGTGTACTCCGGTTAGAAGACTACACATCCCATCATGCATTTCCAATTTCTATGCCAGCCCCCTGTCCACACCCTTTTGTGCATCTCATATTGTGTTCCCTCTGACATTAGTTTCCTAGTTGCAGCCTCCTATAATTCCCAATGCTGGAACTGAGCATGCTCGACCACCAAGCTGAACTACAGGTCAAAACCTTAGGCAGCGAGCTATAAACGGCACCTTCTGGGCCAGTACATGGACTGCGATTATGTGGGACATTACTGTAAAGACTTCATGAATGTAACTTGCATATTACGGATATTTACTTTGCACTATATACTTTTAATAGCAGTCACATTTTACCGGAATACCCCTTTAACATTAGTTCCACACATGTGACTGTTAGGACAGCAGGTGAATGGATCCCGTCAATTCCCATTCAGACGAGTGGGACAGTTGCAGACATTTTTGCATGATATCTGCCACGTGTGAATTTACCCTTAGGCCCCTTTCACATGAGCGAGTTTTCTGCGCGGGTGCAATGCGTGACGTGAACGCATGGCACCCGCACTGAATACTGACCCATTCATCTGTCAATGGATCTGTGAACATGAACGTTTTTTTCATGCATCAGTTCTGCGTTGCGTGAAAAACGCAGCATGTTCTATATTCAGCGTTTTTCACGCAGCTCTGGCCCCATAGAAGTGAATGGGGCTTCAGTGAAAAACGCATTGCATCCGGAAGCAAGTGCGGGTACGATGCGTTTTTCACTGATGGTTGCTAGGAGATGTTGTTTGTCAACCCTCAGTTTTTTATCACGTGCATCAAAACGCATCAAACCTGCACCGAAAAAAACTGAACAACTGAACGCAATCGCAGACAAAACTGGCTGAACTTGCTTGCAAAATGGTGCGAGTTTCACTGAACGCATCCGGACCTAATCCGTCACGCTCGTGAGAAAGAGGCCTTTAAAGGGGTTTCTGGGAGGACTTATCCTCAGGATAGGAAATAAATGTCAGATGGGGGGAGGGGTCCGACACAAGACATTCCTACCAATCAGTTGCTGGTGCCGGAAAAAAAAGAAAACGGATGGGAAAAGAACAGCAACGCGCACCCAGCTCTAGAATGATGCCATAAATGTGAGACGGCAATAGCCCTTTAAGGCTGGATTTATACAAAGTGGGGTAGATTTAGTAGCGGAGGCGCACTATACGTTATAGAATATGAATCACAGTCTTAATATTAGATAAATTTACTTTTCTGGCGCACTTGGGATTTATAAATTTAGAGGATTGCAAACCCTGCGCTAGATTTATGCTAGAATTTTGTCTTTGTGCATGGAGGCGCATTTAGGTCACACCCTTCCCAAGAGGCCACACCCGTTTGTGAGATGAGGCATAAAAAGCTTAGCAAAATGTTTAAAAGGGGATCTCTCACTTCGGCAAGTGGCATTTATCACGCGGAGGAAGTTAATAGAAGCCGTTTACTAATGAATTGTAATTCTCCGTTTTTCAATCACATTATACACTGCTCGTTTCCATGGTTACGACCACCCTGCAATCCAAAAGCGGAATAGGAAGAAGCGCCAGCCAACAGATAGGTCGGCACCTTTTCCTATAGTGTAGACCACCACTGATGGACCCCTTTAGATCAGTTGGTAAATGTGATGCAAAGCATGGGTGGTGGCTTTTTTTTTTGGGCACAAACGGTGTCAAAAAGCTGGCACATTTTCAATAGTAAATCCGCCCAATGTTTTTTCCCCAGCATGTCAGCAAGTAGTTTTTTTTTTAAATATAAAAAAAAAAAAAAATTGTAGTAAGATGTTATTTTAAAGTCTATAGCCAATTTTTTAAAGTCTACATACATAGCCAGACAGGCTTTTCTGTACCAGAAAGACAAACATACGTTGTAAATGTTAAAAAAATAGAACAATGCTGGAAAAAACACAGCTTGTTAGTAGGGTTGAGCGAACTTGTGTTTTAAGTTCGGCGTCCAAAGTTCAGGTTATCGAAGAATCCCGTTATGGATTCCGCTACCACGGACCATAACGGAATTTGGAATCCATAAGGGGATTTTTCGATGAACCCGAACCTTGGACATCACTAAGGACCTGGGTTGATGTCACAGTCATGTGATCAGTGCAGGAGGCGTGGCTAAGTACTGGATTGGATAAGAGGTGGTAAAGGGCCTGGTATAATGATCATGTGACATGAGGGGCGGAGCTCCTGTGTGGAGGAGAAGAAGGAAGTAGAGCAGTGAAGGACGGTTGTGCGAACTTGGATTCCAAATTCCGTTATGGTCCGTGGTAGCGATTCCATAACGGGATTCTAAGATAACCCGAACTTTGGACGCCGAACTTAAAATACAAGTTCGCTCACCACTACTTGTGAGTATGCGTGAATGAGGGAGCCTCAAGGGTACATTCACACGTAGCGGACGCAGCGAGTTTTCACTAATCATTGCAGCAATCAGCTGTAAACCTCATGTGCTGAAAGCTGCAGGGTAAAAAAATTCAGCATAACCGCTATGTGTGAATATGCCCAAAAGATCTTCTCTGGACTTAAAAGGAAACTGTCTTTACTTTATAGCGACCTCTTCACATAAGACCTACGAGGAAGGTTATTTTGGGGAACGCTCGAGGGTCCAGAAGCCACAAGTAAAGAAGCAAAGTTGTCACTTGTAGGACATTTTCAGAAAAGTATAGCAAACAAAAAGTCCCATAGAATATGAAGGCTGTGCAGAGACTTAAATCTGCTCCCCATGGAGAAAAGCCCCTTAGTCATGTACAACCTTTCCAGTCATAGGAAGGCTGAAGCCAGGGACTTCGGCCCACCATCTGTTGTGTATGGGTGACCCGACTTTCCCCCAGTGGCAAATGTTGGGGGAAGATAACCTATGGTTCCGGCTGCCTCGCCTTCTTCCTACTAAGAACATACACTTTCTCAGATGAGCCAAGCGGGCAGAGACTGATGGCTCAAGCCGGCCGATAGCGGCCTTATGTCTGTGAACACTTGCTTCCGATAATCGAGCGGTCTGAAAAGCCCGGTAAAAGTGACAGTAAAAAAATAAAACGTCTTTGAAAACAGAAAAATATTAAAAAGTTCAAATCCTCCTTTCCCAATGTTACGTACAAAAATGTTGCGTCGCATCCGAAAATGACTGAACTATTAAACTGAACCTCTAAATATTTGTCCTGCATGTTGAACGCCATAATGGGAAAAAATAAATATGCTTGATTCGCCAGTTTTTGATCACCTTTTCTAAAATTTTAATAAAAGGTTATCAAAAAAATTGTATGTACCCCAAGTAGGTACCAATTAATATCTACAGCTCATGACATTGTTTTTCACACCACATAATAGATTTTTCCCCCATTTTTAATACACAAATATGGTAAATCTATCCATGAAAAAAAAAATAATAATAATTAAGCCCTTGTAGAGCTATGTGAGCAGAAAAGTAAAAAAAAAATAAAAAAAAAAAAAACATTGGGGTGGGTGGGGTTTTCTTAAAGGGGTTGTCCGAGATATGGGAAAAAAAAATATAGCACTCTAAATCTAAGGGTCAGCGATATATGACCAAGCTAAGCAAGTTTTGGGCAAAAAAATTATCTATTTTCTCATTTCCTGGTTCTCTTCTGCCCTTTATTTACTTGCAACAACAATAATCTCTGCCCCTCCCCCTGCTCTGCAAAGGGAGTAAATACAAGAGCTGCCCTGAGTGACATGTCTGCCTGCTGGGAGACTCAGCAGCATGTTGTATGTGTAGGACTACAAGTCCTAGCTGTACAATGACACTGCTAATACACACAGGATCTTCCCCCTACCTGCAATGTACTGCAGAACTCCTCTGTCAGCTTCTGTGCCCAGCATTTGTCTCCTCACTGTCTGCAGCTACAGAGTTAACACTTCAGCCCTGAGTCTGTGCAGCTGAAGGGGTTAAGAATCCTGGGAGAGAGCAATAGCAGCAGCTGGCAGTGAAGGGGGCGTGGCCAGCACAGTGACCTCTTGTGTACAGGCTTGTGCAGGAACATCATCAGAGCAGGGAGAGAAGCTGACATCACAGGTCATGTGACCCTCAGTGAAATCTGAGAAACCAGCCACTGGAGATAACCTAAGTTAATTGGAAAGCTGTTACATTTGCCTAGTTAGAAACATAGAAAGAAGAAACACAATAACTGACAACCCCTTTAAGGTCCTTTGCGTCGCAATCTGCAACGTCTCCCCACTTGCACCAGGTCTAAAAAAAAGGGGGGCCGTCTCATTCTCCATTTTCTTTGTCTGTACTGGGAGTAGAAAAAGGTCCAACTGTAAGGCCACAAGGAAGTTTGGAAGCTGTCTTACATTTAGAAGTGGCGCTGGATCTGGCGCCTCTTCATAACTCCAGCAGAGCCAGGTATTGGGGTTATTAAGACGGGCGACTAAAATGCAGGTCTTAATAAAGGTGTCCTATGACTCTTAGGCCCCTTTCACAGAAGCAAGTTTTCCGCGCAGGTGCAATGTGTTTTATGAACGCATGGCACCCGCACTGAATCCGGACCCATTTGTTTCTATGGGCCTGCATCACTTGTGTGTTGCGTGAAAATCGCAGCAAGCTCTATATTGTGCTTTTTTCATGCAATGCAGGCCCCATAGAAGTGAATGGGGCTGCAGGAAAATCGCAAGCATCCGCAAGCAAGCGCGGATGTGGTGTGATTTTCTTGCATGGTTGCTAGGAGACAATCGGGATGGGGACCCAAATCTTTATTATTTTCCCTTATAATATGGTTATAAAGGAAAATAATAGCATTCTTAAATACAGATGGACCATGTGATGAGCTCAGTGACATCACCACAGGTCCTTTACCCACAGCTAAAGAGAGAACAGGAGACCGGCACCTACGCGATCAATTGGAGGAGGTGAGTGAATTTTATTTTTAACCCTCAATTGTCATTTTACTAAGCATTCTGTATTAAAGAATGCTATTATTTTCCCTTATAACCAGGATATAAGGGAAAATAATAAAATCGACATAATGCCAAAGCCAAACATCAGTGATGAAGTCCGGGTTCGGGTCTGGGTACCAAACCTGCAGATTTTTCTTACGCGTGTGCAAAACGCAATTAAAACAGTTTGCACTCGCGCGCAAAAATAGCGCATTTTCCCACAACGCACCCGCATCTTATCCGTGACGCCCGTGTGGAAGAGGCCTTAGAAGGCGGGAAGGAAAAAACATAAAAATGAAAGTTAGCCCGGGGCTTAAAAGGGGTTGTCCAGGATTTTTATATTGACAACGTATCCTCAGAATAGGCCACCAATATCTGATCGGCAGAGGTCCGACGCTCAGCACCCACGCCAATGGAGTAGGAGTAGCTCCGGCGGCAGAACTACGCACTAACCATCTCCGTCCGCTACTCAATATGCCATTGATATAACAATCCTGGAATACCCCTTTAAAGAGTTAAACTACTGCAACCACAAGCTCAATTAGAGAAGCTCCTCACCCAAAAACATCAATAGAGCAATTTGATGTTTCACTGTTTGCAATGGTCCTCCAAACAAGCAGAACCTTTTATTAAATATCCCCTTTCATGAGAGATGTGCAGCCTTCACAGACACACATTAGCCAAGGACACGCTATGGGGTCCTGGCCATCCCCCACGTTAACAGTTGAATCAAAGCCGTCACTGCTGGGGGAGGAAGGTTAAAACAAAAAACAGGGAAAAAAACAAGATGCTTTGCAGTTGGAAAGCTGGTTCTAATCAGGACGGATTCTCCTGTGGGGTCAGATAAAAGCGATTAGCTTATTAAAAGCATAGCTTGGCTATTTAATAAGCAAAAATGATTAGAAATTCTACCAGAGAAGCTGATAATTTCCAGCCTTTCTAGTTAAGACAGCAAAATTGCATTCATTATTAGTGTCTAGATTCATTAACAATTCAATTTATAGATATTAATGCTCATAATGCATGCTTCGCTTGCCAAAAGTTGGAAGAGAAATTGTTTCAATTAACTTTCATGGATCACAAGTCCTACAGGATAAAGTATTTTTAGACAAAAAGATACAAACACTTCCCTCCAGCAATGCTAATGCACAGATGGATCTCTCGTGTAAGGTCACTGGGACGCTCGGAGACGGGGCCGAGGGATTGGGGGGGCCAAATTACTTTCTGGGGAGATAAGACAAAACAGATGCCCCCCTGACGTTGTGTCCTGGTAGAAACACATGCACGTTCAGCCCCTGTATATTTGGATTGTTAGACGAGACCGTTCAGAAGGCAACATCTTGGCCATGACTTGTAGAGTAACATATGCTAGCATTTTAGAAGCCAGTTATAGCACTGGACCTGATGGTTGGCCGGTTTCCAGTTGGACTGGGGTGTACTGGAATGCACAAGTCGGACGCATGCACTCGGGAGAGGGCAATATACGGCGGCCTGTACCGAGGCACGTGGATCCATTCCCTGGGGGGGGGCATAGACCCCATGTGCTGAGACTATACATATAGAAAGGGCGTTCTAAACCAAAAGCAATGGTTCAGGGGGGAAACAGAGGTAGAGTGGGGCCGATGGTCTTCTAGCGGTGCCTTATTATGGCTTCATACATCTCAGAGGTTGTACATAGCTCTAATATGGCAGGGTGCATGACGCCTAAAGGTGACTACACAGTTCAGATAGCAGTTGTCCAGCCAGTCCACATTCACATGCATGCTCGGCTTGACAAAGTGTGTATGTGCTCTTAAAAGGGAGAGGGGCCTATCTCCAGATAAGTGGGTGCAGACACTTCTTGGCGCAAACACGACCACAAATGGGTGAAAAAAAAGAAATTCTTGGTGACAACGCATTTCGGAGTCTGGGACTCCTTTGTCCAGCCTCTCAGGTGAATTAACGGTGGTCACTCCTGAAGTCCTTGCGCCCATGGATTCTGATCTACTGGAAGTTAGCTGCACCAGGGCCGTATCCAACACGGCCATACGGTGTGCACCTTGTACAGGCTCGGAGTCCTTCTCGGGGCCAAGACTGTCCTCTATAGACTGACGCTCTACAAGGGCCTGTCTCGTGCTCTGAAGACTCAAGGAGTCAGTCAGACACTTGAGGTTTCCATACACACTCGACATTACCCACAGCAGCCGCCATCTGTTCACTCCTAACGCCCATTGGAAACCCCTCTAAATGTCCTTACTGTTTTAGCAAAGCAAAGTTCCTTTTCTCAATAAAATGGTATTTCCATGGAATAGTGAAGACCGGAGCGGGAATTTACTAAAACAGGAGGCTGCATGGGAGCACATATAGTGTTCAAGATATTCTCCCCGGTATCATTACCTCCAAAAACAGAACATGGCACATTTTTTGTTTGATTTGAATGAAATAAAAAACCTCCTTCCAGAATGGAAGTCATAGCGAAGAGTAGAGTTTCCTAGAAGGAGGTTGTACAGAGCCATTATACGGCCATGTGTATAGGTCCTTAAAGGGGTTATTCCATGACTAATGTATAAAATGAAGATCGGACATCGTATAGTCCATGACAATCTATCTAACAAAGCTAGAACCAGCCCTGCACCTCACATGGATCCAGAGATCTCCACATTCATTGCTGTGCAAGATTTATTTCAGGCTGCCGGCTCATGAAATGTGTTCTTTCTGCTGCATCTCTCTATCACAGCCCAGGGAGTGTGTCCTTTCTGCTGCCAAAGTTTCCCTGTAACTGTCCCCAGCTTGCAACAGAAAACAGGGCTGGTGGCAGTGGAAGATGGAAACTGAGCGCATGCGACCACCTCAGTGAGCTGGACAAGAAATAAGGAAAAGAACAAACAGCAGGTGGCGCTATACAGATAGATTTCATTGACTAACTCAGTGGCTATGCTAAAATGTTTAATATGCAATTACAAACATATTCAGACCTAGGTGTTGGTTTGAAAAATTTAGAATATTTTTGCAGCTCAACCCCTTTAAGGTCATTTAAAAACTAGAAGACACAACTCGGGAGCGAGAGGTCTATGTATAACGTGTTACATACTGCAGACCCACTGACTAGGACCTACTGTGAAACTCAATACAAACTGCATCAAAAATCGCCATTACCCCTCCTTGCTGCTGAAAATCCAAAATCCTACATCCAGTAAATGTCTCCCAGGTGGTCTTCTAACATAAGAAGTATATGCAATGGTGCAGCTAAAATATAAGGCGGGGATTATACTTCTAAGGGCTCCTTCACATGGCCGTAGGTGGGCCGTTCCGTGCATTGGGGACCGCAATTTGCGGTCCCTAATGCACTGGCAACCTCTGTATGGCCACCGGGATGAATCCAGACCAATTCAACTTGAATGGGTCTGCATTCGTGCGTTCCGCAAAAAGATAGAGCAATCTTTTTGCGGTACGGAAGAATAGAAGAGAACCCCACGGAAGCACTCCGTAGGGCTTCCGTGATTCCGTTCCGCATCTCTGGATTTGCGGACCCATTGAAGTGAATGGGTCCACATCCGTGATGCGGAATGCACGCGAAACAGTGCCCGTGAATTGCGGATCCGAAAGATTTTTCCATGATGCAGTTAACCCGGCCATACATTTGAGAAGGGGGAAAGGTGAGGAACCCCCATACACATCAGATGGGTGGCCGATGCTGCTTCGATCGACGGACAGCTTATGGCAGGGCTCGACAAATCCCAGGCGCCAGGTCGCCATGGCGACCAGGAATTTGGTCCTGGCGCCTGGGTATTTGTCAGCCCGTTTTCTCAGGTGCCCGGGCGCAGGGCCGACGCGGACTAGGAGCGCCGGCCCCCTCATGCTGCAGCCGCCCGAGCGCTCTATAGAGAGCCTCAGGCGGCTGCAGCACTGCCCGGGCTGGCGCGTCCATGAGGGCGCACCGCCCGGGCACAGCATGAAGAGAGGGACTGACAGGAGGGGAGCGCTCAGCGCTCTCTCCTGTCAGTTCCTCATTGTAGCGTGGCCGAGCCGGTCCGCGGTACAGGAGCATCTGTCTCCTGTACCCGGACGGACTGACATGAAGTGCGCACACAGTGTGCACTTCCTGTCAATCCGCCGAGTACAGGAAACTAAAGCTCCTGTACCCGGGAGAAAGTGAATGACAAGGAGGGGAGGGGGAGAGAGAAAGTGAATGACAAGGAGGGGGAGGGGAGAGAAAGTGAATGACAAGGAGGAGGGGAGAAAGTGAATGACAAGGAGGGGGAGAAAGTGAATGACAAGGAGGGGGAGAAAGTGAATGACAAGGAGGGGGAGAAAGTGAATGACAAGGAAGGGGGAGGGAGAAAGTGAATGACAAGGAAGGGGGAGGGAGAAAGTGAATGACAAGGAAGGGGGAGGGAGAAAGTGAATGACAAGGAAGGGGGAGGGAGAAAGTGAATGACAAGGAAGGGGGAGGGAGAAAGTGAATGACAAGGAGGGGGGAGGGAGAAAGTGAATGACAAGGAGGGGGAGGGAGAAAGTGAATGACAAGGAGGGGGAGGGAGAAAGTGAATGACAAGGAGGGGGAGAGAAAGTGAATGACAAGGAGGGGGAGAAAGTGAATGACAAGGAGGGGGAGAAAGTGAATGACAAGGAGGGGGAGAAAGTGAATGACAAGGAGGGGGAGGGAGAAAGTGAATGACAAGGAGGGGGAGGGAGAAAGTGAATGACAAGGAGGGGGAGGGAGAAAGGGAAGTGAATGACAAGGAGGGGGGAGGGAGAAAGTGAATGACAAGGAGGGGGAGGGAGAAAGTGAATGACAAGGAGGGGGAGGGAGAAAGTGAATGACAAGGAGGGGGAGGGAGAAAGTGAATGACAAGGAGGGGGAAGAAAGTGAATGACAAGGAGGGGAGGGAGAAAGTGAATGACAAGCGGGGGGAGAAAGTGAATGACAAGGGGGTGAGAGAAAGTGAATGACAAGAGGGGCGGGGGTGAGAGAAAGTGAATGACAAGGAGGGGGAGGGAGAAAGTGAATGACAAGGAGGGGGAAGAAAGTGAATGACAAGGAGGGGGGAGGGAGAAAGTGAATGACAAGCGGGGGAGAAAGTGAATGACAAGGGGGTGAGAGAAAGTGAATGACAAGAGGGGCGGGGGTGAGAGAAAGTGAATGACAAGAGGGGGTAGAGAAAGTGAATGACAAGGGGATTGACAAGACGGACCCCTCTGCCCTCCCCTCCGGACCCCTGTGCCCTCCCCTCCGGACCCCTGTGCCCTCCCCTCCGGACCCCTGTGCCCTCCCCTCCATTATGGGGGGCCCTATATACTCGCACATTATGGGGGGCACTATGGAAAACAGGGGTAGGAACACTATGGGGGCATCTACTGGGGGCCCTATGTACTAGCATGCATTATTGGGGGGCTCTATAGAGAAGTGGGGGGGGAGGAGCACTATGGGGGCATCTATTGGGAGCTTTATGACGCGGCTCCGCCTGGCTCCTAACTTTTTTAGCTGGCTCCTAGATTCAAAGGAAATTTGTCAAGCCCTGTGTTATGGGATCTACAAGAAAAAACCATAGCTGTGTAACGTTACCCTCTACAATATATTTAGCTTTTAATGAGCGTTTGCATCCATCTCTAAATTTCTCCATTGGTAGAAGGATTTTACCCGCTCGACCAGAAAACCATAAAATTGTAAGGACAGATCCCGACCCAGTCAGGTCCTTCTAACCGCACAGACTTTTTAGTGGACCAACAACAAGAACTTTTAGGCCTCTTTCACACGGGCGTCACGCTTGACACCTGGATCAGAGGCAGGTGCGTTGCGGGAAAATGCGTTTTGCACGCGCGTGGGAAAAATCGGCATGTTTGGTACCCAGACCCGAACTTCATCACTGAAGTCCGGTTTCAGGTTGAGTATTCTGTAGATTTTATTATTTTCCCTTATAACATGGTTATGTGGGAAAATAATAGCATTCTCAATAAAGAATGCTTTGTAAAATGTGGATTAAGGGGTTAAAAATAAAAAAACTTAACTCACCTTATCCACTTGATGGCGTAGTTGGCAATCTCTTCTCTCTTCAAGCATTAGCTGCCATCTAAAGGACCTGTGATTGGACCATGTGATGTGACGTCATCACAGGTCCTTTAGACTGCAGCTAAAGCTTGAAGAGAGAAGAGATTGCCAACTACGCCATCAAGTGCTAAGGTGAGTTTTTTAAATTTTTAACCCCTTAATCCACATTTTACAAAGCATTCTTTATTGAGAATGCTATTATTTTCCCTTATAACCATGCTGTAAGGGAAAATAATAAAGATCGGATCCCGTCTCTTAGCAACCATGCGGGAAAATCGCACTGCATCCACACTTGATTGCGGATGTTTGCGATTTTCCCGCAGCCCCATTTACTTCTATGGGGCCTGCGTTTTGCGTGAAAAACACAAAATATAGAGCATGCTGCGATTTTCACGCAACGCAGAAGTGATGCGGGAAAATCACCGCTGTGCATAGCCCCATAGAAATGAATGGGTCCGGATTCAGGGCGGGTGCAATGCGTCCACCTCACACATTGCACCCGAGTGAAAGGGGCCTTAGACACCGAGTAAAACCACCAGAAAGTGCTGTCGCAGTGGCCAATATGGGGGACATTTTTGGAATTTCAAAAAAGAAAGAAAAATATGTATTTCTAATTTGTGAAACCTGGGAAATGACCTTGTCCAGTAATAATACCTGGTGCCAACCAAAAAGTATGGAGGGAGCACCCTGCAGACTGAAAATCCTGCCGCCATTCAGACAGTTATGTCCTTCCTTTAAGGAGAGAAGGAAACAGGTCAGCGATGAGCATTTTCAGGGCATTTGGCACACGGCATATACTCTAGAGCCAAGCAAATGAGCTGCACTTGACTCGCTGTCATTCTGCTTAAATAATGAGCTTTTGGTTGATCTAGTTCATTAGAACGAGTAAACACAAGGAGAAAGCGCCTGAATAGGGGGCCTTTTCCACTCTGCCTGTTTTATTGCTGCTTATTTGGTTAGGCATATTAGCATGAGAAAAGCATCCTCAGCATATAATTATATAGCTGGGAGAGACACGCGTTTCGAGGCCGGAAACAACAATAGGGAGAGATTTCTGGGTATATCAACCTTGCCCAATAAACATTTGGGGAGAGAGATTTATTGCAGATCCCTGAAAGGGCGGCGGTAGACTTATTACTTAGTGAGCGGGTAGAAGATTATCTCGGGTGACAATTATGGGCTTGGAGGCCACCAAGTGGTTTGTAAGAGGTGGTTCTTTATGGGTTTTACGGTTGTATTCAGTAACTCATTGTAGAAGAGCCTTTGAGCCTCCTCACAAAGCCACGCTGCGACAGTTGCCTGACGTGAACCAGGCGGCACATTTACAAAAGACTGGCGTTTCACGCGTCTTCGTAATAAGTCCGCTGGGGTAAGGTGCAATAAATTTACTTAGGGGTGCAAAACTCAATACATTAGTTGCATCTTGTTCCGTCTACGAGACAGAAACTGAAACCGGCCATAGCCTGGGGTAGATTCCCGATACAGTGTACTGCCATAAATGTGTCAGAAAACGCTCCCGATAGGAGTGGATGGGTCCATCAGACGCCAATGATTAGAAACGGCAGATTTTATTTTGTGAGCTTAGGGACAACATTTTAAAAAAGGTGAATACAATTCTTTTCCCCCCTTTTTATTTGCGATCGCATCTTTCTGTTTTCATATACATAAATGTAAGTTTATAGCTATAGGCTAGAGTTAGAGATTAAGATAACAATTCCATGGGATATCCTCTTAAAGGATGTTCCCTTAATGGTTTATTTGGGAATTGATATTGATGACTGATCCTCGGGATAGAAGATCAACACCCGAGACCTTCCCCATCAGCTCTTAGAGGAGGCAGGGAGCGCCATGAGCAAAGCCTCTTCTAGGGCCATGGGATGTCACCGTACATCAGTCACACGGCCTAGTTGTGACTAGCTCAGTGCCATTCAAGTCAATGAGGCTGGGGTGCAATACCAAGTACAGCCACTACACGATGTACGGCACTGTGCTTGGTAAGTGTCTAGGTGGTCTGCGCATGTATTAGTATTAAAAATACCACAATGACGGATCCGGCATTCTGGTCTGCACATGTGCAGACCTTTAAAAAAAAAATGTGAAAAAAAATAAAATACCGGATCCGTTTTTCCTGATGACACCGGAAAAACTGATCCGTTATTGCAATGCATTTTTCTGACTGATCAGGCATTCACATTGCCGCAAGTGTGAATGTACCCTAAGAGGGAAGAAATTTCACAACTTGTCCTAACCGGTGTCTAATTATATATATAAATCACAACTAAAAACGACAAGAACAGTCTGGGGCATTTATCATTGCTGGAGGCATTAAAAAGTCACAAATTATGGCGCATGCTGTTTTTTGTACACCATCATTCACCATATTTTGAGCTTCTCACCATTTTTCTACGGTCTTCGCATGAGGGGATGGAGCCCATCGCAGCCAGACGGATTTACTATAACGTGCGCCACACTTTAGCTCAAGCCTACGCCTAGCTGGAGTAGATTTGAGTTTCTGGCGCATGGAGGGGCAGAGATGGAGCTAATTTATAAAAAAATCCACCTGTCTCTTAATAAGTTAGACGCATCTTACGCCAGCGCACAGCAGATTAAGATTTGCATGTGGGAACGACAGTCTCAATAAGTGTCTACGAGAGCGACAGAATTCACAGTCGTCAACCACAGGAAGGATACTGTATCTCAGTATCAAAGACCATATACCACTAGATCACCTCGATAAGAAAAGGTTATTGCTAAAAACAAAAAACAATTAAAATCTACCCTTGATCACCACAGAATGTTTTACTACGGATCCTGGTGTCCTTTAGGGTCCAAAGGACGGAGCACCACAAACTGTATGCCAATGATGAAGGCTCAACCCATCCAGGCCTAGATGAAGAAGAAGGAGAATAGCATACATCTCAGGGGGTAACCATTTGGAGGGTTTGGCCCATTGCTTCCAGCTAGACTTGAAATAAGTAAACAGGTAAGAACTGACTTGAAGACGCTTATTTCTTGGACCTTAGCGCGAATATAGAAGTAAAGCGCATCCATATCGGACAACTTTACGTCTGTTATCAGATGCCTTCAACAAACCTGACTGACTGAGGCATGACAGATGTTTGAGATTAACATTAAAATGAAGCTCTTTGCTTTTCGAGCTTACACTAAATCCCCCGCACCCGTTAGAAAAAGAATAAAAATAAAAAAAATCACTTATCCGGTTCACAACAGAAAGGAAAGCCAGGCATTGATATCACGGCGCGGATCAATGGGCTAGCCGTAAAGGGAAGGCTGTATTGGCAAATCATTTTAAAGCCTCTCAATAACTGTCTGTTACTGTTCTCACTTGTACAACAGCCCTCAGGACGAGACGCGGAGGATATCATGTGCGGAGAACACAGGAGGATAATATTTTACTAATAAAACAGCCATGTCTGCCTTACAGAGCCCCCGTCTTTCCAGCCTGAAAATTCCTCGCGGTTAAATATGTGGATAACAAACAAAACATTTTGATGCATCTCCTGAAGGGATACACACACGAGTTAATAATGAACCAAATGGATCTTCAGTCAATAACGGTTTGCAAGACTGATACTTTACAGATGGTGAATCTGAGAATATGTACTGAATGTGAGAATGGGCCGAGCTGCACGCCTGCTGCCCTTCTGTGGATGGAAAGGAGAACGGCAACGTACAGAGGACGGGCGCAAAACAAAATCATTATCTCTGTACGACCAGAAAAATCCATCGCAAAGACCAGAGGCATCTGTCCGTTAGGCCTCTTTCACACGGGCGTGACGGATTGGGTCCGGATGCGTTCAGGGAAACTCGCACCATTTCGCAAGCAAGTTCAGTCAGTTTTGTCTGTGATTGCATTCAGTGGTTCCGTTTTTTTACGTGCGGGTGCAATGTGTTTTGATGCGTTTTTCACGCGCGTGATAAAAAAACTGAAGGTTTACAACAAAATGCAGTACTTTTAGTCCAGCTGCCTCTCGCCGTGCGCTGCCAGCGGTACTCTGCCCCCATTATAGTCAATGGGGACGGAGCGGCAGTCCGGGGGCACACGTGAACTAGCGGCAGGACGGATCAGACAGGCTGTTCACCCGCCGGAACAGCCTGACAGGCTCCCCTGCCGCTAGTGTGAAAACAGCCTTAGCAATTAAAATAAAAAAAAATGCTCATGTACACAGACCTATTAAAACGAATGTGCGTTCACTACACGCATTGCACCCGCGCGGAAAACTCGCTCGCGTGAAAGGGGCCTTAGATCTCACCATGTCACATGCCTTGGTAGAGGCAGGTACCTGAAAATATTAGTTCATCGAAACGCATGTTGTGATTACGAGTGGAACGCTCGTATGGTGGCATATGGCGTGCGAAGGTTGCGCGACAAAAAGACGAGCACAGGCTGCATTCTTCTCCAGTCCAGATCTGAAAGGAACAATTGTTCTCCGTGCCACCTTCTATATAATGCAGCCACATCAGACGGCTGCAATTAACATATTAACTTGTAGAAATAAGCAATTAGCACTTCACAATTGTAACCGGATTGAGCAATACGTCTACATTACAACCTTTTATATCCTCAACAGCGAGATAAGAAATGGAAGCGGAGGAACACTTGTCCTCTACATGCCATTCTCTACAGTCACATCTCTGTGGTGTTGTGATATAGGCAGGGCGCGGAATCGCCTTAAAGAGACCTGGACTGGAAACGCTCCAGGGTATGGAGACTTAGTGGCAATGCTCTATGGGAATCGAATATGCAAAGAGGTATCTCCCGAGAAAGAACTATCTAGCCAGCGCCTATTGAAAGTGGCTCTCTTTAAGGGATTCGGCACCCTGCCTAAGCCGCTTCCAGCCAGCCAGAATCCGACTCCAGACTGATGAGGGGCGAGGACCCAGAAACAGCTGTCTACAGATGGATATCTGGCTTCGCTTTATTCTCTTGAATCTTGACTCGTAGGGAGCCACTTCCATGAGGTGACGCTGGCGAGATAGCTCCCAAGGAAGAGAACTATCTCTTTGGATATTCGTGTTGTGAAATAGGCTCCACCACATAGCTTGGGTGCCTGCAAATCAACTTTTTTTAGGCTACTTTCACACTTGCGTTGTTAATTCCAGTATTGAGATCCGGCAGAGATCTCAATACCGGAAATAAACGGATCCGTTTTGATTTTGCACATCAAGATGCATCCGTTCTGTTACGATGCGTTTGTGTGAAATCAAATTGTAAAAACAAAAAAGAAAAGGATCCGGCACTAAATAAATTGAAAGTCAATGGGTGACAGATCTGTTTTTTAGGCTCCATACATTGTTTTCAGTGCAGGATCCGTTTTTTTTTACAGTAACTAAGACAAGACACAAAACCGCAGATTGCGGCGGTTTGTGTCCAGTCACAAAACATAATGCTGACGTAACGGAAGACATCCTGAACGGATCTCTTTCCATTCAGAATGCATGGGGACTAAACGGAAATTTTTTTTTTTTTCTGGTATCGAGACCCTCTGCCAGATCTGAATACCGGAAAACAACGACGCAAGTGTGAAAGTAGCCTTACCTTTACACCATTTCTACATTCGATTTAAAGCGCCTCCATTTGATTTAAAGCCATCAATTTTAATAATCAGATGCAGATAATCTTTACACCATTTTTAAATGAGCACAAAGCTGTACATAACTATTTTTGTGCGTGCCATCCTCCAACTTTTACAATAAATATATTTCTTTAGGCCCCATGCTGACATTTTTTTTTTTTTTTTTACTGCTGTAGAAAAATTTTACAGACAAGAACAGGACATGTTCTCTCTTTCTTGATGGGCCACAGAAGGGACACACGGTTTAGGCTGCATCTTTGGAGAACCTATTAAAACGAATGGGTCTGCATCGGATCCGCAACAGTGGTAACCAGTTTGGAGGGGGGGGGGGCAAGGAAGACTCTATCCAATCAGTGATGCCATTTTCAGACTCTGCAGGGACACACCCCCAACTTGTTACCACCCCTCTGTACCCTTACTGCAGTCCTGACATACAATGTAAGTTAATGGGGACGGATCAGTTTTCTCTGGCACAATAGAAAACGGATCCGTCCCCCATTGACTTTCAAAGGACTTCACGACGGATACGTCTTGGCTATGTTACAGATAATACAAACAGATCCCTTCATGACGGATGCATGCGGTTGTATTATTATAACGGAAGCGTTTTTTTTTTGCAGATCTGCAAAAACCGCTAGTGTGAAAGTAGCCCAAGACTACATCACATTCAACTTTTTGTGTTACTGGATATTAGTACAAGACCAAAGCAAATCATCATGGCTCTACCTTCCAAAGATAGAGAAAAGAAATAGCCATGAAAGTAAGCTCTTCCGTAGAAGTGCACAGTTTAATCTAATAACACAGGAGCTCTGCTTCCCCTTTAAGAAGCCAGCTCGCCTCCAGCCCTCCTGCTCTTTTCATCATGCAGTCTGGGTTAGAAATGTCTCGGGGTGTATAAATAAAAGGGAGATCTACATGCAGAAGGAGAGCTCGGAGCTCTTCTGACACCTCTACACTCTATTTGTTATGTGAATTTGTGGAGGCAGACAGAATGGATGTCTCGGGGGGGGGGGGGGGATCCGAGGCAGATATCTCGGCGTATGTAGTAGACGCACAGCTCCTCCCCCAGTCGAGCACGCAGCTTTTGTATGTAGGCTTAAATGCAGAATATTTCAGAGCAAGCACGTGCCAAAACAGCCTGGCCTTCTCCGGGACACAGAGATATTCAATAAAAAGCTTTTAAAGGCATATTTTTAAACTTGTAACAGGAAAGCTTTTCTGTGTTAAGACAATAATTCTTTTAACAGCATTGATCAAAATGTCATTCTTTTATGAGTGTACAATGCCTTTTAATGGCATACAACAAGCCATTAAGGTTATACACCTCCGTAGCGCGCATGGCTTCCTGGAAAAATGGGCACAGCGGCCAAATGAGAAGGAATATTTAGATGCTCTTAATAGGTTAAGCTGCGATTCCAGCTGTAACTCATTCCGAGCCTCACCGGAGAAAATTAGATTTGGGGAGGGGGAGGGTTAAAAATAAATGAATAAAAACGCCATATCTTACGGTGACTGGGGTCAGTTACCCTGAGGCACAGCCTTCATCTAAATTTATCTTCAGAGGATTTAAAATCGTGCAATTTACTCTCGAAATAGTATTAAAGAGAAGAAAGAAAATACAATACCTGAACCACTAAGCAGTAAACAGATGGGATATCCTCGGAATGGCAATGTAAAAAAAATCCATGCCCTCAACCTGACCCGAAGCGCGTCAAGACCAAATGCAGCAAGGGGTATTCCAGTAATTTCAAGTTATCCCCTCTTGCCATAGGATAGGGGATAACCATTAGATCTGCTGGGGTCATACCGCTGGGACGACCACCAAGAGAACGGGGACCTGCACCCCGCGGTGCCCCCAAAAACAAAAGGAGAGTTCAGGACGGGCACGGCCACTCTATTCATCTCTATGGGACAAGCACTTGACTTGGCTACCTCTGGGGGTCCCATCGAGATGAAGGTCCTCGTTATTGTGATCGGTGGGGGTTCCAGCGGTAGGACCCCCACCAATCTAATCCTGTGGATAGGTGATAGCCTGAAATTACCGGAAAACCAAAATCATTTGATTATACAGATGTGGAAGGAAAATACTTGCCTTGTCAGACTGGGGATCCACGTTTCCCGTCACACAGGACATGTCATCAATAAGATCTAATAGGTGAATTTGTAAATCATCCCATAGGAAAGAGACCCTGGTGGCAAGTGGAGCAGTCGTCTGCTGGGCCACAGCCCGGGGGCCATCTCCTAGGGGGCCATCATAAGTAACATCAGCCTAAAAAAATGTTCATTATGTTAACAAGACCCGCTGCTCGGAAGCTGTGGGGACCCTGTAGATACCATAAGGTGAAACAAGGGGTGCAAGGATGACATTTTGAATAGCACCCACATTTCAATAGGTCTGATGGAAAAGAATATTGAAAAATCTCCCTGGTCCTGAGCACGGCCACCAAGACATGAGATGATACAGGGCGTTGCATGCTCTCCTATGTACAGTTCATGAAACGCTATAGCATACTACAGACAATAATTCTCATTAAACCTTATAGTCCAAGCTAAGGGCTCTGCTCCTGTATCAGTTCTGGCCACGCTGGGAGCGATCCTCGCTGTATACTACTTACTGTACACTCATACGTCAGCAATTGACTCCGATGGCAACATCTGTAAGTACATGGAGGCCTATGGACACATTTAGCATGTACATCGGAAGCTTACCCTGTATACAAGCAAAAGCAAGATGTGAACTGCATCTTACATTACACAACTTAAAGGGGTTGTTCGCTTTGTTTTATCATATTGATGACCGATGCTCAGGACAGATCATCAATATCAGATCAGCGGGGGATCGACACCTGGCACCCCTACCTTTCAGCTGAAGAACAAGCGGCGCTTAGACGAGCACTGCCTTCTCTTCATTGTTTACCTGCTTACCATTGCAACTGCAGCATTGAGCAGTGAAATTACAACTGCTCCGTCTCATTCACTTCAATGGGACGTATTCTTCCTATTGAAGTAAATACTACAGAGCCGTCCCACTGAAGCAAATGGGACGGCTGAGCTGTAATTACACTGCGGTTGCGAGGGCGAGCAGGTAAACAATAAAGAGAAGACAAGCTTGTATGAGCACTGCTTTCTCTTCAAACAGCTGATCGTCAGGGGTCCCAGGTGAGGATAGGTCAACATAATAAAATAAAAGTAGACAATCCCTTTAAGAGTCAGCCAAGCAGCTTCCAGCATGAACACCCTGCAAATGCATCAACGAAATGCAAAATAAATAAATAAAATGCCTGGAATAATAAACAAATAAATAACAAAAAATAATAGGGTGAGGATTTCTCATACACAGCTCTGTACAGGTGACAGGGAGCGCAGCGCAGACATCTCGAGTGACGGTCGCATGCGCTGCTGATGAAACTCTTTAAAGGCGATGTACATCTGTGCAGAAATCGCACATGCACATTTGGCAAGTTAGCAATAAGTACAAGACGGATGCGAGTATTAATACAGGACCTCAACGCTCAAGGTTTATTTGCAGTACACAACGAAAGGACACATTGTTTTACATAGGAGCTGTATACACAACACAGTAAGGCCGCCTGCACATGAGTGCGGGCTGTTTTACAGAAATCCCGCACCAAAAACGGCAAGTGTTTCTTGTAGTTCTGCTGCAGATCTCACCCTTGCATTGAAAAGGGTAAAATCCACACAAAGAATTGACATGCTGCAGATTACAAAATCCACATGGCAGGGCAACTTCCGCACAGAACAAAAAAGCAAAGCGTACATGACGTTCCTGAAATCTCACCCACTTTGCTGGTACTGTATGAGGCTACATTTACATGATGACCGTATTCTTTTTGCGGCCCAAAAATCACGTATCCACAAAACACAGAGGCGGTCCGTGTGCAACCAACATATTTCACAGGCCCCATTGTAACAGTGCTTATTCTAGTCTGTAAAATGGACATTAGGACTCGTTCTATAATTTGCAGGCACAGATGCGGACGGCACACGGACGACATCTGTGTGCTGTCCGCACTTTTTTGCAGCTCCACAGAAATGAATGGGTCTGCGTGCGATCCACGAAAAACGCGGATCAGACGCAGACTAAAACTATGGCCATGTGAACGTAGCCTTAGGGCCTGTGCACGCGGCCATTGCCATTTTAGCGGTCCTCCAATTGTGGATCTGCAAAACATGGATATTGGCCATGTGCGCATTACACGAAACTGAACTTTTTGCCCTCTATAGAGCTGTCCCACCCATGTCCATAAAATAGACAATAGGACATGTCCTATGTTTGCGGTGCCACGGAACGGACGCGGACAGCACACAGGACGACATCTGCGTGCTGTCCGCAGTTTAACGAAAGGGTCATCCAGGAGTGGAAAAAAGGGCCTATATTTCCTTCCGCACAAAGCATTGAGGAAGACCGAGATCCTCCATCCTGGAAGGAAGACCTGCTCAGATAAGGGGACAACTAGCAAGTTACAGGTACCAGTCTAGAATAGCGTGGCTGCAAACACCCTGACACCCGCTTATAGGTTATGTGCAGTATGTCCGCGCAGCACCGCTCTCTGTAATGGAGCCAAGCTGCAAAACCGTACACAACCTAGTCGAAGGAAGCAGCCATGTTTGTCCTCTAAAATCCCTATAATTCACAGCATTATAGCCGCAAATTTCCAGCTACAGACAAATTAGGACGCCCCCTCCCTGCCATTTTCTTTCCCGAATGAAATGAAATGGGCAACAACATAAAAAGATGGGATTTGGGAGGAAGATAAATTTTAGCTGACAGCCATGCTCCGTAACAAATTGACATGTTGCACGTTTCTGAAAAAATAAAAATCAGTTTAGTCAACAATATGGCCGCCCTGACGGTGGGTGGGCAACATGAGCGTTAGAGAAATAAAAGTGACAGGCGAACAGCCCGATGTTGTATGCTCCGTGCAGGTAATGGCTATAGTTATACCATCCAAGAGCTTTTACAAAATAAGCATAATTTGAGGAAATAACGGAGGATATTGGTACAAGTTCATCTTTTATTTTTTTTTTTTTAGCTTTCAAAGTTCTGAGCATTTGAAGCGAATGAATCCCCCGGAGAGACTCCATAATGTATCAGCCGCTGCTTTGCAAGACATAATGCAAATATGTAAGAAGGCATTCCGTATAGCAACAGGGGCTGCGAGATATCAAAGATTTCTCCGACATCAGCCAGAGGATTCAATTACAGCTGTGAAATGAATTTGGATCTCGGTTACTGGACTATAATGTGCACGGCACAAGAGGCTGTTACTGCTGCAGCTCCAATTTCCAGACATATAGCACCCCTGCTCTCCTAGAGCCGGCTCTGGTAATTGCTGTAGGACGCGCTCTTCTGAATTATAATTGCCAGCCATTGCACTCCCTTCCTTTGTGAGAAATTCTGGGCGTGCATAGGATATCCAAATAACAGCCCATCTCAGCACCTTCCAGCCACGGCACACTTCAATCTCTCGCATGAGTAATGAAACAGAAAGGGATACAAAGGCTTAACCTCCCCGCAAACCCCCCTCCCCATATCCAACACTGCATTCTTTAAAAAATAAAAAAATATATAAAAAAAAAAACAAGAAAAAATAAAATAAATAACTTATTCCTCACAAGTCAGATGTAAATGGAAGAAATGCATCACAATTTATACTGTCACCGCCAGCTCTCAAACAGACGGGGAATATAAATGAAGAACTTAACTGCTTGGGACTGGGTAAAAATAATCATTCTTCAGCTGAAATGCAATCATTCATGGAAGGAGGGGGTCACACCAGAGGCTGGCTCTCTATAGGGTCACCTACATTTGCTTACTTATTTGATAAGAGAGGAGCACAGAGCGGCCATTAATGGTCAAAAGAAAGTGGATGACAAGGCTCAAGAAGATCAATCTTTTGTTCGTACCCCAAAACCGCATGTTCCTGTGCGTGCTCTGCAATACGAGATGAAGTTACGAGACTGAAGACAACGTCGCGGGCTAAAATGGCAATGTGGCCACCATGACGGATCTTTGGCCTGGTCCGGAGCTTCTCTTTATAGGATTCAGATGTGTTATGAACAAATACGGCACCAACCACTCCAAAAAGAAATAAAAAAATCCTGTAATAAAACATCCTGTATTTGTACAAACTAGTCACCAAGAGTGCGGTCTGCTATACCGTTCACTACCTTTTCACCGTGCACAGACCTGTTCTGGGTCACGCCTATTAAGGCTGCAGTAAACATGGCTGTGGGAGAGGACACGCAAGAGTGACTAAGGCTACGTTCACAGCTCCGTTACGGAGATCCGGCACAAACGCAGAACAAAAATGGTTGCATGTAACTGTTCTCGTCTGGACGAAGCCTGGCATTTATGCCGGAAATCTGCCAGATCTCATTGCAGGCAATGGGGATCCAGCAACGTCAGATACTGGGAGATCCGCCAGGCTGCTCTGTGCCAGAAATCTGCCAGATCTCATTGCCGGCAAAGGGGATCTAGCAACATCAGATACTGGGAGATCCGCCAGGCTGCTCGGTGCCGGAAATCTGCCAGATCTCATTGCAGGCAATGGGGATCCATCAACGTCAGATACTGGGAGATCCGCCAGGCTGCTCTGTGCCGGATCTCCTAATGAAGAAGCGAATGAAGCCTAAAAGCTATCAACTCTACTATAAAGCTGGCTAGAACATGGCGGTCCTCCCCTCCCTGCACAATGACCTCTGCATGAGGCATACCCACAATACTTTCCCACCGAGAACAATGGGGGCTATTTATCTAAGAGCAGTAGAAAAGAATCTGGCATAAAAAAGACGCACGGGCCGTTTTTGAACGTCTGTGCAACTATATTTAGGCCCATGCAACATTTTGATGCCGTCCTCGTCACTGGGAAGTCGCGGGGGGTGCGGGCATCGGCTGACAAATTCAACATTTACACCTGTTCTCAGGCATAACTAATGACTGAAATCTACAACAGTCAGGGGTTCTAGGCACACGGATTAGCGGATGATGGGACCAATTTATGACAAAGGTGTGCGCCTCGTAATAAATTAAGCGCATTCTCCAGCAACACATGGGGTATGAATGTCAGGTGTATAGAAGGCCCCCAATGAGTCCTCGCCAGACTACAGATCCCCGAAGGGCTGCTGTAAAGCATATCTCTCACCAGGTAAGGTGGCCGCCTCCAAAATCCTGTAGAGAAAATGGAAAAGAAAAAAAAAAAAATCTACAATACGAATTTCAAAAACACGATTTTTAGTTTTAGTATGTGTTTTAATACATAGGCGATACATTGCCTTTCAGCACAGCCATGGAGGGCCCCTTCGGGAAAACATTAAGCTCCGGCTAGCTCATACTCAAGGCGAGGGATCATGCTAAAAAGACTATGAAGTACCCCCAGATAAAACTACATGTGTACAATCTCAAGCAGTCACGTTGCCACCAAAACATTCATTACATGTTAATTTGGGGCTGGGATTTCTCTTCTGTTGCTTAATTACAGTATAAACCTGAGCTCCGAGTGGAAACAAATTGTGACATGTAATTATGAAGGAAATAAGTGGTTTTAACCAAACATGTAAATGACACAAAGATAATAGATTTCGAAGCTGAAATCCAGGGACACCGTTCAAATGTCACTGTACAATAATTATTCTTTTCCATAGAGATTAAACTTGTTAATTGGAAACCATCGTGAATTGTAAATCACTGAATCATAAAAGGAGGCTGCAGATCAGCGGTATTCTCCTGTAATGAATGGCACCGCGCTTCTAGCGATTGTGCTGGATTTTATGGCGTGCTTCAAGGCGGTGGAGTTTGCAAAATAAGATGGCGCTGGAAATGATCCTCGGCTGTAACCCGGCATCCACTATGATGGTGCGCCAAGTCTGGGTTATCATTACTACTCACGGTTGCAGATGGGACCACAGGACCTACAAAAGTGCAAAGCTGCGGACGCCATCCCTACTGCTGGGAAACTGACTTATCTGGACCTTGTCTTACCCTTATTATACAGTGGTCATACAGGTAAGTGGATGTCCATGTAATACAAGGACGACACGAGTCTGTCAGAATGGGAGCCACGCAAAAAGTTCTGGCACACAAAGAAGGGTTCTGAATGGGTGACGACCCTCTATGAGGTCTATATGTTCTACAAGGTCAGAAGGACAAGAGCCCTATAAGAGGAAAATAGGTCAACTGATTCTCCTACTGTATTCTAGGGGGTGGCATAATAAATGTACACTGATCAGCCATAACATTAATCCTTCTGCCTAATATTGTGCTGCCAAAAAATTCTGATCCGCCTCTGCATGGAATCCACAGGTCCTCTGAAGGTGTCCTGTGATATCTAGGACCAGGACATTAGCAGTAACCCCTTTAAGGGGTTGTCCAACCCTTTACAAGTGATGGCCTATCCTCCGTATAGATTGCAGCAGTTCTACACACCGCCAATCAGCTGCTCTGTTGTGGCTCTGGAACTACTTATCCACTGCATTAGCTCCGGGGCTACTGCAGAACAGCTGATGGTTGGCTTTGCGGGGTGTCTGAGCCCCACCGATCAGATAGTGAAGGTCTATCCTGAGGACAGGCTACCTCTTGTAAAAGGGCTGGACAACATCTTTCAATCCTGAAAATTGTGAGGTGGGACCAAATTGGATTCTGACCTGTTGATTTTGAAGGCTAAGCCATCCCCTTGAACTCTTTGTCAGGTTCCTCAACTCATTCCTGAAGCTTTTTGTACTTGGTCTGTACAATGTTTAGGTAGGTGGTACTTCAGTGTAATTTCCACATGATGCCAGGACATTGCCCAGCGCATTCATACTGACTTCAGTGGCTTAGCCTCTTCCCATTGCACATCCTGGTACAATCTCCACCCCAGGTAAGTGAAGCATGTCCACCGGCCGTCCACATGATGCCAGGACCCAAGGCTACTCGGCAGAACATTGCCCAGCGCATTCATACCGACTCCAGTGGCTTAGGCTTTTACGATTGCCCATCCTGGCGCAATCTCCAGCTAAGGTAAGTCAAATCCAGTGCTGAGCACTGATCACATGACGGTGACGTCACCCCAGGTCCTTCGGCTTTTTCAAAGTTCGGGTTCGTGGAAGCCGCCCCTTATGGTTACCATATGCCGGGATAGTCTGCGGTAGTGGAATCCATAACGGGATGCGGCGATTACCACAACCCGAACGCCAAACTATTTTTGAAAGTTCGCTCATCTCTATACAGAACCTTTAATATCGTAGTTAAAACAATAACCCAGATATCAAACAATAGAAAAATGGGGGGGGGAAGGAAAAAAAATATATACATGCTCCTCCGGCTGATATTTGAAGTAGGTGGGTAACGGTAGCCAAAAATATATAGGGTGCTATCCCTGTTTATCACCCTAAATTTGATAACCTACCTACAAACGGAATAACCACCCCGACAGGGGCGATCCTGTCTCTCCAAACCTCCTATACTCCCTAGGATGGCCCTGACATTGGGATAAATATCCAACAGTTAAGTTGGTGAAAAATGACTAGTAGCCAAAAGCATATGTATCAAATGGTACCAAAAATAAACGGAAACTATGCCTCAAAAAATACTACAAGAGAATAAAAGGTGAATAAGATCTACAGAAATGGAGAAAGATGTAAAATATCGGCTAAAGAAGCCAGTCTGCGGGATATATCACATGGTATCCCTGTCCCGCCCCAACGCGTTTCACCCAGTAATTTAAGGGGTCATTAGAGCAGTGTTTCCCAACCAGTGTGCCTCCAGCTGCTGCAAAACTACAACTCCCAGCATGCCTGAACAGCCAAAGGCTGTCCGGGTATGCTGGGAGTTGTAGTTTTGCAACAGCTGGAGGCACACTGGTTGGGAAACACTGCATTAGAGGACCTAAAGAGCTGTAAATCCAAAGAAAGTAATCCACTACAGAGGTAGCACAATTTCACTAAAGATGTCGGCAGCAGACGTATAGATGTCACCAGACAATAAGTATGTATAGTGGGTTAGTAAATTCAATCAATGATCTAGCAAATGCCCTAGATAGACAGACATCTATACATTGTATGGACCGGCAAATGCCTATACTTGCGTGTCCGGTATGAAAAATACACGGCCAGATGGTAATGAAGCACGGCCTGTGTACGTGATGTGCTGGTGGGTGCAGCGTCTGTGATGTTTTAACTAGGATATTAAAGGTTATGTTTTATAAAGGTGGTCTTCTGTGATTCTCTTCCTTGGACCACTGCATACTGTGCGCACACCACAAACCCTATGGTTTCTTTGTTTTTATATAGGCCCCCATTCTTGATTTTTAGGCCAAGGTGAACTTTATCTCGATGCTTTTACCTGCACTGTCTGTTCTGAATTTCAGGGTGGAACGCTTCCAGAATAACCCACTGCACAAGCAGCAGAAGTGACATCACTATTTATCAGGCATTTAAAGACCTAAGAATAGGGGTAATTACATTAGGAGCTATAAGGGGCAGAGCCGCCAGGAAGTCACAATTCATGCTCTTCACCAACTCGACTTCCACCTTCTTCAAAGAAAAGACATCATAACCTCAGCGCGACATAAGTGACATTAGGATCTTCCTGCAGCGATTTGCATGTCCTTGTACACAGCTTTTTCTTCTATTAGCTGGTGCTGTGGCTTTTCCCGTGTCCTCAGATATTCTGGTTTATCTGTAAATGTCACTACTCATATACACACATACATACAGGACATAAACTTTTCTCCGAGACCACATGCTGGTCCTAGCTTTGGGATATAGGCTAGAGATAGACAGCCTCCACCCTGCCCTTTTGGTGCTGAAGCTACGGCAGAACAGCTGGGGGTCAGAGCCGAAGCATAGGCCATCACTTGTAAAGTCCTGGAATACCCTTTTAAGGCCTCATTCACATATCCGTTTTTAACAGACATGTCATTTTCCATGGGCAGCACATGAACCACACTCACAGGTGCATGCACTACTTGGGACCAAACACATCCATTGGAGTCCAAAAACCACTGGTACAACATGTGTGGCATCCATGTTCTGTCAGTGCTTCACAGACCATAGGCAGGAGACGCTCTGGAAATTCATTTTCAGCGAGCAGTGTCCGTGGAAATAGGATGACACACGGAGGGCAAAAAACAGATGCAAGGACCAAACACATCCTTCACAGGTGAAACATGGACGGATTTTCCACGGATGTGAACGAGACCTAAGGGCTCATGTACATGACCGCATGCATTTTGCAGGCTGCAAAACACGGATCGGCATAAAATACGGATGACGTCCGTGAGACATCCTTTTTTTTGAGGATCCATTATAGCAATGCCTGTCCTTGTCCGTAAAACGGACAAGAGTAGGATATGTTATCTTTTTTGCGGAACCGCCATGTGGACAGACAGAACCTAAATACACACAAGTTTTTTTGTGGACCTATTAAAGTGAATGGTTCCACATACAGGCCGGGAAAAAAACGGAAATGACATGGAAAAATATACGTTCGTGTGCATGAGCCCTAAGGAAGATTTCATTACATTAATACTTGGTTACAACTATAAAAGTGCTCCCCTGATATTTTCAGGCACATTAGCACATTTTCTGGTGGTCAAAAGCCGCCAAGTTTTCACTTTTGGCGATTTCAGGCATTTTATGCCACTTGCGCATCATAACTTACAAAAGAGAAGACTGCCATAGATTATAGATGTAATGTAAGACAGCCAAAAACTGATATAGATGTAGGTTTGTGGTGGGCACAGTCCAAGATGGGACACTTCTTAAGACACGGGGTGCATCTTACTCCACTGGACTTTTTATTAAGACAGTAAACCCGCCCTTGAGTGTAGGATATACCGTACACTCACATAGTCCATGCACGTACAACAGAACGATACATACAACCATATCCTTATAGGGGACCTTTCACAAGTTTTTTTTGTTTTTAACTGAGTACCTTTCTCGGATGCTGCCGGAATTTTTATTTTTTTTAAAGACCCCTCGTCTGCCTTGCTGTGATCCCCGAAGTTTTGGCGCCCAATATGTTAATACCGAGCATCAATACAGGTAGGAGGAGAAGGCTGGGGTTCTCAGTGGGCGTCTCCTTCCTTCTCCCTGGCTGTAGCACGGTCCAATCGCAGAGGAGAGCATCACAGCCAGGATAAGGAAACGCCCAATGAGAAACATGGACATCTCCTCCTCCTTGTTCCGATGCTCGGCATTAACATATTGGGCACCAACAGCGGGGCAGACAAGGGGTCTTTAAAGAAGAAAAAAATAATAATAAATTCTGGAAACATTAGCTGAGTGAGGGTACTTCTCATGTAAGGGTACCCAAAAAAAAAAAGTGAAAGGTCCCTTTAAGGGCCATATTCACATTAGTGAATACGAATATTGTCATCCCGCCATTTCCAGTGGGGGCAAACGAATGGAAGGGTGCCTTTACATATGGCAGAAAAATGCGCCAGAAAATACGCTGCATAGACTTCCCCCATGTTATCTTATGGGGCTGAAAAGTGTCAGGCCCTGCCCTGTGTTCCCCTCACTAAACAATGATGTGTGGCAGCTTTTCTAAAGCACAAAGTCTCCATTCATTTCAATGGGGGGGGCGTAACCCACACAAAAATCTGCAACAAAATCCGCCCATAAAAACCCGCACCTGCGTATTTTTTCACCACATCTGAAGGCACCCTAATGTGTATGGGGAGCTCACAACCCTGTCCTGACAAATGATGTCAGAGGAGAGAAGGATCAGACGCACTGAATTTCCGCCTACAGCTATGGAAGGTGCGTGGGCACCTATAGACTGGGAAAGGATTGCGTGCATGAAAGGTATATTCACACCAGTACCCCGGAGTGATCTGACCAGTCATCCAGACCCATGCATGTTCTGACCTGACCAAACACACTTGACCAAGTTGACGAATGATCTAGTCAGTTTTAACTTACAAACTCAAGTCCGCAAACTAATGAAGTGAACGTCTGTTCACGTTTTTTACCTAATCTGCCTCTTCACATTCAGCCATAACATTAAAACTCCCTGAGAAAAAAAACAACGCAATGCGTCTGCAGAGTCTTTTTCTTCGTGTTTTTAGCCATGGCAGCGCGCACCTGCGCATTGGGATGTGCTGACTGAGCCCCTTTTATTGCAGTTGTACCGGAGCGGGAGGTGCGGCTGACTCCAGTTGGCACCCCAGACCGGCCTGTCCGCCCCATAGGATGATTTTAATTAGTGTAAGTATAAAGCTGTAGCCTGCTCTCATTGTATTTATTGGAAGCCATTTGGCATCAGAAGTATAGAGTGGGCTCAGCATGCATGTTGGTACCTGCATCCCTGTATTTTATGGTGGCCAGTATGGCACATAACAGTGAGTATTTAGCGTTAGGTTCCCGTCTTACAGAGATCGCCTTGACGTTTGGCAGACGGGCCCAAAAAATTTTGTACAAAATGTATTTGTGAAGAATCTCAAATTTGCAAAATGGGCGTAGCATTACCACCAGAATGTTTTCTATAATTATTGTACTTTGTGTTTGCAGAGTGCTGTTGCATTGTCTTTTTATGTTTCTAGCCATGGCGGCGTGCGCCTGCACATTGGGATGTGCTGACTGACCCCCTTTATTTGCATTAAAACTCCGTGCTTATTATTGTGCAGGTCCCACACGTGCAGCCAAAATCTGCTCCAATCCATTAGGACAGGGACCCCACAAGACCTCTGGAGGTGTCCTAAGGCACCTGGTACCAAGAAGTTAGCAGCCTTACAGCATCCTTTAAGTCCTGTAAATTGCGAGGCCTCAGTGGATTGTACTGGTTTTCCCAGCACTTTCCACAGATCAGATTAAGCCCCGGAGAGCCTGGAGGTCAGGTCGTCACGTTGAACTTTTCTTCATGTTCGTTCACTCCTGAACAATTTCTGCGGTGTGGCCAGGACTTTATCCTGCTCTGCCATTAGTGAGTACTTGTCTGAACGATGTTTTATGTCACATCCTCATGAGTGCCAGGTCCCAAGGTTTCCAGCAGAACATTTCTCAGAGGATCACACTGCCGGCTCTCCTCATAGCGCAGCCTGGTGCCATCTCTTCCCCAGGTAAGTGATGTCCATGCACTTGGCCGTCCACATGTTTCATAAAACCAGGTCTCCTTCCTCTACTGCTGGTCCATTTCCGATGTTCACATGTCCATTACAGAAGCTTTCGGTGGTGGACTGTCAGCATGGGCACTTTGCGCAGTGAGCACCCAAGGGTGCCTGGCTGTACCTGCGCAACTCGTGTACATTGCAGGTAGTAACCTGGCTAGGATCACTTGCCAAATGTACGACACGTGATCCTGGAAGCACCGGCCACCAACAGTGTCACAAGACATTTAATGTTAGGGTGCTGCCACAATATATCTTGTAAGCACCATGGTATAGCGTTTTTATTTTTTGTGTCATAAATCTTTCTTACGTTCTTTTGTCATACTTTTCCTTTAATATATGGGAAAACAGTCTCCGAGCATGCAGAGATTCTTAAAAAAAAAAAAAACTGCAAGGAAGCGGTCTTAAAGCAGCACTACAAAAATACAGGAAAAACTGCCAATGTAGCCTATTGCCACTAATCAGATTCTAGCTTTCATTTTTCATGGCTCCTTTGGAAAATGAAAGGATCAATCTGATTGGTTGCTATGGGCAATAATGCCAGTTTTCCACCAGTCTTAATAAATCTACCCCCTTTTCTTGTGAAAAGACCCTTAGGCTAGTTTCACACTAGCAGCAAGGCGCTCTGGCAGGTGAACAGCCTGCCGGATCCGTGCTGCCGCTAGTGCACACATTATAGTCAATGCGTCCTGAGCGGACCTCCGACCCCACACGTGCACTAGCGGCAGCACGGATCCGGCAGGCTGTTCAACCGCCGGAACAGCCTGCCGGAGCTCCTTGCCGCTAGTGTGGAAGTACCCCAATTCACGTCATCTTCCAGAGGTTTTGGTTTTATGGCTGATTGGAGTATACCCAAAATGTAAAAAGGGTCTTTTTTTTTTCCAGGAACAGCACCACACACATCCATGGGCTTTGACTGAGATTGCAGCTAAGCGCAATTCAAGTGAATAGAGCCGACGTGCAAAATCACACACTACAGGTTGATCATGAAAGGTTCCCACGGAAAACAGACATCAGCAGCGAGCGCCACTTTCTACTTCAGGCATTCTCAAACTGCGGCCCTCCAGCTGTTGTAAAACTACAACTCCCACAGTGCCCTGCTGTAGGCTGATACCTGTAGGCTGTTCGGGCATGCTGGGAGTTGTAGTTTTGCAACAGCTGGAGGGCTGCAGTTTGAGGATGCCTGTTCTACTTTGTCAAAGCGATGATGAAACTAAAGACTGCAGTGGAGCTTGGGATCCATCAGCAACATGCTCCACTGTTCACCACTGCAATCTGGTGCCCACTTCAGGTCTGCAGCCTACAACAGTACAGGTCTCCAGCATAGGCAGGCATGAAGAGGTTAATCATCCTGCCTGCACAGAAGAGGTTGGGGATTATGCAAGAAAAGTAAGGAACCTAGTGCAACCTGCACACTTCGTGGATTACACACAGCTTCTCGAGTGGAAAAAACGCTGTGTAAAACAGCACCAGCAAAAAGTATTCGATTACACAAATTTTATGTACACTTTGCCAATTTCTTTGAAATACACAGAATGTCAATTCTTTGTCCAGTTCTTTCGTGTGGATTTCACCCTTTTGAATGCAAGGGCGAGAACTGCTGCAAAAAGATATGCATCGCATCAAATCCGCAACAAAATCCGCAAGTACCACATGTAGATTTTGGTGTAGAAACGCACAGAATTGTGTGTGGATTTTCTGCTCGTCTCCCCACACGCGTGTGCGGGTAGCCCAACATTTCTAGAGAGCAAAGTCTACAGAGACAAATGTTATGGTGATCTGGGCGGAACGGAGAACATGGTGAAAGGAAACCTCGGCAATCAGAAGAGGTCGCCAGTGAGTTACTGGATCTCACTGCTGTGTATTCTGCCTGTGGATGCATCTCATCAGTGATGTATTCGCCTTTTTATTCTGCTGCACTGAATTCAAGCTCTTCCCAGGTTACAACAGAAAATCTCCACCTCTAAAGTCCCCAACACCTGCCCTAAGGGCTTATAAAAACAGGCCCTTCAAATGACTTCTAACTCAGAACTTGTCAAGTAATTGTACATGCTGGGAGTTGCAGTTCTACAACAGCTGGAGTGTGGAGACTACTACCAAAGGGCACAGAGACTGTATGCCTCCCTAGAACAAAGCCTCAGTGTCATGCCAGACATGCACCAACTAGTGCCATATGTACTACGTCATTCCACGCACGAAGCAATGCTTTCTTATACCCCTGCAAACTGACTGTACATCAGATCTTAAGGGTTTATTCACACATCAGGCTTTTTGCATGAAAAACACATGACCGAATGTGAATAAACCCTTAGAGAATGTCCACATGTGGTATACACACTGACTTTTAGGCCTTTTTCACACGGGTGTCACGTTTGACGCCCGGATCAGAGGCGGATGCGTTGAGGGAAAATGCGCGATTTTTCAGCGCGAGTGCAAAGCGTTTTAATGCACTTTGCACGCGCGTGCGAAAAATCGGCATGTTTGGTACCCAGACCCGAACTTCATCACTGAAGTCCGGTTTCGGGTTGAGTATTCTGTATATTTTATTATTTTCCCTTATAACATAGTTATAAAGGAAAATAATAGCATTCTCAATAGAGAATGCAAAGTAAAAAGGGCAAGAGAGGGTTAAAAATAATAAAAAAACTAACTCGCCTCCTCCATTTGATCGCGTAGCTGCCGGTCTCCTGTTCTGTCTTCAGCCGGGAAGGGGGTGAAGGACCTTCAGTGACGTCACTGGGTCAGATGGTCCATGATGGAAGCAGGTGATTGGACCATGTGACCCAGTGACGTCACTGATGGTCCTTCACCCCCTTCCCGGCTGAAGACAGAACAGGAGAGCGGCAGCTACGCGATCAAATGGAGGGGGCGAGTTAGTTTTTTTATTATTTTTAACCCTCTCTTGCCCTTTTTACTTTGCATTCTCTATTGAGAATGCTATTATTTTCCTTTATAACTATGTTATAAGGGAAAATAATAAAGATCGGGTCCCCATCCCGATCGTCTCCTAGCAGCCATGCGGGAAAATCGCACCGCATCCACACTTGCTTGCGATTTTCCCGCGGCCCCATTAGCTTCTATGGGGCCTACGTTGCGTGAAAAACGCAGAATATAGAACATGCTGCGATTTTCACGCAACGCAAAAGTGATGCGGGAAAATCACCGGTCAGGTACACAGCCCCATTGAAGTGAATGGGTCCGAATTCAGTGCGGGTGCAATGCGTTCACATCACGCATTACACCCGTGCGGAAATCAAGCCCGTGTGAAAGGGGCCTTACAGTAGAAGCAATGTGGAGGAGATCTAAAGAACTTTCACCCACACACTATAGAGAAATTCCCTAATTTTACCTGTGGTGTGGATTAAAAGGGCATCTGTCAGCAGATCTGTCCCTATGACACTGGCTGACCGGTTACATGTGCACTTGGCAGCTGAAGGCGTCTGTGTCGATCCCGTGTTCATATGTGCCCGCATTGCTGAGAAAAATGATGTTTAATATATGCAAATGAGCCTCTAGGAGCAACGGGGGCGTTACCATTACACCTAGAGGCTCCGCTCTCTCTGCAATTGCTGAGCCCTCTGCACTTTGATTCACGTGGGCTGGCAGTGAAAACATTTCAAAGGAACAAATATGCTGAGAGATGCTTTTTAAACCCTTTCCTGACCAGGAAAAATTAAAATAAGTTATGGCCCCAGAAAGGCAAAGAGTAAAAAACGTAAACGCAAAAACGACAAAAAAAACAAAAAAAAAAAAACCCTCTGGGGCAAAAGCAGTTATAAAACAGCAGCATGTCAATGCTGATTGTAAGCACAGATTACACCCTTTGTAATGCTGCGGATCTCACCCTGTGCAGTGGAAAGGGTAAAACCAGAGTGGAAATCTATAACATAAGCTGACATGCGGTGGAATCGCAGATTTTTTTGCAGTGTGTGTATGGGTCCACAATCTGGAGCTGCGGTGCTAGGTAGTGCTTACGTGGTGTTTAAGTCTGTGCCTCCGCACTATTTTTTTTGTGGTGCGGCCGGATCACAGTCCTATTCAAGGTGAATGGGTCTGGATCTGTCGCGGCAGCTGCATGGATGGTGCCCGAACAACGGCCGTGTGCAAGAGGCCTAAACCACAGATGAATAATCTTCACCAACACAAAGCACCGGTCAGTGAGGATCACTTACTAACCTGTAGGTCGTCGCGTCTCAGAGCCTCCATGATCTCTTCCTCTGAAGCGGTACTCAATGTAACGGTAAAGAAAAATCCTTGGTTCCGGACTGAATTCTGCTGCCTGGAGTCACTGACCGGTCATTGGCTGCAAAGTTACAACAGCATAAGCATTTCTCAGATATAACATGGGGGATATTCACACTGCGCTTCTGCATTCACATTCATTTTCCCTACAAATTCTGTTTCAGTGGAAATCTGTTCCACTCACTGGAGGCTTATTACTTGTCCAGATCTACCAGAGTAAGACCTATCCTGGTCCAGATGTTATCTGAAGAAGCAGCCAGTTTGTCTCCGAAACGCGCCATATGCATCGCTGAATAAAGAATCTGAACGAGATTATTGTTTCTTACCCGTTCCCCTCCTGAGCAGCGTGCGGGCATTCTTCTATTCCCTACTGTCTCCTATCCTGAGGATAAGCCATCAATGATAAAATCCGGAACAATCCCTTTAACTATCAAACTACTGCTGTTCTCCAAAGGAGCACAGTAAAGGGGCTGTTCGACCTCAAAAACCAAATTTAGGCCTCATGCACATGACCCGTGCTGCGGACTGCAAGTGCTCTGAAGTGCTTCCGTTTCGCACTGACCTTCCGGACCCATTTAAGTTACGGGTATGCATTGTGATGCGGGGTGCACCCGGCTGGTGCCCGTGTATTGCGGCCCTATGCATGAGGCCTAACCCATTTACCGATGCTCCATTCCAGCATTTAGGTTCATGTCTCGTCCGTGGTCACGTGCACAGCCATTCTCTGGCCTTCACAGTGACGGGTCCCTAAGTGGCATGTGACAACAGAGGCTCAGTGGTTATGTGCCACTTGGGAACATACCACCGCTGAGGCTAGTGAATGGCTGCAACGGTGCACGTGCCCACAAAAGGGGACATCAAACTTGCAGTTCGAGTACCAGAAGCAGCACTGGAACGAACCGCCGATAAAAAGATGAGTGGGTTCCCCTCTCTAACACATCCCGGCCCCTTAGCTTGGGGCTCAGACAACCCCTGTAGGCAGTAGCGTAGCTAACAGCTTATGGGCCTTGGTGCAAGAGTTCAGCTTGGGCCCCCTTCCCTCAGTGCTTTGTGTGTCTTCTTATGTGGCACAAGGGTCTTTGGGCCCCCTCAGGCTCCTGGGCCCGGTGGCAACTGCTACCTCTGCACCCCCTATAGCTACGCCCATGTCTGTAGGACGCCTTCACAAGCTGCAGATCGTGTTGCAGAAATTTCCATGAATGAAAAGTCATTTCCGTTGACATGCAGAAATCCATGGGTCTGCCGCCTCATTTAAATTAACGGAACCGATATTCAGTCACGGAAATTTCTGCTACAAAATCTGCGGCGTGTGAAGGCGCCCTTAGGATACCTTCACTCAGCGCAGATTTGTGCACCGAAAATCCGCAACAAAACTGCACCAAAAAAAACGCACATAAATCTGCACTATTTGTCAAGCTTTTAATGCCTTTTTGTGCAGTTTTATACAATTTGTGGTGCAGATTTTATGTTTATCTGAGGAACTCCATTGAAAGCTATGGGGAGAACCGATGTACAGAAGGTGCGGAATCGCACAAACAATTGACAGGCTGAAGATTTCAAAATCCGCACAACAGATCAATTTTCGCATGGAAGAAAAAAAGCAAAGTTTAACGTAAGAATTGTCTAATCTCACACCCTTTGCAGGTACTGTATTACGCTGCGCTTTACGCAAATCCACACCGTGAGCAGTTACTCTTAAAGGGTTTGTCTCATCTCAGACAATGGGGGCAGATCGCTAGGATATGCCCCCATGGTCTTACAGGTGTGGGTGCCACTGCTGCGACCCGCACATATCAGGAATGGAGCCCCGCAAAGTGGTCGCTGGAGGACTCCGGTCTGACCACCGCCAAGTGCTCATCCTGTAGAAGTGAATGTGAAAGGGCACCGTGCATGACCGGCCACCGCTCCCATTTACTTCTATGGGCCTGACGGAAATAGCCAAGCCAGCACTCGGCTATTTTCGGCGGCCCCATAGAAATGAATGGAGGGTGGCTGCGCAAGCGCCCTTCACCACTTTCGGGGGTCTGTTCTCGATAAAGGCGCGGGTGGCAGTGGGGACACGCACCTATCAGCCAATGGTGGCATAGCCTAGCAATATACCCCCATTGTCTGAGATGAGACAACCCCTTTAAGGGACGTGCATAGTATTCTTCCCTGTAACACTCGGTGCACGGGTCTCTGACGGACTCATGTGCCTTTTAAAGGGGTTCTCCGGGATTTTGATAACTTTCCTTAGGATAGGTCATTAGTATCTGATCAGTCTTCCGCTGATCAGCCGCTTTTCCTAGGCCTTTGACGACACAGTCATCGGTCATATGGTCTAGGACAGGGGTAGGCAACCTTTGGCTCCCAGCTGTTGTGAAACTACAACTCCCAGCATGCATAGTTGCTCTGCTCTTCTAATAACTTACATAGAAATGAATGGAGCATGCTGGGAATTGTAGTTTCACAACAGCTGGGAGCCGAAGGTTGCTGATGCCTGGTCTAGGAGCAGCTCGACCCCATTGAAGTGACTGGGACTGAGTGTAATACCAAGCACAGCCACTATACAATGTACGGCGCTGTGCTCGGTGAGTTGAAAGAAGGACGCAGCGCTGACAGCTGATCGGTGGGGTCCGGTGTATACGATGACTGATTCAGAGGATCGGTCATCAGAATCAAAATCACAGAAAAATCATTTAAGTCGCATAACTTTTTTTTTTTCCCCCTTTCACAACGGTGTCAATTTCTGTGAATTTTGGTAAAGTGAGACACATAATTGCGCATTTGTATATACAACCTCTCTGACGGCGGCCGTCACACACTTTTTTAGGGCGTAAAAAAAAAAAAAAAGCGCATTTCACGCCAGTTTGGCATAAAGAAATTCTTAAGCTCCTTTTTGCAACTTTTTTATTTTTTACACCATAGAAACATAGAATGTGTCGGCAGATAAGAACCATTTGGCCCATCTAGTCTGCCCAATATGCTGAATACTATGAATAGCCCCAGGCCCTATCTTATATGAAGGATGGCCTTATGCCCAATATACTGAATACTATGAATAGCCCCAGGCCCTATCTTATATGAAGGATGGCCTTATGCCCAATATACTGAATACTATGAATAGCCCCTGACCCTATCTTATATGAAGGATGGCCTTATGCCCAATATACTGAATACTATGAATAGCCCCTGACCCTATCTTATATGAAGGATGGCCTTATGCCCAATATACTGAATACTATGAATAGCCCCAGGCCCTATCTTATATGAAGGATGGCCTTATGCCTATCCCATGCATGCTTAAACTCCTTCACTGTATTTGCAGCTACCACTTCTGCAGGAAGGCTATTCCATGCGTCCACTACTCTCTCAGTAAAGTAATTCTTCCTGATATTACTTTTAAACCTTTGCCCCTCTAATTTAAAACTATGTCCTCTTGTAGCAGTTTGTCTTCTTTTAAATATTCTCTCCTCTTTTACCGTGATGATTCCCTTTATGTATTTAAAAGTTTCTATCATATCCCCTCTGTCTCTTCTTACTTCCAAGCTATACATGTTAAGGTCCTTTAACCTTTCCTGGTAAGTTTTGTCCTGCAATCCATGTACTAGTTTAGTAGCTCTTCTCTGAATGTCCTTCTGCAGATATGGTCTCCAGTCCTGCACACAATACTCCCAATGAGGTCTCCCTAGTGCTCTGTAGAGCTGCACGAGCGCCTCCCTACTGTTAATGCCTCTCCCTATACACCCAAGCATTCTGCTGGCATTACCTGCTGCTCTATGACATTGTCTGCCCACCTTTAGGTCGTCTGATATAATGACCCCTCAATCCCTTTCCTCAGATACTGAGGTTAGTACTGTATCACTGATTTTATATTCGGCTCTTGGGTTTTTACGCCCCAGGTGCATTATCTTGCACTTATCGACATTAAATTTTAGTTGCCAGATTTTTGACCATTCCTCTAGTTTTCCTAAATCCTTTTCCATTTGGTGTATCCCTCCAGGAACATCAACCCTGTTACAAATCTTTGTGTCATCAGCAAAAAGACCCACCTTACCATTGAGGCCTTCTGCAATTTCGCTGATAATAAACAATATGGGTCCCAGAACCGATCCCTGAGGTCCCCACTGGTAACAATACCATGGTCTGAATATACTCCACTGACTACAACCCTCTGTTTTCTGTCCTTCAGCCACTGCCTAATCCATTCAACAATATGTGAGCCCGAGCTCAGAGACTGCAGTTTATTGATAAGCCTTCTATGTGGGACAGTATCAAATGCCTTACTAAAGTCCAGATAAGCGATGTCTACTGCACCTCCGCCATCTATTATTTTAGTCACCCAATCAAAAAAGTCAATAAGAATAGTTTGACATGATCTCCCTGAAGTAAACCCATGCTGTTTTTTATCAATCAACCCATGGGTTTTTAGATGTTCCACAATCCTCTCCTTGAGTATGGTTTCCATTAATTTCCCCACTATTGATGTCAGGCTTACTGGCCTATAGTTGCCTGATTCCTCTCTACTACCTTTCTTGTGAATTGGCACAACGTTTGCTAATTTCCAATCTTCTGGGACGACACCTGTTACCAGTGATTGGTTAAATAAATCAGTGTGACAATATTTTGTCTTACGCTGCATTTCTACGTTGTCCTCGCCACTGGGGAGCCATCAGTTCCGGAAAGTTCACCAACATTTAATTACACCTGATAGAAGGCGCAAATGTTAAGGTACGGCCACGTGTGTCGCAGAAAAGTCGCGCAATATAATGGTAATCGATGGTTTTGCAATGTGACAATTGCAAAAAATAAATAAAACCCAAGCAGGATTTTTTTGTGTGACTGTTTCGTCACAGCAATGGCACGTTACAGCACCATCGGTTATCATTACATAAAAAGCTGCGCGACTTTTCTGCAACGCGTCACTATGTGGCCGAGTCCATTCAGGGAATGAAGTCGCTTTACGGCGGGCAGGGTATCGAAGCCCACCATAAAAAGCTGCTCTTTGATTAATGACCCCCACAGTGTGCAAAAAAATACCAGAAAACCTTTGGCAATAACCACAGGTGGACAAAAAAACAACAACTTATGCTGGTGTTTTTACAGCCTCAGAAAAACCGCTAGTGCAAATCTGTGTATGAACGAACCCCAAGTCAGGCGTTTTTATGTGGCGGCACCAGCACCTTACAGACTAATAAGACACTAAAAAAAAGTGCATTTACTTCATGAGCCCAAATGAAGAGTCTCTAAAACCGAGTAGCCGCGGTAATGGGCGCACAGACACAGGTTATCTCCCGGTCACTTTACCTCACAGACACACAGAAAGTTTCTCACCATCTCTGCAGGCAGCGTCTATGTGCTCACTACTCCTGCTTCAACTCAGCGCATCCTAACCCGCTGCTCAGCCCGCGGCAGGAGATTGACAAGCCAACTGTCCAATCACCGCTTCCAGCCCCGGCCGAAGTAACCAATCACAGAGCAGGTTCACTATCCCGCTTCCGGAGGTAGGGTGACACTGTGGTTGCCTAGGGAACGGCTTCGTTCACTAACCGGCCCCTGCAGGCATAACAGGCCAATGGGAAAGGAGTACGGCTGAGTGACATCCAAACAGGCCAATGAAACGTAAGCCAAAGAAGGTTGGTAGAGAGGAAATGAAAGCGTCGCGCTGTTACTAGGGAGACGCTTCCACAGCTGCATTGTGATTAAGAAAAACGGTTGATGAGGAGGGCGGTGAAGAGTTCACCTGGAGGAGTTAACTCATTCACACCTCAGTGTTTGGTCAGTGATTTCCATCAGTGATTGTGAGCCAAAACCAGGATTGGAAGCTCCACATACATCAGGTATGAGGGAAAGATCTGCACCTGTTCTGTGTTTAGAGCCGCATCTGGTTTTGGCTCAAAATCACTGATGGAAATCACTGACTGAACACTGACGTGTTAATGAGGCATTATAGAGACACTGGAGACAGTTCACACCAAGTATTTTGCATGCATTTTTTTTCTGCCGCATTTTTGGCGCAGTTTCAGAGAGGATTTTCATTCCTGCCCATTTTCCATGGAAATTCTGGACACAGAATCTGCAACAAGAACGGGCAGGACGCTGTTTTCTTTCCATGGTGCGGTTTTTAAAACCACAAGTGGAAAAAAAAAAGCGCTGCACGGTTTAACATACAGATTCCCCACTGAAATCCATGGTAAAGTTCTGCGTGCATTTTTTTGGTTGAGGATTTGGTGCCGAAAACTGTACCGAATCCGCCCCCTATTGTTACTAATGGGAGGCTGTGCTGCCAGTCCTTCGGCCGAGGAGTTTTGTGGTTTTCCTGGTCCATCCGTGGCGCAGTTACCGCTCGGACCCCTCGGAAGGCTGCAGCCGGCGCCTGCTGATGGGGTAGCGCCATCGCATGGAGCTAAACCAAGATGAGGTCTGCACCAACTACAACTCCCACCATGCCATGCTGTAGGCCGATAGCTGTAGGCCAGGCATCCTCAACCTGCGGCCCTCCAGCTGTTGCAAAACTACAACTCCCACAATGCCCTGCTGTGGGCTGATACCTGTAGGCTGTTCGGGCATGCCGGGAGGTGTAGTTTTGCAACAGCTGGAGCGCTGCAGTTTGAGGATGCCTGCTGTAGGCTGTTCAGGCATGCTGGGAGGTGTAGTTTTGCAACAGCTGGAGGGCCGCAGATTGAGGATGCCTGCTGTGGACAGAGGATGCACAAACCCTTTACACAAGGTTTTGCACGCACGTAAGATGTAGCTGAGATGTAGGAGAGCTACGTTTGCAACAGCACATTGGCGATATCACAATGGGGGCCATTTGCGGACATTTTTTATGCCTTTTTTTTGGTGTAAAAAAATGTCACAAAACCCCCTTTTTTTGACTTTTTAAATGGCCATGTGACAATATTTTGTCATATGGGCGTTTTTAAGTGTCTTCGCCACTTGGGAGTGGTGAGATTGTGGTGGGGCCACAGCAAATTTACTAACATTTATGCCTGGAAGCAGGTGTAATAGGAATAAAAACTATTCCAGGACCTTGTCATAAATTAGGCGAATCCACAGCGCAGGGGAGAAACAAAGTCCGGTGTAAAATGACCCCCAATCTGTTGTCTGTGTGCTTTACAAGTATTCATTTGTCTAAACTCAAACATTATCATTTGCGTTGAGCGAATCAACGTCAAAAGAACGGACTTCGATCCGAACTTCAGGAAAAATGTGATTCACGCTTCGTGGTAACGAATCAATTTCTCCTGAAATGGTGGTAAAAACACATACTCACCTCATCCATTTGTGTGTGAAGAGGCCGTTGCGGCCATTTTGTTTACCGCGTAAAATCTCGTGTGTGTTGACGTATGATGTCACCATGCCGGGCAGCGTGATGATGTCCTCTCTTCACTATGCAAGATTTAGTGCGGTGTCGTCTTCGATCAAGATGGTAGCGGCGGCCTCTTCGCAATCTAATGGAGGATTTATTTAATGTTTTTTTAACCCCTGAAAGGCCTAAATGGTAGCCTCAGATGCTGCGATCAGCGATGAACTGATTGAGGGTGTTTAATGACAGGGGGCGGCGCGATTCACACTCCCCGTCATTGAGCCTGCTACATACAAAAAAAAAAATGCGCAAGTAGTTCGTCATGAAGCGAATTTCTTTGTGAAATTCGGTGAAGAAGCCGGTTCGAATTTTCCATAAATTCGTTTGTCTCCAATTATCATTCCTACACCAACTGTGCCGTCCTGAAGATCGTAATGTTAAGTTCAGCTCTGCTACATCCCAATAGGGTAAGGCATATATCTGGACAAGCTGTGGAGGTCGCCCGGCTCTTCGCTCCCCTGGTGTGGATTATGATGAAGTGCTAATTTTCTACAAAGGGTGCAAAGGTTAAAGGTGAGAATCTTATTTCTCCGCAGAACACTGGGCCCCGCCACCGTCCAATATTTCATCTTAATAAACCCAACCAGAGCACAGACGGGGCAGGGGCCCCTCATAAATCTGGGACCTCACCACGGCCTCTGCTCTAGCCCCTCAGACAATTGTTCATTCGGAGGTGGAATCTGTCTGATCCGCTGCCCCCTCAAACTTCCACCCGGACGTCAATATCCCACGTGCTTCCACTTCTTAATCAAATGACTTCATTTCGTCCAAAGCAATTTTTTCCTAATAAAAACAGAGTATTTATCTCCCCGGCTATAAAACCGGGATTCACTTATAGTTAAGATGCACATTTAGCGGGGATTGATTTCCAATGCCTCGCTCAATACCTTGTCACTTGCCATTTCCTACACACACAGCATCTGTGTTCGGCTCCTTACTGTAGGGAGAGGGCCCTGTGTGGAATATCGGATGAAGATTTACCATTGCGCTCTCCGGTGTACGGGAAGATTCACGGACCAAGGACGACATCTGCATGGGGTTTGCAGGTTCTCCCTCCGGGTTCTCCCACACTCCAAAGACAGACTGCTAACATCTGTAAAGCGCTGCGGAATATGTCAGCGATATATAAGTGCGTAGAATAAAATAAATTGCCGCCATATAGAACAGGACTTAAAGAACTTCAGTGCTAACCACTGAGCCACCGTGCTTCGCCCCCTATTCTAAGTTTTTGTAACGGGACAACCCATTTAAGCCTCTCATATAGAGACGATGAAGCCCGGATGAATTAGAAGATTGGGTAAGGGCTCATGCACACAACCGTATGTATTTTGCGATCCGGAAAAAATGGATCTGCAAGAAATACGGACGGCGTCCATGTGCATTCCGTATTTTGCAGAATGGAACAGCTGGCCCCGTAATGCGGACAATAATAGGACATGTTCTATCGTTTTGCGGAACGAACATACGGAAATGGAATGCACACGGAGTAAATTCCGCTTTTTTTGCGGACCCATTGAAATGAATGGTTTCGCATACAGTCCGCAAAAAATGGACATGGAAAGAGAATATGTTCGTGTTGCATGGGCAACATCCGTACGGATTCCAAAGACGGATCCAGACCCATTCAACTTGAATGGGTCCGTGATCTGTCCGCCCCGCAAAAAAAAACGAACATGCTCTATTTTTTTGCGGCGCGGAGAGTCGGAGAGGAACCCCACAGAAGCACTCCGTAGTGCTTCCATGGGGTTCTGTGCCTACGTTTCGCACTGGACCGCATCCATGATGCAGGGAGCACACCGCCGGTGCCCGCATATTGCAGCAATACGGGCACGTAAGGATTCAAGTCTCAGGCACAGTATCGCGATATGATGCCCCAGAGACACGGGGCCTTATTGCACCTCCGTCAGCCTCCGATTTCATATGAAGACGTAGAATTTTTTTCCGTTGGATTAATGCAGAAAACAGACGTGCAATGTGCCGCTGGACGCGATATTTCACGAACCTGTTGTAGAAGCATCGGGATAATGGCTGTCAATAGCGAGTCTCATTGTATTAGATTGTAAGCTCAGGCGAGGCAGCGTCACGAACGGATAAATGACGACCCGCACGTGGAATGTGTAGGTAATCAGCAAATAAAGCGTAATACATAATTAATGAGCGTATGCCGCAGCTTTCAGGCGTAGAAAGACATATGTGCCTACGTACATAGATCACTGGGGGAGACGGCTGCGGAGTTGGTTAGATTTAATGGGAAATGACAGGAGTATAAATTGAACCCTGGCGGTCGTTTCATGTGTTCTCAATAGAACTGAACTGGGCTTTGATCAGAAGAGGATGAACATAGAGGTTGATGTGTACTTTAGCCGCGTCCGTCCCTTTAACCTCCATTATATTGCAGCCTGGTCTACTTCCTATTTCTCCATTAAAACTATAATTTCTCTCTCCCCCCTTTAGATTATTACAGGGTCTGATGGATGGAGACGGCTGTGTTTCCATGGTAACCGCTGGCCTGTCTTCTTGGATGGATGGAATCCTTCTACATTAGGCTTGGGGTACCGAATATTTTTCAGTCGCCTAAGTCCTTTAAGGACACGGAGTCCCGTCCTAGATTATTATCGTTTTCTTTTTTTACCATTATTACAGGTTGTGAGACCATCAGAATGGACAGCGCACATCAGAGCAGTCCGTGCGTGCAATTTACTCAGGGTACGGATATTATTTGTAAATGCGTTACTCATGAATAATGGGGTTATGTAGAAGTTTTCTTTTACCCACAATGCAAAAGGGCCAAAAACGGCATAATATATTGATTAGAGGGTGTCTGCCTTTTCTATAACTCACTATTAATGGAGAAGATTGCGAGAGCGAAGGGTAAATGTCTATTCCGTAAGAATAAACTGAAAAGGAACGACTTATTAAAAACGGATACAAAACTCCGCGTTTTAGAATCGTAAGTGTACGTCTTAATGGGATGTAATTTGTGGCAGAAAAAACGCGTGGCAAAATCTCCATGATGTGGGCATTGCAAAGCTTGAAAGTCTTAAAGGGGCTGTGCAGTGGGTTTATATTGATGACCTATCCTGAGACCGCGGGGGATCCAACTCCTGGCGCCCCCGCCGATCAGCTGTTTATAGAGGCTCGAGTGCTGATTCCTCCTAAAGATTACCTGCGCGTTGCCTCTCGTGCAGCGGCAGCGCTATAGAATGACAAGTGCTCGTCCCATTCAAGTGCACGTGTAATTACACTGCGCCAGCGAGACGGCACGAACATCCGCCTCCTCTTGAAATGGCTGTGGGGGTGCCGGGAGTCGGACTTAAAATCTCAATCACATTCCAGATCTGCACCCCACTAATCCAGTGTTTCAGCCCCATGCCCTCAAGGGCTGTGAACTAAACTATATACCAGGCATCCTCAAACTGCGGCCCTCCAGCTGTTGCAAAACTACAACTCCCAGCATGCCCGAACAGCCTACAGGTATCAGCCTACAGCAGGGCATTGTGGGAGTTGTAGTTTTACAACAGCTGGAGGGCCGCAGTTTGAGGATGCCTGCTATATACCCAGAAGTAATGGGCTTCAGTGTGAACACGTTCATAAAATAAAGGCTGCAGCAATTCAATTTCTAACACAGGTATCAGCAACCTGTGGCACTCCAGCTGCTGTGAAACTACAACTCCCAGCATGCAAACATGCTTGGCTGTTCTTCTAACTCCCATAGAAGTAAATAGAGCACTGTGGGAGTTGTAGTTTCAGAACACCTGGAGTGCCGGAAGTTGCCGATTCCTGCCCTAACAAATCGGGTTCACACCTTGGATAGTGGTTGGTGGGCCGACAGCTATTCCTCTCCACCCTCCATACACAGGCTCACTTGGTTTGGCTGTGAATGGATGTTTAAAAAGCTACCGCCAAACAACTCTGGTGTTCTTCCTTCAGAACAAAATTTTAGGGCATGTTGGAATCTAACAGCCTGACCCTCCTTACCTGCCGTCGGTGGAGAGACACAACACACCCATGCACATTCACTTGTTGACGAAATCAGAGGGTTTGGCCAACACTCACCTTCAGGTGGTAGATGCAGTCCTTTTGCCTCTCAACGCAAAAAAATCATGAATACGCATTACGGTACACAGGAATACATAGGGAGGTTTCCACCAATTGCTGATTGATAGTGTTTTCCACAGATATTAAAGGGGATGTGTCACCAAAAAGTTTTCCGCCAGTTAAAACCTAATAGCGAACCATATTCTTTTTTTCTAATTTTTTATTTTCTGATTAATTTTTGGATTCTATTTTATGTACATAATGAAGGTTGGCCATCTTGTCTGATCTGTGGTTAAAGGGGTTGTCCAAGTTATTTTTTTGTTCTTTGTATGTTCCTAGCTAGGCAAATAGAACAGCTTTCCAATTAACTCACGTTATCTCCAGTGGCTGGTTTCTCTGATTTCACTGAGGGTCACATGACCTATGATGTCAGCTTCTCTTCCTGCTCTGATAATGTTCAGTGCACAAGCCTGTACACAAGAGGTCACTGTGCTGGCCACGCCCCCCTTCACTGCCAGCTGCTGCTTATTGCTCTCTCCCAGGATTCTTAACCCCTTCAGCTGCACAGACTCAGGGCTGAAGTGTTTACTGTGTAGCTGCAGGCAGTGAGGAGACAAATGCTGGGCACAAGAGCTGAAAGAGAAGTTCTACAGAGCATTGCAGGTAGGGGAAGATCCTGTGTGTATTAGCACTTGTAATTCTACACATACAACATGCTGCTGAGTCTCCCAGCAGGCAGACATGTCACTCAGGGCAGCTCTTGTATTAACTCCTTTAGCAGTGCAGGGGGAGGGGCAGAGATTGTTGTTACTGCAGGTAAACAAAGGGCCAGAAGAGAACCAGGGAAATGAGAAAAGATATTTTTTTGCCTAAAATTTGCTTAGCTTAGTTATATATTGCTGACCATCAGATTTACAGTGCTAATTTTTTTTTTCTATAACTCTGACAACTCCTTTAACAGCATTTAGAGCAGGCATGTCCAAACTCTGGCCTTCCAGGTGTTGCAGAACTACAACTCCCATCATGCCCTTCTGTAGGTTGATAGCTGTAGGTTGTCCAGGAATGATGGGAGTTGTAGTTTTGCAACATCTGGAGGGCCAGAGTTTGGACATGCCTGATTTAGAGAAATGCCCAAAAGCAGCCACCATGAGCCATAGACACAATGGACAGGAGCGGATTCATTGACTTCTATGGGAGAGTTTTCTAGGCATGCTCTGTCATCTGTGCAGAAGTCAGGAGGGGGCTGATAAGCTTTAACAATCAACCATTGTGAATGGACCCTGTATTCCATCTATCTATGCGAGATATCTGTCATTGTGATCCTGCCTGTAATGATAAGCAGATAATTGTAGTAAAGTGATCTGTACAGTGAAAACTTCAGCATTTTAGAGTTTTTTTTCTTAATTATAAATGTTCACGTCAATTAAAAAAAAACTATAAAAATTATTTAACTGCCATTCTATTTTTATAATGTATAGGGGCAATGATACTGACCATTTTTGTAATATACTTTAATTACTGAAATTGTACATTTCTATTAGAAAAATAGCTCTAAAGTGGCCCATTTTGAGCCTGAGCAGCGCTCCTCTGTCTTCTGTTCACATAACAGTGGAGACTTGCTAATAATACAGTTTAAAGATAATTTTAAAAAAGAAACACGATTTAAAAAACTAGGTGGGGGGGGGTCATTTATCAAACTGGTGTAAAGTAGTAGCACTGGCTGAGTTACCCATAGCAACCAATCAGATTCCTCCTTCCATTTTCCCAAAGGAGCTGTCCATATCGAAAGGTGGAATCTGATTGGTTGCCAGCTCTACTTTACACTAGTTTGATAAATGGCCCTATAGGTAATTTTCTGACGACACATTCCTTTTAAACACTTTTTTCCCATATGTAGGAGGATAAGGAGGGAAGATACAGAAGTAGGAGATAGAAAAATGCAGCGTTAGCGTCGCCATGACATATCATACAAATGTTTAGATTGAGAATCTCCTCCTATTTAGAAAGGGACAGAAAAAAAATGGTGATGGCCCCTTTAAACTACTATTTTCTAATATTGGTAATTTTTTTGGCTTAATTATGAGCCACAAACACAAATCATGAAGCACACGGTGATGAATTAACACAAGCACTTGATCAGTTGCCAAAGCCTTCAAACCTGAAGTACAATGACCATCTTTCTTTCAGTGCCTCATCAAAGGAGATGACATCAAGGGCACCGAGGGGAGTGACTTGAGTCACTTATTAGTTTTCCTGAGATAAATGAAAACAGCTGAGACCAAGAAGAAACAATTATAATGATTCAAAGGATATTATACTGGTATCATACTCCAGCTACTAAAAATTGAAGCTGCACTTTAATCCCACACCTTTGCATTGCAGTAACTTTGGTTCACAAAGGACTTGAGTGATTTTAATTACCATCGTCTAAGAATTCCAGGGTGTTCCCACTTCAAAAAAAAAAAAGAAGAGAAAATTAAAATTTTGCACCTATCATTGCTTGGCTTTACATATTTAGAACACTTTCAATCGAGATGCCAGGACACGCCCTGAAAACACCAGACCATGCCCCCCTCTACAGTCACATGTTTCAACCTGCACAGACATAGGCTCAGGGGAGGACCTGTCACCAAATACTACCAGGCATCCTAGCTGGACCTCCTGCACTACACAGAGCACGCCCCCATCTGGCTCAGTCTCAGACCCTCGGCTGGAGAGAAAGCTGTAAGCTGAACCGGCATTCAGTTCTCTCATGTCTATGGCTGGCCTCGCCCGATAAATCCCCTACCACTCCAGTGCCATCGCTCTGGTGGTTTCCAGTGGTCTTTCTGGATTCTCCTGCAGCTGGGACGTGTCCATATACATCCGTATGACCACTGCAGTCAATCAATGGCCTCAGCAGTAATGCCGGAATGTATGGCACAAGAATGAGGAGACCAGTGATTGGCAGCAGTTGTCACATGGGTGTGCGGCATGTCACCGCTGCAGGAAAATAAACAAGGCATGCAGAGACCACCTGAGCGTGGCGAAGGAGAGGAGGGGGTTCTTCTTTTTTAAGCTATGCCATTTCCTATATCTTTCCTGAATTCCCCTCTAAAGAGTCCACAGATTTGAAGATTCTGTCAGTCCAAGTCCAATTCTACCGCCCTATTCTTTATTGTAAAAACCCCCAAAAACATAACAGATCCATCAAAACTGTCACTTCTCCGGTCATAACAGAAGCCATGATGCCAATGTGAACTAGGGCAGCATAGCAGCAGCTGCTAAGGACCCAGATCCACTCACGTAAGGTACAGTTAGCGGTAAAATGCATGTAAAGTGACAGTGAATTTTATATGACCCCCGTTCTACGCTTTACTATGGAGCCTCTTGCTCCGGCTCACCGTGCCTTATACCTTGAATTATTCCTGTACTGTGACATCATAATTTTATATGACATCACTGCTCGTATAATTCCAATGTTGTCACATCACTGAGATCATCTCTGTACTATTAAGGTGTATTATGCCAATATTGTTGCATCAGTGTGTGCATGGTCCCTATACTGTGACATCACTGTGCACATTATTATATAACTGTGTGCGTTATCCCTGTACTATGAGATCTCTGTGCATTATCCCTCTACTGTGACATAACTGTGTGCGTTATCCCTGTACCATGAGATCTCTATGTGTATTATCCCTCTACTGTGACATCACTATGTGCATTATCCCTCTACTGTGACATCACTATGTACATTATCCCTCTACTGTGACATCACTATGTGCATTATCCCTCTACTGTGACATCACTATGTGCATTATCCCTCTACTGTGACATCACTATGTGCATTATCCCTCTACTGTGACATCACTATGTGCATTATCCCTCTACTGTGACATCACTATGTGTATTATCCCTCTACTGTGACATCGCTATGTGCATTGTCTCTGTACTGTGATATCCTGTGTGCATTATCCATGTACTGTATCACTACTAGTACATTATCTCTGTACTATGACATTTGTGCGCCTTAGGCCTCTTTCACACAAACTTTTTTTTCGGAGTGTACGGTTCGTTTTTTGCGTCCGTATACGGAACCATTCATTTCATTGAGTCCACACAAAAAACGGAAGTGTTTCCGTGTACATTCCATTTCCGTTCCGTTAAAAGATAGAACTTGTCCTATTCTTGTCCGCATCATGGACAAGGATAGTACTGTTCTATTAGGGGCCAGATGTTCTGTTCTGCAAAAAATGGATTTCATTAGTTTTTTTTGCGGACCGCAAAATACTGAAATAGCCATGCGTTCGTGTGGAAAAGGCCTTAGTCCGATTTATCAGGGAGAACAATCGGAACCTTTTCTGAACATGCTGCATGGTGGAGTGGACCCTGTTCCAAGTTTTGCTCTGTAGCCCAATGGTTACTTGTTATGGCCCTGTGGTAATGGCTGAATCTCTAGCCACCTGCCGGCTATGGAGCTGCAGCAGGATCATCTCAATGGTTGGGGCACAGCTGTTCAGTGGATTCAGCACTAAACCAGGGCTGGCCAACCTGCGGCTCTCCAGCTGTTGCAAAACTACACCTCCCAGCATGCCCTGTTTGCCTACAGCTATCAGCCTACAGCAGGGCATGGTGGGAGTTGTAGTTTTACAACAGCTGGAGAGCCGCAGGTTGGCCAGGCCTGCACTAAACCAAGACGTTGTCCACTTCATCCTCTGGATCGGTGGGCGTCCCAGAGGTCGGAGCCAATATTCATACAGTAATGGCATATCCTAGCAATATGAAATCTCTTTACAGAATAAGAAAACTCATTTAGCTTTCTTATCCAATTTAGGTGGAAGTTGTGGGCAGCCTGTGCAGGAAAGATGTGGACGTACAAAGCGCCCATTCTAATATGTGGTCGTCCAGAATAGGGTTGCTGAGCAGGAAACCTCTCTATTAAATTCATATATGTTAATAGGGATTATTCCAGACGTCGTCTCAATGGTAATAGGCTGACATTAAATAAAAAGTGAGTACATACATCTACACTATTTCTTTACTGAATAAATATTGCCCTTTGTGTTCTAACATTTACATTGCAATCTATTGTCTTATTAGCCCGCTCCATACAGTGAAATATAATAGCTCAGGTGCAAGATCAACCTGCACATTCCAAGAAGTATATGAAAACGCAGGCATTCCGGGCTGATTGCATCTACTTATGGTTGGGCGGGGGGGGGGGGGGGGCATTGTCTACAACCATTCTTGGGCTGAAGAGTAACCGCAGTGGCCATTTTATCATCTACTGGTTAAAGGGGTAGTGTCACTTCAGGAAATGGCATTCAGAGTATCTCACAAAAGTGAGTACACCCCCTCATATCTGTAAATATTTCATTATACCTTTTCATGGGACAACACTGAAGATCTGACACTTTGGTACAATGTAAAGTAGTCAGCGTACAGCTTGTATAACAGTGCGACTTGGGCGTGCCCTTAAGATACCTCAACACTCAGCCAATAATGTCTAAACCGCTGGTAACAAAAGTAAGTACATCCCTAAGTGAAAATGGCCAAATTGTGCCCAAAGTCAATATTCTGTGTGGCCACCATTATTTTCCAGCACTGCCTTTACTCTCTTGGGCATGGAGGTCACGGGTTCCACTGGAATCCTCTTCTATCCTCCATGATGACATTACGGGGCTGGTGGATGTTATGGACCTTGCGCTCCTTCACCTTCCGCATGAGGATGCTCCGCAGATACTCAATAGGGTTTAGGTCTGGAGACATGCTTCGGTCCAGCACCTTTACCCTCAGTTTCTTTACAAGGCAGCGGTCGTCTTGGAGGTGTTTGGGGGTCATTATCATGTTGGAATACTGCCCTGCGGCCCAGTTTCTGAAGGGAGGGGATCATGCTCTGCTTCAGTATGTCACAGTATATGTTGGCGTTCATGGTTCCCTCAATGAACTGTAGCCCCCCACAGCCGGCAGCACTCATGCAGCCCCAAAACCTAAAAATTCAGTCGACTTCTTTGGACAACCATAGCAAGGCCTGTTCTGAGTGGAACCTGTCTTGTTTAACCGCTGTATGGTCTTGGCCACCGTGCTGCAGCTCAGGTTCAGGGTGTTGGCAGTCTTCTTATAGCCTCGGCCATCTTTATGTAGAGCAAAAATTCTTTTTTTCCAGATTCTCAGAGTTCTTTGCCATAAGAAGCCATGTTAAACTTTCAGTGACCAGTATGAGAGTGTGTGAGAGCGATAACACCAAAGTTAACACACCTTCTCCCCATTCACACCTGAGACCTTGTAACACTAACGAGCCACATGACACCGGGGAGGGAAAAAGGCTAATTGGGCACAATTTCGCAATTCTTACTTAGGGGTGTACTCACTTTTGTTGCCAGTGGTTTAGACATTAATGGCTTTGTGTTGAGTTATTTTGAGGGCACACCCAATTTACACTGTTATACAAGCTGTACACTGACTGCTGTACATTGTATCAAAGTGTCAGATTTTCAGTGATGTCCTATGAAAAGATAGAATGAAATATTTACAAAAATGTGAGAGGTGTACTGACTTTAGCAAATGGCATTTATCATGTGGAGAAAGTTACTACAAGGCACTTCCTAATGTATTGTTATTCTCCATATTTTCTCCTTTGCTGGCTGAATTCATTTTTCCATTACGTTACATTATACACTGCTCTTCACCAGGGGTTATGACCACCCTGTAATCCAGCAGCAGTGGTCGTGCTTGCACACTATAGGAAAAGGTGTTGGCCCCTCTCGTGGCCAGGACTGCTTTTTCTTTTAGTGTGCAAGCAACGTATAGACTCTAGTGATAAATGATTGGCTTCAAAGCCTTTCATAACTAACATTTTCTGCAGGACCTTTAGGGTACTAGGCAATCCTGAGTGTCAGCCTATGTCCTGTGCCAATTATGCAAATACTGGAAGCCCCAATTCTGTATCAAAATTTACTAATTCAGATGTTAAATTACAGTAATATTTTATGCCTAGATGCTTCTGAAATGTACATAGAGTCAAGCGCTGGGGACTGCAGGGATGCAGTATCAGTCATTTCTTCAAGAATATTAGAAAAATAATATTTTTTTCCGGAGCTGTCCATGGCCGTGCCTGAGGGTGCAGTACTGCCATATTTAAATAAATGTGGCAGAACTGCAATACCAGACACAGCCATAGACATGAGTGGCACTGGTCCTATGCAATGAACCAGCACTTCATGGACATAGACATTTTTTTACTTTATGGATACACATGCTGATAGGCAGCGACCGCATAATATTCCTGAACTATGCGAGCCTCATACGGCAATACGTGCTACTCCAGCTGAATCCTAGATGTCAGAAATGGACTTCACCTATAGCAGTCACCTTTCCAGGTTCTAAAAATGTGTCCCAGTACTCCAGGCATGTCCAAACTGCGGCCCTCCAGCTGTTGCAAAACTACAACTCCCAGCATATCCTAATAGCTGTAGGCTATCCAGGCATGCTGGGAGTTGTAGTTTTGCAACAGCTGGAGGGCCGCAGTTTGGACATGCCTGCAGTACTCAAATAACCTTACAGTAGGGCCAAACTGTGTGACAACTGGACAATCAGATGAACAATAATGAGACATGTATCAACACTAAAATTTAACAAGAATACAATGAAACTGGAACTCACCAACAGATGACAGGAACCGTATGGTGATGGTGAATGGACGATGGCCCAAATGGATGATGGTGATGGCAGTCAGGTATTGGGGCAGATGAATGATGATAACCAGAGAAAAAACAGACAACAACTGACCTTAAAGGCTATGTACACCTTTGGGGGCAATTTTTTTATTGTATTTTGTATGTTTTTATTGTATATTTTTGCATTGTATTCATTATGAGCTAAAAATCATTTTTTCAATTGGTCTTTACTAAAAATATGAAGTCCTTTTCTCTGTACAGAGCCGAGATGCTGTACTAGCAGGATCTGAATTTTCTCTCTGCTCAGTCAGAGAGCGAGCTGAGGGGCTACTTATCTCTGATGTCACCCCTTAAACACTAAAACCTCAATCCTTATTTTACTGATAAGAATATGGCTTAAATAAGTGTCTATTACCTCTTAGTAATTCAGAGATAAGGGTTATTAGATGACCGACACGAAGTGGAAAGTAGGATGCACACACCTAGAAAAACAGTTAAACCTTTTGTGACAGAACGGCTTAATATTTTAAATAAAGACCAAATCGAAAAATTATTTTTAGTCCCAAATGAGTAAAATTCATCATAAAATAAAATAAAAAAAACACCCCCCCCCCCCAGAGGTGTAGCACCATGTTATAAAGCAAAAAAAGTTGAGCAGATTGATGCATATTTTTGTGGGAAATGATAAGTTGGAAAACTAATTTTACATTTACATCTGCAGCCCTGTGAAGATCTATCGGTACAGGAGGGAGGGGTTATCAGTGATTGACAGCTGTCTCTCTATGCACACTTATCCACACAATGCTGTCAATCACTGATCAACCCTCCTCCCTGTACCGTTGCTGTTCACAGGAAGTAGAAAAAGCTGAGATGTAAATGGATAAATGACATGTTTTACTAAATCTTTCCCAAAAGCATATATATCAATCTGCTTAGCTTCTCCTGCCCTATAACCAGGGGTGCTCCGCTAATGAGGCCAGGTGAGGCGATCACTTCAGGCAGTACCAGGAAGGAGCAAGAGGGGGTAGCAGAAGGGCCATGGGCAATGACCGCTTTCATTGTGTTCATTGGCATGTTTCAGTTTTCACCTCAGGCAGCAGAAAGGCTAGATGCACCAATGCTGCCAGATTGCATTGCATTTTTGGTGTCAGGTCCTCTTTAACCAAATCTCCCTGAATCTCTATTTGAACACTGGCCCTCATTGTTCAAAACACTAAACAGGAGGCACTAGGATCCAGAGACCAGAAACAAAAGAAAAACTAACTACAAAGTACAAGATTCAGTGACAAACACGGACTATACTAGAACCACCTCAAAAACTAAAATAAAGTTGACAAGATGCAAACTAGGTAAGGAAAGATACTAGAATATACACTGAATTTAAACACACATAGCTTACGCTATAACCAGCAACCCACTGCAGAAACCAGAAATATTTAAAGAGAGGCTAACCAATAAGGAAATCATTCTACATGCATACAAAGCTGCAGCAGGGAGAGAACAGCCCACCCACATTAATGGATCAATTGTGAAACAGATGAAAACTAACTGCCCCCAAACAAAGGCCTCTTTCACACAAGAGATACAGAATGTGTCGGGGTCTGTTCAGTAAGAAACGGATAGTCTTGCAAGCAAGTTGAATCAGTTTTGTCTGCGATTGCGTTTAGGGTTTCAGTTTTTCCGGCAAGATTGCATCCATTACATTTTCTGGTGTGTGAAGAAAAACGAAAGAATATCACACAGCCTTTCACCGACTCATTGACAAGAATAGACCAGTCCTGCGGATGAAGATAGGATATGCTGCAATTTTTCCTGAACGGGCAGATGGCCAGTGACAAACAATGCTCATGTGCATATACTCAGTGAAATTAATGGGTCACGGCACAGTCCGGACAAAAAACTAGCTTATCTGAAATTAGCCTAATACACAGGAGAATATGAAACTTGCTACTAGACCTGGGAAATATTGAGGCTATTGGTAATAGATTGGAGTCAATAGTTCATCAATATTTGAGTCCTGGGCAACCCCTTTACTTGATTTACTGTTACAGGTAAGTATAGTATAGTTACAAGCTTATATAACCATTATATTACCAAGGGGTTATTCCTATCTGGACATTTATGGCATATCTCAGAGGTAAGTATACTGATCTATTTTCAAATCCCCATAAAACTCCTGGCTGTGCAAAATGGGAGTGGATTCCCGAGGTGAGACCTACATTTGTAGATCTGCCATAAATGTCCAAACGGGCCTCCCCTTTTAAGCATGTAATGTCAGGTTTAATATAAGCGCTTTCTTCACCTCCCCCAAATATCCATCATGTCAAGATCTGACATGGGCCGACTGTTATGTGATGCACGGTTGCTCATCTGTTGGACTGTAGACGTACCCTCTGCTAATTTCGACATCCATTGCAGTGTACCAGCACAGACATTGTGTCCAGTCCCTGGTTTCTGTCTAATGCTCCACTCTCTGCTGCTCTGGAACAGTTCTCGAGTGCAGAGGCTTTACCCATCAGGTCTCATACACATTACTGTGTGTCAACACTTTATGACTGGTGTAGGACCAACCACTGGGACCCCAGCAATTTAGAGAATGAAGGTGCTACAGCATCGATGTGGCGCTGTGTCTCCATTATTCTTCCTTGAGTAGCGGCGCCCCGGCCACCCACAGTTCCTGGCACATCTGGGAATACCACTTTGCTGGAAAACCTGGGGACGCAGCACTACATTACACTTCATTCTCAGGACTGGTGGAGGTCCCCTATTTCAGTGGAGAAGGGGTAATATGCCAGAAAACTGTGGCGTTACTTATCTCTCGTCGGATCCTGTCTGAACATAGAGATGTCATATTCTAGCCATATGGATACAGATAGGAAGTTAAACAGTGTGACATTAAAGGGAAAGGCAGGGAAGGAGTCATCATAAATGACTACACACCTGCACCAGATCAAAGCCCCTTCGCTCCAGCGTCGCCGCTTGGCCCTCCCGCACAGATTTTGTTTACATGGCTGCAGTGGTGACGGCCTGTATACTGCACTAGTGTCAGTGGTCTATTTCAGTATAGCACTCAGGCCATAACAGAGGTCATGTGTTGTATACAGGCATGTCATCATTGCAGTGAAGATGATGTCATGGCTGCAGCGGTAAGAAGTATCGGAGTGGCAGCACTGGAGCAGAGGGTCTGTATATTTTTTTATTCTATTTTCTGTACATGATTACGGGGCTTGGGCTGCTGTTGACAGCATTTAGAGGTATACTTTACAGCAGCCATGCACCATAGACCATAAAAGCATGCTCTGTGACCCGTGAAAAGGTTTAAAACTGTGTACATGCCTGAACAGGGGCAGACTGGGAACTAAAAGTGGCCCCATGTTGTAGGCAGGTCCAAATTGGCAGAATAAATGTGGAGCCCCAGTATTGGGTCTACAACACAATGAAAGCCAGATATCCCTCAAAGGAAGGAAAACCGAGCAAAGGGGTAGTAGTAGTAGTCTCCAAGGCATTGCTCCCGGTTAACCAGAATCCTACTCTACACTGATGAGGGGCAACACTCCGAAACAGCTGTCTGTGGATGGATAACTGGTTTAGGTTTTCCCCGTCACATCCTTAAAGCTTGTAAAAAAGCGGGATCTTGATTTAGGGGCCACTTAATATGGTGGATTTAGGGATCTCTGTGATGGAGACACCCCTTTGCTCGGTTTTCCTTCCTTTGAGGGATATCTGGCTTTCACTGTGTTGTAGACCCAATACTGGGGCTCCACGGTTATTTAGCATATTCCTGTTTCCCAGGGAGCTTTGCACTTTGAATTGCTGCGTTGAAACTCTTAAATGAGGCTCCGCGGTGTTTTCTGTAGCCGGTCTCTCTGAGATCAGCTATTGTCTTTTCAAATTGGCAGAAGGCAGGACAAGAGAAGCAGGCAGGGCCAGCAATATACTAGAGCAGGGCAATATACTGGCCCAACTGAACCAAATATCTCAGTGCAGCAGAAAATACTGCCCCTTGCACCACAGTATTCAACTGAATCATTGTCCTGAGGACACCGATACAGTTGAATTCAGAAGTGCACCTGTGGCTGCTGACCAGGTGCGTAAGAGAATTAGATCATTATGAACCTGGCTGGCGGTCGTGAGGAGGGCTTGGGCGGCCCTCCTAGTCATTGGCCCACCAGGAAATTTCCCTGTAGGGTGTATGACCAATCCACCCCTGTGCCTGAATCTCCACTGCTTTTTAGTCTGTGTTTTATTTTTCTCTGGCCCCTTCTATACTTGATTTATAGGACCTGTAATCTCACGAAATCACTTCAGTCCACATTCACAGCCTGGTGGAGCAGAAGGATGCATAGCAAGGAAGCGGTAGAATGTGGATTGGATCTTGATCTCTATTGCGATGCATCTCTTTGCTCCGCCTGTGAATGCAGCCTAATTTAAGGACACATTGTGACCTTAAGACATAAGGTATATCTTGCAAGATCATGTGTTCAATACATGCCGCACGGACTCTGTCCATGCTCACTGAACAATGTCACAGCGACAGTGGCGTACATAGAGAAGCAAGGGCCCCATAGCAAGGATCAAACCAGGCCCCCCACACAGGGCAGGAGAATTTCCGCCTAAACCTCTTTCAATGACCCTTGGGCCATTTTTTCCACTGCCTCATTTGCTAAAAGTTGTTCCTTTAGAGGGTAGAGTCCTGACCAGGTTTTCACTCTCTGTAGATGAGGGGATGATCCCAACTGGGCCGCCTCTTGCCCTGGGCCCCATAGCAGCCGTATGGTCCGCCACAATGGTAGTTATGCCCCTGCACAGAGATTAAGTACAACCCTTTCCCTTGGCTATTCACCGCTCTTCAGGAAAGCAGCACAAATCCCAGCAAGCACACAGTTTAAAGACTCTAAGGAGAAATAATTCATCTCTATCGTCACTACCCTTACTGTGCAGTTGAAGGCCGTCATGTGAAAGCAGCCAGTTCCAGGTGTGGAGTCAGACTGTAATGTTCTGCAATCAGATCGAAGTCCAGTGGAATTCCTTCCATCGATGTTAGCGCCTCATCTGCCATATATTGAGTTCTGATACCATGTAATATTACGTAATATACAGACAGATGTGACTGATACTTATAGCTCCAATGAACAACATTCTACATAAAAGGCGAGTTACATCAATTGAGCAGATGATTGTCAGTAGAGATGCATTCCTTCCCGACAATCACCGGCTCATGAGGATGCAGCGATCTCCTCCACAGTATGGGGAGCAGTGGTCACTAATGCCATTGCTCATCCCCGTACAGAATCATTGTTTGCCGGCAGCAGAGGCTGTTTGGATGGCAAGATCTGCTGCCGGCAAACAATGATTAGGTGACCACACGAAAAATCATATTACCCGATGAACAAGCATTTCACTCGTTCATCGGCAGTACCTTTATACCGACCGATTATCACATACGAAGTCTTGTTAGATATAATCTGTCCGACCATCGGACTGTGTAAAGCACCCTTAGGCCCCTTGCAGATGAGCGTAAGCGGATTAGATCCGGATGCGTTCAGTGAAAGCTGCGCGATTTCGCAAGCAAGTACATTCAGTTTTGTTTGCAATGGTTTTCAGTTCACTTTTTATCGCGCGGTTGTGATGCGTTTTTTTACGCGCATGATAAGAAACTGAATGTTTACAAACAACATCTCTTAGCAACCATCCGCGAAAAACGCATCGCATCCGCACTTGCTTGCGGATGCGATTTTTATGCAGCCCCGTTCACTTCTATTTTCAGCGTTGCGTGAAAATCACAGAATATAGAACATGCAGCGATTTTCACGCAACGCACAAGTGATGCGTGAAAAACAACGCTCATGTACACAGACCCATTAAAATGAATGGGTCCGGATTCCGTGCGGGTGCAATGCGTTTGTATGACGCATTGCACCCGCACGGATTACTCACTCGTGTGAAAGGGGCCTTACTGGTATCCTCCTTATCTTGTGCTTATTTCAGTTTTATTTGGTTCTTGTAATCGGTTGTTACTTTATTCACATACAGTATATGGTTTATCTGCAAGGACAGTAAAGGGGGTTTTCGGATACTTTCTAACCGATGACCTATCTTCTCATAGGTCATCCTTATCCGATTGGTGGGGGTCTGACGCCTGGGACTCCCGCTGATAAAAAGTCTTGGAAAACCCCTTTAAAGCCGAAAAGGTTGGAGATGTAGGGTTTCCGTGTACACCGCTCCTCCTTCCCTTTCTGCCTAGGTCTTAATGATCAATGACAAACATTAGACCCCTGCTCTCCCATTCAGTGGTTCCCCTGACCCACCAAAGTCCATTGGCAGAACACCCCTTTTTGACAACTTCGCTCTGGGTAACCGTCAGCTGATCTCCCGCATCGCTCGGCTTTCCAGTATCAGGAAATATATTGAGCTACACTTTAAAAAGATAGCAGTCCGACTTCCTACATGTCCCTCTAATTCTGGACCAAGTCATCCTTCGTAGAACCTCACATGACTACGTACTTTATGTACAGTAGGTTTAGCTTACTGTTGCCACCTGCTTATAATCGTACATATGGTTTCTATAATCATGAGGTTTTCTTCCTATATTGTAAGGCCACCTGCGTACAAACCTCCACCCCAACCCTCACTGTATAGAATTATTCTCAGCTCAAAACTTCGGACTTCTTTTATTTCTTCCTTGCACCCTGACGCACTTGGTATCCGTACATACACAGATACAGCCTCTGGAAGGACTCCTGCAGCTATATGTGTACGATCCTATTCAATATAAAAAGCCGTGTGCTGTGGACCATTCTACAACACAAGTCCTTTTACCTTTTTTGTCATCCCTATAGATTGTAAGCTCCTGTGAGCAGGGCCCTCAGGCTCTGTGACTGTAAAGTGCTGAGGAAGACAGCGCTTTAAAAAGATGATTATTAATATGACCGTACAATCAGATAATAGTAAAAGGCAGCGTGGACCCAGCATGCATGTGGAACCGGCGTTCCTTGTATTTTATGGTGGTCATTATGGCACATAACAGGTAGTATTTAGTGTTAGGTTCCCCTCTTATAGAGATCGCCTTGACGCTGGCAGACGGGCCCAAATAATTTTGTACAAAATGGATTTTCCATAAATCTCAAATTTACAAAATAAGCGTAGCATTAGCACCAGAATATTTTGTATAACTATGGCATTATTGTACGTTATTTGTGTCTGCAGAGTGCTGCTGCATTGTGTTTTTTCCCTTGTGTTTCTAGCCATGGCGCATTGGGGTTTGCTGACTGACCCCCTTTTTCACGCAGTTGTACAATCTGATATAGAGAGCCATAATTCAGCACCCGCATACTGTGAAGCTCTATAGGTCTACGATTATGCAGGTAGGCATATAGCAGTAATACATGTGGAGCACCATATGGAAGCACATGCAATGCAATGGCTCATGATGGGAGTAGTAAACCCTACAAATAGTCACTAGAAGAAAAACTCATTAATGACCTGTATTTTCTTACTTTCCTAGAACTGTTACTGCACGATAAAATCCATACTATTCGAGTCAATAACCGAGTTTAAAGGGGGGGGCGATGAATGTTAAATCCTCTCTTATTTAAACTTTGACTATTCTCTTCCTTGAAACAACCTGAGCAAAAAAAGAGCATTGCTGTAGACCAGTTGATACGTTATATAACCATACACCGATGCCATATAACAGACATAGTTTTCCATCTTGTGTGCCCTTACATCCGCTGTAATATACTGGAGACAAATTAGTTCTTTGCATCCGTACCATGGTGGTAGCACGAATGCGTATGTGTGCGTATAAGTCAAACAAAGCCTTCCGGGCCGACACACAAGGGAGGCTTCTCTTTGGATTTTATTTAAAGCATCAGTTTTCATTCAAAAAAAAGAAAGAAAGAAATGTGTGTGCACACGTCTGTGTGTGACAATGTATCTATGCATACATATACACACACGCATGTATACATACACATACAAATGGTTATCTTTTTTTTCCACTTTTTTTTGTTTTTTCTTTAAAACAGAACAGACCTCTGCCTACTGACATGAACAGAGTAAACAGGTAACACTGGGGATGGGAAAAGTGTGCGGATTACAAACACCAAACAACAGGGAATATTACAACCTTTACCGGCAAACCCTCTCCCCCCCCAAATCCCGACGTCAGGCTGTGTTGCAAGTAAAGCTCATCTGGGGCGAGGGCAGCGCCTGTAACACGCTATGTACAGCACTGCGAATGCAGGCTATGAAGAGCTGTGTCCCACTGGGAGGGAGAAAAATTAAATAAAATTGTAATAAATTTATTTTTAGCAGTGAACGATCCCTGCTGGTAAGAGCTGAGTGATCTTAAAAAAAAAAAAATTATATATATATATATTATATATAAAAAAAACTGTAACAATAAAAAGGAACGGGGTAGAGGGAAAGCTGTCTTTTGGTTAAAGAGCTAACAGGTTGGTTTACAACGTGGCACGTGGGGCATTCATGACCCACAACATATGTCAAAATGAGAAACGCCTTTGGACACGAAAAAAATTTAAAAAAATACACAAAAGGATCATATCCATGTCTGAAAACTGTCTTGAATTGACGGCCTCAACTACAAGAAATACAGAAAGTCTGTTCATTACTCTTTAAAGTATATATATATATTTTTTTTGAGCTGTGGTTCCTGGATGTGGAAATTATAAAGCATGAATGCCACCCAATAATTTTTGTCCCATGGGAGGCATTTTTTTTTTTTTTTTTTAAACACAGTCCTGAATTTTTTTTTTCTGCCCTGTTAAGTTAGCAATTACTTAAAAAAAACAAAAAAAAAAGTTACTGAACCAAAAGAAAAAAAATTAAAATCATAAAAAAATAAAATAAAATAAATACATACATATATACACACATATATATCCCTATCCATATATATGTATATATAAAATTCCAAGACCAGTCAGAACACGGTGTGAACATTTGACCTGAGAATAACACAATTCCATTGGTTTCTTCTTAACAAAGCCATTCTAGATGAGCAAAAGGGCTGCCGATCTCCACAAAAAGGGACAAGAAAAGGTTGGGCCCAGTTCCCTGTGTTACAGCCGGATGTGACACTAGTTTAAAAGGGGAAGAAAACAGGGCAGTGGGTCAGGTGCAGGAATGAAAAATCCACACTGGGGGGAGGGGGGCGGGGGGAGGGAGGGGTTCCTCTTTTTTTGGTTAAAAGCTTTGGAATTTGCAGTATTTTGTTTGTGAAACTGGTTTTGTTATTTATCTTTTATTATTTAAAATTCATATTTATTATTATTATATCATCGTCCAACTCCGAAGTCTACAGTCGTAAAGAACCCACTCCCACAGCAGTTCGAGAGCCGTCCTCGTGACAGCTTGGGTTCTCAGGAGCGCTTACGGGACTTCCCACCCTGTCAGACTTTTGGCTGAGGTCCGAATCAGATTCCTCAGAGAAACCGTCTGTTGGAAAGGAGGTCGCAACCCCTGAGGTGCTGCACGGGCTTGAGGTAACTGTTGAGGATGAGGAGAATGTGGGGAGAGGAGGAGGTTTTCTGGGGGTACTGTGAGACCAAGTCTTTGTGGAGGCGTGGGGAGAAGCAGAAGGGGAAGGGGGTGAGCGGCTGGCTTTGAAGTCAGCAGCGGACTGAGAGGTAGATGCGGTGTCAGGATTGGGGAAGCAGGCAGAGTGAGGTAATAAACTAGGGTGCTCTTTGGCATTTCTTGCTGTTCTTTTGATTGTTCTGTGTTTGTGCAAGGGTGACTCCAGATGTTGACGCAGAGCATCGCCCCCACACATAGTGGCCTCACAGCCTAAGCAGCGGTAGGAGCCGCTACTGTCACCAGTGGGGACGCAGGTCACAAACTCTTGCAGGTTCACCACAGATTGGCCAAAGTAGCAGAGGGACTTCACATGGCTAATAGCCGCCTCCTCGCTGCTGAAGCTCAGCTCACACTTCCGGCAGACCAACTTGTACTGCACCTTTGGGACTATAAGTGGGTCCAAGAGACAGTCTGCACCTTGGTTTTCCACTTCTTCTGGGTGCTTGTTGGCGTGCGATACCTCAAGGGCTGCAGGATTATGTTCTTCCATCTTTGGGGAGTCTTTGGCAGGGTCTTTGTCAGAGGGAGAAACAATAGAAGGTGTTGGGGTTCGGCTTGCTTTGGGCTGTTGCTGCTGCAGTCTTTGATGATGGTGGTGATGTTGTTGTTGTTGTTGTTGCTGCTGCTGCTGCTGTTTTTGCTGCTGCATTTGGAGCTGGCGCTGCTGCTGCTGCAGGGCTTCTTGTAAGCTTTGCTGATACTGTTGATATTGTTGTAGCAAAGAACTTGGTGAAAGCCCCATCAGAGCTTGGGAGATTGCTGGGTTGTAAGGGAACAGACCTTCCATTCCATACATTGGCTGCAGGTAACCACCAGGCAAGGCTCCTGGAATCTGAGCGCTGTAGTAAGGAGAAAAGCCAGGAACAAAGTAAGGAAGAAACTGGCTCGTAAACAAGGCAGATGGATCCGATGTCAAGGCTGCTTGCAAAGCCTGCAGCTGGGATGGATCTACCACATACTCCATGCCCGGCATCGAGCTGGAAGTGGATGCTGGAGTGTCCCCCTTCTCTTTCTTTAGTACTGGCGAGGGATCCCCTTTGCCTTTCACCCTTTCCTTCTCTTTCAACTTCTCACCGTCTTTTTCTTTCTGCAATTCTTGAGGTTGGGGAGCAGGTACAGGGAGCGTCTGTGAAGGGATGCTGGGGCTTAACGACTTGGGAGGCTGTTTGTTTGGTTGTCCAGAAGTGGGGAGCCCGGGTGAAGGAACTGTGGTGTTGGACATGCCCATCACATTGGATTTGGGAGAACTTAAAGCTGAAATCAATAAAAGAAGAAAAAAAATTAAGCCCTACTGAACGGTTTCGAAAAAGAAAATGACTATTACTTATGTAGACTAACAATCTACGCTCTGCACGCCTAATCTGCTTTCTTCATGAACAGCATATGGCAGATAACCACATACAGTAATATTAACATAACTATTCCTCTTAAGAAACAGAAAATGGACATTTCTTCTAACAATGGCAGGAATTGGCTTGCATTAGACATACCCCAAGGACACCTAATAGTAGGAGATGTAGTCACATATGGAGGGCATATGAAAAGATGCTAGTAATAAGACCATGTCTAAATTATTTGGACTTGACGCGTGGTGCAGGTGTGATTCATTATGCACCATTTGGATGGATTCAGAATGTGTGGTCTCTATATACTGGATGCTATGTGGCGAGTCCAGTCACCACAAAACAATGGCAATAAATCTCACCCCATAGGCGGGAACTTGGAGAGTTCCAACGCGTTCTGATCTCCTATTAAAATAACGTTACTGCAGAGCCACGAATGAGCAATACTAACAGCATCAAATGAGTTATCCCACAAACAGCATTCACGCCCGGTCCACATGAGAAGGCATAATTACTGGGGAGGTCAACGGCTAACATCCCCGCTGAACACGAGAATGCTTGTGCATGTCCGCTGCTGTTCCATTCAACGCTAGGACATAGCCAATAATAGGCAAGAACTGTACTTGGCTAGCCTCGTCAGTCTACGGAACAGCTGTGGACATGCGTGAGTGCTGCTCCACTCAAACGGAGGAACACCCATTTCTCGTGACTGGCAGAGGTCCCAGCGCTCCAACCCCAACGATTAGACAATTGGGGACAAATATCGTTCTTGAAAAACCCCTTTAAGGGGCTGGAGTAAAGATTGACATAGGCCTTCCAGTTAAAATCATAAATTGTAATGTCTGCAAAGGGCTGACAATGCAATCAGTAATGAGAATACGAGTGCAAAGGCCTCAGCTCTTGCCTGGTCCAACCAGGAACGTAATAATCTATAGCTGTGATGGCTAACCTCCGGCACTCCAGCTGTGGTGAAACTACAACTCCCAAGATGCACACTTGCTTGGCTGTTCTCAGAACTCCACAGAAATGAATGGAGCATGCTGGGAGTGGTAGTTTCACCACAGCTGGAGTGCCGGAGGTTAGCCATTACTGGTCTATATCATCAGGCATGCCACAAGGAACAAACACAGAGCACAGACTTCTAGAATGCTTAAGGGGGTATTCTCATCTCAGACAATGGGGATATGCCCCCATTGTCCGATAGGTGCGGGTCCCACTGATGGGACCTACACCTATATCGAGAACGGAGCAGGGAGAGCTGTGGCTGGAGGACCCCAGACTTCCCGGGGTCCGTCCACCACCAAGTTATGCTCCCATAGAAGTGAATGTGAGCGTACCGAGCATGCTCCCATTCATTTCTATGGGGCCGACCCAGCGTGCGGCTATATTCGCCGGCCCCATATAAAATGAATGGAGGGCAGCTGCGCATGCACAATGCACCCTCCTTCACTTTTGGGGCTCCGTTCTCGATATAGGCGACACCTATCAGACAATGGGGACATAACCTAGCGATATGCCCCCATTGTCTGAGATCGGACAACTACTTTAAATCGGCTGCACTTGGTTAAATCCGCCACATATGGTGTGTATTTAAATTTATTAGCGCTTTTCCAAAATACATGTTAAAATAATGTTCTAAAATTATCCAAAACTATGACATGAATGGTGGAAGATGGAACTGGGATTCTTGTAGGGAAGCTATTCCAAAAATCCCAAAATATAACATCTTAAAATTAAAGGGAATGTGTCATCAGAAAATGACCTATTGTATAAATCTAGTTTTTGTGTTAAACATTTTTAAAGATTTTTTGGTGATAATTTTTAATTTTACATGTCAATATCTGTACTAAAAAATAAAATAGAATCCTGCAGTTTTAGTACTTCTCCACTATGCCTAATAATAGGCGCCACTTCTTGGTAAGTACAGATCAGGTAAACTGCTCCCTCCTGACCGCTGTATCGGTCATGCCTAGAGAACTGTCCCATTGCAGTCAGTGAGGTCCTTCTTGGCTATTGTGTGCATGGCCCATGGTGGCTGCTGTAAAGCATCTCTCTAGAAGCTGTTAGAATCAGCTCAGGCAAAACGGCAGCCCCCATAACCATGCTAAGTGACTAGAATAAAAAAATAAAAATCTAGTCAGAAAATAACATTATAAAAAAATAAATAAAATAGGTGTCTTACTGCGAGAAAAAACATTTTCTGTGACACTTCCCTTTAATGGGATTGTCTGGGGGAACATTAAAAAGCCAAGATGTGTTAAAATAAAAAATGAAGCATTACCAACCTCCAATTTCTGGTGTTGGCGCAACAAGCAGGAAGGGGCTGGAAATACCTGCTCAGCCAATCACTGGCTGAGGTGGGTCACTGCTGCAGCCAGTGATTGGCTCTGCGGGCAGTTCCAGCCATTTCCTGTGGGTTGAGCCAAGACCAGGAAGTGGAAAGCAGTGGGGATCGGAGCAGTGTCGGAAAGATGGTGGCGGGGAATTAGTGAGTAATGCTTGTTATTTTTTTAAATTTTAACCCATCCTGAAACCTTAAAAAAATAAATTATTATTCCACCAGACAACACCTTTAATATAAAAAAAAAAAAAAAGACTTGATAATTGACATGTCATTATTAAAGGGAATCTGTCACCACATTTGGCCATTATAGACCATTTGCATAGTGTTCTGGCTTAACTTTAGAAGACTCAAACGGTACCCTTGTTTCCTCCTTGGAGCCCAGGCTGCTCATCCTCTTCTCCTAATTTCCCCTCCCCAGCCTGTGCCTGCCCTTCTCTTCTGTTGCGTCCTCCTCCTCTCTGCGTGAAATCTTGCGGCTGCGCTGTCTCGCTTGGCTGGGGCATGCGCACTGCGATGCCCACTGTGGGCACAGGCATCGCTGATGCTACTGCGCATGCTCCGGCCAATGGCCCCCTTGCAGCTGGGTTCACGCCGTTGGCCGGAGCATGCACAGTAGCATCAGGATGCTTGTGCCCACAGTGGGCATCGCAGTGCGTATGCCCCGGACAAGCGAGGCAGATCGCAGCCGCAGGATTTCACGGGGAGAGGAGGAGGACGCAACAGAAGAAGGGCGGGCACAGGCACAGGCTGGGGCGGGGAAATTAGGAAAAGAGGATGAGCAGCTTGGGCTCCAAAGACGTTAACGCCGCCCGTGGGCTCCTGCGAGCCCTCATTTACATATTGATAAAACCACAGAAGGAGGAAACAAGGGTACCGTTTGAGTCTTCGAAAGTTAAGCCAGAACGCTATGTAAATGGTCTATAATAGCCAAATGTGTTGACAGACTCCCTTTAACCGGATATCAGAACACTTTCACGACTACTCGCACTCATCTGGTGCCCACCTGTATTAGCAGGAGTAAATCCTGGCAAAGATGGGCTGTTGATACCGGGTAACAGTACTGGAGGGATACCCTGTAGGGATGAGTATGGTGTTGGAAGATTGAGTGCTTGTAGGGAGGGGTTTTCAAACACACCCTGTTGTTGTGGAGTCAAACCCAGAACCTCATTGGTTTTTTTAATTCTATCCAACTCTTGCTGAGCCATTAGCTGTCGAACAGTGGCCGGATCAAAGTACTCTTTCTCCTTGTCTAACTGGCTTCCAATAGCTTCCTTAACTTTGGAGATATGCTGCTGGGAGAAGATATGATCTCGCACAGACAGACGTGCGCTATATTTAATACCACACAAAGTGCACTCTGTTTTGGGTCCCTCATAGTTAGTTTGGTTTATTCCGAAGTGCTTGGCCATACTAAGTTTGGACTTCTTATCTTTTGCCCGGGCATTTTGAAACCACACTTGGACAACTCTCTTTGGCAGTCCAATATCATTGCCCAGGACTTCACACTCTAACATGGTTGGTGTTCTATAATCATTAAAACAGGATTTGAGTACTTTCAGCTGAAGATTTGTCATTTGTGTTCGAAATCTTTTTTGACCAGGTCGATCACCACTGTCCCCAGACCTGCCAGCGGAGCCGCTTGCACCTGGGCTAGGAGAACAAGGATCTGCCAGACTGGAAGTTTCACTATAATCAATTATACCTTCATTCTCATACTCTTTGCTGTAATAGCTTGGAGCAGGGCTGACCAATCCAGAAGACATTTGGTCCTCATACTCCGACATGGCCAACATGGCAGATTTCTGCAAGCCGTCACTAGTTGCAGATGTAGATTTGTTTTCTGCCAATATGCCCGTTGTGCTGTCGTTGTCGGCATTTCCTTCATCTCCTGTTGTGGTGTCAGTTATAGCAGTATTCACGGAGGAGCAATCATCGTTGTCTAATTTAGTCTGATCAAAGCTTAAATTGACAGATGACATGGAAGGGCTCTCAAAATCTTCCATGCCTTCTACTTTAATGGAGGATGGGCTAAGCAGAGTCCGAGGAGAAAGATCCATAGATTTACTCACTGGGGAAAGGGAAATACACTGTCCATCATTGCTGTTCTGGGGCAAGCTATGAAATGCATTACTATCAAAAAGATCTTTCATGTGGATTCCTCCATCACAATCAACCAGCATTGCTGATAAATTCATATTATAGCCAGTTCGTTTCGCTTCATGCCAATGTCGGGATCGTATGTGAGCTTCCAGTGCAGTTTTTGCCTTAAATAAAGCTCTGCAAAAGGGGCAACGTCTGTGAGCCTGTGCTGGGCCAACCGCTCTAAACTGACCTTTTCTTTCCCTTGCACGAGTGTTCTGAAACCACACCTGAACCACCCTCTTCTTCAGTCCGACTTCATGGGCGATATGATCCAGCATTTTACGTGTTGGGTTAGAATCTAGCAAGTATTTCTGGTACAAGATCTCTAGTTGTTCCGGTGTGATTGTGGTTCTTAATCGCTTGTCCCTATGTGGTTCATCGCCACCTGTCCCACTATCGTTCTCCCCTGGACTTGCACTAGCTTTTTCATCTAGTTTTCTCTTGAGAGAGTTCATTGTGGAGGATGGTGTTGAAGGAGACGTAGCTGAACCAGTTGGCATTTGAGAAAGTCCCCCAGAAAGCAGCTGTCCAGCTAGAAGTGGATTACTGGGGTCGAAAAGCATAAAGGACATATCCATTGGTCGATCCAAAAACTGAGGATGAATAAACTGATTCTGAGCACTAAGAAAATGGAGCTGCTGATGCTCTTGCCAATGCTCAAAGGAAGGGAACGCCAGCTTGCACTGATCACATTGATATGGAATTAACTGATGTGACAAATTGGACAACTGTGGAGTTGTCGAATGAAGGGCCTTCATAGGATGGTGAGAGATCTGCACCGTGTTTGGACTTGACTGAGTCATAGAACAGTGCGAGGCTTGTGTTTGCATGGATGGAGAGGAGATTGGTGGAAGTTTTTGTGGCGTTGCACTAGATTTTTGTTCTGATTGATCCTGCTGTGGGGGTTGAGACTGTGCGCTCTGAGGCTGCTGCGGCTCTTGCTTTGGTTGCTGTGGCTGTTCTTGAGTTTGGTTTTGCTGCATCCTTGGAAATTCAAAAGGCTTTGGTTTATCATCTTGGGTAGTGTCCGATTTAGTACTATACACAGAAGGCTCATCCATGTCCATCAAATGTTGAGAGAAAGGTGTGCAGGATGTGTTTGTAGACGTTGAGGCCGCAGTGTTATAAGATTGAAAGGGCATAGGAGTACTACATGATGAGCTTGATGGAGTCAGCAAGTCAGTAGCATCCATTGAATCCTCGTTTTGGCTGTCATAATGCAGATCTTCATCTTCATCTTTATAGCACAACTTTTTCTGATGTTTAATAAGGTCAAAAATCCTCTGAAACACCAAACTGCACTTTTTACATTGGTAGTTTAGGTTGCTCGTACGGATATACCTGTCATTTGTTAGCTCTCGTCTCTCTCCTTCCTTGCCATCAGCTTGGTTTTCATAGTTCTTTCGTGCTTTTTGACGAGCATTCTGGAACCAGACCACAATAACACGTGTAGGAAGGTTGAGTAGATTTGAAAGCTGCTCAAATTCATCATCTTTTGGATAGGCATTAGCATCAAAAAAGTCTTGGAGAACACGAAGCTGGTAGTCTGTAAAGCGCGTTCTGGAAGACCTCTTATTTCCCCAGTATTCATGTTTTTGAGGCTCTGGAGATGGCGGCCTAGAATCCATCTTCAGTTCTTCCAAGCTAGTAATGGGAGGATTATTAAAATTATAAGGGGAATCTTTGTTGCGTTGACGCTCCTTAAAAAGAGTGTTTCTAAACCAGTGCTTAATGACTTTTTGTGGCAATCCAGATTTATCAGCCATTTCTTTAATCTGTTCCTCACTTGGGGAATTATTGATATCGAAATATTGCCTTAGTACCCTTAGTTGGTCATCGGTAATCCTGGTCCTTGGCCTCTTGTTTTGCTGCTGCAGGAGATTGGGATTTAATTGATGTTGATATAACTGGGCCAAGTCGGCAGAAAGGGTGTCTACTGACCCCAACTGTGGTGGCAACTGGGATGGCATTGACTGTATGGGCATTGTTTGCATCATGAGGGGTGAGAAAATTGGCAGTTCCATTGGCATTGAAAGTTGAGCTAATGACACCGATGACTGTGCTGGTGAAATGCTAGGCGGAGTGAGAGAAGGAGCAGAGACTGGTATGGTTGGTGTGATAGCAGGTTGTGGAGTTGCTGGAGGAGGTGGCGGAGGTGGTGGTGGTGGAGGAGGTGGCGGAGGTGGTGGGGCAGCCTCTGGCGTTTGAGGCCTCAATGGATATAACTTATCATAATGGTCTCTGTATTGCTTGGCAAATTGTTCTAGCTGCTTAAAGGGCAAATAGCGTTGGTGAACATGCTCTTGGTGGCTTTTGAGTATCAGTATATTGGAGAAAAGCTTTCCACATGAGCTGCATTCTAATTTCTCTAAACAATTGGTTTGTTCACTCTTCCCATTCTTTTTCTGTGATTTCTGTTTGTTTTCATTGTATTGAATTACAAGTTCAAAACCAAAATTTTCGAGCAAGGCTTTGGTGGCATTCCCTCGTGCATCTGAAGCAATACGAGGTGGAACCAAAAGAGTCTCTGAAGAGGAGGAACTAGTCGCGAAGTCTTTCTTTTCTTTACACTTCAAAGAATCGGATACAGACTCACTAACTGCTGCCATTTCATCCGCTCTCTCGGACAACTCTTTTTCTTTCTTTAGCTCCTTTAGATTTTCTTTCCCAGGTTTGTTCTTTTGTTCTGATGGCTGCAGAAGTGTGGAGTGAGTCTCGGACACGCACGCCTGAATTTGCTGCTGTTGGAGGAGATGCGAATGGTGAGGATGAGCTTGTGCAAGTTGTAGTGGAGTCTTCATGTCTTCAAGCAAACCTGTGCTACTTCCTGTCAAAGTTAACGTGCCACTAGTCATGGGCAAACTGACTTCTGGGTTGAACTGGAAATCCGTACTGGGGATGTAGAAAGGAAACAGTAAGTGTTGCTGCTGCTGGAGTTGAAGCAATGTCTCAGTGGTCATGGGAAAATGAGGGAGAAGAGTTGGGTTCAACAGTTGAGATTGCAAGATGGCAGCTTGCTGTTGCAGCTCTTGCTGAAAATGGGCTTGCACCTGTGCCTGGGCTTGTGCCAATGTCTGGGCCTGCTGTTGTTGCTGCTGCTGCTGTTGATGCTGCCGGGAAGCTATCATGTCTGCTAATTTTTTACGGTTAACATCTTTGTGTTCAGGAGGGCAAGCAACGCCAGCTGCAATTAGACTGGTTGTGCAAGGGTTGACCACTGGTTCAGTAGGCGCTTGACTCATGAAACTGGAGCTCACTGCCGGTGTAACTGTTGTTGTACAGGTTGAAATGGTGGTGACACTACTACTGACAGGATTTGAGGTTGTTGTGGAGGTTGCAGACGTACAAGTACTGCTGGCGCTAACCCCACTGCTGCTACCACTTGCTGCTTCTAGTTTTGCTGCACGGGCCTTTGTTTGGTGTAAAACAGACCTCATATGGATTTCAAGAGTGGAGCTCTGGCTGTATGCAACATTACAGGTGTTGCACTTGAACGGTTTGTTATCTGGGCTACTGGTGGGCTCGGGCTGCCCAGTTGTTGATTCTTGCAAGGCTCTCTTAAGTTTGTGCAGATGAGAGACAGAATTGTAATGGACCAACAGAATGTTCTTCTGGGTGAAAGACTCTTTGCATACTGTACACTTATAGGGTCGGGATGGATCCAAAAACTTCTCCATTGTAAAATTTGGGCCCTTACGGAAAGGAAGCGCTCGCTTCGGTTCAGAACCGGAGTCCTCTTGCAAGGACCCTGAATCACTCCCTGTGGGACTCTGCTTATCTTCTAGATCACTCTCATCCTCCTTTTCATCATCTACCAGCATGCTCTGATCATCTGCCATTGAAGCATCTCCCACATTTGTAATGTCTCCATTTACTAGAAGCCCACTGTACAGCTGCTGAATGTCAGACTCACTCAGCTCCAGATGGCTGGTTTCCAGATGCTTCTTAAGAGCTTGGAATGTGCGGAAGCTTCTCTGGCAAAGACAGCACATGGTGGCAGCACGGATCACGTGATACTGTGAATGCAACTGAAGTTTTTCAATGGTCTTGAAAGCTAAGCTGCACTGGTTGCAGCGATACTTGTAAACGTGGCGATCAGAGACTGGCAATTGAGGGCGCTTGTTGTGAACTTCGTTGAAATGTGTCTGGAGAGCAGCAGAGGTTTTAAACACTTGGTTACATCCTTTCTTCCAACATAAGAATCCCGAATCTTCTCTTGCAGAATTGCTGTCACCTGCAGGTGCTTTCTGTTCTGTACTCAGCTCAGTCCCTTCAGGAACAGCTGCACTTCTAGACACCGCTTCAGCCGGTTCTAAAAAAAGAAAAAAAAGGGAAGAAAAAAAACAAGACTGTTGTAATTATACGAGTAAAGGCCCGACTCCTAACCACACTACTCAGCATCCCATTTAATTGACAGTCTTGATTTTTTGACTATTTTTTTCTCTCCGTTATATATATATATATATATTATATCTCGCGCCTCTGCCACTGCCCCAAATAGCGCGGAGGCTTGGTCTACGCTTCCAAAGCAGCAACTATTCATGCACAGTTACCCAGAAGTGTAGCGGCACATGCACAGGCGCTGCTCCAGGCGCAAGATTGTCAGGGCCAGGTGAGATGTCTGTCTCTGTCAATCAAGAGGCAGGTGGGCGTTTCGTCACCTGCAGGTACCGCCCCTCACACACTTTGCTGATGGGACAAATCAATTTGTTAGAATCAAATCGCTCATCCCTAAGGGCTCTTTAACATGAGCGGATGCCGTGCGGGTAATGCGCTGCGTGAAAGAGTGCCAAGCCACACTCCGGACAGCAGAGACACGGAGCATTCACATGATTGATAATGCTCTTTGCCTTGTGATCTTTTTACTACAAATTCACAGTGACAACTTTATCTCACTGTGATTTTGTAGTGAAAAGGTCACAGAGAGACACAGAACATTATCAGTCATGTTAATGCTCCGTGTCTCTGCTGTCCGGAGCGGGGCTTGGCTCTCTTTCACTCAGCGGATTACCCGCCCAGGATCCGCTTGTGTGAAAGAGCCCTAGGGGTGTTATTTTATGCAGTTTTTGAGGCTTAAAACAGGAGTAGGTTTAAAACAAGCTGTATCGGCCCTCAATACTTTGTCACCTGTTCTCATCCACAACCGATTTTGGCTTCAAAAACTGCATCAATACGTGTGAACGTGTGGCAGCGCCCTGAACCTAAAGTTTCATTCACCCGAGAGGCCAAAAGAGTGTCCTTTTAGCCTCCACTGGGGTCGGCATACCTTTTTTACCGTTTCAACGGTATCAGGTGTAGCAGAACCGCAAAAAAAATGATTTTTCAAAATCTGCGGCGAGATATACTTTTCAACAATGGTAGTCTATACGTTGCCGTAGGTCGAAGGTATACACTGGGAAATCTCCCTGGTGTCTACCACCGACAAAAGGCTCCAATGCAGTACGCAGAGCCCAAGAGGAAGTCGACTCGCCCTTACCTGAAACCTTCTCTGTATTCTCAGAGACGGATGCAGTTTTCTCTCTCTCCGGTGAACTGACTGGTAAGAACATACTGCTCGGCATAAGCATCTCTGGAGAAGTTACCTACAGACAAGAAACAGGATCTTAAGTACAAGAGTCCAAGCAACCATCATGCCTCACCCCAAAGAATGTCTGAGAGTGTCCCCAGCTGCTCAACAAGCCCTCATCACTCAGGAGGTGGCCTGCTCTAATTATCAGAACACACTAAAAGAATAATCTTCTAATTAATATTTTTTCCCCTTTCCACTGAATCCTGACTTTGATCACAAAGGGTGTTTTGTCACAGGCAGCCAATTACAGAGATGCACGGGAAGCCCCCCTTCTCCCTCCTCAATCTACCAAGCACATATTAACACCCCTAATTAATTCAGACTGCTAAAGATAAACGAGTGTGCCGTGTTCCTGAGTGAAAGGAGCAGCCTGTTTCCTTAAACTAAGAGATACATAGTCTCTCCCCCTATATGTGCATTGCGAAGATGAGATTTTTGAAAGATCGGTTAACATTAGGAAAAATAAGAAAACCCTCGACACGATGGGGTTAATAATAAAACAGGCTCCAAAAACCGCATGGACAAAACTCGTCAGAAACCTCTTCAAATGTGGTGACAGAAGAGATGGCAAGCAAACAGGAAAACATGTCACATGTCAGCGTTCTGTTGAACAAGTGAGATTTTCCAGTCTCGGCAGCAGAGGAGATGAAAGAATACACGTTTTAATTAATCTGATTTTATGGCGATTATTTGCTATGCATTATTATTTACATGTGGCATTATGTGCACAAAAGATTCCGCCTCGCGTCATCTGGGCGCTAGAATCTGTCTCGAAACGCGTCCAGCACTGTTCCTAATTAATCCGGCATACAGCGTAACCTATGTTTTGCGCAATGACATAATCAAACAAGGGGGGAAAACAAAGGCTTCTTGTCTGATCTTCTCCACTGCGAGGACATTACAGGGAGAGGCATGCGGGATCACAGGCACGGACACATTCTCATTTAAAGGCAAGGGGAGGAATATGTGTCCGCTAAATCCCCACACCCGGCGAGAGCAAAGCTGTATGCAGAGTCTCGGAGAATTCCAGCTCCACAAGACAGCTCTATAATTGTTTTCATACACTTTAATTAGAAAACCTTGCCTGGCCTTGAATAATAAGAGAAAGACTTCTGTACTTGAAAGGTTGAAGTCAATCAAGTGTGAATGACGGCAGACGAGGAGGTGAGCGGGAGACGTTGTCTGCTCTCTACTTTAATCATCTTTCCTGATTGGAATTCTGGCAGGTTTTGAGAGGTCTAATAGGCCTGCTACCTTTTCTGTGCCTCCTGCCTCCAGCATCACATATCAGCTGATAGTACCCAACCCGGCAAACAAAGCACCTAACAAGCCTTAGGCAACTGAAGCATGAATCAGAACTTAAAGACGGCGGGCCCGGAGAAGTGCCGGCACTGCACCTGTATCCGAGCTCCATTGCCGTTCCTCAGAGCTGAAAGCACACAGCGGCCGGCGTAAAGAACGTCCTGCCTAGCGCACAGCACGGCTTCGGCAACACACAGCTGCTTGGCCAGATATGTAAATTGCATCATTAAGGAGCACACTGCACCGCTCTGTGTGCCCACTGATCTCTGACTTGCGGGTCAGCGATGCAACGTGTCAGCTGGCTCTCCACTGGCTGCCCATCACGCAGGATAATTACATGCTAATTGTGTGAGGAGGCCCAGCTGACAGTACACGGCCACATTTTCGGAGAGACTGTTTACACCATGCTGGGGTCTAAGAGGTGTAAGCTGGACTCTTAGGCCTGCCCTGTAACCCGGCTATTTTTCTTTGCAATTGCAATGAAGGAGAAAGGGGGGGGTTCTGCGTGCGGCAGATAGATTGAGAAAATCGCCTGACAGTGAAGGGAGAGCTAAGGACACAGACAAAGAAAAGAGGAAAGAGGTCAGGAAAGAAAGAGGAAAAAAAAAAAAACCTCTGACTGTCAGCGAGGTCCAACATGCAAATCCCCCTTGCAGACAGACTGCGTATTTCCATTACAAAGAGCGCAAAGGTTGGAGAGAAAAACTCGTTAGCAAGGGGAGGATATTAAGGTCACTTTGCATTTACACCGTCTAATTGGCAAACATGAGCCGAGCAGCTTCCACTTAAGGTCCCGGCAATTGTGTGCAAACGACAGCGGAGACAAAACGAAGGTGGCGAGGGGCCGAAAGGCAAGCAAGAGACAGAGTGGTTAAATAAGAGGGCAAGGAAATGGCTGGATGCTGCGGCCATTAAAGCCAGGACTACGCACAGCAGCGAGGGCAGCACATGCAGACGGTCAGTGAAGTGAGGTGACCATTCGCTATGCTCGGGGCGGGCCGAGTGCACGAACACGATAATGCAGGATATGGAGCAGAATCAAAGCCATGGTTGCCGTGGTAACAGACTTGACACCGGGCAGGTTGCAAAGAGCTGTCTGAGTTATTATTAGGGACATTACGTGAATACAAGAAGCACATGCGCACAGCGGTGCCGAGACCATCATCAATGACTTGGACGTCCTCTCCTGCACACGTCGAGCGCTTATTCATTCACTGAAAGAATAGTCCTTTAAGCTACTAGAACGTACTCCATACGACAAGATCTGTGCCTGGACCACTCACCGTGACGATAAGCTTGTCCACGCAGTCGGGCGCCACGCTGTGCAAATGGGTGAGGTGCAGCTGCAGGTGGATCTTGTTGTTTAGCATGTCCTGGCAGAGCGGGCACCTCAGCATGGGCTGGACAGAGTGTTGGGTCATGGCGTGGACTCTCAGACGGTTCACATCAGAGTTGCTGTACTTGCAGTATGGACACTGGTAGAGCTGAGAGGAGCCGGCAGTTAGTACTGGATTGCGAAAAAGAGGAGCACGTGGGCAAAAAGAAGCCATAGCGGCGGACGCTACCTGCTCGTTTTTCTTCTCGTCAGCACACTTCGGTCGCTTGGCCAAAGGAGGTTCAGGGTTTGTGACGGACGATAGCTTGGCAGGTATGGAGTCTGGATGATCCTTCTCAGCAAGGACAGAAGATGCTGGAATGAAAAATAAAAATAAATAAATAAATGAAACGAAGCTTGTATCATTCCTTGACCAGCTAGTTTTTCTTTTTGGGTAAAACGCCTGGTGCGTGGCCGAAAGAAGCAACAACAGTCATGCTAAATTCATAGACCTGTGTGCACTTCTGCGCCCACTGGAGGCGCGGACGACGGCTCTTTACCTGCACCTCTGCTGCTCTCCGTGGATCCTTCAGGCTCCTGGTCTTTCGGGGCCTCATCTGGATCAGCAGCAGCTTCACAAGAGCCATCGGCGTCTTCGGTAGGATCGTCTGCAAAGAAAAAGGCATTAGGGAATGAAGATGGAGGTTGTGGATATGTACACACGCGCTCACACATATACACTCATACATATATTCAGTTCATCCCTGTACCGCAAAAAAAAAAAACCTTCAAACGCGACTCCCCGCGCTCTCACCATCAACTACACCGACGATATTTATTATATGGCATGATCTGATGAGATGTTGCAGTCCCATAATGCAGAATGCTTTATTTCCAAGGCTCAGCCAGGAAAAACCAATTTGGAGCACACATTGTTCTTAACAAGCGCTGTCAAGTCCGGGGGGAAAAAAAAAAAAGAAAAAAAGTGATTCATTTGTGAAGTAGAACGGCACGATGGATGGCGAGGTTTCTTTTCAGAGGAGAGCTGCAAATTACCAGACAAGGGCCTTCTTTATTGTGGTGTTCCTGTGATTGCTCGGCCACTCGGCCCGGCTGCCACAGTGCAGCTCCTCGTACGGCCTACAGGTGTCGCCCTTAGCATAGCGAGGCAGAGAACGAGAGCGGAGGAGACAACATGCCAGAGGAACTCGAGGCTTGGGAGAGACTAAATGACTTCCTAGGTCATAATGTCTGATGTAGAAGAAACAGTCGTCATCCCTGCTGCAGAATGAATTTCTGCACAGCCTAAACAAAAAAAAAAATCCTGGCTCTGGATAGAGAGGATTCCCAGAGCATCCAGCCTAAGACATAAAGAACCGAGGAAAAATGATAAAAAGGACATTAACGCAAAAAGGCTCACGGCTACAGAATATGGCGAGCACCTGCTCTTCGTATGTGTGCAAGGTCTAATTCACAACAGGAATATTGTCAGCAGCACTGCATCCGTTTTTTTGGTTTACAAATAGTAAATATGATGTAAAATGCAATCCCCTGAATACGTATCTAATATGGTGCAACTATTTTGCATTTCCATTGAGTTCTATGGGGAATTTTCTACCCTTCGATGATACATGCTGCATTTTTTTATAGCATCCGTGAACAAAAACATTCATGTGATACATTCACTATTATAGGGGCGTTGCGCAGACAAATATCGGAGCGGCATTCCACAAGTCCTCGTTTTCCCATACGTCACTATGTACATAAGGGTAATGTGACGTGAAACAACCGTGCCCGCTGAATGAGCTGTACGTTTACGTAACAGGCAAGTGCACTTGTTAGATATCCATAACTAAAAAAATATTTATTTGCTCTCCCTTTCATGGTGCGTGGCTCTATCTGCCCGTAGACCTTCTGCAGAAAATGTCTCTCGTCGTAAGCAGAGGCAAATTCTGTATGGCAGCTCCTAGCGGAGCGTGAAGCTATTATGTCCTGTCATGGCGAGAATGAATCTCTCACTCCCTCAAAACGTACCCGTGTTCAAATCACCATGAGAAATGTAATTTCAATGTCAGTGGGACAATGGCAGACATGCACTGCAGAGGCCCCTCCTGCGGGGGAGGGGGCAGAAAGAAACAACCCGACGTCCGCACAAAACCCATCCACATAATAACACATGTACAGAATCAATACGTGTATGCCAGCGCCCGTCAATAACGCCGTTAAAAATAGATCTCACAAGAGAGGCTGCCACGCCGATGTAAAAACCGCGTCACGTCAGGTGTCCATAATCCGTGCAGAAATACATGCGGCACCAAAGCTATTGGATCATGGTCGGATGACGACATCGGGCTGGAAAGTTTCAACGTGGTTGGGGAATAAAAGATAAAATTACCCCCCCAAAAAAAGTTTATATAGGATTAAATTGGGCCTAGAAAAACATCAAAAGGCACAAAGAGTCATCTAATAGAAGACTATCCTGACATTACTTTTACTGTAAAGAATCCTTTCGTCCAATACCTACCTAGGAGGAAATATACTGACGTCTTCTATCTCTAAAGGGAGTGTGACCCCGAAAAACCAGCTCAGCTGAATGGAATGATACCTTTCACTTAACCATCCGTTGCTCAAATGCAAATGAAAAGTTAAGTGCACCAAGGGCGGGCCCAAGTCACTCTGTGCACCTTTGCTCCTCCTGCCTCTCCTTCCAGCCCCTCCTTCTCCTTCCTGACTGAAAGGGCCAGGTCCCTGCACATCTTGCCTGGCCTTGTAAAGAAAAGAAAATGCTAGCAGGATTAGTAAACTGAATGAGGGTTCACAGGTGAAACAAGAGCAACGCTTTCCATAGCGTCATCCCTGCCAATCTATCCTCTTAACAAGAAGCCATAAGCCCAACGGTTTTGGTCTATAGGGGACGCTGGAATCAACTTAAAGCGGTTGTGTAATGGGTTAATACTGATGACCGATCCTTCCCACAACCCCGCTAATCAGCTGTTTGAAGAGGTAGCGGCACTGCTTCCCTAAGCCGTGCGTCCTCTCCTACTAGAGGCAGCGCAGTGCCAATACAACTGCTCAAACCCGGCCAATCTGATATGGAGGACCCACAACGAGGACAGGTCTTCAATATTAACCCACTGCGCAACCTTTTTAAAGGGATTGGATATATCAAAACTCTAAACTGGACAATCAGGCAATTCTGAGTTAATAGAGGGGGTCCTCTGTTCAGGCTGGGTATAGTGGAGTCCAGTTACTAAGAGGGTCTCCCTGGGTCTGGAGGACCAGTCCTGTCCCTGCATTACACAGACATCTCATTCATATGAATGGGCACTGTGTAATACTTCATTTCCCCTGTGGTGGCGCTGCAGGAAAATTCCTCACAGATTACTGCAGATCTTAGGTGAGGGAAACTTTGTCATCGTCTTATTGTCAATAGACCCTTGTAACGAGCAGAAACTGTCCAAAGCGGAGAACCCCTTTATGTCATAAATTCGTAGGGAACCTCCTACAATGTAATGCCAACCCAAGTGGAACCTTAACAGCTAGTCAAGTGTGAATCTACATTATCTCAAGGAGAAGGTCGCAACATTTATAAGTAGTAAGGGTTGTAAAACGCAGTTTGGAGTCCATGGATGGAGGTGGATAGTATCAACTCACTTAAGGGGGTGAAAAAAATGGCTACTTTCTTCTGGAAAGAGTGAAACATCTGTCCACAGGTTGTATCTGGTATTGCAGATCAGCTCCACTGACGTGAATTGTAAAGGGCTGCAATACCACAAACCACCTGTGAACATGTGTGGCGCTGTTTGTGGAAGAATTGTCTTTTGAAGGGATGTTTTTGTAAACCTGTAAAACCCCCAACACGTGATCTCAATGTGTGAAGAAACCCCCCTCCGTGTAACGCTCCTCAGAAATACTGTAACTGCTGACTCTCACTTCACACAAGTGTTCTCTGCTTTCCGTATACAAGCCATTTTTTTGCTTTCCGTATACGGAACAATTCATTTCAATGGGTCCTCAAAAAATAAAATAATAAACGGAATGTACTCCGTATGCATCCCGTTTCGCAACATTTTGAGTCAGGTCCTATTATTGTCCGCAAATCACGTCCAGTGGCTCCATTCAAGTCAAAGGGGCTGTAAAAAACCAGAATGCATACGGAACACATGCCGTATGTTATCCGTTTTTTGCGGATCCATGCTGTAGAAATGCTATGCCCAGCCCATTTTGCACGTGTGTTTGCAATGATTACAAAAGTTTTTATAAAGAAAATATAAATTTCCAAAAAAACTAAATCTGCCCAGTCCAGGAATGTAGAGATGATAATCCGCCTCGTATCCACCCAGGTGAGAGAATCCTCCGCAACTCTCATACCCACACAGCCCCGACAGCGAGATGTCAGACTCTCGATCAATCTGCCACACATATGGTGCATTCAGTGCTGCGTGTAATCAATATGCAAATCGCCTTCTGCATTGATCCAGTATTAATTTTCAATTAGGGAGCTCACAAGAGGTCTGCCCAGGTCAATACGGGAAGCAGCAGACAAGTTGAGAAGTGGCAGATTCCAGGGGGCTCGGCTGAGACCTCCCTGAATAGCATTCGCCTCGCCACAAATCCCAGCCCTGAGCCTCCATGCACTCCAACTCCATCATCTCCGGCCATCAGCCACCCGCAGCCCTCCGTCTGACAGACGGGACACGAGAGCACATCCACCGAGTCGTGACTGCATGTAGACGGCCGCTATCCTGTGTCCACACCACCAGATAACGGGTCTGCCCGCCATACGCGGTTCTGGCGGCTCGTCCTTTTCCTACTCATTGGTGAATAAGAGGGAATGGCGGCCAATACAGCTGTGGTCAAAAAGCCTCAATATATTGAAGGAGTCTTAAAAAGCTTTTTTTTTTGGTCATCCGGCTTTTGCAGAAACTGTAAAATTAGAAATTTTTAAGACCAGACAAAATCCTATATTTCTATTGTCCTATATTTTGAGTAGAAGACAGCGGGACGCAGCAGCGGCACGGCCAAGGTAAGTCAGTCTTCACTGGTTTCAATATAAAGTGCTTTATTTTCAAGATCCAAAAGTAATGCGTTTCAGGGCCAAACCGGCACCTTCGTCAGACCAAATCAATTTCCGAAACGCATAACTTTAAACCGGTCCTCTCACTTCAACAAATGACATTTATTATGTAGACAAAGTGAACACAAGGCACTTACTAATGCATTGTGATTTCCGCCTTTGCTGGCTGGATTCATTTTTCCATCACATTATACACGGCTCGTTTCCACAGTTACGACCACCCTGCAATCCATCAGTGGTGGTCGTGCTTGCACACTACAGAAAAAAGTGCGAGACTATGTGCACTCCAGAGAGGCTGATGCTTTTTCCTATATTGTGCAAGCACGGCCACCACTGATGGATTGCAGGGTGGTCGTAACCATGGAAACGAGCCGTGTATAATGTGATGGAAAAATTAATCCAGCCAGCAAAGGAGGCAACATGGAGAATCACAATACATTAGTAAGTGACCTGTATGAAGTTCCTCTACATAATAAATGCAATTTGCTGAAGTGACAACCCCTTCAAGCAACTTGAAAATAAATAATTTTATATTAAAACCAGCAAAAACCTAATTACCGTGGTCGCACCGCTGCTGCATCCCCATTCTGCGGAAACTGCACAGTGGATGAGGTTTATCAATGCAAATGAAAGCCGGCTTTATTGCCCAAAGCAACCAAACCAGTCCTTTTTGGAAAATGAAAGATGGAATCTGGACCCCCCCCTCCCAATCTGCTACTGAGGGCCTACCCTGAAGATAGGTCATCGATATCTGTAGCCTGGCAGCCTATAGGCGATGGAGGCCACTTTCTGCCTATACAGAGGCATAGGTTCGGACATCCCGATACCTCTGATTGACCCTGCAAAATGTAGCATAAAAGTAGGCTAATCTGTAAATTTAGTATTTTTTTGAAGATGGGCGTTAATGTAAATAACGGATATTATTCACTAAATGCAGGAAGCCATCAAGCAATGCACTGCAGGAAACACGTTTCACGGTGAACGGACCACAGCATCCCCATCGCATCCCGGTGGCTGCCCACATTCTGACAGACGACCCTTTGAAGGACACAGCGCCCTTCTTTCCAATCCACTGCCCGTCGCCGTTTCTCTACTGTACGCTAAACGGTAAGTGCGCACACCAGCAATATAAGCCACTAAGCCTAATTGGTCACCGCATAGCAGTAATTAGTGCTCGGCTCGTTAATGAGTAAAATCTTTATTGGCTCCATTGATCAGTGGACTTGTTAGCCATCCGCCTAACCAATGGCGGGCGTAACGAGCTGGCTTATTGGCATAGCAATTAATTAAATCAATTTCTAGCCGGCAGCTGCCACTTGTTCCAAGCTTGTTAGGAGACCGTGACAGGGCAAACGTCAAATGCGTGAGGGACAAGCACAACTCCCAGCATCCTCCCTGGTGGGACAATAGAACTGTGTGCCCCAAAAAAAAAAAAAAAAAAAAGCCCTGTGCCAAGGATGCCAGCCTGGGTCCACGCAGGTGGTGCCGGCACATTGGCTTTACCAAGATCTGAGCACTGCAGGCGAAGAAGGGGCGTTCTCCTTCAGTTGTCTGGTTGGGCCGTTACGTTAAGATTTCCAAAAAAAAAATACAAATAAATATGAGAACAAACAATACAAAATCAAAGAGCGCCACTCTAATGAAGAAGTCAGCCGCTCCTTCAGCCATCTCTATTTATTTCGCTTGGTACCCAAGAATAAAAAGCCCTTGAATCAGGCGGTAATTACAGCTTCTCTTCTAAGTTCTAACTGCAGATCAATGGTACATTTTAAGATGCATTGATTTACAATTAGCATGGCTTCCCCACTTAAGGCTTTAGGAGAAAATTCACTTTTCTGCTCCATACAGTGTGCTCCGGTAAACGTGGCAAAAGATCTCAAGGGTGACGCCCGTGGATGCCCTCTCCTGGCCTTTTCAGGGTCGAGGGGGGGGTCACTGAAGGACGGAAACGTAGGCATTGTGCATTACACATGGTTCATCTAGATCAGGGGTGCACAACCTGCGGCCCTCGATACCATTCTGTGCGGCCCCCAAACATCTGGTAAAAGACATGTAGGTCTATGTCTTATGGTTTCTTACATGTATTCTCCTATTAGATGGGAGTCCTAGAACTGTAACTAGACATTTATAGTATATACTGTATGTTCAATATGCCAAAAATACAGTATTTCAGTTGGTAATACCCCTTTAAGGTTTACTTTCGGCCCTTGGAATTAGTTCAGGCTGACAATGTGGCCCCCAAACAGAAAAGGTTGTGCAACCCTAATCTAGATGTTCAAGGTGGAACCATCAAGATGCCCTATAGAGCATACAAGAATGGGGGTGCAAGAAAGTGGGCATACCAGAATACCCGCTTAAAGGGGTTTTCACCCTTACCACTTTATGATCAGTGGGTCCCTCACCTCTGGGACCCCACTGATCTTGAGATTCAGTGTGTGGCCCCTTCACTCTTTTTCCCTCCCCAGCAGCGCTCTTGGCTATGCAGCTGTGCAGAACGGCACCCTTAAAGAGGTGATCCCATGATTAATGTACAAAATTAAAATCAGACGCCATACAGTACATGGCAACCGCCTACTAACAAAGGACCTCACATGGATCCAGAGATCTCCCCATTCATGGCTCCAATTATTCCTCTACATTTTTTTCTCCTCATTACAGCTCAGGGGTTGTGTCCTTTCTGCTGCAGCTGGTGGTAGTTTAAGGATGGAATGGAGCACATGCTTCCACCTCGGTGAGCGGGACAAAGAAATTAGAAAAACAGCAGGTGTCGCTTTACCACTGGATTTCGTTGAATAACTCAGTAGTGTTCAGATCCAGATGCTGGTTAGAAAAATGTAGAATATTATTTGTGGGACAATCCCTTTAAAAAGGGCAGAAAAACAAGTTTAAAAAAAAATAAATCAGGTGTATTTTGGAGCAAATCCATGCAAAGCACCCGCTGAGGTTTCCACATGGTAAAACGAGACATGTTCATTTTCCTTTTGACAACGCCTTTAGCGCATATCCCCGCTGAAAGCAATGAAAAGAGTCATCTTTAGTGCTTTTAAGACGTTTTGGGTGTGGAAAACCGAAATCTGCATCAGAAAAACCTGCTGTTAGTGAATGGGGCCCACAGCAGGTCCCTGCAGCGCTTGGTGTCCGGATGCACCGCTGTGCTAGGAAAACTCAGCAGGGGACTCGACGTTTCATCAGGTGGGACCCCCACAATAACGCTGCTGGCACATCCTGGCGATATGCTGTCGGAATACCAATAACTGGGGCTTTGAAGCTACGTAGAGGTCACTACCGCCTCTCCCTGTAAACCCGCAGACACCGACCAGAGATGTATCCAGCCATTCAATTTTGGCTCAAGATGGTGATACAGTTGAACACTGTGGAGAGGGCGGCGGTATTTTGTGCTGCACTGTGGTATCTGGTTCCGCTGGGGCGGTATTCTGCGCTGCACTACAGTATTGCAAGCCCCGCCTACTAAGGTTGTCCCCGCCTACTGTCAGTTTCAACCCACCTACAACAAGGGGCCACTTTTATTTTAATTTTTTTGGTTTTTAAGTTCCCAATCCGCCCCTGCTCACAGGTAACCATCCATGCAGATGAATATCTGACACGAACTGAGCCCTCGAAGCACAAATGAATAAATATTTTTTTTAAAAACTGCAGAATGGAAAGGAAACATAAAAACGAAAAAAAAAAAAAAAATCCCGTTGGCGTATTAACATAGGGATCCACACGTCCTTCAAACAAAAGGATGAGGTGAAAATTCCAAGCGAGAGAATGCACTTTGCTCCGTTTCATAGAAGCAAATGGATTTGGTGCTTTTTATACATTAATCAATCAATATTACTGGCCGTCCACGAGCGGCACAGCCAAGATAGGAGTGACCTCCCAGGCAGACAGGACACTTTAATGCTTAGAAGACAGCTCAGAGCTTAGCAACTTTGCGAATATGTTTGTGCCTGATTAGCCCTGGAAGGCAGCGGCTCTGAGCAGTGCACTAAATATGACAAGGTTAGTCGTTTTCAATTTGCGCAGGGAGACGAAATGAGTGACTGGGGGGGCATGTGAGGGGAAGGAGGCGGGTGAGCGAACTGTCCCACTTGTACATGAGGAGAGTCTGCATTCTTCCAGTCTTCGGGAGCTTGCAAGACACAGACTATAATTAAAAAAGTGGTCTTCAAAAGACACACAGACGAGGCGGCCATCTTGTTGTCTGATGCAATATTCGGCTCGTCGTCGGCTCACTAGGCAGGAGGCCTCACCCAGATGTGACTGGCTGCTCGACCTGTCTTACTAGGGTACTCCAGCTGCCGTGAAACTACAACTCTCAGCATGCACACTTACTCGGTGGTTCTTGTAAATCCCATAGAAGAGAAAGGAGGAGTTGTAGTATCAGAACAGCTGGAGTGGCGGAGGTTGCCGATCCCTGCGCTGGAGTATCTAAAGCGTATAGAGGGGAGCCCCAGTTCGGGATCCCCCTTTTTATTGGCTGCAGCCAAATCCAGTAGATAACGACCTTTAACGACCAAAAATGGCTGCCCCCGATATTTGCCATCTCATTAGGATTATGTTGCTTTTAGAATGGTTTAGGCTTCCTGCACACTGTGTGGATTTTCGTGCGGAATAAACGCCGCGTTAAACAGTACCAGCAAAGATCAGACAAATCTCAAGTACACGCGGAAATTGGCCCGCCATGTGGATTTTTAAATCTGCAGCAATTTTTTTGTGCAGATTTCAACCCTTTTCAATGAAAGGGTAATATCCGCAGCGAAAATTGCATCAAATCCGTAAATAACACACGTGGGTTTGGTCAAATCCTGCAGTGCTGCTTTAGAGGGGATCTGTCGGCTCTCCCACACTACCGATGTAATAACAATTCTGGATCATTTTCCTTAGAGCTTTGCATTGTGCTCTTCCTCTGTTATTCCTCCTAGAAATTCATAAACAAATTGGCAACTGGGTGTTACCATTCTCCTCGTCCTTTTGGAGTGTCTCTACGCAGACTGGACAGTAATGGTAACGGCACAGAAAAAATGCCCCGAAACTGTTTTAGTATGGGGAATACAAGGAATTACCTTAAGGCTACATGCACACGACCGTTAGTGTTTTGCTGTCCGCAAACCGTGGATCCGCAAAACGCATTAGCTTCTCCGCGTTCCGTAATTTGCGGAACGGAATGCGGCCCATTATAGAAATGCCTATTCTTGTCCGCAAAACGGGGGCACGGAACGAAGCAACGGATGCGGACAGCACACGGAGTGCTGTCTGCATCTTTTGCGGCCCTATTGAAGTGAATGCGGCTCGGACACGGACCACAACAATGGCCGTGTGCATGAGGCCTAACAGTAACATCTGACCACAGCTCCAAAGTAAAAAAAAAAAAAGGCAGTGAAAATGGCTTTTCCAGGACTTCAATATTGATGACCTATAATTAGGAAAAGTAATCAATATCAGATCAGCGAGGGTCCGACTCCCGGCACCCGCGCCGATCAGATGACTGCAGAGCATGCAGCGCACAGTAACCGCGCAGAGCTCCGCGCACAGTGTAGTGGCCGTGCCCGCTTACTGCAGCGCTCACCATTCACTTCTGTGGGACGGAGCTGCAGGAACCAGGCAGGGCCACATGGGTCAGCAATATACAAGGCCAGGAAGATGCTCTTGCTTTTCGCACATGCTGTATAATTGTTTCTGGAGGTGCCGAGAACTGCAGATATGTGAGATAAAGCAGTGGTGGTGAAACGCTCCACGCCCCCCTCGGTACCACCTCACCGACTGGTACAAGAATGTGATCAACAAATGAGATAATTATGATTCCTGTTTGTAAGGTATAAATCATGTTTTGGGCGTCTCCAGATTACAAACTGCTCAAACGCAAGGTAAAAGGGGATCTCCTCATCTCAACATCTGGAACAAGAGCGGGGGGAAAAAAAAGCGCATATAAAAAAAGACTCTGATCACACCTCCCCGTGAAAATGACGGACTCTGCGGCGGAACCTGAAGGGACCCATCCACGGGGTTTGTTGGGCACTGCTGGCGTCCATCATGTGCCGGATTTGGTTCATTTTCATTCATTTTTCTGCTCTTATGATGCAGCGGAAAACTTGAGGGCAGAGTGAAGGGCGTCCGATACAAATCTATGGATATATTAAACTGTAAGCAGCAAGATGGACTTTTTATTTTTTGGGATATCTGCGTCTCACCCCAGCCTTGCCCTGTTACCTCGCTCGCACAGCCAGGGGCAGATTACATAGAAGCTGGAATTACCCAGCAAACACTTTAATGCAAAAAAAATTGAGGAGGATGAAGAGTTTCATATCCTCTTCCAAGTCGCTGTGCTCAGAGCAGAGGAGAGCAAACAAGAAACAGGCTGCATGGCATTGCTGACATTCCTGAGCCGGCTCTCCTCCTGTCCGCCTGAAGCCTCCTGGTAGCAGCAGATTAATGGGGTGCCAGCCAAGGGAGACAAAGGGGAAGCCACAAGTTCTCTCATCGCTAAAAATGCGTTTTGCTACTGCGTTTTCTTGTAAAGAAAAAAAAAAACATGTCGCCACATGCAACACGGGCAACTATTTAACTGCCATATGGTGCACAGTGTGATTTTTAGGGCGTGCTTTGTGTCCGACATTCTGATTTGGCTTATATCCCAAATCATGTGAAGGGTCAAGCATCGACTTATATAGCAGCTAACTTGGTGCGGATTCTGTGTCAAAAACACCACACAGAATTATATAACCGGGAGGTCATTGTTTATGGGCACAACCACGACAAGAAAGGACATGCCTGGGCATGGACATCGCTATATAACACGGCCACGTGAGTGGCAGCGCAGCCTCTCGCTCGGAGACAATTCTGTGTAACAGTGTAGCTGCCTGGCGGCTTTTTGGCACAGAATCTGACTGCAAAGGCTGCAGTGTGAACGGCCCCTAATAGGTGGAACTAAAGAGGCAGCTTTCTTTCTTCTGGATGAGAGCTCATTTGCATACACTTTTCCCAGGAAGCACTATCTAACCTACAAGAGTCCCTAAGCCAACCAGCGGTCTCCACAAGGAGACACAGAACCACACTAGACTTATGTAATATCCCAGCATGCTCTGTACCTGGGGAGACTGTTGTCTTGCAGGCTACAATACTGGTTTCTGAATTGACGCTGACTAGGGGCATGGAATTTGTACGTTTGAAGAAGGAGTGCTGCTGCCTGGAGAGTCACACTGAGGCGGTGGTGCTGCTGCTGCCTGGAGAGTCACACTGAGGTGGTGGTGCTGCTGCTGCCTGGAGAGTCACACTGAGGCGGTGGTGCTGCTGCTGCCTGGAGAGTCACACTGAGGTGGTGGTGCTGCTGCTGCCTGGAGAGTCACACTGGCCAGGTCCTTAAGCCTGCTCCTCCTGGACACCCACAGGCTGGGATGTATCATTACAAGCCAGCCTCAGCGGCATCCAGCGCAAGATGGCCAGTACACCTTGCTGCACTGCGTATGTGCCAGATACCCGCATCGCTGGCTTTTTTTTTTCTTCTTCCACGCATCTGGCACATGCGCAGTGAAGTGTGCTGGCTTGGGCTGCATTTGCAAATGCACTGGATGCCTCCTGAGCTGGATTGCAATGACGGATTCCCACAATAAAAATTATTTCATAAAAATAATCACTGCCCGTACAAGTCTGTCATGGCGCCCGTGTGTCGGTACACAGTGTACATTGCTGCGGAATATGTTAGTGCTATTTAAACTATGATAAAGAGATTGTGGTGTGCATCTGAAGTCCATACAAAAACTGCACTCACATCACCTAAAACCGGCGTTCCTGTGGCACTTGTCCGCCTCGTGGAAACCAGAGGGCGAGCCTTGTACCCGGGTGTTTGCTGCAAGCAGCGTTCTGCATTGAAAAGGCATGTATCTGTATTCTCGTGTTACAGCTTAGTCAGACAATAGGGAACATATTGAGTGTGAAGGAGCTGTATGCACACATGACTGACATGAGATGCTTCACAGAGGGGGCCAGAGAAAGAGAGGGGTAAAGGCCCAAATGATGGGGTTAATGAGATACAGACTCTCCTGGTGCACACAGACACAAAGCATCAGTGCCATGAAGTCCGAACAGGAGAGCGAGGAGGAGCCTGGGCACCGGGAGACAACTGGTGGAATCAGAGTCTGACAGTAACACTCAACCTCTTCCTGTCCAAACAAAAGCTCCCTTCAAGGAGCGGGCTTTGTGCTCAGGATCCCTTATAGACCCCCACCCTCTCCAGCCCCACACACACTCTCTACAGAGACCTGTAACAATGAGGGCAATGTGCAAGAGGAGAGATGCCAAGGACTCGGCAGAGATTAACACAATCTGCTGAAACAATACGTCCACTAAGAAGATTCGGTCTCACTGGAGGAATGCAAGAGGCCGGCCCGGCATCTTTTTTGGCCGTGCATGCAAACGGCAGGGAAACGATGCAATAAGGCTGCAGAACGTAAAGTCTTCTTAAAGGGACATCAAAACTGAAGTGTGTGATGTTCCCTATTGAGGTGCATTTCATGGTAGCAGCTATTTCAGGCCAGGGAGAGGAGGACTGCTCCGCAATGGGACGACAGACCTAAAGTCCAGAGAAATCCCTGCCCCCATCATCCTCGGTGCTACTGTATAACAAATCTTAAGATCTAATGGCGTGCACGGGGAGGCTCTGGTCATATCAAGATATTAGAATATATCGAAGGTATATGTTGGGAGTATTCCGTGAAGAAAACCTCCAACATATGTCCCTGGCTATAATGTTATACACATTGCATTTTGCCATGTCCATCAGAGGAATGCATACCCCTGATGCATATCACCGTATAGCCACACGGATGACATCAAGTGCATATAGGCTACCCATGCTGGACTGCAACCTTCCATGCAAAATGGAAAAACGCATACCGGCTCAAAGAAGGCCAAACACCCACCCTTATGGCCCAAAAAGGTGAACTGGAGCCTATGGACACATTTGACATATGCATCCAGAGCTTTTACAACCTGCAGCGACAAAAGGTGCTGTCTGTTGTGCTTTCCTATACAGTAAAACGTAAAAAAATAAAAATATGAAAGATACTGGCAAAAACTGCTTTGATTTTGTGTGTCTGAAACTGGACGAAAGTTAAAGCTGTACAGCAGGCAGAAGTGAGAAGACTACACTCCATGTGGCATCCCAGGGGCAGTATGGGTAGGATCGTCTGTCTCTCCAGATACTTGTATAGTCTCATTATTGCAGCAATTAGCGGAAAGTGCCCCAAGGGGAAGATGGAGGAAAAGGTTAGTGTGGTTGGAAAATCTGCAGCTACATAAAAAGCAGATGTGTCTCCATAAACACAGGTGTGAACGTACGTTCGGGTGAGTGTCACATGTGCGATGGGGGGCCCACGACCCACCAATGAAGGACATGAGAAATCACTAACCGGGTTCTGTAGGAGGTGAAGACGTCCTGATGGTAAAGATCTGGCCGAGGTCTTCGTCCTCTTCTGGAAGTCCTTTCTGGAGCCTCTGCAGTTTGCGCAGACTTTCACTCCGTTGGTGTTTCATAGAACGGACATGTTGAATTAAGTTCAGTTTGGCCTTGGTGGAGTAAGAGCATAGCACGCAGTGGTAGTAGGACGACTCTCCCTCGACCCCGCTCTCGTGCTGTTGTAAGTGCTGCGGAAATAGAGAAACGAAAGGTAATGAGGGTCTGAAGGGCTAGCCGTTCACACATGACTGATAGAACTGCAAGCAAAAAATCTGCAGCACATCACAGTACCAGCAAAGCGGATGACATTTTCCCAAAAAAATCTGCAGCGGAAAACGGACCTGCAGTGCAGATGTTCAATTTGAGGCATGTGAATTTATGCGTCGGATATCTCCCTCTGCAACGCATAGAGTGAAATCCGAGGCAAATCCACAGCAACTCAGATTTTGCAATGGAATCAAAGCAAAATCCGTGGTAGTAATGCCACTGTACAAGGACTACACAGCAAGGTTGAACCGCTGCACTGTGGCAAGGCAAGTGAATATTAATATAACCGCAGCAGTCAAAAAATCCAAATCTTCTGGATTTTGGGTCGCAAATTGCAAGAGAGACTTTATACCATGGAGTTCAAAGTAAGTGGCAGATGACCCCGACTCACTTGTGACATGTCAGCAATTTTTGCAGAATCACACCTTAAAATAGCCGTGCAACTTTAATGCAACAGCACATCATTGTGTAGTCCGGGCTGCCATAGCACTTGCTATCGGGCCCAGAGGTTGTTGGAACACAATTGGGGTCCTTCTTTTTTTGTGGAAACAGGCAGTATAAACGTGATCACACCTGGCCCTGACTTCTTCTAATGTTCAGAGGGTGCGGCAGTTGCAGAGAGAGCAGAGCGTCTAGGAGTAACGGCAACGCCCCCGTTGCTCCTAGAGGCTCATCATTTTTCTCAGCAATGCGGGCACATATGAACATGACACAAACACAGATGCCTTCAGCTGCCAAGAGGACATGTAACCGGTCAGCCGGTGTCATAGGTACAAATCTGCCATTTAGTTATTGCTTCTTATGCTGCTGTATTCATTTTCTAACACCTGGTGGTGGGGGCTCCATCTTATTTTGCAATGGGGCCCTATGAATTATAGGTACACCCATGCTTTAGCCATAGCTACAAGTGAACGGCAGAATATTCCCAGGCCTTTTTCATAGTTTCTGAGAAAGCTAGGTGAAATCAAATAAGGCAGGCATGCACAACCTGCGGCCCTCCAGCTGTTGCAAAACTACAGCTCCCAGCATGCCCCAACAGCCTACAGCAGGGCACTGTGGGAGTTGTAGTTTTACAACAGCTGGACGGCCGCAGGTTGGGCATGCCTGAAATAAGACCACAAGTCCCCAGGGAAGGGTCACCCAATTCCTCTAGAGTCCCAGACAGCCCTTTTGACTAACTATGCAGTAATATAGGGGCGGATGACATCACTACAACTTCGCAACTTTCCTATTCAGTCATCTGGGAAATCTAAGAGGTAAAGGCCTTCGTGAGCTGTAAAAGCAGCCATATTGGTCGTCACTCCGAAATCAATATATATCAAAAGAAATGGCTGTGAAGGAAAATTCCGAAAATAAAAACCCAAATACAAGGCGTCATGTGCTAAGGGGCGGTGCATGGTACAGGGCTTTAAGGTAAAGATAAAACCCCTGTGTCATGCTCCGTCCCCTCTAGTGTATACAAGTCTGGAGTGTTCCTTTAACGACTTTAAATCAGGACTCCGGATCTACAAGTGAATCATCCCAGATAGGCCACAAGATGTACGAAGCGGCTCTTAAAGGCTCATCACTGGAAAGGCCGCTGTTAAACCAGAAATATATGAACCCTGAAAGGAGAAGTAGCTGTCCCTGCCAGATTTACGTGCGGCCATCAGCGCATGTGTAAGCGCATCGATTGCTAGAAAGCTTGTGGGGCTTTTTCTCTCTCCCAACAATAGGAAACTTCTAACATCTGGTTCTTCACGCATGGAAAGCGAAATATTGATCAGGTTTAGCTGAAGCACCACTTTAAACCAGAACAGACAGAAGTACATTCTGATGGAAGGCGGCGAATACCCGGGGGATGAGAGACTGTAGCTTGCACGGCTTTGTGTACGCTGTCAGTACCAAAAACAGCGAGCAGCACCGTCATGCCAAAGAACGACCAGTACTGGTTTCACAAGCATACCCCCCAAAAAGGTCCCTCTACTGGAAGGACAGTCCTTGCTTTCTACTGCGATACGAGGTAGAATTTCCACCAAAGATTTTGCCGCAGTTCGGCAAAATCTACAAAAATAAATAAAAAATCCATAGCAAAATCAGGCAGATCTGCCACAGAATTTGCAAAGGGTTAAACCTGCAGAGATAATCCCCGCCATGAATACTACAGGTTCTGACGACACAGCCGGTCAGTGTACAATGCAGATTCTTTTTTGCAGCATGCGGATGAGATGTCCGAGAATCTCATCCACTTTGTTAGCATAGTAATACGCTGCCAATTTCACAAACGGCAAACCTGTAACGGATCCGCCTTGTGTGAACATAACCTGAAAGTTCTCCGTTTTTGACCTGGGAGACAGAGGTGTATTAAAAAAAACTTACTATATTGTTGTCTTTCTATTTACTGCATATTAGACCTCAACTTTTTTTTTTTCCTAAAAAAGTGCACATCGGGAAGACCTCCGGTAGAAGGATTTAGTGCAAGCAGATGGGAAGGCCTTATGCACTTGACCGTATGCATTTTGCGCTCCGCAAAAATATGGATTAAACCCGTGTGCATTCCGTATTTTGTGGAACGGAACAGCTCGCCCCTAATAGAACAGTCCTATCCTTGTCCGTAATGCGGACAATAATAGGACATGTTCTATTTTTTGGCAGAACGGAAGTCCGGAAACGGAATTCACACAGAGTACCTTCCGTTTTTTTATGCGGACCCATTGAAATGAATGGTTCAGTATACGGACACTGTATGGAACGCAAAAAACGGCCCGTATATGTGTGCATGAGCCACAACGGGCTGCCGCTCGCTCAGAGAGCAGAGAACAAACCAGACATGGAATCCAGGAACACAGTGAAAGAAGTGGAGCTGCTCGTCTGGTAGATCGGAGGGACGAAGAAGAGTGGATGAGTATAAATTCGTTATTGCCAGGAATAACGTTTCTGGGCCGAACTGGCCCCTTCTCCAGTTCTGAACCAACGGCCCAGAAACGCGTTATTCCTGGCCATAAAGAATGTATACTCATCCACTCTTCTTCGTTCCTCTGAGACGAGCAGCTCCGGCCTCACGAATGTTCGTCCGGCAGCTTCTGAAGGTGTATGGCCAGCTTTACACATTATATACACAGACACAAATACACATACACCACCATCACTACCCCCTATCCCCTCCCAAAGGCGCAGAGGCCTCTTTCTCAGTTTCCTTCAGATCTTCGCAAGCTCAGGTCATAAATCATATAGTCTTCAGCTGGAGAATCCATCTCTTTAATGAAAAAGTTATGTGAAAGCAGCTGTCCTGTTCCAAATAGTCCATAAAAGTCTACGGCTGGTTACATCCTCCCCGTCCACCACCTGCAGACAGGCCTGGAATTTCCTGGTGAAGTGGGGGGGCTACGGCCCTGCACATCATTCATTTTCCTCTCAAGCAAAAGCTCATATTTCCACGTGACATCCCTCCTGTCCATACAAACAGCACACGGTAAAATGGCCGGCTGGGTTGGCTTACAAAACAAACATCCAGAGAGACGTGGTCATCTTTAGATTGTAAGCTTTGTGCGCAAGCAATGTGCATAGTCTGCAAATTATTATTAAAGCGCCATACATAAATAATCTTTCCTATTTCATTCTGATCCTTTAGGTCAGTGTCTTATATTATAGTTTCTGACCTGTGAAACTACAACCCCCAGCGTGGCCGTCAGGACTGATCGAGCCGAACAGACAAAGCTAATCTATGGCCTGGCAGCAGCTGAATCCCAGCCATAACTAGTGGCTGGGCTCTTGACGTCTTACCCCTGCAGCAGATGTAGGTGAGCCGTCCAGCAGAGAAATGTAATATACTAGGTCGATATTGCACAATCGCACTATAACAAGATGCAAAAGTTACTTTTCTTTATCTGCTCTATTAATATTCTGCATAAATATGCGGACATGACTCATGACAATCCGGTGGGAAGACGGAAAAAGAAAAGTAAAATTAGCAGAACTTTATCAATGTGGAAGGAAAATAATATTACAGCCTTTGATGTAAGGAGCGCCGCCCTGGTGGCCACACCTATCTTGGCTTTACAGCATGGCGGGGAAACGCTATGGATATGCTGCGGCTATGCTAATCTAAAGGGTAGAGTCACATGAGACAGATTTTGTGCAGAAATTTTTTGAACGGGGCTAGCAGAAATCTACGCGCGTGCGTCAGAAACATCCCTAGTCATAAACGGATTATTAATGGCAGAAATGTCTGCACCAAATCTGCCGCATGGGAATAGGTCTCATCTGCTGTACTAGAGCATACTGGCGTCATATGGGGCGGGGGGGGGGGCCATCTTCCGCTTTTGACCCCACACTAAGCCGGTGTGGATAGCTGCTAACAAGCCACGGCTCCAGTCTAGCCCACCAAAGTACCAGACAATCCTCTGGTGGCCACAGGATCCGAGACCATCATGGGCTTCAAAGGTCCAGGAGAAAAAAAAAAAAAAAAAAAAACACTACCATTTGGGGCTGATCACTTGCCCTTAGGGTCTACTTCTTTGAATCAAAACCTATTAGGCTTTATTGAGGATATGGAGGTTGGGCCCAGAGAATAATTTCCTCTGGTGGTCCCAAGGAACCCCATTCCACTACTGGGTGGCTCTCGCTAAGGTGGACCTTCTCCTTCCATGTATTATATGGATGGTCACTTCTAAGACTATATTGCTCTTGTAGTAGTGGATGTCGGCAAAACGAGCCCTAACCCAGCTTTCCTAGAATCTGAAGGAACAGGTTTTTTGCCAGCAAGGCAGGGCAGCAGCTAGGCCTAAGGCTAGGGCGACAGTGGTCATGGCTAGCATAGCAGAGTAGCGGTGATTCCATAGAAATGAATAGGATTGCTGCGTCAGTCACAAAAAAAATGCAACACTGCTGGATTTTTAGCGACTCATGTTGCAACCCCATTCATTTCTGTTGGATAACCATTACACTGCACCCAGTGTCGCCCTACCCTTAGGGTGCATCCACACTGTATACATTGCCTCCGACATATGCCCACGGGCTTCCGTAGGCGAAAAGGTATACTGTGTTTTGGAAGTTTTTAGCATAGTCCACAATGTTAGCTAAAAACAGCTACGCCAACGTATACCAGGCAGACCATGGCCCAAAGGACACTCTTCTGGCCTCAGTCGGGTAATGAGGGCCTATAGATACATATGATGTAAGCGCTGGAAGCTTTCCCTGTACTTGCGCCAAACACGCCCTGCAAGCACAGTGCGAGAGCGGTCATAGATAAGGCCTTATAGCTTACAGGTAGTTAAAATTAAAACAATATATGGCTGCCGGTAAGGCGAGAACCACATGTTGTATCCCTTTACTCAGGAAAAATACGGTTTACATTTTCTAAAACAAAAAAAAAAATAAAAAAATCTTTAACCCAAGTCACATAAGCCGGCCAGATGTCTAGGTATTCAGACGCTGAATTATTAGCCTCTTATTGCGCATTTAGTATTTTAAGTCCGTGCCAAGGTCTGCGATGCAGCGAGATGCGGTTGTTTACAATTATTTGTGCTTTTATTCTGATCTCTTGGCTTTTACTGTAACGTTTCGCACACAGCGGCCGTGCCTGTATAACAGGGGTTAAGAGAGGTGGCACAAACGCTGAAGGAAACGAAGATACAAAAATAATTTGCATCATGTGGCACAGAAAAAAAGCGGCATAGATGAGTGCCAAGGTGACAAAACCTCGGGACAGGATTAGGAGAACAAAAGAAGATGATTACACGGGCTTTCCCCGCGCTCGCAGGCGTCATTTTTCCCCAAGTAGGCTAGGCTCGCGAATGAAGGTGGCATGCCTAAACTACTCCGTCAAATACTAGTCCATGCTAGCCACGGCTACGTCCTGAGAGCCCGCCATTGGTGGCATCTGTGAAGGCGCTGGCATTACGTGCAGTTGTTGTTTAGTGCCATGTTAGAAACAAAAGCAACGAGACAGCTAATATTCACCGTGGGGCACAGGCCTGGGCATCACCAGGTGGTCTTTATAACAGCGGGGCACAAAGGCATCCTGTACATGTAAGTACTAGGACTCTGCTGGGTTACTAGCGGTGAAATAGTAGGGTGCAGGAAATTAATGGAATGACTCAGGGCCTTGGACTTGAGGCCTGCACTTCAGCGTGGTTTACGCGGTGGCATGGCCTACCAGTCAATGAATCAAATTTAAAGGGCTTTTCTAGTTTTATGCCAGTAAATCTTAATCATTTTCAGCCTAATAAAAGCTTAAAAGAGTGGTCCTGGATTTCATGAAACGTTCTGAAATAAAAAAAAAGAAACCCTTAACCGTTACTCACCCGTAAAGTACTCCGCCAATCAAGGGATGCCGCTCCAGTAGTAGCCCCCTGATCCTGTAGTGTTGACACGACGTACATCATTCACGTAAAAGCTGCAGCCAATCATTCCTTTTAATAGTGAAGCTTGCATGTATGGCACATAATCACCGAGGTCAGCGATAGGCTGCAGTGGTCACATGGATGGTGTCGGTGATGTCTCTGCCAGTCTGGCAACTATGACTATCGAAGCAGTGGGGCCAACATGGCGCAGATTCCCGGGCGAGTAATGGTCTTGTATTTATTTATTTTTAATAATTTCATACCATTTCCTGCTATTAAAATCCCAGACAACCCCTTGAATTGCATCATAATAAAAAGTTCTGCAACTATCTAATATACTTTGTTTCAATTCCTCATTATTATAAGATCTATGCATGCTGTCACTGACTGAAGGAATTTTTGCATACATCAAGAGGTTTTGACCTTATACTTCTCACAGCTGAGAGTTTGCTGCAATGTATGCAGGCTTGGCAGTCATCCAGACTCATACCTTGTACTGAGCTGCATGGACAGATTTGGGCAGCCATGTTCTGTATAGATGAAGGCACTTCACAATGAAAGATCATGTAATTGGTCACTTCCATCATATGGCAGCTGGATGTATCTTATGTGAGTATATCTCTAAGGCTGAATTCACAGAGAGCATTTGGCAGTGTTCTGCAAGTTTTATTATTTTGCTAAATTGTTTGCAAAAATGCTGAGTTAGATGTTACCTTAAAGCTCATAGAACAATACAAAAAAAATGTACACACAGTTTTTGCCTATTTGTTCCCCCGAAATAAAGCATGCTCTGTATATGGCCTTTTACCCCATAGTCTTCTGTTTAGGGCTTTGAAAAAGTCCAGAAAAAATAAAAAAATGAATGTTACAAAAGTATAAAAATACAACAAAACAAAACACTATGAAAAATGCTTGAAATTCAAGCTGGTGTTAGGGTAGGACTGTTTTTTTGCCCCTTGATTTCGAAGAGGACTCTCAGAAGTCAAGGTCCAGAACCCCACACTCAAAGATAACTTGTTCTTAGGATGACTGTAAAAGGTCCACAACATCTGAAACATCCAACGGGTCCCTCAAGCTTTATAAAAACGGAGCAAAAGCCAAAAGTGACTTCCAAATACAGCCAAAAAAATAACCTCTCCGCCGAAACAGAGCGAGCCAAGCAAGCAGTCATTATTGAGAAGAAGGGCTTCTAGGAGATTAAGAGGGTTTCTGCTGTAATCCCACAGCGGAGGATCTCTAACAAGTAACCACAGGTCAGCCAGTCCACCGCCGTGTAATAAAGGCAATGTCTAGGAACAATCTATTCCTCTGGGCCCAATGAGGTACACAGAACAACCCGCCCACCAGATCTTGCCCTTAGTTATGCATAGGACGCAATAAATTATCCGTCATTACTACAGCACTTGGAAGGAGCATTGTGTAGGCTGTAATAAGGCATTAGGAGTATTCAGGATGCAAAAAGTTTCACCGGGTATTTCTGGCCAACATGAAGTTGAAGTTAAGGAAAAGGTTTTTATTTCAAGACTATCCCAAAGCAGTTCTCAAAACTATGATATACCGAGGAAAGTTGGCGGGGCAAACCATCTAGTGTGTATAGTGGTGTCCAAAATGACAACTGCGCGTTCTCCTGACAGGGTACTTTTATGTAGTTTCACTGAGTAGTGAGACACGTGACTTAGGAACGTTGAGAAGAACTGGCCAAGAAATGTAGCAGTGCAGGAACAATTCAAGGCAACTATATCAAAAGAGGACTACTAAGATGCTACCGCAAACCTTCTGAATGTCCTGGCTTGTAACGACTAAGATGCTACCTCAAACCGTCCGATTGTCCTGGCTTGTAACCACTACGACACTACCTTAAACCTTCTGAGTGTCCTGGCTTGTAACGACTAAGATGCTACCTCAAACCTTCTGAATGTCCTGGCTTGTAACCACTACGATGCTACCTCAAACCTTCTGATTGTCCTGGCCTGTAACCACTACGATGCTACCTCAAACCTTCTGAGTGTCCTGGCTTGTAACCACTACGATGCTACCTCAAACCTTCTGAATGTCCTGGCTTGTAACCACTACGATGCTACCTCAAACCTTCTGAGTGTCCTGGCTTATAACCACTACGATGCTACCTCCAACCTTCTGAATGTCCTGGCTTGTAACCACTACGATGCTACCTCAAACCTTCTGAGTGTCCTGGCTTATAACCACTACGATGCTACCTCAAACCTTCTGAGTGTCCTGGCTTGTAACCACTACGATGCTACCTCAAACCTTCTGAATGTCCTGGCTTGTAACCACTACGATGCTACCTCCAACCTTCTGAATGTCCTGGCTTGTAACCACTACGATGCTACCTCAAACCTTCTGATTGTCCTGGCTTGTAACCACTACGATGCTACCTCCAACCTTCCAGTTGTCCTGGCTTATAACCACTACGATGCTACCTCAAACCTTCTGAATGTCCTGGCTTGTAACCACTACGATGCTACCTCAAACCTTCTGAATGTCCTGGCTTATAACCACTACGATGCTACCTCAAACCTTCTGAATGTCCTGGCTTGTAACCACTACAATGCTACCGCAAACCTCTTGATTGTTCTTGCTTGTGAAAAATATCTGGTTTCACCTTAAACTGCTAGATCATGCTCTGGTCACCAATTAATGCAAGAATAGATTACATTTTCTGGACCAGCATCATACATCTTTCCAGGGGTATCCTTGATTTGGATTCCAACACCATCTAGGCAAAGAGGGCCATACACATCAGGAACCCATTGATCAGTTAGCATAGAATTGCCACTGTCGAACTATAGATCTGCTTGCACAATGGACCTTGCAACGTTTTTTGAAACCTCAACTCTGACAAGGTTCCCCTTACATTAGGCTGTCGGGTTCTGCAAAACCCGGAGAAACCGCCATGTCCTGAATGGCAGGGTAACGCTGAACTCAATATTCAAGCCCTGTGTTGCTAAGAAGCCAAGCAATAACCTAAGACACTTTTCATGCCTCTCTGTCTCTAGGATTGGGACATTTATTCTTCATTGAGATGAGCACTTAGCACATATATCAGAACCAGGTCGCCCAGTCACAGCCCCGAGAACCTGTGGTGACAATGGTCAATGAGATAATTATTCAAATTTAAACCAAAAGGACAAATGGTCAATCAGACGCATTGGAGTCTTAATTTTTTTAGCCTCATTAAAAGCCAATATATTTTGACTTTCAGATTAAGAGCTTCGAAGCTTGCTGCGCGGTAAATCAAGCCGATCAGAGGCCGCAAAGTCTGTGGCACTTTAACGTTAAATAATGCAATAATTATTGGATTTCCTTTTTTTTTTTTTTTTATAACCGAAGTGCTGGAATGTAAACAATGGATATGTAATTGCAGGAAGGGGAATCAATACGGCCAATCGTTTTCAGCCATGTTAATTGTAAATACAATTGCTCCAAGATGTCAGCTTGTTCTTCGCGCTCCCAGAATCACCCTAACGGATGACAGAGTCCAACTTTCCCATTACGGCTGCTCGTTCCTTTAAGAGGTTCTCAATCAGGTCTGATCAATCTGTCAAGATAATGCATGGATTAAGTAAGACTCCTTCAAACACAGCTTCCCAATCAATAGCCCAAACGGGCTTAATGAGGAGGGGCCGAAACCCACAGGGAACTTGCGCCAGTAGCTGCCTGAGCATGTCTTTGGACTCTTCGTACAGGCTGATAAACAGACCATCTCTTAATGAGCTTGCAGTTTATGCATGCTTCACTAAGCATTAAGCCGCTCCCCTCCCGGGACGGGAAAACAAAATAGATTAACACAAAACAATACGGTCCCAAATTAGCTCCATCTTGGATTGCCTTCTTCTTGCGTTAATTGTGCTTGGAAGTGAGGATAACATTTATCAATGCCGTGCCAGGTTTCATCCCTGGAGTAAGTGTCTCTCTCTCTCTCGCTCTCTTCTCACTGGTGGGTCTTGAGCGCTTTGAAAATTAAGCACACCACTGCCCTTAGAGAGATTCATCGCCTCGGATAAAATAGACGTTGCCTAAAGCGACTATTGTGTCATGAGACGGAGCAGGGAATCGCCACCGTTTTCCTGAGCAGATGCCAAATTTTCCCGTGGTGAGGGCTGAGGCCTAGTCGGAGATGGAGACCTCGAGTAGGGATGTAGTTTGCACAGATTGCAACAGGGATAAAAGGGGCGGCTTTGAAAACAAAAACAATAGGCCTGTGTCGTCTTAGCAAGAGGTGAACGGACCCCCCTGCCCTTAATCCAAACATCATCAGGACGCACACACACCAAAAAAAAAAAAAAATCCTAAGTGAGAGCAAGCGAGAAATGAAAGTGCAACCTTATACAGACATCTGCTACCTCTGCCACCGATTCTAGGAGATTAATTTCCAAGAAGCTTGGATGCACAGAAAGCCTGTAGTGTGAGGGGAGGAGGGTACGAGAGGATGAGGCTGGGGTCACAGCCTTCTCCTTGTCTCTATTGTGTTAGCTTTGATGCATGCTGTTTTCAGGCCTCATAATGCTGAGCCAGGGCCTTGTCCTTAGGAAACGGCAAAGAGGCCTGCATGTTTCCTAGCAACCTCCTGACAGCCAGCTGGCAATATCCCAGCTGGGGCGACTAAGAAATAGGTGATGCTTCTGGACAGATAAATAAACAGGAGGGCGAGTCACTGGAGGAAAAGCACAAAGGGAGGGAAGCTTCAGCCCTCCAGACCCAGGAGAAGACCAATACACTATATGGCAGGTCCCATCCTCACATCTAAAATGACCCTGCGCTGGTGCGGCTGCCTGGATTACACCCATGACTGACAACGTGCAAGCCCGGACGGGTCCGTAACTACAGAAGTGGCTCAAATACATCAGAGATAGGGAGAGGCTCCATTCACCTACCAAACGTTAACCCATTACTGCGCACACTCTACCCTGGCGAGGTCTACCTTGTAAATAATACGTCATTACAGGGGGTTTCTAGGAAATTCGGAGCAAATAGAGGGGTCTCCCCGGTTTATGATCTTCACTTTTTTGTGGAGAGCGGCTACAAAGAGTCGATCTGCAGGAGCTGTCCTGTTCTGGAGTATACACACAGCCCATTGAATTGAAAGGACTCTGTGTAATGTTCTATGTGGCCTGGGGTGGCGCTGCAGGGAAACTGCTCACTTCCTGCCAAGTTTACTCATCGATTGGCGCTGATCGCTGGGGTTCCCGGCAGCAAGACACTATGTGGTCCCCTCTAAACCGAGCTTGGGTGTTGCAGGTTACGGGCTGTCAGGAGAGGGGTATAACACTTCCAGCTTCCCTTAGTACACAGGCGTCTGTTTGTGAATTGTGCACGTGTACAGAATCTCAACCATACATAAGCGACGCCAGCTATACAAAACACCACAGGAGCGTACAGATACAGCAGAGCTCATTGTGTAGCAAATCAAAGTAAGCCAACCTGAAGGCCCATGTAAAAGGCAAAGATCATTCCTATATATTTATTCATGATTGCATGGTTGTTCGCAAAGTTACATGCATAGGCCTGGCACGCAAACGCAAACTATGGTGGGTGCATTCTATTTTTGCGCCCGTATTATAGACACAACAGCTGGACCTCCTTTGGTTCATCAGGACCGGAGTTAGAAAATCATAGGCTTTTCTAGCTTCTGATGAATCGGGGGGAGCTGAAAAAGAGCGGACATTGTAAGCGGCCTATGGGGTGCGTATATGGGATTGTGGGTATGGAAGGAAAATACACCCCAGTAAACGTGGACTAAATAATCATCGGATCAATGGTAATGAAATTACTGAGACAAAGTCTCCAAAACCTTAGTCCCTAGTATTACGTTTGCACGCCCCAAGGCTAGAGATTTTTTTTTTCCTGGAACAGAGCACTCTCTAGCCATTCGGTATGTAAAAAAAAAAAAAAAAAGCGCAGTTGTTAATATCCAGCTCGACACGTAAGGCTTGCAAATCTGCAAAAATCTGCTCTTGCTCTTTTTTTTTTTTCCTCTCTCCCTGCAAATGAGAGCAGGAGGCATGTACGAGTGGGAACTAATAAAATCACACCCAAGTTTCCCCGTCTAATTTATCATAAACAGACACGAGCAAAGCAGCTTTGTGCAGGATTAGAAGCTTCATTCTGCTGCACTGCCGAGTGATGATTACACAGGGGCCAAAAATCTGCATTGTCTCTTTAAGAGAGAAGTCGGTGCAGAAAAAAAAAAAAAAAAAAAAAAAAAAAAAGGACACAGACGGGGAGAGAGGGAGAAAGAAAGAATAAGAGAACCATTGCCTGCGCTCTCCCCCACCAAAAACCCCGAGGCCTCTTGTGTGTGTACTAACCACAAGCCTTTGAGTGCCTCATGTATTTACAAACTGAGGCATGTTCAAATCAAAGGGGATACCACATGACATAATTCACATTAAAATGTCAGCAGACTGACAATTTATAGAGCCAATCTGCGGAAGGTGAGGAGCAGTAAAGCCTGGGTAATTGTTTAATGCCTACTTAAACCAACGGTGGCTTCGCCTTGGGGAAAAGCGTCACGTGCTGCTGTGAGCTGTCAGCCGGCATGTGCCAGGGGGACTGGAGTTGTGCCAGTCCAGAGATAACAGCTTTCACTTGTAGCGGAGCAGGCCCCATTATATGGTGAGAGCCGACACTCCACCTTCCCCACTAGACAAACAGAAGCTCCCCATATGGCTGCAAGCTGCCAGTTCGGAGCGCCTGCATTTTGTTAGTTTTATGCGGCCTATCCGTCAGAGCAGTCCCCAAAGGCCTGAGCCTTGTCATTCCCCAGCCTACTGGATATGACAAACACGGCGGAACATCGCCAGGAGACGAGACCCCGAGCAGACGCAACTGCCCCGGGCACAGCTCTGAACAGGTTAAGGTTCCCGAGCTAAACAGGCAATGGTTAACTTCTTAAAGACCCGGACCACCAAAATCAGTCGTCGTGGTAGCCGTTTCAATCTGTGGAATGTGGCACGTTGAGACTCGCGAGGTCTGGGTACGTTCAGCGACACCTCCTCCCTCCCTTCTAGCTCATTAACTGGAACACATTAAAACAAGTGTGCTTTGGGACCAGAAAATGAGACTGTTAAACTAGGCTCCTCTAATCCTCATCAACTGTGGGAAACGAGGCCGCATCAATTATGCTGAATCAACATATCAACAGTTATTCCGCAACGGGAAACGGGCTGATGGGAGTCCCTCAACCCCAAAATCCTGCCATGCCGAAGCACGGCTCTGAAGCTGGCCATAAGGAAGGAATTTCAGATAGGCTCTCTTTTTTAGGAATGGCTTGTTGGTTATGGCTGATCTGTGTAGGGTGTGACTAGGCCGTAATCAAAACCACAGCCTGAACCAAATGGATCAACCATTGATCTATGGCCTGGTCTGGGCTTTCACTGATGGTCTGACACGAATGAATCAGCTATAGGTCATTTCAAATCTGCATCAGAAGGCCTTTGTCACACTCATCGGTGTCCCAAGAAGGGCTAAATTGTCCTTCTGAAGCCATCCAAGGTCACTAGCGTTTGGCCAACTTAAAGGATCTGACACTGAAGTGGGGTGCCGCACATGCACACTCTTCATGCTGGGCAGGAGGGAAAATGCCTGGACAACCATCATAAGGAGGTAAATTCAAAGGGTTGTCCGGCCTATGGGAAAGCAACCCCACGGGTCTGAATCTGTGCCATAAAAACACAACAACAGTGACATGCCATTCAAGCAGATGTGACCACCGAGGTCTGTTATTGGCCACAGTGGTCACAGGACCAAGCCCTTTCCTGGTCATGCAGGGACCAGACTGAGGACAGGCGAGTGTCTGTTTTTTATATTAGGGCCCAGGTCAGGACCACTGAGGTTGTCGGCTCCTAGGTCAGACCAGCCTGCTCATGTATTATCAGTATATTTAGATGCATTTACTATTAGCCAATAAAGTCACCTAAACCCAACCGTACGTAGCCAATTGTAGAGAGAAAACTTGGAATTTACGGATAAGGCAAAAGGGCGACTGCAGGGTGTCGAAAAGCAGGCCGGTGTCCCAGCAATCATCCGTGCGGTATTCAGTATACAGTTTATCGTAGACTGAGAGCTGTTGGTCGCGTCCATAACGCACACAAATCTACATATGTCAGCAGGTGGTGAACAACATCAATTCTTTCCATAGCATATAGTACTCAGTGTCTGCAATGGCAAAAAATTACCGATAGTAAATATATCTAACCGTCTAGGCTGACCCTGGCGTCAATATCCCAAAAACTAAAAAAAGTGCTCTATTGGCAGTCTATACGACCTGAACCTCATAGAATCAGTGATAGACTGCCACGTGAGATCAGCGAGACCAAGGTAAAAATGTCTAAACACAAGAGGCAGGCATTCATACAGACAAAACAATCAGACTGGCACAGGCGGTAAGCACAATGCAAATCATTAAGAGTCATTTATACAGAACGGCACAAGGACACCTAGGGGGTCTCCAGCGCACAGAAACGTGCCCACAATAGCTCACAAAACCTTATATTTCCATGTCTACACATTGTGGAACTGGCCTTGTCACTGAACACGGACTGCGTGCCAACACGTGCTTACCTTGGTGACATACCCTAAACTAAATCAATTCTATAAAGGAATTTTCATACACCCTATTGTGGAATTCTGAGTTAATATTAGGGGGTCTTCAGGATCTTCATCTCTTGGCCAGGGTAGAGAGAGTGTTCGCAAAGACTGTCTCTCGGTCTGGAGGACCAAACCTGTTCTGCATTACAAGGACAACCTATGCTGTGAACAGACCCTGTGTAACGCTTCATCTTTCCTGTGGTGGCGCTGCAGAGAAATTGGGCACTTACTGTCAGGTTTCTTTGCAGATTACAGCTGATCGACATAAGGAGGCCACTTAGTGTTCAGATTATTGCCAAGGCACCCTTCTAAGGAGAACCCCCAAAAAACTTCTACTGCTAAGCAAACTGGATGTACTATAGCTATATATACCCTTACAAGAAGGCCCGTCTACCCAGGTCTATTTAAAATTAAAGGGGTTGTCTCACCTGGAACATTGGTAGCACATGGCTGGGATATGCCACCAGTGTCCGATAGGTGCAGGGTCCAGAGGTGGGACCCACACCCATCTCTAGAACAGAGTGCCCAAAGTTCAGGAGAGCACACATCGCACGCGCAGCCAACCTACAATCACTTTTATGGAAACTCCGAAAATAACTGGAGCGATGCGCTCGACTATTTCTGAAGGTCCCGTTGAAATTAATGCAGAGTGGACTGCACAAGCCCGACCAACGCTTCATTCAATACTTGGTTATTTTTGGCGCTCCCATAAAAATAAGTGGAGTGCGGTCGCCCATGCACAGTGCACTCTCATTCTCTTTGGAAGCTTTGTTCTAGACATAGGTTCGGGTCCCAAAGGTGGCCTTGACGGCATATCCTAGAAATAGGTCACCAGTATTCCAGGTGAAGCAGTTGTCTCACTTCAATAAGTGGCATTTATCATGTAGAGGAAGTTACTACAAGGCACTTACTAATGTATTGTTATTGTCAATTTTGCTTCCTTTGCTGGCTGGATTTATTTTTCCATCACATTATACACTGCTCATTTCTATAGTTACAGACCACCCTGCAATCCATCAGTGGTGGTCGTGCTTGCACACTATAGGAAAAAGCACCAGCCTGTGTGCGCCCCCATGGTCCCGGCCACCAGAAAGGCCGACGCTTTCTCCTATAGTGTGCAAGGACAACCACCACTGAGATTGCAGGGTGGTCTGTAACCATGGAGACGAGCAGGGTATAATGTGATGGAAAAATGAATCCAGCCAGCAAAGGAAGCAAAATGGACAATCGCAATACATTAGTAAGTGCCTTATATTAACTTTGTCTACATGATAAATGCCACTAACTGAAGTGAGAGGACCCCTTTAAGTAAAGATATATATGGCGTCCATCCATAAAATTTCCATAACATTTTCAGTGCCAACATGATCTGCAGAGTTGCACAATCCTAACAATACATCTTCTCCGTTTCTACAGAAATAAAGCCGGCCAAGGCCAAAGACCACTCACGTGGCCCTCTTTTTTTGCACGTCAACGTGGATCCTCCCCGAAACTGCACTAACCTGAAGGTTCCAAAGGGCGAAAAGGAAGACGACTAATCTGAAAAATGATTTTTTTCGTCCTGGTCAGTTCCAAAAAAGGCAAATTGTCCAAGTCATTAAAAGGCCAGAGATCGTGCAGGAAAAAAAAGCCAAGTTATTCAATATTAACCTTCAACCAAAACCAGATTTCTGCATCTTTTCTACCTCTGAACTGTCTTTCCATACACGGACTTGTGCCCCCACAAAGAGAAAGGCCCCTTCTTGGTGCTCTTGGGTGCACAGAGTTTTGCACACTGTTCTGGCATCTCTGTATCTGACAGTGTAGAAGTTGATTACATGCAGTTAACTCTGCTCTAACCTGATTATGGATGTGCCAGCCTAATGGATTACATTTGCAAGAGGAAACATAAACATGCAATCAATCTCAATCCACCTTAGATGTGAACTCTTGGTCTGAGGACCACTCTCGTCCACGGTCTCTTTTCCCCCCCGCAGGAGTGTGGTCAGAGTCGGGGGAGATGCTGCACTATGACATTCCCATTAATAGAGAGTGTAGGGGAAATGTGAGATAGGTTCAGTCTGCGGAGTGGATGCAATGAGTGTGGATGGGAAGGTAGGTGGAAGAAGCCTGACGAGATTTATGGGGAACTGTACCTGACCGTTCATACTAAAGCCATTATGGAATGATTAGAGAGGAGGGCGAGGCTTTAAGTCCAGTGAAAATCAATAGAAATGTCTGGAGGAATTCTATGGGGCGAGCAAAAGGCTATTTACGGGATTTTCACTGCCTCTATTTTTACAGCACACAGTTGTTAGAGAACCAGATAGCCAGGAAAGGGGCGGGGGCGTGGACTGGGATATAATGGGATAAATGCAAAAATAACGTTAAAATATATATCCATTACCCTACTACGCTGCACCACTGACTACATTGCATTATGCTAATGAAGAAAATGCAAAAACGGACACCCAATTAGTGTCTCGTCACAATGAATTGAGACCGGCTAGGTTAGGTTTATAGTACGGGGTCTAGCTGGACGCGACTTCCACAAAGGAATCATTGACCAACCCGAATTCTCCTCAATACTGTTATAACAAAAAATACACAGCACATAAGAGATCTTTACACTTTTTAGAATTTAAAGGGGTTTTCCGAGAATTTTATACTGATGACCCATCCACAGGATAGGTCATCAGTGTCTGATCTTTGGGGGTCTGAGACCCGGGACCTCCACTGATCATCTGGTTGAGAAGGCACCGACACTCGCCGTAGCACCGCGGACTTTTTTCTGCTCGACAAGCGCAGCGCCGTACATTGTATAGTGGCCGTGCTCGGCATCGTGCTCAGTCCCATTCACTTCAATGGGGCTGAGCTGCGCCTAGGTCAAGTGACTGATGAATGTGATGTTACATATCCTAGCAGACGCCTTCCCAAACAACTGATCGGCTGGGGTCTCGCATGTCGGACCCCCGCCGATCAGATACTGATGAACTATCCTGGATAAGTCATCAGTTAAAAAAAACATTGGAACCCCCCTTTAAAAAGCAATACCCCTCAGACTGAGCCAATAACTATTACTTCACACCCCTTGGTATGTGTGTTCTCAATGGGGTGAGAGGAATAAGCTGTTATCAGACACCTCTGGTGGTGGCGTATCTCCATTGAGAACAAACATCAGGCATGTTGAAAGCCAACATGCCCCATGCTTTTTTTGGGACACCCTCATACACATTTGACGGTCAGCCAGTCCCACTAATATTGGGAGTATTCATTTACAGTGTATTGTCACCGTACCTGTCCCCCTAGACAAAGGTCATTGCTACTACAGGACTAACAGTTGTGTGCGAGTGTAATTCATCAGTCTGGTATTTTACCTTGTACAGCTTGAGGCTAGCCTCGTGTCTGGCGTTCACAGTGTGCAGACGGAGCTTGTCCAGGCTGTTGGTGTAATAGTCACAGGCATTGCACTTAAGATGCACTGGGTTCCCAATGGCAACACATTTCAACCTCCACTCGTTGGCTTTGCCTCCTTCTTTGATATGAGCCACAAGCTGGTACTTCTGAATATGTTTGTCAGTTTTACAATGCAGCTGGAAGTTGGCCTTCAGCTGCGTGTTATAGCGACATAAATTACACTGGTAACAATCTCCCACCACCGACTTCCATTCTTCCTCAGGCAGACTGCGTTCCGCTCCCATATGGAGGCCGAGCATGTCCAGGTTATCCGTGGTGAAGCGGTTACACACTGCACACTGGAAAAGTTTCAGGGAAGGGTCGTTGGTTTGCGTGAAACTCTCACCCAGGTTCATGAGTTCCTCCGACACCAGCTGTCCTCCTCCCAGCCGCATGTCAAGTGGGATTTCGCCACCTACTTCAAGTGAACAAAAGTAAAGAGTTAATATCTGAAAAACTCTACAGCAATATTTCATGTTCCTGTATAATCGGTATTTCTTCTTCTAGCATACAAACAGTCCTAACATTAATACTACCCGCCTAATAGTGTATAGGTCCCCCTTGAGCAGCCATAATACCTCGGGCCCATCAAGTCATAAACTCCACAAGATTTCTGAAGGTGTCCACCATTAACGTCTTTAGCAATTTTATACTACAGAAGCTCTTCTGTGGGGTTGGGGCAGATCGGCTCCTGTGAACCCCAGCCCCCTACAAATATCTATTAGATGTTGGACACCCAAGACCCTTTGCTGGTTCACCAGTAGTCCTTTCTTGGACCACTTTTGGTAGGTACTGACCATTGCATATCAGGAATGCCCCCCATAACACCTGCCATATTGGAGATGCCCTGATCCAGCAGTGTTTCCCAACCAGCGTGCCTCCAGCTGTTGCAAAACTACAACTCCCAGCATGCCCGCACAGCCTTTGGCTGGGAGTTGTAGTTTTGCAACAGCTGGAGGCACACTGGTTGGGAAACACTGGTCTAGAGGTCCTTACGCTTGCCCATTTTTGCTGCCCAATATATCTCGCCCTCTGACGGGTGCCATTTTAAAGATATAATGAAGTATGTATTTGTTTTATCTTGCACTTCCACGCTGGTAATCTCCCCCTAAAAACGGGCCACAAACGCTGCCCCCAATGTTTTTAATAGCGGCAATAGATACAAAAACAGAGGGATCTCTTGTGAAGATCATAAGAGGGATGTTACCAGGCTCAACAAGGGGACAATGGTATATACAAGCCCCAGGGCTGAACTCTCCACCGTGACTACTGTACATGATTATTCAGAGACTTTTAATGTGCAATCTTGGTTAAAGCGCAATGGAATCTCAAAAATATGTCTGACGTGTAAAATAAACAGTGCGCTGTAGATAAAAATCTGATTTTCATCATAAAAGTGAGCAGCATGTTAAACGGAGTTCAGGACCACTCTCCCGGCCACGTACATACGTATCTAGGCTGGACCTTTGTTTATAAGGCCATATCAGGCACATTCTGGTTTCCTCCCTTGGTTTACTTAACTCTCCATATTTTTTGAGGCCTGGTCTACACTTGCCACTTTTGCAGTCCACAGAACCTAAGGAAACTTATACTAAAATCCCTTTCATACGAAAAATGTTTGTGTTCATGAATTCTGCCAAGTACATTATAAATGTAAAACAAACAAAAACAGGGGAAGAAATTTAACAAAGTTTTGTACGACTGGATAAACATAAAGCATGCAAGCTAATGCCAACTATGTGCAGATCAGGATATCACTTCTTACCTACTGTGGGCGCCAACCCTGGCATAGGGCTGGTAGGATCCAGTTGGAACCCTCCCATGATATACTGCGACTCGTTAGCTGGGCTGTCCATCTTGAGATTCATGTTTTGTGCTAGATAGAAATGATAGAGGTCCGCTTCGGCGGGAGAGGGTAGGCTGCTGATGCCCAAGTGCCTGTTATGTTGAATTTGGGTCATGTTTTGCTGGAGCAGCATCATGTTGTGCATGTGCTTCTCACTGGTCATATGAATGCGCAGGTTCCTAGCGACATTGGTTTCGTAATCACACACTTCACAACGCCAGGTGGGTTTGGTTTTTGGTTTAGTAGGTGAAGGGGCCCCGCAAGAGTTACTGATGTTGGAAGCAGCAGCAGCAGCTGCAGTGGCAGCAGCAACCGCAACCCCGGCAGTGTGGCTGAAAACTTGGTCACTCCCTCCGTTCTGTAGATTCTGCATGTTGTTCAGATGCTTGTCCGACTGCATATGAATACTGAGATTGCCTTTGGTAGTAGTGGAGTAGTTACAGACCTCACAACGGAACGGCTTGTAACCACAGGTATAGCTCTCTCCCCGGGCAAGGCGGGGATGAGGCTGTCCAGATTTGCAGTAGACACAAGAACCACCCGGCTCAGGATGCTTTTCTTTCATGTGTGCTTCCAGCGTCTGCTGGTATTTGTAATGCCAGTTACACTTTGGACACTTAAGAGTCTTACATGAGTTCCGAGAGTGCATCATAGTCATGTGTCCACCAAGTGAGCGTGACGAGCCCAGAACAGTGTCACATTTTGGACACTCCACCCCACTCCCAGAAGGGCATTCCCCCACGCCAAGCTCGCAGGGGTTATCGGCATGCTGGTGGTGGGTGGCAAAGTTTCCATCCTCTCCCTCTGCACTTTCATTTGGTTCAGGTGCTGTGGCATTGTCCCTATTGGCACTTTCATCAATAAAGTCCAATTTCCTCCCTCCCTCCGCCATAGTGGCATCAACGCCATCACTGTTAAAGCTTAAATGGTTCCTCCTGTTTGCACCATCAAAGACGACGAAGGAAGAAGAACACGTAGAAGGTGTGCCCCTTTCCATAGGCTGGGACACATTAGGCATTAAATTAGAGTTAGAAATACTTTGGTTTGTGAGAGCCAGGTCCATTTTGCCGCTGCTCTCGGCAAACACCCCAGACTCATCCTGAGGTCTGTCCACAAAGTCATCCTCAAGCCCACGTGAAAACAGTGCTTTACAATCCTCCCCCTCCTCATCACCTTCCTCCTCCATCTCTTCTTCATCCAACTCCTCCTCATCATCATCTGCCTCCATCCTTTCAGATATGTCCTCTTGTACACCCATTGGATGCTTCTCAAGCTCTGTCATTTCAGGTTCCTTGCTAGAGGAAGGTTTGGTAAAACAAGAGCCCGATGGGCTTAAAGAGAGAGAGTTTATGGTGGTGTTAAAAGAGGAGTTTGTCAACCCTCCTAGATTAAGCAGGGTATTTTGGGACACAACATTGACCTGTGCCTGATCTGCCCCACTGGAAGTAGTGTCACTGTCTTTTAGAAGTGCTAGGCTAGCTTGCAAGGCTTCATCGCCCTCCACACGAATGCCACTAAATTTCCCATAAAAACTATTACCAGGTCCAGTAGTGTTGGCAGAAGAAACTAGGGGATGCTGAAAACTTTTGTTTTTTGGTTCCAGAAAACTAACAAGAGGTTCCTTATCTTTCCCAATCCCTTGAATGATGGCAGAAATGTTCTTGTTACTAAGAATCTTACGCTCATCCTCACTTAGAGTCATTCTATGGTCATGCACAGCATGGGTCACAAATGACCGCACATAGCCAAAGGAAAGTTTGCACAAAAAACACATTAAAATGGGTTTCCTCTTACCATACAGTACAAAGCCATCATATTTGGACAGATCTACATTGTTGGGTACATCTTTGGATACACATGAGCTTTTGGCAGAACCGTCACTGTTTAGGTAATCCTTGTTGCTTTTGTGGCGCACATCAAAAACGCGGAAGCTGTGCAGGACAGGGCTTACACCCGCAAGGGTTGAGGTATCCAGGAAAGATTTGTCAGAATTCTCAAACCACTTCCTGAAAGACGAGGCTATGTGGAAAGTGTTAATAATTTGGGGGTAAGAAGGGCCCACAGAGGATGTCTCTTCAGACTTTCCTGTAGCATTAGGCAAAGAATTTTTGTAGAGGGAAAGAAGAGCCTCGCTTGGGGTACTGTCACAGGCTTCGCCGCTTTGGATCAGCTGGCTGACACTTTCCACTATATAAGCAGAACCGTCAGGTTGATACACTATTTCACCTGCTAAATTCTCAACGTCACTCTCCTCCTCTCCTTCCTCGCTAACATCGCTTTCACTCTCCTCCTTCAGCGCAAGAGATGGCAGAGTACCAGGGCAGCGGTGCTCCATATAGTCCTGTAAACTAGGAAAGGAGGACGAACATTCGTTGCAACAGACTGCTCTGCTGGGAGACTGTGAGATGGCACCGGATGGGTTAGCGCTTTCAGGGACGCATTCATTGAATGAGCCACTCAGACTTTCCAGAGAGCCACGGCTTTCCATGTTGGGCTGCTCCATACTGCCAGATCGGTCAAGGTGGAGGGCGCGGTTGAGTTCAGTCCATTTTTGGTTTCGAGAAGCGCTGCATCCATTGTCCTTCCCAGCAATGACAGACGTGTCACGGCCTTCCATGGCGAGCTCTGCACGTAGAGTTCATTGCACCCAATACGGCTCGGATCTGCAAGAAGGAAAGAAAAAAATATACATATTAGACTTGATGAAGCAACTTGAATGATTTTTTTTATTTTATTTTTTAAAATTCTGAAACCAACTCAAGAAGTATTAGTAATATAAAATGTGTATTTAGAATCAGAATACATTCCTAAATTACCCCAAGGGGAGAGTAAGAAATAACAGCGACATTGCTTAACTAATGGAAGGCAAGATTAAAACCCCTCAAAGTTTGGCACTAAAAAATTTCACACTTTAATCATGGCTATGGGTTGAAATAGCCTCAAGTGCCAAATTCATACGTCATTTCCCCGCAACGTCAGCCATTGGGTCTTGAGTGATTGACAGCCCAGTCCAGTAGCACTGGCAAGACTAGAAGGGCGAGAGGGTTAACAGGCTAATTGCAAAATCAATGCCATAAAAGCTTGGTAAGTTCCAGGAAACTGTGGGAAGGGGAGGCAGCGAGAGGAGAGAAACACTTTGACTGGGCACTAGGGACTTGTTTATCGATGCAAAACCCGTTGTGTTCCCTTGGTCAAGGAGAGAAGGAAGGTCTAAAATCAAGTCCAGCTCATCAATATGTGAACCCAACAGTAGACCAATCGCTCACTAGAACCAGATGTTCCACTTCAACTCTACTTATTTAGAATGAGAGAAAGAAAAGATTTGGATGACGGAGGGCAAGAGCAACTTTGAACACACATTATCATCTCCTGTCCAGGAAGAGTGTTCCTTAATGGTAAGGACTTGCAGTTCTTTACCATCCACGTCCAGCAATGCTGTGGATATGCCCGTTTTGCCATCTGCCAGTTCTTTTCACAGCTCCCTTTTCCACCTCTCTTAGCTTTCATCTCTTACTCTGATTGTCAGTCAATAGGAGAAAGGCAGCTCTCACTTAAGGAAGCAGAAGTCAAACTCCACTGGTCGATCAGCACTCTGTCTATAAAACATGTTTTCCCGTAAAATCAATGACCTCCAATCAGAGTGCGGACATTGAAGGCAGTGTGTTCCTCCGCTGTGTGTTCTGCTTGAAGCCAGCAAGATAGCCCTCTTTTAGAGGCTGCAAATCTGACAGTGGATAAAGACTACCCATTTTTCCTAAGTAACCGAACAACCAGCAAATAAAAGCTAATAGACGTGTAGTTCCACACTGTAGAATCACAAACTGCTCGTCTCTATTTGCAAAAAAAGTGAAAGTTCTACGCCGACCTGACCACGAATCAACAGCTAAAACCGTGCTCTCAACAAGTTGGAAACCTGTGCTGTAATCAAAGCGCCGAAAGTCAAATGATCATTACATGGTAATAAAGGCACGAGATGACTTCTGATCCGTCCTCATTTATATAAATATCCCCGTCTGAACACATGTGTACCACTCATGGCAGCGTGCCAATGCTGGGCAGGAAACAATTTTACTGACGGAAAAAAAACAATAGCGCTAAACAAATGCACAAGGAGGGGGTGGGACCGTGCCACCCTGACATCGCCAGGATTAAATCTGAACAGCGGCACGGTGTAATCTGAAATTGTTAATTAGAACAGTGTTAATTAGGCGGTTTGCTCAGAAGAGGCAGGTTGGCATCATACCAAAAAAAGAATAAAAGGCCAATGAGGATAATGAACTTTTTTTTTTGTAAAAAAAAAAAAAAAAATGAATATCATTATTGCAGTCTACTACGCACATTACTGGAGTAGAAAGAGTGATGTTCAGGTTACAATCTGCTTCATATATTAAAGGGGTTGTCAGAGTTAAAAAGAATTAAAAAAAATAAATAAAAAAAATCCCCAAACCCCCTCGTTTCCAGCATCATCACTCCTATCCTCCCCGTCATTAAAGCCATGACAACTGGCTGCCGCAATGATATACCCATATACTGCGAGTGACTACTGTAGCCAGTTACTGGCCTCAATGGTATATGACACCAGTGATTGGCTGTAGCCGTCATGTGCAGCATACAGACACACCGCCGCGGGAAGCACGGAGTGGTGGCACTGGAATAGAAGGGCTTCAGCGGGGAGTATCATTTTTTATTATTAGTATTCAAGAATGTCTCCGCCTTTTCTCTTAATTGGCTTGGACGACCCCTGTTACATATTTTATCTTTCAACTGGATATATAGATGGCATTCCTTAAAAATAAATTTAAAAAAAGGGGCGGAAATTGTAGAATGGATGTGCCATATTTAAAAAAAAATTGTGGAAGACATTATTCATATCTGTGTAGTGATTTTATATAGTGGAAACTACGACATTGAGCCAAATCTGTCACACAATGGACAACACGGGTACCCAATGCACCCCAGTGCGTTATAATGCGGTGGGTCCATTTGCCAGAGATAAAAATGCTTATTTATTTATTTTTTTACAAAACTGCATTGAAGGCTCCTGACATAAACAGATGTGAACAGAGTCTAAATCTAACCTAGTGTCAGATGGCAGCAATATAGGTGCACTTTAATGTCCATCGTGGGTCTGCAAGTATGTGGGTGTATAATCTCATACCACCCAACTTTTTGGATGGACAGAGGGACACACAGCTTTGTGTGTAAGATCCAATGGCTGCTTCTGAGGCGGCTCAAGGCTGCAGCCAGTCTTTGGCAAATTGGCACCATCGCCATGTCCTGCCGTGTCGGAACAGTAGTAGAAAGAGGAGAGCATCAGAACTAAAGGCGGGGAATCAGAAAGGTGCCCCTGGGACAGCGCTTTACTTGCATAGGAAAATGTATAAGGCGAGGTCCAATAGTCAGGTAGGAACCAGACCGGTTCTGGAGCCATTTACTACATTTATTCAGGCACAAAGAAGTCAAAAAGAGTGACATTTAAATTAAATGGGTCACCAAAAATTTTATCTGCCAGATAGTGAAACACCTTTTTTCTGATTTTTCTTTTATTATCTGATCACAGATTCTAATATTCTATTTTCTGAACATGATTATGGGAGCGGCCATCTTGTCTGAGCTGTTCTACAAAGCATTACAAATAAATAAATAAATAAATAAATAAATAAATAAATAGCTTCATGGCAGCCCCATGGTCCATAGGCACAATGGGCAGGAGGGGACCCTATTGACTTCTACAGGAGAGTTTCTGGGTATGCTCTGTGACCTGTGCAGAGGTCATCTCTGACAATCACCTATTGTGAATGGTGGATCATGTCTTATCTATACACAGAGGTGATATCTTTACAGGCAGGATAAGAATGACAGATAAGCAGGTAACTGCAGTAAAGTGATCTGTGCAGACCAAGAAGTGGCTAGTAGCGAGTGCAAAAGCTGCAGGATTTTATGGTTTTTGTTTAAATATAGATATTGACATGAAAAATTGAAAATGACATCAAAAATTCTTTAATATATTACACATTAAGGCCCCATTCACACGTCCGCAAATGGGTCCGCATCTGTTCCGCAATTCTGCGGAATGGGTGCGGACCCATTCATTCTCAATGGGGCCGGACGTAAAGTGGAGAGAACACTATGTGCTCTCCGCTTCCGCATTTGCGAAGCGCGGCCCCGAACTTCCGGGTTTCGGCCCCTAACTTCCGGTCCGCGGCTCCGCAAAAGATAGAACATGTCTTATTCTTGTTCGCAGCTTGCGGACAAGAATAGGCATTTCTATGGGGGGTGCCGGCTGGGTGTGTTGCGGACCTGCAACACACCACGGACGTGTGAATGGGGCCAAAAACGTAGCTCAAACAATAGGTCATTTTCTAATGACACATTCATTTAAAAGGAGCAAAAAAAGACGGGGGGAGGGGGGGGGGGCAAGGGACTTGGGTCAAAAAGAGGGACACTAAGGGTACTTTCACACTTGTGTTAGGATCCGGCAGGCAGTTCTGTCGCCAGAACTGCCTGTTGGATCTGGCAATCTGTATGCAAACAGACAGCATTTGTAGACGGATCCAGATGCGGATCCATCTCACAAATGCATTGCCGTGATGGATCCGTCTCTTTGGTTGTCATCCGGAAAAATTGATCTGTTATTTATTTTTTTACATTTATAAAGGTCTACACATGCGCAGACCAGAACATATCCGTCAATGCGGTATTTTTAATACATTTCAAGTGTTCCGGAATTTTGGACGGAGATAAAACCGCAACATGCTGTGGTATTTTCTCCGTCCAAAAAACGTGCAATGACTGAACTGAAGACATCCTGAACGGATTTCTCTCCATTCAGAATGCATTAGGATAAAACTGATCAGTTCTTTTCCGGTATTGAGCCTCGGGGACGGAACTCAATGCCGGAAAAGAATAACGCTAGTGTGAAAGTACCCTTAGGGGGCAGAGATCTATAATATATTTATATTATATATAGCAGATCTCCCTGGACGCAGTAAAAGTTCCAGACTTCTTCCAGTAAGTGCACACAGTGGCAGCATCTTGGTAAAAGTTACAAGTGCTTCCTATACAGTTTCTTTACTGTGTGTTTTTCTCCCAGCAGGAAAAGACGTGAGGTGAGAGGCTGCCATCAACAGATGTCTCTTTTCCTGTTGCTCTGGCAAAGGGTGCCGGAATTGGCACCATGACAATACAAACAAGAGTTGCCCTGTGCATGCTCATTAATGGGGCACAGCACACACACACACAGACACCGAGAATGGCAAAGGCCTTCAAATCTTAATAGGCTCATTAGCATAAACAGCTTTTCTAACAGCAGGAAGCTAAAGGAACTACCATACCAAACAAGACTGCTGGCGGCTCGGTTACAGCCTGGGGATCACCAGCAGAAGCCCGTGCCAGCCTGCTTCACACAGACGCAGCTGAAGAGGGCAGAGCCCTGTCTGCATTGGCAAGCGGCTTTCAGTCAACCATGGAAGCTTCACAAGACTAGAGAGAGGAAAGTCTGGGGCACAGGAGGTGCGTGCGCAGCCTCTCTGCCAGGTGCACCGCCGTTCTGATGTGACAGATAAATCCTGCTATTGATTTAGTCCCTGGCCAGATCGCAGCCTTTTCACAATCCTATTGATTCTTCATTTGTAGAGTTTATCTAGAACCTAGGAGGTCTCTCATGCAAATACAAGACGACGAAACTTATGGACCTCCAACCCTTCCTGCACTGGAGGATTTTAAAAGAGCTCCTCCGCATATTAGTCATCGATTTGCATGGAGAAGCTGATAGACCTGATAACCCCTGGGACATTTAAAAAAAATTCACAATATCCCATTAATATGAAAACTGTAGAGAGGCCTAGACCAGGGATGGGCAAACTGCAGCCCTCCAGCTAGAGCAAAACTACAACTCCCAGCATGCAAAGACTGCTTACAGCCATCAGCCTACAGCAGGGCATGGTGGGAATTGTAGTTTTGCAACAGCTGGAGAGATGCAGTTTGCCTATCCCTAGACCATAAACAACGTAAAGCGGTTGGCCCATCTGGGACTTTGCGGCATATTGCTAGGATATGCCATCAATGTCGGATAGGAGCAGGTCTTAGAGGTGGGACCTGCACCTATCTAGAGAACAGGGCCCCTGAAGTGAAGCAGAGCACGCCACACATGCACGATGCACTCTCCATTTATCACTTATGGGAGTCCCAAAAATAGCTGAGCAAGTGCACTTGGCTACTTTTGGAACTTCCATAGCAGTGCATTGAGAGCGCACCGTGCAAGCGCGACCACCCCTCCATTCACCTAGTCAAGTCCACTCGCTGGCTATTTTCGGAACTCTCATAGCTGTGAACGGAGGGTGGCCGTGGTCCCAGAAAAGGACCTGTAACGATCTAACACTGATTGTATCCTAGCGATACCCCATCAATGTCCTAGATGGGCCAATCCTTTAAGCTGGCCATACACTTTAGATCATCATCAGTTGACTCTCTGAACACCGCATGGACATGTATGGAGGGCTCAGCTAAGCATGCGCCTTGAATGGGGAGAGAGGAAAAAGCTGTCAGACTCCTCTGGCAATGGCTTATCTTTCCCAAGAACAAAGGGATTGGGCATGCTGAAATCAAACTGTCCAATCCTTCTTTCCCCACAAGATCTAACGTTGGGTTGGAGTTAGGAGGCTGCCACACACATTAGACGGTTGGCCGCTACTGCCAAATCTGCCATTTTTTAGTGTGTATGGCCAGCTTTAGATCAGGTTGCGGTCGGGACAGGATTATACAGACACTAAAATCTTGGCCACTTTACTGCCGTCTGAGGCCTAAAGATATCAGTAAGGGGGATAGGGGTACAGATACCCATGTACATCAGACTTAAGAGTCTTTATCTCAAACTACTGAAAACCTTACAAAGTATGAAAAGTATGATAAGACAAAAGCATATTTTGTCATAAAAATATAAACATAATGCTGCAAATATTCATTTTTTTTAATAGCATTTGTGGACACGGCAAGAACATATCCTGCTTCGGCCCATGGGCCAAGTACTATATGGGAGATAACACATGGCAAGCTTGTTCTTTTCCAACCACTTTTCCTTTTTTGTGCATGGATATATGGAAGCGTACATTGTTTTGCTTATAAGGGATGTTTAAAGGACGACCTACTTGACAGATTAGTTACGCCACTCAACACCAGAGTCCGGCCTTGTGTTCCTTTAAGAACATGTGAAGCTTCTTAATTGCGCAGAACAATGTGCAGCTCTAGAATCAGACATCCAGTTAGTGCTGAGCCTTGAATTGTACCCCCCCCCCCCAAAAAAAAAAAAAGAAAAGAAAAAAATCGTACAGCAGGAAATAAGCTAATAGATAGATTAGTCCTCTATAAGAGGTGTGATGATAGGCTCAATGAATCCGAGCATCCAAATCAGACTACATATTGACCGGGATTACTTACTAAGGGCTCGTTCACATCTGCGTAGGTTTTTTTTTTTCCACCAAAAAGGCGGGCACCAGAACAGAAACCAAATGGACCTCATTATAGTCAACAAGGGTCTGTTCAACTGCATTGATTTCAGTTATGTAGATCCAGCACTTCTAATGGAGCAGAACAACAGAAATAACCAGAGCTGATGTGAAAGTCGCCTGAATGAGAAAACTTTGGGTAAAAAAATAAATAAAAAAAATGGACATGGAAAAGGAATTGTAGTTTGCAGTAAACATAAAGAAGTATTAGTTACATTTACTAGATTTCTGGAGAAGGGTTGTTGATTCAGGGAGTTGGGAAAGATTTTTTTCCCCTGAAATAAGGAAAAATTAGCTTTTACTTCATGCGGGATAGTAGGCTGAACATATTACTTTATTCAGCCTTACAGACTATGTTACTATGGGATATGCTGCATGTGACCAATAAGCAAAAGAAAGGCTTCTTGGTAGGTTATGTTCTCAGTAGCGTTCTGAAGCCCACCAGAGGTACAACCTGCCGGAGTTCACCGGATGAGACATGCCCAATAAAGCTGCACACCACGGCACCACTATAATGGGATTGGTCCACTTTTCTGACATAAATGTCGGATTTCGGACAAACGAAAAATAACGCATGATCCCGAAAAGTCAATGTGGATCCGGTGGCGCGGGGCATTATCCAGCTATGCCGGATCTGGCGTGTCCTCCTGCCGTATTTCAGAACGCTACTGTGAACATAGCTTTAATAGACGAGCCACAAATCCACCTCTCCTTGAGCAGGTGCACGTTAAGTAGGAGCGCCTATTGAAGCAAGAAAACAATTCAGCTTCTTTTGTCTACAGTATCTGTGTTTGAGAATCTAATCCACGTCCCTTCCCAAAAACAAGATCTGCAATGGTTCGCCTGCGGAAAGGATACTGCAAACTGATCAAAAATGGATCTCAACAACAGGACAAAACCTGGATGAAGCTCAATGTCTGCAATAAAGAAGCTCCTCCGACCAGGGCTGGAAGGGTTAACCGCATTGACGGCCACTGATAATTTCAAGCTTGTTCCTTTATTTCATTTTATCCTCTCGTGCTGCTGATAAGCAGGTTTTACCGGAACTGACACGCTTGCAGGCAGCAGAATTCTGACCAGGCTGCAATGAGCTAACAAATTCATTTTCATTGATCAGAAATCAGCAGGGCAGTAAGTGATGGGAAATTCCATTAGACTCAAGCACCTGGTTTCCCATCCTCTCTCTCCTACAGGGAGGGTGAGGAGATGCGGGTGAGTATGAGTGGATCCTGTGTGCTCACTCCAGTCTTTTACCAGAAGTACTCCTAAGTTATCGGAGAGGTCTGCAAGCTGGCAGTTCTGCACAGTATTTTTAAGTCCATTAGATCTCATTGACGTTCCTGGAGGTGATGTAGATGGCAGTGCTGAGGAGGACAAGAAGACCGTCTACGACTGCACCCAGGAGAAATATATATATATATATATATATATATATATATATATATATATATATATCTCACGCAGATCCTTGAGATTACAACCAAGATGGGGACAGGCATTCTCATCTGCAAGCATCTTCTCCTTCAGACTGGTGAACGAGGGATTTGTAGTTCTGCTACAGATCATGATCCTTGTGTCAACTAAAATGCAGCCATTAAACAGCTTTTCCTATACAAAGCCTGCAATGCTTCTCATGATGGCCGCCCTGTGTCCTGGTTCACTGTCAGGTTGTCGGAGCTCACAAGGTGCGACATGAAGATGTGTGCTGAAGGGGTTAGCTAAACATGGCCCACAGTGGAGCTGTTAAAGGTAATCAATACCACTGAGATAATACACCAGCCTTAGCCACAATATTGATTGCTGGGAAGATGATAAAACTGTTTATTAGGATAATTGCTGAGACCCTTAAAAAAGAGAACATGGAGGAAAAAACAATTCCTCCCTTGGCCTGGCAGCAGGAACGTGCCCTCTTACCATGGGCACAGGGTGATGCCGCACTGTAGGCCGGTCTGAGGGGAGGGGCGCTTTGGTTCTGACACGGTTTATTTTCCCTGGTAACACCTGTTTGTATCATTGTCACTGTGATTAGGTTTAATTAGGACTTGGCGCGGGCTCTGCTCGCTCAGCTGGGGCACATCACCGCCTGCCCACAATGAAGGAAACGCCAGCGGCTTCGGCTCTACCTCTCTTACCGCTCGCTCTCGACAACTTCAAAGTAAAAGCATCAAGTTAAATGCGGATTCCTGAGAAAGAGAGAAAAAGGAGAGGGAGGGAGGAGGACACCCGAGGCAAAATACAACCAGCACCCTGCTGCAGGATTCTTGCTTCACGCTACCCCAACAGGAAAGGCTCCACCTCGGGAGCAGACAATCCTTGAGCAGTGTGGTCAAACCCAAGGCCTTTGAAGTTAGAAGCCAACACTTTAAGAATCAGACAGTTCTGTTTCACTGCTCATAGGAAGAAACAATGCAAAAAGAAAGCCTTTTTAAAGAAGCTTCCAAACCTAAACAACCTGCACCTGCTTTATAACACACAGATCTGGTTTATGAAGCTGTCATGTGCTCGGAGGAAATTATCTTAAGCTTTATTTCTGCTGAAAATTATAGAGCGGACAGAAGAATGCAGCATTCAGCAAAACCTCAAACACGGATCTCCTGCCACGTGCTACGTCTCTAGGCACGGTTGGTCCTCATCTGCCCGGCTGTCCATCTACTGATCGGTCTAGCACAGAGGCAGAATTAGAGTACTACCCTGTGCAATTTTTTACATTATTTTACCCAAGAAAAGTGGATTATTATAATCCACGAAAGGTCAAACTTGATGGACCTGTGTCTTTTTTTAGCCTATGTAACTATGATGCAAACTAAGATGGCTGGAGGATGACTATAGATGGGCCGTGAACATCTTCCTACTGGCTGAGGATACACGGCAACATATGTCAAGTCTCAGAAAAGCCACCTAACCAGAAATATTTGTGCAACTTGCCCAGTGTCAGGCTGGAGTTCCTTAGGTCCAGCAGAAGCTATTCTCAGGGTCCAGCCCCCATATCATCAATAAAGTGTAATAGATTTTGATTCAAAGAAATAGACCCTAGTGACAATTTATGGTCTTCAAAGGCAGCTCCAAGTGCATTTTTTTTCTCCTTGACTTTTGGGGCCCACGAAACCTTCAGAGCCTAGGCCCACCGGAGGATCCTCTGGTCCAATGCTGCACTTGCCTGCAACTTATGTGACTACTTTAGAGCTGTGATATGGCTGCACAGAAACAGCCAAATTGCAGAAAAGTAGCATTTTGCATGCAATTCCCTTTGTGGTCTATGATGACAAGTCGTGTGCCGTACTGCGACACCACTGACGATCACTAGATGCAATGTTGTGCAATTTTCATGTCTCTGTGTAGCTCCAGCCCAATAAAAAAATAGGGTGTAACATGGCATACCCACCTGACCAACTAGAACCAAAGTTTCATGGAAATTATTGGCCTCTCCGCACAAAACCATGCCACGTCGGCTACGTGGAATCACAGCCTCAAACCAGTAAAAGTGAACTGAATAACATGATCTCGCTATAAAAGTATCTCTTTATAATGGCCCATGTCAAGGGTGGAAGCTATTCGTGTGATGTTCTGCTGGGGAAGGTACCATCATTATGTGGATGTGACACATACCATCTACGTAACCACTGCCCAGACAACTACCAACCTTCCCCTCAACAGTATTCCCCGTATAGCAGTGCCCGATAAGGCCTCGGCCACACTGCAAAAAAATAAAAACTGTTCAGGAATGAGAAACATGACAAAAGCGTTCAAGGTGATGTGATCATTTGGCCTTCAAATTTTCCAGATTTCAATCGAACAGAGAATACATGGGATGCAGTGAAAAAACAAACCCAAATCATGGAGACCACATCTCACAATATAAAAGGATCTGCTGCAGATACCTCAGGACCTTCAGAGGTCTTCTGAAGTCCATGCCTCGATAGGTCAGAGTTCTCTAGAAACTACAGCATATTAGGAAGGTCGTTTTAATGCTATGGTTGATCGGTGCTGATCCTCTGCAGACCAGCCAGTAGCCGAAAGGGTTAACATTAAGTACTATTTCTTTGTTCTCAGCTCCCAGGAGGAATAACCCAGGATCTGCAGCACTCAGGCTGAAAAATGCATGAAGGCCACTTCTCCCTAGGAAAAGACCAGAGCAGTTTCACTAAATCCTTCTTTGTCTGGCCAGTAATTAATATTATAATCCGTAGGTAAGATGCCCTAAACCTCAGGCCAGCGCACAGCTGGGAGACCCTCCCCCTGACCCAGCAATAGGGCCTTGCCAAGTCTCTGTCTTCCCCCCACCACTCCCTTATAAACAAGATCGGGTTACAGCACCCCCTCCCCAATGTCTGCCTCATCCACATGGCTCGGGTCAGTCACCACGCAGAGGCCAAGAGCATCTCACAAAAGGGCAGAAGGATGGTGCCCTCCACAAACACTGAACCTGCAGATTTCTAATTCCTATTAGAAAGTGAACGTACGTTTCCAGTTCTGACCGTGAGGACAACCTGCTTCTGGAATATTGCTATAGCCAAACAGCACCAAGGTTTGAAGAATTGCAAGATAAAGTTTGAGCGAACACTGCAATAATTGTGGTTCAACGCGCTCCATGTCCCTTCCAGTAAACTGCGGGTCCAGACACACATTTTTAATATATTCCTGAATACTCATACATACTGATCCCACAATCAGTTCCAGGTTTCCTCCACCTCTAGGCTGAGGGCAAACTTCTAAGGCTCTGTTCACATGACGCAATGCCTAATTAAGGGTAACTGCACACAGGTGCAGGTAGACTTGCAGAAATTCTACGTGGATTGCATTTCTGCACCAAATCCTTATCAGCAAATTTTGCAGATTTTGTTGTGAATATGACATCATACAGGAGAATAGAGCACCGCACGCCTCTTATATCCAGTAATGTCTCCTCCGAGGTTTTCTTTCCTGAGCTTCTCCATTTGGACCAGAGCACCATGATGACTTCTTTCCGCCATATCTCGTCTCCACAGACATCTTAGGTTCCCCAATTTCTACATCTTACCTCACCCCCACTGGTGCCCCAGAAGTGTTATCCTGCTGCTACCCCCAATACTGTGCTCCCCAAATACTCTACAGCAAAAATAGTGACATACAGATAGCCCCTATGGTTATAGTGCTCCCACCAATAGTAATTCTCCCCCATTAGTAATAGTGCCCCCTACATTGCCCCCAATAGTGATAAAGCTCCCCGTCAGTTTCCCCTATTTGTAATAGTGCTCTCCTTATTGTGCCCAAAACTAATAATGCCCCATAGTACCCCCAAGTACTGATTATGCATCCATGCCCCCCCCCATAGTAATAAAGCCCTTCTATGAGTACCGTAATTACTATACTACTCCTAACAATTATAATGTCCCAAAAGGGACGCCCAGCACTCATGCCACCTATAGCAACCCCAGTTATAGTGCCTGTAGTGCCCTCAGTACTATAGTATCCCCCTTCAGAGACCACAGTATTTAAAATAGCCCCTTCTAGTGCCCCAGTACTTATAGTACCCTGATTAGAGCCATCAGCTGCCACAGTATACAAACGTGGGGCACTGAGCAAAACATCCTGGGCCCAAGCCCCAATTAGTTTGGCCTGAAGAAGCCAAAAGGTGGCCATGGGCTCACAAGGGGCCTCGGGCAGCCGCCCAAAACGCCCTTTGGTAATCTGCCATTGGCTAGTCCGGGAAGCAGTGTAGCCATCTTGGATGACAAAAGATTTGGTGGATCTGGAACTGAAAAGATGGAAAGAAGGTCACCGCGTAAGTGTTCTATTTCCCAGTTAATGTGATTTTTTTTTTTTCTTGTACCAGAGGCGATTACAACTTCTTATCCTGATCAAACAGGCACGCCTTGTAAAGCTACTTTTTGCACAAGTAACGGATGTTGGAAGAAAGCAGCTGCAGGTAAAAGAAAGCTTCCAAAAAAAACGCCGAACACTAATGGCATGGTGCCCTCTTTGTGCTAGCCCCGGGCTTTCTGCTGCTTGCCAAGACCGTCTGTAATCTGGGCTTCGTCTATAGCGGGCACCAAGCCAGATTCATGCCGGACACCCAATAGGCTTTTTAGTAAATGCCATGGAAGGCGAGCCAAGGCCAGTAGGGCAGTGGAAGGCTAAGGGCGCACAGAGGTTTGTGGCTGACCCTGTTGGTTTTTTGTGTTTCAGAGTATGCACATCACTCACGCCCCTCTGCAACCTGCCCAAACCTGTTCTATAAGCCACGCTTTACACTTACTGATTCACATCTGCCCGTGTAGTCACTCCCTCTCCTAAAGGACACGAACTTGGCTGTCGAGTCATCACTGTGTCAGGAAGTGAGGCTTTTCTGGAGAGCTCCCAAGTCATTTCCTAGACAGATACTTCAGCGAGCCTGTATGAACAAACATTCTGCACCAACCCACACAACAATATACATACACACACTGCACCCGAGCCAGAGGAAGCCGCCAGGATGACTGTACTCTGCAGAGTTGCCTGCTAACTGCTCTGAAATGTACTGCAGTCTCTTTTTTTTTTGAATGTGTCATCCCTCTCTGTGTATTAGAAGATCAGGGCAGGAAAAAATATATATATGCAGCAGCATGACAGGTGAGAAAAGGGTTACTGGCTTCTAGCCCCATCTGATAAATAGAGCTGCATTAAGAAGGCTCTCTCACTTTGAGATATGATGTCACTAACCTTTATTGATCCACAATCAGGGAGCTCAGCTTATCTCTCCTTCTGATATACTAGCCTCCTGCACTCAAGTCTTGTTTAATACACTGCCCAGCCACACACACATTCCTCGGATGGCCATCCTTGTACCCTACCGGCGTAGAAACCGCACGTTCCAGCCCGCGTGGACGGGGCATCGAAGTATTTCAGCAATGGCCGCTCTATATCCCCCTCCACAATGTTATAGTTCAAATTTTAAGTCCATCATTAATAAAATAAGTATCCATAGGGGATTCCAATTGTTCTTGTGAAGACCCCCATAGGATGCAGCCGGAGCCGGTACTCAGGGAGGGATCAGGCAGAATACATGAAAGGCGCTGCAGGACAAGTGTAGGAATTATACCTCCCATTGATTTTCGCTCTGGGGTATTAGAAAGAACACAGCATTTACCAAGAGATTTTTTTTTTTACTCCCCTGAAAGCCGACTGCTGACTTTCAATCCTAAGAGAGACTTAAAAGAGGCTTATCAGCCGAGCGATCACTTGAGAGCCCATCACTTCATCCCAAGTCAGAGAAATTATCCTATAGTTCCACTTGGAGCGGCCGTTCCCGACGCCGCCAAAAAATGAAGGAATACGATGGGGGCTTGAAGTGTGAAAAAGCCTAAAACGCATCCCTAGTCGCTCATCCCCGTCCTGCCGTAGCCCGAGGCTAGAAGTAGCCGCGAGCCTGTAATTGGCGAGGGAAGAGATTAGAAATATCGGCAGCTTCTAAGTAAGACTTTAATTTACTGCTCAGTCAATAACTCGAGGGGTCTATTGGCAAACTGTCCACATCTCTATTGACTCGCACAATTCCGCTTATCAATTTATCAGAAATTATCAGATATGGCTTCAATTTAATAAAACAATTGGAGAGCGAGCAGCGTGGAGACGGCCACTTGGAAGGAGAGAGGCGGATTACGAGATACACTTTCCACATTTGCACTGAGTTCCATTTTAGGCTCGAAAATAAGAGCCGCGCCAAATGAAGCTTTTGGGACCATATGGTGCATTAGGATGTTTGATGGCAACTGGAAATTAAGAAGTGCAGAATTTTTTTATTTTTTTTTTAAAACCTCACAACTAAATACGAGGACAGGCTAGTGAATATAGAAGAGCGGTATCATGGCATGGAATAGCAATGTCCCACTCAAGCAGACAGCTCTCTCTGCCACCCTGGCATCTGACTCCCTACATCATATCTACAGGTCTGGGCTTAATTGCTGTTTTGCATTTCATTGAGACAAGTATCCAGTCCTTACACACTGCTAGACAAAAACAATAATGCTCTAATGAGGAGGTGCGTGCTAATTAGCCCCCACATCTCTTTCACCACATTATTTGATGCTAGTGGGCTCTCTACTTACACAGCTTGACGAAAGCCACAATTGGAACTCATGGACCAGCTTTAATTTGGAGACTACTAAGAAAGGCTGTGGGGGGGGGGGGGAAGGGGGGGGATCTCTATAGGTGCAATTAAACTGGTACGGGGCCAATAAAAAAAATAAAAAATAAAAGGGGTTTTCCGGGATGTTAATATCCTGAGGATCGGTCATCGGTATCTGATCAGTGGGGGTCCGACACCCGGGACCGCCGCCGATCAATTGTTTGAAAAGTCACCGGTGTTCTCATATGGCCTAGGAGCTGCTCAGCCCTATTGAAGTGAATGGGGCTGAGCGAGATACCAAGCACGGCCACTATATAATGTGCGGCGCTGTGCTTGGTGAGCGGAGAGAAGGCCGCCTTCTCAAACAGCTGATCGGCGGGCTCCCCCACCAATCAGATACTGATGACCTATCCTGAGGATAGGTCATCAGCACTAAAACCCCGGAGAACCCCTTTATTGTTAAAACATGGTGGTTTACCCAAGATAACACGGGTCACAGTCATAGGCCATCTAAGGATCTGTTCAGGACTTATGTTGGGAAGATCTCCTGAAGTAAACCTCCGATGAAAGGATATGCTGTAAACCACTGTATATGTATATAGTGCTAATAGGTTCCTATTGCAGATGGACACGTTCATGTACAATCCACAACACATAGATGATTTTTATAAGCGGTGAGGTCCATATGACCATGTAGCACTTGGATATGGCTACCACAGGAGACAATTGTGAACAGTGTACTAAAGGACACACACCAACGTAGCATACGCCATTAGTTTCTGTGGTTCTGTATGGAATAGGAGGTGTGAATAGCACAATTTTGGGTTTGTATCGAAAAAAACAAAAATGCCAAAACTATGCAACACTATTCTGTCAAAAAGTAACTGAAGCCTGACGGAAAGGAAGTTACCCGGAGACTTCGGCAATGTTCACATATACGTCATGCTACAGTCACCAAGTCTCCCAATGGACTCCATTGACCTATAATGGAGTCCGCCGGCACTCCGTATCCGTGTTCATCAATTCGACCGGAACAACGCTGCATCCTGCCGGGACCTCCAACTCAGATCCCAAGGATACTTTTAGTAGCACAATGTGGGGCTATAATGACTGCGGATCAATGATATAACAAGTCTATTGTTGATCCTTTAAAGGGCCTTTACATGGGCTGAAGCAAACTGCATGGGGAATGAACAATCATTAGTACGATCGTTCTTCCTCCGTACAGTCTACATATTGTCGGAAGAACATCTCCTGTTTACACTCAGAGGCGTGACAAACAATAATCCTGCAGCGGCATAAAAGATCCACTTGCTCATCTGTCAGATTCTCTCTGGGGTGTTTAGACAGGCTGATGGTCAGCCAAATCATAGCGAAAAAAGGTCCCCTCATACCAACACCCACCTGCGGGTCTCGTTTCAGCAAATGGCAATTGAGTAGACAAAGTTACTACAAGGCACTTACTAATGTATTGTGATTGTCCATGTTGCCTCCTTTGCTGGCTGGATTCATTTTTCCATCACATTATACACGGCTCACATCCAGGAGTTACGACCGCCCTGCAAGCATTCCTCAACACACACTATAAAAAAAGGAATGATGGGCGGTACCACAGGAGTATGAATAGGGCGGAGCTTTTACTTATAGTGTGCAAGCACGACCACCGCTGCTGGAGTGTAGAGTGGTCACATCCATGGAAACGAGACGTGTATAATGCAATGGAAAAGTGAATCCAGCCGGGAAAGGAGGCAATATGGACAATCCCAATACATTAGTAAGTGCCTTGTATCAACTGCCTCTACATGATAAATGCCTTTTACTGAAGTAAGAGGACCCCTTTAAATGTTGCCTGGTTGATGCAATTTTAACTTTTGAGTAATGTCTGATAAGAATAATGATGCTTTGTGTGTATACAGTTAAAAACGAAATAAACCAACCAAAAACAAACAAGAATCCTACAGTATATCAGAAACCCTATCCGCCTGTAACATTGTAGGACTAAAGCCCCTTTCAAATAGGCCGAGGATCAGGACAATAATTAGGGAACCTTTGGATTTGATCATTTTCCTGCTCCCTTGGCACAAGGGCCTGTATACGGGGCTCCCGGTACTGCCTGTAGTATTCATGAGCCTACACCCTGTGCACAGAACTGTATACGGTGCTCCCGGTACTGTCTGTAGTATTCATGTGCCTACAGCCTGTGCACAGAACTGTATACGGTGCTCCCGGTACTGTCTGTAGTATTCATGTGCCTACACCCTGTGCACAGAACTGTATACGGTGCTCCCGGTACTGTCTGTAGTATTCATGTGCCTACACCCTGTGCACAGAACTGTATACGGTGCTCCCGGTACTGTCTGTAGTATTCATGTGCCTACACCCTGTGCACAGAACTGTATACGGTGCTCCCGGTACTGTCTGTAGTATTCATGTGCCTACAGCCTGTGCACAGAACTGTATACGGTGCTCCCGGTACTGTCTGTAGTATTCATGTGCCTACACCCTGTGCACAGAACTGTATACGGTGCTCCCGGTACTGTCTGTAGTATTCATGTGCCTACAGCCTGTGCACAGAACTGTATACGGTGCTCCCGGTACTGTCTGTAGTATTCATGTGCCTACACCCTGTGCACAGAACTGTATACGGTGCTCCCGGTACTGTCTGTAGTATTCATGTGCCTACACCCTGTGCACAGAACTGTATAGGGGCCGGGAGAGGAGTCCCCTGGGTCATGTGACTGTAGCACGCTCGGATATCAGTACGCATCGGGTCGTTTGTGTGTGTACAGTGCACTTCCCCTTCTGATCCCCTCCCCTCCTCCAAATTGAATTCCTCCACTAGGAGCCATACAGATTACTTCTGCTCAGTCTCCAGAGGTGACATGCAGTTTTCTACCTGGAGGCTGATAAAGGCAAATCCCCCTGAAACCCAGAGGGTACTCTCTGGGGGAGCACCATTCCACCGGTGTGAGGTCACTAATCCTCCCCCTGGCAGCTTAGAGACCTCCTTGTTAATGTTGTGTAGAGGAAGCGTGGATAAACATTAACCCCACAGGGAATCTGCAATCCCCTTTCACATTCAAACAGATTAATTGATGGAGTTTGATGGCACAGGGAGGGAAACAGGGGCTGTATACAACCATTTAACACTCTCGTAAACAAATCAAAGCAAATACCCTGATTAGCACCAAGTGCCCCAGGGAGGGGCGTCACAGAAGGAAGATAGTTAGCCTATGGCCAACACACATCTCCAGGGTGCAAACTGATACGCCTTGAGGTGAACGAGCCAAGTGCAGGTAATGGGGGAAGATTCCAAGTTTAAACTTTGCATTAAAAAGAATAATAATAAAAGCACATTAAAAAGGAAAAAAAAAGTTCTCTCTACCAGGCCAGAGGGATTTCCATTGTCTGTGCACATCTTAAAATAGAGGAGAAGATCCTGGAACAAACCGGAGGCACGTATAGGGAGAAAGGAAAGTTTCCAGAAGCTCAAGACATGTCTTTACCCTGGGGGTGGGGGGCAGTCAGAAGACAAACAAAGTTCCCCCCTCGCAACCACAACGTGTGCACCTCTGGAGGATGCTTTTCTGTCACTATGGAGATGGGACGACTCTCCGCCGCTGTCTGTCATCCTATCTGCATGAGGTCATGCTGCAAAAACCTGAAGAATCAACATGTCAGGAGCGATCAGTAGACAAATACTTAGGCCCGAGACCACGTAGTGACAGCATTTGGATATACTTTTCTCCGAACGTTGGCCAGGTCAACCAAACCAGAAACCCCTCATAAAGGAAAAGCGACCCATCTGTAGACTTAGAGATTCCTGGGGCTTATTAGAGCGGGGTACTGTTTGGCCGGAGGAGAAGCCTTAGATGCAGTCCAGTGATGAAGACTTGCTCTGAGGCAATGCAACATGGGAAAAGGGTGTGCAAATTAGCTTGTGCCAGCCAAACAGGAAAGTACTCCAAAAGTAAGGGCGATCCCCTTGTAGACAGCCATTTTGGGGTTTTCGCCCCTCTGGGTTGACCAAATTTAGCTAATTTGCATACTTTTTCCCCATGGAGATGTGCCTGAAAATAAGTCTCTTCAATGAGAACCAGTATCCACCAGACTTCTCTCCGATACAGAATATATTACAGGACTTGGTGCTGATAGGTCTCTCGTCCGACTCCCTCATATCCATACATGTTCATTTTGGCCGAGCATGTAGGTGTTTTCAATGGGAAGAGAGGAAAAAGACTGGCAGACACCTCTGGAAATAGATTTTCTCCCTGCAGAGCAAAAGGATCGGACATTCTTGAGTTGGGAGCTTCCCATATACATTAGACTGTTGGCTGGTCCCCAACGACAGCATGGGGTCTTTTACATTTAAGCCCCGGTTTCATGCATTACTTTTTTCAAGGAGTAAATTTAAAGAACGTACAACCTGCATTCAGACAAAGCCGACTAACTGCACATGTGATGAGGAATTTACACCCCTTAATCTACATTTTCTTGGTTGACTTTATCATTATAGAACTTAGGGAAGAAACTCAGCTGCCTTGTGATAACTCCTGGATTAAATATGCATTCTTGGGATTAACTCATAAGCATCTCCTCACTCACTAGAGGGAATAGTTATTAAACTAGCTGTATGCACGCCCCCCGCCACCAGAAGTGAAGGAAGACCAAGGCAACTTAGGGTGTTGGGTGACGGGGGAAAAAATTATACGGGTAATGCACCAGCAGGGTGGAAAGAAGCTGATGTCATGCAAAAATCAGAATGTATTCTCACAAGCCCACTCCCCCGTGGCCTCTATGATTGCCCATAATCCTGTTGCTACAAGAAACAGAGTTAAAAGAAGAAAAGATTTATGTTCATAAAAGGGAAATTAGAGAAGAATGCAGCAGGACAGGTCTATGAGGCCTACCAGGCGGAGAGTTGTGGACATCTCTAATCATCTCTATGACTATGCAGGGAGTGGAGCAGAACTCTTGCAATACAAGTGACCCCCCCCCCCTCTCCCGGATCCAAGAACGTGGCGACTATACAGAGGGGAAGACATAGTCAAATACCACTCCTCGTGCAGAGTGCTTGACTCATTGGCTATGGATTTGTTTCCGGCCTGTAATGTTGCATTCCTTTTCTCCAGAAGAGTGTTCACGCAAGTAATGCTGTGTGCATGGACCCTGTAGAGAGTCACACGGGGTGCCTACAAGAAAGGCGTTTTCCAGCCCATCTGTAAGATAAGTGAGGGGCTGCAGCATTCAGGCAAGACCTGCACCCTCTTCGTTTTTACACCTGCACGCTGTGACTTTAGTGGCAGCTTTGTGCCATTTATCTCCCAACGGCATCAGTCCTGCCCAAATATTAGGCAATCTAATAGGGCCTCAGGATAAGGGCTCATGCCGAGCAGACACGTACTGTCGACCGCAAATTGTGGACACAAAACCATTCACTTGAATATGGTCGGCACAGCAGTGCATGCACGGAAGGCACGGACAGAAACCCCTTCCCCACTGAACCTTCCGGATTGCGGACCCATCCGTGATGCGGTGCGATAACAGCCGGGGCCCGTGTATTGCCGATTCGCTGTTTGCGACCCGGAATACGGTCATGTGCATGAGCCATATATTGTGATACCAGAAAACCAATTTACGGAACAGTAGGGAATCCACGCCCTGCCTTGTGGTGCCTCAGCAAGGAAACAGATCCTCTATAATGCACACTGAAATGAAGAATGCTACAATTAAAACGTTGCAGGTGCACAGAGGTATAATTTGGGCCCACAATATGGATACGTTAGACGGCTGCATACATGAGGCCTAAGTGTCTAGTCACACTTGGCAAAACATGTTGCAGATATTTCTATTCTATCCCTCCAAATGGGGCTTGCAGGAATCCATGTGCATTCTGAAGAAGGAAAAACCCATTCAAGCTGTAAGGACCAGATTTTCAGTCACAGATATTTCTGCAACATATTTGCCATGTGTGAACATACCCTAAAGCTGGCCACACACATTGGAATAAAGTCAGCGGATTTCACTGGGACCAGAACACCATCAAATGTGTAATGGGTTCTTCCAATTTTCCCCATTTTGGCAAATATCTGAGGAGCGGGCAGTTGGATTTCAGCAGATGTATGGCTGCAGCTTTCTAGTCTCTCACCTTGAGAACACATGCACTCTTGGCCCAAGTGAGCATGCATGTGTATGGGCAGTTGGGAAGGGTAGCTGCCAGCTTTATAATGTGTAGGGTCATACGTGGGAACAGGATACGTGTTCTCATTACAGCTCTGCGATTCCCCAATTGCAAGTCACTTTTGTAATGATCTTGACGAGAGGATCAGGACAATTTTTTATTTATTTTTTTACGCGGGACAGATTGGATCTGATGGATTACTGCCAAGCTGACCATACACGAGCATGCTGACCACTTAGTCCTAACCATCAATACGTCAGCACCAAACCGTACGAGAATTTCTCCGCTGCGTCGTTTCTTGCTTTAATATTGCACTGTGTACAGAGACAAAGTATGAAAGGAACGAATCTCGGCACAAAACACCAGACTCCCAGATCCACACACATACAGACCGGTGCTGCGAGAGACAAAGGGTACGCATGAATCCGTGTGAAGGTGGGAGGGGAGCAGTGCCAGGAAAGAGAAGAAATATTTAGAGGACACCAAGATCACAGGAGGGTTGGGAGGGGCGAGAGGGTGGCTGGGACTGTGCCATCATCAGATAAGGAAGTGCAGGTCTGGACCATGCAGCTGGCAGGCAGGATGAACAGCAGCCCCGCTCACACAGGCAGTCATCTCAATAGCAACTTGCTGATATCTGAATCTAGATTAATGACTGATCACCGAGATATCGTGGGGGGACGGTGGAGACATTCCAGAGCTGGCACAAGGGAGTCTGAAGACTGAGCTTCAGATGTAACATGCCATATCCCGAATGAGCACATGGCCGCCTTTAATACTCTGCATCTTTAAAAGTGACTGAGCAATACTACAAGTATGCAGTCTGCCAGGGCATGCTGAGAGTTGTAGTTTTGCAACAGCTGGAGAACCACAGGCTGCATTATTCACATATATCAGCAATAACCACCAGTTAAAATACTGATGTCATTTTTATTTATTGGGGGCGTCTGATGACATCACCCATTGCAAATTGTACTGTTAATAGAGATCGTGCAACTGGAAAATTATTACCGGTATCAAGAAGCTTCCTCCGGTCTCGGACCCTTATATTATCAGAAATGTCTTCCGTGATTCACCCACGCTTATAATTTACAGTCCAGGGGTACATTATAGAACCAGTGGTTACCGATCACACTACAGTATTACATATCATAAACCCCGACATATTAAAAAGCCACAATCTACCAATAATGGGCATATTAAGCCGCCTCAGTATGTCCTGTATAATATTGTTACTCCTGCGGTCTCCATCTTCTGTTCAGAAATGTTCAATATCCATGTATTGTGTTTTTCTAAACCCTTCTAGGTACAAAGAGCGGGGAGGAAATGTCTACAATGCAATAATAAATTCAAACCTAAAATCCTTACAGAACACATAGGACGATCTGGCTTCAGCAGAAGAATCTCCCTGCATTACAGCGCCGACCAATTCCCTTACCTTTTCTTATGTAAGACACTAAGACAGTGCCACCTAATGCTGGATCGTGTGCAATCGGGGGCCCTGTTGGCTAACGTTTCAAGAAGGTCCACCCCGAATATGCTGAATCAGATCTGTATGTGTCAAAAAGAAAACCGCTATCCTATTAACCTATATGCCATAGACAGAAGCGTGTAACGACCAACACAGAAGATCAGACTTCGGAGAAATCTTCCAAACATCTTCCAACTTTCATCAAAGATAATGCATCAGCAAAGAAAGTGGGCAGCGGGCTATACGGATTCCTCGCCTCGTTCTTCTCTTAAAAGGAACGTTAACCATAAAGTCTAATGTGCCCCCCATGCACGCGGCACTGAATGCAGCCTACCGTTTCCTCTACATAGCCATTCCAATTTGCTTTAGTGTTTTCCAATGGAATGACTAAAAAGAAGTCTAGTAGAAGAAAAAAAACAATCAATGCCCCTTTAAACTTTTCACGAGGACATCTACACGAGACCGAACAAGGGAGAAAAGCGACGATTTACATTATATCCAATGCACAATATCGGTTTATTAAAGCTACTGTGCGAGAAAACCAGTCCTACTGGTATAATTTGATAAGGTGTTCTACGAAGGAAGGCGATTTACCCATATGAAATGAGCAGGCCCGGATAAGGCTAGGTTTACTTGCGTGCTTGGGTCGTCGTCCTGCTAGGTTTGTGGAAATGATGCACATAATCCTGCTACCAAAGTGTAACTGATACAAAAGCATTCTTGTTAAGACTAATATAGGGCCGAAGTATGGGTATATAATTGCAGACGAGTAGAGGAAGTGTATACATAACAATACCCTGAGTAAATATATATATATATATATATATATATATATATATCATGCACACACATCTTGATGAATGTCGCTCAGGTTCTGTTGCTGTGGAGACCAATGTTCAGCTTTTCTAACTGGATATCCAGAGGCGAAGAAGGCGGGATTGAAGGAGGGGAGAGTTTAAAAAAAAAATAAAAAATCATTGCGAGATTGGTTGATTGTTTAGTAACCAGGATGCAAGGGACACCCAGCGCCAAAACCATCAAAATCTACCCCTAAAGTCACCCCCAGGCTTCACGGTAACATACAAGCAAAACAAAATCTACACCTCTCCTTGCTCAGATGACTCTACATATCCAAAAGCACATTGCCATAAAACATAATTAAAAAAATAAATAAATATCTGCACTGTTCTACATGGAATGGAGTAACACCTATATGGAAAAAAAAAGGAAAAAAAAGAAAAAATAAAAGTAAACTGAACTATGTGCTAAACAGATAGGACATAAAAGATATAACAACAGCATAAATAATGATGATTTGTGATGTGGGGTTTGGTATTAGCGGACCAGTCCATTACCTGTTCCAAGTAGATGGAGGGATCAGCTTGTTAAGAAAAAATAATAATGTGTACAAGGGAGAAAAAAAAAAAAACAGGCCAGATGAGAACAAAAGAAAAAAAAAACAAATATTCCACAGATCACCGTTCCCTCCTGTATTAGATGTAGAAAAGGATATGAAAAATTACAGCTCCCTTGGGGAGTTGGGGGAGAGATTACTAACACCCTCTCGGAGCCCGATGGATGCTGCCAGGACACTGTTCTGTCATTTGGCGTATAACGTAAATACAAATTGTATGTACGGTATATATGATTTTTAAAAATTGATAAGTGATATGCTTGTCATTAACCAGCAGGACCAGAAAGGTGAAAAGGCGGAAGGATGGTGGGGTAGGAGGGTTCTGGGTACTACAAAGACCAAAACAAAAATTCCAATAAACCATGGTTTCTATAGATGCAAAAATCATAAAAAATGTAAAATAAAAAAAGCAATATAGCAATACTTCCTTTCTTTGCTTTTCCCTACCCCTCCCTTCTCATAAACCAGGGAGCACACGTAGATCCCCCCTGATTCCCTGCAGTCACACTGAAAAGCACCTTAGCTCAATTCTCACTGAACAAAAGGCCAGCAGCAGAGGGGCACGAAGAGGTTACCCTAGGGTTTCTCAGCGAGCCAAAGTGTCAACACACAGAAGCACTCTAAGCCATTGCTGGCTACTGGAATCAGAGAGCACAAAAAAAAACACAAAAAAAAAAAAACAAATGATGGTCTGGACCCCCAGCTCCTGGATGCTTTAATCTGCTTACAGAAGCAATGTCCTATCCTGCACTTAGGCCACACAATATGAAACAGATTTATTTCCGACAAGAAACAAGAAAAATGTACAAAAAAATAAAAAAACAACAACTGCTAAATAAAAAATTTAAAAAACTACACGCGTGACAAATAAAAGCGGACATAACAGGTTTCAGAAAAATTGCAAAACAATTTACAGACCCGAAATGGTAGAAAGGAGGGAGTTGGGGGGGGGGGGGGGCTCCACTTTCGGTTCTCTCAGCATGAGACTATCAGAGCCGGGATTTGCAAATGAATTGAACATTCATTACACAATGTTTTCCTCTCTCTCGCTCCTCTTTTTCTTTCCGAAATGAAATGAGGAACTAAAGGAAAGTGAAAAAGGTTGGTGGGTGGGACAAGTGGCCACTGATGGGCCAAATGAAGAAAAGAATAAAAATAAAAATCTGTCAAAAAAATAATAATAAAGAAACAACTTACTTCACCGCAAGCCTCCGAAAGCGAACATCCAGATAGGAATACTGTACCTTATTGTATGGAATTTACCGTAAACAAAAAAAAAAAAAAAAAAAAAAAAAAAAAAAAAAACATCAATAGAAAGGCCATGAACCAAAATCCCTTGGCAACTGCAAGTTTTCATGTTCAGATACTTAATATTTATTGGTGTTTAAAATTGAAAAAGCCCTTGCTTTGTGTTTGACTTAATACTGGGCCAGACAGAGCTTCTAATGAGGCAGCATTACAATCAGCCTGTAATACTGAATTTTTAATGCAGCTTTGGATTCTGTTACATAATAATTTGCAAACAGAAGAGGAAGATGGGCGAAGAAAGCCAACGATGGGCCAATGACATTTTAAAATATTTAAATTGTCACCACATCAAGTAGAATGGGCGTCCATGTCTCAGGCAACTATACACCAGGGAAGAAAAAAAAAAATATATATATATATATATATATATATATATTTTAAAAAAAAAAAAAAAAAAAAAAAAAGAAGAGGTACATTAATGAAATATTGCTTGGCCCAAAAATTTTACTAAACTGAATAAATAAATAAATAAATAAATAAAAAAAAACACAACAAATGGTGATACTAGGCCTTAACTGCAAGGACAGCGAACCCGCTAGTCCATGATGCCAAATCACATCCATCCCATGGTTGTGGCATTAAATAGCCAAGTGGTTGAGCAACAGGGGGACGTATCAAGCACATGCATCTGACACAACTGAAAATTCACAGCCACGGCAATGATTTAGCGATTGCAAACATGATAACGTATTGAGAAACTGCTGCAAAACCACAGTATCATGGCCAACTTCCTTCCAGCACATAAAAGAGCTAAGCTGAGCCTAAAAATACAGAGATAGGTCAAAACAGAAAAATAATTGTATATATAAAAAAAAAAAAAAAAAAAAAAAACTTGACTACGAAAAATTTCATATTCATCCTGAGACGTACCTGAAAAGCTATGAGGGGGAGAAATCAAGAAAATAAAAAAAATAGGGTTGGGCTCACATTGAATTATCAGGCAGAAAAAGAGCTTAAAATACTTTCCATTTCTTGTACTAACAAATTACGATTTAAATGTCTTTTTTTTTTCCTTCCCAGTTGCAGCAACAGGAATAACTGGTCTGGTGCGATGGGCAGTATATTCAAAACTGCTTTGTAATATGATCTGCAGACCTAACCTTATTTGCCTGAATTCAATAGGGTTTTTGCTGGTTTTGTTTTTAGCTAAGCTTTAGAGCAAATACTTCACAGGCAGGTCGCAATCTGTAACACAAGAGACGGGGACACAGTGAAAAATGAAGAGAGAAAAGAAGCGAAAAAAAAAAAAAACTGGAGGGGAGGAAGGGGCCAGAAAGATTAAAAAACCAAAACTAAACCAAAGCAGTTGGTATTCTTTTCTCTTTTTGTTAATGTCGCCTCTTAGCATAGGAGCTGACCCCGTTTTGTTGGGCAGCTTTTCTGTCATTCCAGGATTTCACTGCACCTTTCTTCACGGTTTCGAACTTGATGTGACCCTAAGGGAAGCAATCCTCGAGCCTAGGCAACCTTTCTGTAGGACAGAGGGGCAACAAAAAAATAAATAAATAAAAAATGCCCCCCAAAAATACATAAATATAAAATAACAGAAGATATCCAAAGCTTGTTGACAGGCTGACAGGCCTAGCTACAGATTAACCACATGAAAGGAGTCTTGGAGCTATACATGCAGCTAAAATACAGTATAAACAAACATAAAAGCTAATAAAGTATATATATATTTTTCTTAATTCAACCAAAGTCAAATTAAAATCAACATCGTCTAAAATTGAGAAATGTAAATGTGTTTACATTTAAAAAAAATAAAAAAAATAAACACATCTGGGTGCGATGATGATAGACATAGAGGAAGGTACTGGATCGTATAGTAAGATACAATGTAGTACTGACAGAAGATGGTCCTGAGGGTGGGAGGGAGTGGGTCTCACTGACCCATCTGAGGGACCAGGGATGTTCAGCGTCAGTACCTTTCACCTCCAAGATGGAGGGGGGAAAAGAATGATCCAGCTGGTCAACGTCCACATCCTCTAGAAGAAGCATTGTAACAAACCATTTCTGAGGAAGTATTGATGGAAGGGACAGGTCAACCTCTGACACTGGAAGCATGTGAAAAGTGACCTCGACACAAGGAGAAGCCAACAAAAAAAAAAAACACTGATGAGACTCTGTGGAGCCCAAATGTCCCAATTACCCTGTCTTTTGCACCAATGAGATATAGATTATATATATATATATATATATATATATATATATACACACACACACATACATACACACACACATTACAATTGAGAGGCAGTAGGAAGAATAAACGTGCACATACTTTCCGGGTGGGAGCGTACACTATCATATAATATCCCCCATATTCCAAACACACAGCAATCCATGGTGACAGTCTGACGTCCGTAAAGAGACATAAGCACCATAAGAATCCCAGCACCCAGAGAAGGAAGACGACTGCCCAGTCCACACAGCTGAAAAGTGCAGGAAATGAAGGAAAAGGATTTCCTACAAACACTTATTGATTATGGAAATCATCTCTACATTGTGTTTTTCCCAATAGCCAGCAATGCTTTTTACAATGCATCGAGAGAAGGGAGAAAAAAAAAAAAATAATATATAAAAGTTATATCCTGAGAAAATAAAACAAGACAACACCACCCGACCGGTCGCCCAGAATGACAAAGAGAATGACATCCTTTACTAGGTGCACGACACATAGGCTCCCATACTAATCCAGCGGTGATTGCATGGAGCTGCTTCTATCAGTATACAAGGTGACATCCAGCCACTGATGTCACCACACAATCCTCAGACACACATGGTATTTCTTAATATTGTGTGGCGTCTTGAGAGGCTATCCAGGGGACACAAGTGGCACGAGGATAACGTGGCGTTACCAGATACAGTTCTGTCTATAGGATGTGCACACACCAGACTCCACACTGACGCACAATCAAAAGAAAGAAAAATAATTATGGCCTAAAAAATAAATAAATAAAGTTCTCTCTAAATATTGCTACATTCTATCCATTCCACAACGTGATCCGGGGTAAAAGGTAACGGTGTATGATGGAACTCCACATACGTGTGTGTATAGGGTATGCACACACTAGGACACAGGGAGCAGTGCATAGGTGATGTGCCCAGTATAAGATAGCAGAACAAAATATAACATTGCATGGATGGGATGCGCACCCACTTGTATAAGAGTGCATGTGGTTAATGCAATAACTTACCTATGCTGTAATAATACATGTATGAGCATACAGTATAACCTACCTATACTGCAATAATACAGAGTCCATATGTGCCTAGCAGGAAAGTATACAGTGCAATACCCTACCTATGCTGTAATAACACAAGAGAGGGAGCAGAGTGTCCATATATGTGTAGCAGAGCAGTATACAGTGCAATAACCTACCTATACTGTAATAATACAAGTGTGTGGGCATACATTATAATAACCTACCTATACTGTAATAATACTGAGTCCATATGTGCCTTGCAAGGCAGTATACAGTGCAATAACCTACCTATGCTGTAATAATACTGGAGTGGGAGCAGGGTGTCTAGCAGGGCAGTATACAGTGCAGTAACAATACTAGAGTGGGAGCAGGGTGGCTAGCAGGGCAGTATACAGTGCAGTAACAATACTAGAGTGGGAGCAGGGTGGCTAGCAGGGCAGTATACAGTGCAGTAACAATACTAGAGTGGGAGCAGGGTGTCTAGCAGGGCAGTATACAGTGCAGTAACAATACTGGGGTGGGAGCAGGGTGTCTAGCAGGGCAGTATACAGAGCAGTAATAATACTGGAGTGGGAGCAGTACAGTATACAGTGCTGTAATAATACTAGAATGGAAGCAGGGCAGTAATAATAGTGGAGTGGGAGCGGGGCAGTATACAGAGCAGTAATAATAGTGGAGTGGGAGCGGGGCAGTATACAGAGCAGCGGCACTCCAGCAGTGCCTGCATCCATGTGTATATGTATGAGCAGGGAGCAGCAGGCACAATGACAGAGGAGCTGGAGCGCACAGTGTGACAGGCATCCAGCACATGGACGAGAAGTGCACCCAGGACCCCGGAGCTCAGGTCAGTGGCCGGTGCCCGGGGGTCCCCCGGCAGCAGCTGGAGGAGGGGACGGGGGAGAAGTTGTCACTTACTGGAGCTGCGGGCTCCGGTCCCGGGTGCGCACCGGCGGCGCTGCACGCTTCGGCTCGGCTCTTCTTCTTCTTTGGATTAGTCCGATCCGGCTCTTCCCGGGGTCCCATGAAGCCGCTCGGGCTGAGCCCCGGAGCGGTGCACGGTGCAGGGGCTGTGGGGCTGGAGCCGGGGGGGAGAAGCTCCGGACACCAGGAGCCGCGCTCACATCTGATGGTCGCCGAGCGAAAAAAAAACTCTTTGGATCTTTATTCTGCTAATTAGTTTCCTGCAAAAAATGGCTGATTAATTCAGTGCGCATGTGCTTCATTACACAGGCACGACGGGAAGGGCTAATTACCAGCGCCTGGATCAATGAGATTCAGAGGGAGAGGAGAGGGGGGAGAGAGGGACAGGGGAGGAGAGGAGAGGGGCTGGGGGAGTGAGGGACAACAGGGGGCTCAGGGGTGAAGGACGAGGGGGCAAGAAGTGCTCAGGAATGAGTTTGGGGGGTAGAGGAATGACACTTGGTGGGGGGTGGTAAAGTGCTGGGACAGTGGAGAGCAGGCAGGGGGCACAGGTGGGTGATGGGCACAGGTAACAGGGCAGGGGTGCAGAGAGGAGCACAAAAAGAAGGCTGATGGGGGCACAGGACGGAGCTGGGGGAGAAGTAGTGTGCAGGAATGAGTTAGGAGAGGGGGCAAAATAATGAGGGCATGAAGAGCAGTGCTGGGACAGTGGACTGGGGGCACAGGGCAGGGAGGGGGCACAGCAGCGGCTGAAGTGTGCAGGAATGAGCCTGGGGGTGAAGTGAAGGAATGGGGAGGGTCTGGGGGCAAGAGCTGGGCTAGGGAGAGAGCAGGATGGAGGGGTAGGTAAGGATCTGGAGGCAGTTGGCACTGGTGTCTGAGGGGCAGCACAGGTGACAGGCAAGAGGGGGCACTGGTGTCTGAGGGGCAGCACAGGTGACAGGCAAGAGGGGGCACTGGTGCCTGAGGGGCAGCACAGGTGACAGGGAGCAGGGGGCACTGGTGCCTGAGGGGCAGCACAAGTGACAAGAAGGAGGGGGCACTAGTGCCTGAGGAGCAGCACAGGTGACAGGGCAGGGTGGAGGGGGCACTGGTGTCTGAGGGGCAGCACAGGTGACAAGAAGGAGGGGGCACTGGTGCCTGAGGGGCAGCACAGGTGACAGGGCAGGGTGGAGGGGGCACTGGTGCCTGAGGGGCAGCACAGGTGACAGGGAGGAGGGGGCACTGGTGTCTGAGGGGCAGCACAGGTGACTGGGCAGGGTGGAGGGGGCACTGGTGTCTGAGGGGCAGCCCAGGTGACAGGGCAGGGTGGTGGGTCCACTGGTGCCTGAGGGGCAGCACAGGTGACAGGGTGAAGGGGGCACTGGTGTCTAAGGGGCAGCACAGGTGACAGGGAGGAGGGGGCACTGGTGCCTGAGGGGCAGCACAGGTGACAGGGAGGAGGGGGCACTGGTGCCTGAGGGGCAGCACAGGTGACAGGGGAGGGTGGTGGGGGCACTGGTGTCTGAGTGGCAGCACAGGTGACAGGCAAGAGGGGGCACTGGTGCCTGAGGGGCAGCACAGGTGATAAAAAGGAGGGGCACTGGTGCCTGAGGGGCAGCACAGGTGACAGGGTGGAGGGGGCACTGGTGTCTGAGGGGCAGCACAGGTGACAAGAAGGAGGGGGCACTAGTGCCTGAGGGGCAGCACAGGTGACAAGAAGGAGGGGGCACTGGTGTCTGAGGAGCAGCACAGGTGACAGGGAGGAAGGGGCACTGGTGTCTGAGGGGTAGCACAGGTGACAGGGCAGGCAGGAGAGGGCAGCACAGGTGACAGGGAGGAGGGGGCACTGTTGCCTGAGGGGCAGCACAGGTGAGAGGGTGAAGGGGGCACTGGTGTCTGAGGGGCAGCACAGGTGACAGGGAGGAGGGGGCACTGGTGCCTGAGGGGCAGCACAGGTGGCAGAGTGGAGGGGGCACTGGTGCCTGAGGGGTAGCACAGGTGGCAGAGTGGAGGGGGCACTGGTGCCTGAGGGGTAGCACAGGTGGCAGAGTGGAGGGGGCACTGGGAGCAGCAGTAAGGAGAAGGGAAAAGTTTGTCCCAGGCGGAGGCTCAGCTCCCCAGCATTATATGCATGGTGTGTTATTATGGCAGGGTGATGGGGAGGAGGCAGCACCCCTGGATATTAGGGGAGGCTGGGTGTACTCAGATGTACTACTGTGTGCCCTGCATGTTCTCAGGGACTGCTACGTGTATGATGGGGACAGGGTCACACTCATGAGCAGGAAAAAGTTGGGATCAAGTTGTGGCATCACTGGAGAGATCACAGGGGATCATAGGGCATCTGTGGGTGGGGGGTGGAGGGAGGGGGGTGTAGTCAGAAAACTGACCCTGAGGTATTTTGTGTGGTCGGACACAAATAATCAGGAGCTGCTGCCCCCCTCCTCCCAGGACAGCAGCAGCCACCTGCACTCAGCGCAGCACTCGGGGATGGCTGGCCGTGTGCTCGGGCTGTACTCACCAATCTGTACAGTCCGCACCTTTGTACAGGTTACAAATAGGAAAAGGGGAGGCCCCTGCTACTGTCACCCACATGGAGGGCAGGAGTCTCCGGGCACCGGTCTTCAGGGGGGCTGCACCGCTCAGGTAAGAGAGAGACCCCACATCTTCCTACACCTGGTCACACACTAAGAGCTGGCATTGTATATGCCCAGGATGAAAACTTCAGGTGCCCCTGTCAGGACATCTATACCTCTATATATCTGCACAATGGGGGTGTAGATTTCTCCATATACCCTCACCCACAAAGAGGACGTGTATACTTATAGACCATAGACAGGTAGACAAATATAGTACACACATATATATACTCCTCACCCATATATACTGCATGATGAATGATTATTGTACAGAGTGTATATATATATATAATGCACATACGGAAATATGGAGGACTCATCTCCTAGTCTGTGAGTTTTGCTGAGGTTGGACTGGAGATTGTTCTTTATTTTCTATTATTATTTTGAATTGTTTTGTGTTTTACAATATTTACCACAGTCAATAATAATAATAGTGTAAAGCTTCGGTAAATATGTAATATATTCATATTCATTTCTGTTTCATAGATATCTGTGTGTGTGGAAATATATATAGAGGAACATTTATCCCAACACCTACACATAATACAGATATATTTGTGTTTGTATAGAAACACATTTTAATACATATTTTGTTACAATTCAATATATTGTATTGTTCTGTTTTAGTATTTTTATTTTTTGCTGTCTGTATTATTTTCTTTCTTTCTCTTTCTTTCTTTCTTTCTTTCTTTCTATCCTGTTCATTGATATATTCCTATCTATCTATCTATCTATCTATTTAAACAGTTCATTGCTATATTTCTATCTATCTATCTATCTATCTATCTATCTATCTATCTATCTCTTATCTATCTAATATCTATGTATGCATTTAAACAGTTTATTGCTATATTCCTATCTATCTATCTATCTATCTATCTATCTATTATCTATTTATCTATCTAATATCTATCTATGTATTTAAACAGTTTATTGCTATATTCCTGTCTGTCTGTCTGTCTATCTATCTAATATATATTTATCTATCTAATATCTGTGTATTTAAACAGTTTATTGCTATATCCCTGTCTGTCTGTCTATTTATCCATCCATCCATCCATCCACTGTCCTGGACAATATGATATCGAGGTATTTTTGTTGTTTTCAGCTCCTGGTCGGTGAAATCCGATTATTTTCGTTGCCTGAAGGCTTTTCACATCGAACTCTTGGCACATTCGTTGTGTGTGTCTTGTATAGTGGGGGGCACCTGTGTGTTCGTTGTGCCCGCAGTGTGCACACATCTGGGGTCAGGTGTAACTGGGGCAAATGTGGGCACAATACGAGAGGAAAGTTTCACTCCACACAGCAGAAAACTGGGGGCATCCCGACCTCCTGTCCTGGAGACAGCATTCACCTAGTGGGTCACTGCAGACACAGCTCTATATGTGGGAGTGTAGATATATATATATATACTCATCACAGACAGATATACAATGTCGGCGGCTGCACCTGGAATCTTCCAGAGAGGAGGCAGCTGCATTGGTGGTCGTCCCCTCAGTTATTTGCACACATATGTGAGGGTCCTGGTAATGTCCATGAATAACTACAGCCTCTTCTATGGGGCATCAGCCGAATGACAGGAGCAATCCCATTAATCTGCTGGAAATAGCCGGGGAGGATATAGGGGGGGGGGGGGGGGGGCAGCAGGAATGAAGAGTGGGGTGCAGCTTAGGGCAATATGGGGGACACATGAGGCAGGCAGGAGAGGGGTCAGCACAGGGCAGGAGGGGGCTCAGGGGGGAGGCCATTACAGCTGCTCTCACTTAGGCTCCAGGAATGGGAGTGTAAACTAACAGCACCCCGAATATACTTACAGACTGGTGCCAGCCACCTACCTGCTGCCCCCAGCACCTTGCCTCCTGCAGACCACCTGCACTGCATCACTTTTTTCAGTGCCCATGACAGTACAGGGGTATGGAAGAATATTTACTCTGTCCTGCCAATTACAGAAAGCTAATCCACAGCAGAAAAGACAGGGAGGTATACACTTATATGGGTAATAATACATGTATATATATACACCATGTCAGTAATAGCACCCTTAATGAGGATACTGTAAAAGGAATTTCAAATATGTATTTATGTGGAGATGCAAAATGTCTAGATAGATGAACAAAATGAGATACAGAACAGATAGGCGATATATGATAGAGACAGATAGCAGATAGAAGCCAGTGTATAAAAGATGTTTATTGAGTATATCTATCTATCCTCTATCTATATCATATCTATCACATATCTATCACATATCTATCACATATCTATCTATCTAATATATCTATCTATCTAATATATCTATCTATCTATCTATCTTATATCTATATCTATCTCATATCTATATCTATCTATCTATCAATCTATCTATCTATCTCATATCTATATCTATCTATCTAATATATCTATCTATCTAATATATCTATCTATCTATCCCATATCTATCTATCTATCTATCTATCTATCTATCTATCCCATATCTATCTATCTATCTATCTATCCCATATCTATCTATCTATCTATCTATCTATCTATCTATCTATCTATCTATCTATCCCATATCTATCTATCTATCTATCCCATATCTATCTATCTATCTATCTATCTATCTATCTATCTATCTATCTATCTATCTATCCTATCCATCTGTCATCATACCACACCACTTTACACATGATCCTGTTGTGTATACTGGAAATGTATTACAGCTCAGCCCTACACTTCATCCTACCACATACTTTATGAAAATAGAATCTTTTCCATTGTTATACAATGTGTGATACTTGACAATGACCACACTGCTGAGCATTAGTTTAGGGCTTTTGAAATCCATAATGGTTCATGAAGGAGAGTCTTACCAGAAAATCATACAACAGATTATAATTTAATTAGAATATGTTGTGAGATGGATAAATAGATAGATATGAGATAGATAGATAGATAGATCTTATATTTTGCAATAATATGTGAGGATAACCGGTGAGACCCATAGCATGGTAATATATAGTAATATAAGTCTGCGCCATTGCGGACAGGGCGCTCAGGTGGTGCCTCTAGTATCATTGTCTCCTGTGTATACAGCATAATCAGGCTGCCCCGCTGCACACACTGCTTGACCCCTGCTCCATAATACAGGCCCAGTCCTATCATGTCACATTCATAGATTAATACAACAGCATGAGCCTCTCTACCTACCGGATAGCCTGCCAGCTCTTAAAATAATATTAGTGGTAGTAGTGGGATCATTCCGCCATGTACAGATGTGGCCTATTGCCCCTCTACCTTATTATATCAGTCAATAGACATGGGTAGATATAAGGTATTTTCTTTTTATCAAAAACAAGACAAAACAAAAAAAGTGTATGTGTGTATATATATATCTATATATATCTCTATATATCATTCCTTTGTCTATGTGTACAGTTACAGATATGTGCACCACCAAGGGCCCCTAACTCAGCAAATTGGCCAAAATGGTGGTGCAAGCAAACACTGCAATGTCTGTCCCTATGACTTCACAAGGGTCTACAGCCTGATGTCTGCTACACAAAGGGTGAAGTGTCATTAGAGGTGCCTGTGGCGGGCTGTTATAGGTAGTGAGATGACTGGCGGTGTACTGTGCAGCATGGAGAATGTAGAAACCACACCTGGATGGTCATACCGGTCAGGGCTGTTTTTGTTGGCCTGTTGTTCCTTTCTGCCTGTCTCATTGATACTTCAGTATACCTTGTGTCTGGTAATCCTCTAGAATATGCCTTACCCTATATGCACGTCTGCCTGGGAGATTTCAACACAACCCCTTCCTTCAGCCTCACGTCCAGGTGTATGGCGTTTACTATCTATCTATCTAATCTATTTTAATATCCGTCAAATCCCTTTAACCTGGCATTAATATGGCCGAAATGTGGGGCTTAATGATCAAATATTCTGGATTATTAGACTGTTATAGGAAAGTAAATAAAATGTACCTTTAAGACTAGAGAAGCTCCAGCAAGACAGCTAGAAATGAAAAGAAAAAGCAAACATGAAATGTACCACTATCAAATCTCAATTCTGTGCTCTGACTTACATGTTATCTTTTACTTCTGCCTTAAAAATGAGGGCTATCGGAATATTTTGGACACTGGGTTAAGCCATTTTTTGTGTATTTGTAATACTGTGTATTTACACATATTTTAGAAAATCTGTATGTTTTTTCTGGAGCTATTCAAATATTTTTTATATTAAATTCTTGCCTATGATAAATCCATGTAGTCTTAACGCTGCTGCTGTGGCTACAAAAAACAGCCAGAGGCATCACCAGGGGTACCCGGCAAATGCCCACATCTGTAAGCGGATCACTGTAACATATGTACTATCTATCTATCCATCTATCCATCCATCTATCTATCGGCTCATGCACACAGCCGTATGTATTTTGCGCTCCGCAAAAAAAAGGATCAGCAAAAAATACACATGACGTCCGTGTGCATTCCGTATTTTGCAGAACAGCTGACCCCTAAAACAGTCCTATCCTTGTCCGTAATGCTGACAATAATAGGACATATGGAAACGGAATGCACACGGAGTAACTTCCATTTTATTTGCAGACCCGTTGAAATGAATGGTTCCGCATATGGCCCCCCCCCAAAAACGGAACTGACACGGAAAGAAAATACTTTTGTGTGTATGAGCCCTATCTCATTATCTATCTATGGCCTCATGCACACAACCGTTGTTTGTTTCCGTGTCCGTTCAGTTTTTTTTTCATGGATAGGATGCTTCCCCATTCATTTCAATGGGTCCGTCAAAAAATTCGGATGGTCAACCGTTTTTTTTTTCCGCATCTGTGGTCCGTGTTTACATTTCGTTAAAAAAACAGAGCATGTCCTATTTTTTTACGTTTGCGGACAAGGATAGGCATTATTACAATGGTTCTGCCATAAAAACGGATCTGCAAAAAAAAAAACGGTTCGTCATCCATTTTTTTGGGCGGACGCAAAAGTTGCGGACGGAACGGTCGTGTGCATGAGGCCTATCTCATATCTATCTATCTATCTATCTATCTATCTATCTATCTATCTATCTCATATCTATCTATCTATCTATCTATCTATCTCATATCTATCTCATATCTATCTATATATCTATTTTCTATCTATGTATCTATCTATCTCATATCTATCTATCTCATATCTATCTCATATCTATCTATCTATCTATTTTCTATCTATCTATCTATCTATCTATCTATCTATCTATCTATCTATCTCATATCTATCTATCTCATATCTATCTATCTCATATCTATCTATCTCATATCTATCTATCTCATATCTATCTATATATCTATCTCATATCTATCTATCTCATATCTATCTATCTCATATCTATCTATCTCATATCTATCTATCTCATATCTATCTATCTCATATCTATCTATCTATCTATCTCATATCTATCTATCTCATATCTATCTATCTCATATCTATCTATCTCATATCTATCTATCTCATATCTATCTATCTCATATCTATCTATCTATCTATCTATCTATCTATCTATCTATCAGCATAGTAAGTAAAATATACCTTTAGGTCTATAAATATCTCTCCTTTTTCTCATAAGCTGCAGAGAGTTGAATAGTTTTCACACAAATATATGATGGAAGTAAGGCCTCAAAAAAAAAAAAAAAAAACCCTTTGCAGCTGTGTTAAAAAATATGCACTAATCAATCCAGACCATAAACGCCTTCATTGTAAGCACGCACCTGTAGGTTATAAAAAATAGCATATATAGAGCATCATCACAATGCATACACATATGGAAAAAGTGGATTGTAATGAAAATGCTGTAAAATTTAATTGCTAAGGGAAAAAAAAAAGCTACGATGAAAAAATCTGCCCCAGAAGACGGGCACCCTGCACACACTCATATACACACCCGAACAAGAATTTTAATGGCACAATTACACTGGTTATTCCTAAAAGCCTCTCACGCCGCGGAGTCAGATAAATAGACGGTGATTTAGATTGCACCGTATTCAGACATGTTCCCTTTTTTTTTTTTTTTGCTGGTGAGATTTGCAGAGAAGCTTTATGCATTATTCAGAGTCCAGAAAATAAATAGCGTCGGATGTTGGCTCATGCTTATTGGAATGTAGGAGTTATGTCTGTGATACCGCCAGTCAAATCACTTTTTTTTATTTTTATTTTTTTTCACTTTTTGGTTGTGCGTTCTGGAAAATGAGCTACTGCTATTGGGTCGGAACATTTGAACGCTGGAAAGGGCATTTGTGATCAAATGTACCCGTTGTGTCTGGTGGTGCCGGCAGCCATTTTCTGGGAGGAGAAAAAAAAAATCTGCTTCTGAATTCACAAGGGAGCAGGAGGAACAATATACCTCGTGCCTCGGTGATAATCCCAGCGAGCGCCGTATAGGATATATATTTCTTACAGGGACACAGAGTCGATATTGTCTGCATTTGCTGTATAGGTGTCTGCAATGCATTGCTTCCTGTGATCAGCCATTTTCTCCTGACAGGAAGTCCAGGGAAATGTCGGTCACCTACGTCCGGTTTTGAGAGCTCCCTGACATTACATTAACGGACATCAGCAGCTTTAAAAAAAATTGGAAATTGGGGGGGGGGGGGGCCCGGGTGTCGTCCAGACTGGAAGCAATAAGTACGTATTTGTCTTCCATCTCATTTTTTATGGATATACGTGAAGACCTGTCCGAAGGCGAATCTCTCAGATTGTTTTCTATTCAGGAGCTTGATAAGAGATACAGGAACTAATCCCCCCCAAAAAAAAATAAAAATATACAAAAAAACAGACGACTACAAGCTTAATAACAAATGCATGGGTGGTTTGCATACAATCTGAAAAGAATGCAAGAATATAATTTCTGATGCAAAATGCCACACGAACCCCTAACGTGAATTTTAGCATAGATTGTAAGCTCTTGCGAGCAGGGCCCTCACTACTAGCCTTTCAGTTGTCACCTCTTTTGTTTTGTACATGAACCCTCTGATTGTGGAATATGGGGGCGCTATATTAATAAAGATTATTATTATTAGTGTAATTCTGCATTGGAACCCCCCCCCCCCCCCCAGAAATCTGCATCACGGATCTGCACGCATCTTTATACCGATCCCGTGATCCTATACATTTCTGCATGCTGGAAGGTGTGGGGCTGACGTATGTGCGTACTAGTAACTATCTCTAATGTCAGGATTTACAGCGCCAAAGGAAATAATTTTCTGGAGAGCAACCAAGATCCAGGATTTTCAGGTTTGGCTCGATATCCCTGCTATGTTCGTTTCCACCATACCCAGGGAGTGCCCATTCACAAAACGGAAAGGCCCAAAGGCTGCAGAAAATAGAGCATACCACAAGGCGCGGAAATCAGACAAGCAGGGTGAAAGCTCTGACAGCAAAAATAGTGAAATATTAAAATACAAAAAAAAAAAATAACAAGCAGCCCAAAGGCAAAGCGAGCCTCTGTAATCTGCAGTATGACATAGACACCTCACACAGCCGCATCACTACCTTGTCAGATCGCACACCGTAGTACTCGCCGGCGCCCGCCACGTAGTAAACTGCGTTCCTGCTCCATCACCTACGCATGGCCTTAACCCCTCACTTGCCACTGGGCAACAAGGAGATATTCAGTGGCCAACTGTGAAAAAGAAAGCAGTACTGTTTAGGCAATATGTTATATTATGGAGGATTAATGGGTATTATTGGTATTATTATCAATGCGATTAACATATTCCTTGTGAATTTCATTATCTGATTGGAGTAGAAGCATAATAGTAATAATATAATACAATAATAAGCATATCATTAATAACAGTCATGGTAATAATGGTACAGTCCAGTAATAAACATTGAGAATGATAGTAATAATGCTGGCAGTAATATTAATAATGTGACCATGGTGATGAATATACAGTGACAGTAATAATGCCACTACTAATAAATACTAATAATAATGGCAATAGTAATACAGCCAGTAATACTACAAATAGTGCTAATAATACTGGCAGTACTACTACTGCTAATGATACTGCATGTAATACTAATAATAAGGATAGTGCAACTGACAGTAGTACTATTACTAACGATACTGCACATTATCATATGCTAGTATTACTACTACTACGGATAACAGCAGTGATACTCCCCGTACTAATATGTGCAGTAATACTAACAATCTGTTGATGGTTACTATATACTACCACTACTACTGTTGATACTGACGGAAGTACTATTACTGCCAAAAATGATATTGGCAATAATATTAATAATATAGCGATGATAATGCTGAATAATGATAATAATACCGTCAATAATACTAGTACTATTACCGCTATTAATACTGGCAATGTTATTAATATTATAGCAATGAGGATAATTCATGATATTAACGCTGGCAGTAATAGTACTAGTAATAATAATACTAGCGGTAATACTGAAACTAATGATAATAATACAGTCAGTAAAAAATACTGAGACTAGTGATAATAATACCCGCAGTAATAATACTATTACTAATGATACCGGCAATGATATTAATAATATAATGATGACGATGATGATGAATACCTGCTGCAATACTACTAATGATATGATGATGAAGATGGTGACAATAATAACACTGGTATGATGATAATATTATTAATAATAATATTATTATTATTAATAATAATAATATGACAATGAGAATGTAGACAATTTAATACGGGTATGATGATGATGATAATATAAAGAAAAACAATACAGGCAGTAATACTGCTAATAATAATACTGGCAGCAGTAATAATAATAATAGGTTGTTAATAATAATAATAATGGTAGTAATACTACTACAAATAATAATACTGCCAGGAATAGCATTGATACTACATAAATACTGGTAATAATGCAGCTACTACTAATAATAATACTGCCAATAATAATAATTATTAATAATAATAATGTCATTATTACTCGTCTTCTCCTCTTACAACTGCTAATAGTAATACTAATAATAATTATAATAATACTGCTGGAAATACTAGTAATAATAATTACTAATAAGCGTGGTAATGATCATATAATTAATGTTAGTAAATGTAAGAAGACTCATGCTGTGGGAGCTGGAGTATAATGGCGATGCTGGCGAGCGAGCCGCCTGGGCTACTGCAGAGAATAGCTGTGTGCCTGGAGTCTTTGTCTATGTCAGGGGCTTTCTCCTCTCTATCCCCGGCCCACATGCGCAGATATCAGGAATTCCTCATTTATTTACCTGCCAAGCAGCACATGACAGCCTGCTGTTCAGGGAGACATGACGCTTGTCTTCCATGCCCCTCCAGGCTCTCACTTTTACAACCCCCCCAATAACCTGTCCCCCTCAAGCCCCTTGGCTTCCCTGTCTGCGTGTGTTGTGCAGCGCGCTGGTAGAGTCATGTATGTGACGGTGGCGGTGACAGAACGCGCCTCATTTCTCCTTCATCACCAAAAACAGGCTACACGGAGAAGCCGCATGTCCTGATGCTCGCAGGGGTTTGCAGTTATGCTTTGATCCATACACCGCTTATGTGCCGTGGTGCCCAAAGGGGTGTCAGCGGTGCAGTCGGCACAGGAGGCGATTTATATATATACACATTATCTCACAAAAGCCATTAATGTCTAAACCGCTGGCAACAAAAGTGAGTACACCCCTAAATGAAAACAGTCAAATTGTGCCCAATTAGCCATTTTCCCTCCCCAGTGTCATGTGACTCGTTAGAGTTGCAAGGTCTCAGGTGTGAATGGGGGGCAGGTGTGTTAGATTTGGTTTTATCGCTCTCTCACACTGGTCACTGCAGGTTCAACATGGCTCCTTGTGGCAACGACCCCAAACACCTCCAAGATGACCACTACCTTTCTAAAGAAACTGAGGGTAAAGGTGCTGGACTGGCCAAGCATGTCTCCAGACCTAAACCCTACTGAGCATCTGCGGAGCATCCTCATGCGGAAGGTGGAGGAGCGCGAGGTCTCTAACATCCACCAGCCCTGTGATGTCATTATGGAGGATGGAAGAGGATTCCGGTGGAACCTGTGAAGCTCTAGTGACCTCCATGCCCAAGAGAGTTAAGGCCGTGCTGGAAAATAATGGTGGCCACACAGAATATTGACTTTGGGCACAATGTGGCCATTTACACTTAGGGGTGTACTCACTTTTGTTGCCGGCGGTTTAGACATTAATAGCTGTGTGTTGAGTTATTTTGAGGGCACGCCTAATTTACACTGTTATACAAGCTGTACACTGACTACTGTACATTGTATCAAAGTGTCAGATCTTCAGTGTTGTCCCACGAGTAAAATTTGAGGGGTGTACTTACTTTTGTGGGATATATATATATATATATATATATATATATATATATATATATACTTGCTGATTGTATTCAATTATTTCTAGCAGATAGCATCCCATATTCCACAGCGTTGGACACATATATAATTATATATCATCCCTGTCACAGTGGGGATCACAAACTAATTTGCCAATACATGCTAGAGCCAATTTCATAGGAAACTAATTAACCTATCAGTATGGAGTGTGGGAGGAAAGAAACCACAATACCTGGAGGAAGCGCATGCAAACACGGAAATCATACAGATGTTGGGTTTCCATACAGGACCTGGAAAGCAGGAGTAGTAAATGAGCCACTGAGTGTATGGAAATTACAATGCGATAGGGATAGTCTGCTTACAACATAGTGGAATATCTTGGTGCTATAAAATAATGGATAATAAATCATACTTATAGGGGAGCAGTAATCGGCCAGAAACCAGGCACAACTGCTACACTAATATAGAAAATGCACACAAACAATAAAGTAATGTCCCGTCACTTCGTCCTTAATCTCCTCCTTTCCGTTCACTGTTGTTATAATTAAAACTGAGAAATAAATAAATAAATCTTCTGTTTATGCCCCATGATCATAGCCATATCCCCCTCCTCCTTCTCACTGTCATGTGTTTGGCTGTAAGACACTGGCGGCAGCAGGACCCTCCCTCCTCTGCCCAGTCCGCCCGAGTCAGTCTCTAGCCAGAAATGTTATCGATCAGCAGGAAATTAACCCCACCTTCTCTGCAACATGCAGAAAATCATGCAGGCTATCAAACGGGTGCGGCAAGTTTATCTACTGTTTATTTGTATCATTTGTTTCTGGGTTTTGTGTTCATTTAATATATGTAGATTTCTAATCATGTAAAGTCAGCTATGTAAAAAAAAAAAAAAGGCTAGGGCATGACGATACAGTCCCACGCATGAGACGCAGTAAAATCGTGCCTGTGTCCAAGCTCAGTTTTGCCCTATGGAGAGAAAAGTCACACAAATTCCCACCTTACATAGTAACATAGTGTATAAGGCTGAAAAAAGACATCCGTCCATCGAGATTGGCCTGTCCTCCTGCAAGTTGATCCAGCGGAAGGCAAAAAAAAACCTGTGAGGTAGAAGCCAATTCTCCCCACTTTAGGGGATAAAAATTCCTTCCCGACTCCAATCAGGCATCAGAATAACTCCCTGGATCTCTAGTAGCTGTAGCCTGTAATATTATTACACTCCAGAAATACACCCAGGCCCCTCCTGAACTCTTTTAGTGAACCTTGATGGAACTCTTGCAGTTATCAGAATACACCCGCCACACAAGGAAGAAAAACTCTTTCTTTAGTGCAACCTATAGGTAGTCCTGGACAAGCCAAATTAACACTTTGCTCTACTTGGAATATAAAAGGGGTTCTCTAAAAATGATTTAAACTGGCTGCAAGCAACCTGTCGCAGAATGTGAGCAGGACTGGCTGCCTCCACTTGCTGAGCTGCCGACTACACACTGCGCTCTAGCACTACCATATACTTCACATTGGTGAGCGTTCCTGTCAGGCTGCCCAGCCATGATGGCATATCATATGCAGGATCACAGTGTAGTAAGCCATACCCCCTAGGTTGCTCTACAAGTAGAGGTAACCAGTCCTGCTCACTCTCTAGGACAGGCTGCGGGAGACCTTTGTTATCCTTCCTGAAGAACACACAGAAGTGAAATAGCACATTTTATCGCGGATCTCTCACAATGGTATGGTGTAATATCAGTATGATAATCTAAATACCGTCCATGTACAATCCTTAGGGACCCATGGAATATGCACAGCTTCAGGCTACAGCAGCACTTCCCCCTCACCATGTATAGGGGCACATGGCACTGTGTGATATATTTGGGGGGCTCCCAGAGCTCCTGCACTCTTCCAAAGTGAACCCGATGCTTTCAATGTAATACCTGCTGATATGATAATATGTGCTCTCTGGCCACGCTCTATGTTAAATCATGGTGAAACAGGAGCAGTAATAGAATATACGGGCAATGACAACTGCTGCGGCCAATAATCATGTTTTAATTGCTGCAATTATTAAAATGTACTTTAGAATAACTGAACGTGAATAATTGTAATGCATTTTGCATTGTACTTTTATTTCACCTGTAATTGACCACTATTCTGGGTCTCTGCTACAGTACATTTGGAAAGTCGTCAGACCCTTTCACTTTTTTCACATTTTGGTATGTTGTGGTCTTGTGCTAAAATAAAAAAGGAAAATGTTATTATAATAATAATGATTAAAAAAAACAAACAAATATACTTACCATCTCAAACCCCACCATTCCAGTACTGCCGCTCCTCTCCACTGGGAATGGAGGGGGCTTTGGACGGTTAGTATATTTTTCATTGGCCGAGCATGCATGTGTTGTGAATGGGGAGAGGTAAGTGAGCCACTGGCCGATATCTGGAAGTATCGTCATGTGTTGTTGAAATCCAACATTCTGATCCTTTCCCCCTTTCCCCGACATCTGCCATTAGCGCATAGTTGCAAGGGCCCCATACACATTAGGTCCTACAGAAATCAGTGGGTTCGGCCGGCATTAATCTAAGGTCTCTGGTCAGCCTTAGGGTTCATGCACAGGACTTAAGGACAGTCCTAATGGAGAGCTGGGTGTGCAGTTCCTTACCACATACGATTCCCATCGGTCCTCCTCATATCAACCTTCTTAGCAGAGAAGAGTGGGCTCGAATGCTTCTGCAGTGACTCAATGGAGTCCTGGTGCAAAGACATCAAGGTGGCGGGGCACACTTGCTCTGCAAACTTGGCTGGCAATGGTTCGGTTTTGTTTGGCTGTTATAGCTAAACCCTGGTGATGGTGACCCTATTGGGTTGCATATTATCATTCCCAAGTGTAATATGTATCCAATATTTGACTTTTTTTTTATAACTATTACTGGGATCTCGTCCCATGTTTTTGGCTAAAACATTGTGGGCAGTGGAATGATTTTGCAGAATGTCAGTGGGACGAGGTCTATCTGCAGCACTTGGGTATAAGACATGACGACTGCCCTAAGTGCCACTTTATGTTGCTTAGAGTCATTGTCATTTCCTTTTCCCAATACAGCCATAAGCTTAAACAATTGCAATGGGAATATTCAGATCTCGTATCTGGCTGAAATTGGAGGAGGATAATTACCACAAATCCCTCATAAATATTCATCCATTTTATATGTGAGCGTTGGGAGCTGCCAAATTCCACCTATCTACGTGTCTAGCACGGGTCTAGCAGCCATCACTGCTATAAATGGGCCACATATCTAACAGCTCATGACTTCTGATTTTAATTTGTGATCCTCCGGTCTCTATCCAAACATACAATTTTTAGTTTTTATGTTTTCTTTACTTTTTGCACATGCAGTTAAAGCTGCCCTCCGGTTCGAGAAAAAATAATAATAAACAGAACACTTACCTGGTGCCCTTCTTTTAGCTGCAGATCCATCAGTTCCTCGGCATCTTTTCTAGCATCCAAGATGGCCTCATGGCTTGTCATACTGTGCACTTCCTGCTGCCCTTGGATTGGCCAGCACTGCTCATGTGACCGGTACTGGCCAATCCAAGAACAAAGCTGGACAAGTAGGAAGTGGTTTGGCTTATTGATGCACAGTGTGCACCAAATGGTCTGAGAAGCTGTGCAACCAGCATCAGACTGAAGTCCCTGGGGCCCTCCAGAAGAAATGATTCTGATGACCCACAATCTGTGTATATAGGACCTTAAGGGCCCTGTTTTATTAGGAGCCCATGATTGTCAGGGCTTAGGCCCACTGGAGGATCCTCTGGTGTTCTGGTGGACCAGTCCGACCTTGGGTGCGACCATCTTGAATGGCCGATGAAGAGCCTAAGAATTAGCAGACCTGCAACATCTGGTTTGTTCAACAGCTAAATGTTTTTTCTTTTAACAGTTAAATGTTTCTTGAACCGGAGGTTCACTTTAATGCTTTGGGTTTATATAGAGAAGAGATATTGACGGTTTTAATCTGTCGATAATCTGATGTCCTTGGCCCACCATAGACATTTACGTGGCAGTCGTTTCTACCATAACCAGGGCTGTGGATCTGGTAAGTGAAACTATTACTCCGACTTCTCTAGATTTCCACACTCAGATTTAACCACTCAAAGCTCAACTCCGACTTCATTATCCCTCTTCTTTTTAACAAATAGAGGCCCTAGATTGATAGAGCTACAAAAATATAGACAGCAAATATGCCACAAGCTGTGAATGTAACACCTTCCTTGTACAATGTCTATAACATTATTATCTTGAAGCCGGAGTTGGGGGTCTACACAAAACTGCCCCGACTCCGAGTCCATAACTGGTGGACTCAGCTCTCAAATGTCTAATCTCTTTGGCCATTGATATACAGCTTCTCCCGATGGGGCAGATTTCCACTGATCCCACTAGCACCAGGCTTTTCTTATAATGGAGCCATAAACCACTATGCCAGGTTATATATATATATATATATATTTGTGGTCAGGGGTACGGACACGAAAGCCGAAGAGCCCTAGTGGGATAAACACCGAGACCCACCGTAACTGCAAGACGCATCTTACCTAACTAAATGGCTAGTGGTGTGCCTGTAGCCATGTCCGTGGGTAGGCCTATAAAAAGGGGGGCATACCCTGTAGAAGTGAAAATAGAAAGGGAGGGAGGGTGGGGCAACTGAGAAAACACCCGCCCCTAGGTGGGGCTGTGTCTGGTTTAAGTAGAGCCTCCTCCCCTCCGACAAATGCAGCCTAATCAGACTGCCATACATATATATATATATACATACACACACACACGCACATAGAGTATATATGCAGGCTGTACTAATCTTGCTGTCCAGTAATACAACCTAGACATCTGTTGTCTCTATGCTCATTTCCCATACACACGGCTGAGGGCGCATGTGTTCTCAATACAGAGAGGGGAATATGCCACTGCCAGTCACATTTGGTGGCAGCGTATCATTTGTGGGAAGAAAGGGTCAGGCATGTTGAATTCCAACTGTCCGATCCTTGTCTCCTCTGATGTCATATTCTTCCTAAATGTAAAGGTAAAAAAAAGTAGCACCAAAGCACGTCTCAGAAATTTTTTACAGGCTCAGCACCACGGCGGTCTCAGATTATCAACTGTAATGGTTGGTTAGCAATGAACCGAAATACAAAAAAATGATATCCCCGGAGATTCCTCTGATTCAAGAAACTTGCTCCAAAAACAAAGTCTATGAAAACAAATTGTCTTGCCAAAAGTCATTACTACGCTGTGTACAGTAGTGAGCACTGAGGATGTGTTATTTCAGCCTGCCTGCAAATATGTCAATTAACCATGAGGTGGAGGAATTCTGGCGCTTTAATTCTGTGTGTCTGTCTTTTGTCTCCTCTTCTAGATAAATACTGGGGTGATGTCCAGCTATCTAATGCTAAAGGAACCAGAGGGAACCAAGTTGTCTGTCTCGAGGCGGCTCGCATATACAGAGTTACGTTCATACGTATTATATATACCCATTTTGTCCCCTTAAAGGTAACGTAGCTCTAGGTTTGGGGCCACTAAACCAGGGGTCTAGCATTCTAAACCTGCCCATATAAAAACTGGCTGTTTCGCACTGTGTAGCAAAAGAATACGTAACTTACAGGGGCTCAAACCCAGTTTCATCAGGGGCATGGGCATGTGCACTGCGCATATGAAGAGGAGGACAGCACACCTCACTTCATTGTGCATGCGCAGGAAAGCCATGTGCACTGCCTTAGAATTCAATGCACATGCCCCAGCTGCATAATGATACATGAGCGGTGAGGTGATGTGCATTGTCCTAGGAGTCATCTGTGCATTCATCAGTGCATGCGCAGTGAAGCGATGTGCACTGTTTTGCATTGTGCAGCAAAATAATTTATAATTTGCCAGGTCACATCTCCAGCCACATTGGGCATACATGCATTGCACATATGAAGCAGAGGACTGTACATCTAAGTTCATTGTGCATGCGCAGGAAAGTCATGTGCACTGCCCTAGGATTTAGTGCACACGTCCAGCTGCATAACAGTGCATGCGCAGTGAAGTGATGTGTACTCTCCTAGGATTCATCATGTGCACTCCCCAGCTACATAATGATACATGTACTGGGAAGTGATGTGCACTGTCCTAAGATTTATCTGTGCAATGTACATGCCGCAGCTGCATACCGATGCATGCACAGTGATGCGAGGTATGCTATCCTTGCTTCATTTGGTGCAATGTGCATGCCTCAGCTATATAATGACACATGCACAGGGAAACGAGATATGCCATCTGTGGCTTTATCAGGACAATACAAATGGCCCTTAGCTTATCTCAAGTAAGGCCTCATGCACACAACCGTATTTTTCTGCAGTCTGCTATCTGTTTGCAAACGGGGAATCAGATATGGCTGTGTGCATGTACTTTACTACACAATGCAGAAGCAACTAGTTATGAAATGGGCAGGTCTGAAACGCTACAGGCCAGCTGCCTGAAGACATGCTGGAGGGTTTATGGGCACCAAATCTAGTGACCGCTTCCCCTTGATTTTTCGTAGTTAGCAGTAGGGTTCAGGCCAATATCTGCATGGAGTTTTTATAGTCTCCTTCTAAGACCTCAAATACCTGGCAGAACCGCCTGGTGGATGGAGCTAAATGGGGGTCCTGCGGCTCCTCACTACGGAGCCGTGGACACTCTGTGTGCCTCCATATGGAGCCATCATTCAGAGTTGTTCTCTCCTAAAAGCGTCTTTGGGAAAATAGCTCTGTAATAAAGTATCCACAGGGGTGCACGTAGCTTTTCTGCTGCCTGAGGTGAAAACCTGTCCCTTTTGCCACAATGGCCCATGGCCCTTCCGCTGCCACCTTCTTGCCCCTACCTGGTGCTGCCTGAGGTGATCGCCTCACCTGGCCTCATTGGTGGAGCGCCCCTGAGGGTCCAATACAACACGGTGCATTTATTCTTCTGCCAAGATCCATGCTTACCTAGTAAGTTACAGGTATACCGAGGTCCAGTAAAGCCCACACTCTAGGGGGCCGTAATACAACTCCCCCACAGCGGATAGGGACTAGTATAAGTGCGTTTCCTGATCAGTACTATAGATTCATGTATTTTTTTATTTTACATATATGTTGCTTTGCTTTGATGCTGACTAAATAAATGTTACCCACAGTCCTTGAGGTGCTGTCTATTTTTATATTTTGCAGTGTTCCCTGGATGTTTTTATAAATCGTTCCAGCAAATGCACTTTAAAATATACAATATGAGATGTCTATGCAAAGATCGATATGCAAACAAGCTCGGAACATCTATTTGGCCAGTATGACCGCGACACGAGAGTGCAGTGATCTCGCACACATGCGAAGCTGAAGAATAGGTCCAGGGGTGTAATTATAAGCGTCAAAGCCCATAGGCACAGTGTGAGGCCGCAGCCCCCAAGATTGCTATGGATAATGTCAAAATGTGAGGTTAGATTAGGCAGACATACGTAGATTAGGTTCATTGGAAAAGATGGTAAATTCAGTCCTTCTTGGGATGAGCGGCAGCCCGGCGGAGACGCACATGAGAAGGGATCAGCGAGAAGTTAGCATATTAACCCCTGGGGAACTAATTAGTGTTTTCAGATTTTTTTTTGTGGTTTTACAAACACCAGATTTAGACAGGAGTTAAAATAATTGCCCCTGTCCTGGTACCAAGATGAGTATAAAAGGGTCCCCCATGCAAAAGCCCAGTGTGCAATCCATAAATTATAGTCTGTCCAGCAACAATTATATCCCATCCTGTGACTGTCTGTCTATCTCATATCTATCTATCTATCTATCTATCTATCTATCTATCTATCTATCTCCTATCTATCTATCTATTTCATTTCTATTTATCTATCTGTCTATCTCATATCTATCTATCTCTCTCTCTTATATCTATCTATCTATCTATCTCATATCTATCTATCTATCTATCTATCTATCTCCTATCTATCTATCTATCTATCTATCTATCTCATATCTATCTATCTATCTATCTATCTCATATCTATCTATCTCATATCTATCTATCATCTATCTATCTCTCTATCTATCTCATATCTATCAATTTATCTATCTATCTATCTCATATCTATCATCTATCATCTAGCTCATATCTATCTATTTATCTATCTATATATCTATCTCATATCTATCTATCTATCTATCTCTCTATCTATCTCATATCTATCTATTTCCTATCTATCTATCTCCTATCTATCTATCTATTATCTATCTATCTATCTATCTATCTATCTCATATCTATCAATCTATCTATCTATCTATCTATCTATCTCATATCTATCATCTATCATCTAGCTCATATCTATCTATTTATCTATCTATATATCTATCTCATATCTATCTATCTATCTATCTCATATCTATTATCTAGCTCATATCTATCTATTTATCTATCTATATATCTATCTCATATCTATCTATCTCTCAAATCTATATACTATCTATCTCATATCTATCTATCTATCCATTTCAAATCTGTATATCTAACTCATATCTATCTATCTATCTATCTATCTATCTATCTATCCATCTCAAATCTGTATATCTAACTCATATATGTCTGTCTGTCTATCTATCTATCTATCTATCTATCTATCCATTCATCTATCTATGTTGTATCTATCTATCTATCTATCTATCTATCTCAAATCTATATAATATCAATCTCACATCTATCTATCTGTCTGTCTGTCTGTCTATCTATCTATCTATCTATCTATCTATCTATCTATCTGTCTATCATAAATTACATCAGGCCTGAGGCTAGAGCCCACCACCTGCCCTACACTATATTACCCATCTGGGATCTTTGTGGTGGAGGCAGTTGAGACCTGCTGCTCCCGGGAAGGATTCATGGTGCTTTTGGGCACTGAGCCAGACAATGCAACAGAAAGGAAATAATTAATTAAGGACTCACAAAGGCAGCAACAGATTCTTTCCCTTGTGATAAGGTAGAGAGGTAGATGGTTTAGAGGCGGCTGAGAATTGGATAGAGGACATGCCAGTAAACACTGGGAATCCCACCAAGAGCCATCAAGAGGGTTCATAAACCACTGGGGAAAAATGGCCCATTAAAGAGTCTATTAAGCTGACATTAGGTGTCAGATCATTACTGTGGTCTTCCAGGGAGGGGATTCTGCATGTAGGACATTAGCAATGTAATAGCTACATTTACCACTTATTGCAGTGTGATAAAACACCTCTACGTGTTAAAACGGCTTCAATCAGAGCGCAGCCGGGTAAAGGGACCCAGCGCAGGAACACAGTGTGGAAGGGACGACCAGGGAGAACATTGTGTGGACCAAGGGGGTGTTAAGAGGCTTCCAGGAGCTGGTAATAAGTGTTTTGTCTTCACCCACTATTTATGAGTTGCTGCAGGCTGTGCAGCCCTTACCTGGGTGTAATAAGCACTGCACAGTAAATCTGGGGATTCAGGCCATAAACAGCTTTTAAGCACTCTCTTGAGCCAATGTGCAGATCAAGGGCATCGAGAGCCTGTGATATTGTCAAAATAACCTCAAGACACATTGTAATATACTGCACCAACCCTAGGTAACCTAACGGCAGCTCCGCAGACAGGTGCCCCTTGGCACATGAGGTGCAGATGTAGCCCGTCCTACTTTGCATGTAGTACATAGGTGGATACTCGCTGCAAGTAATCCAACATGTGCTGCTAGCTAGAGTAAGGTTCTGCTTTGTGTATTCTGAAGGCGGCCAGAAACCTTAGATGGCTGTTGTTCTGCAAACTATTCCTTCCAACCCCCCTCCATACACATGCATTCTCATCTGGTCCAAGAGCGCATGTGTTCTCAATCGGGAGCGGGGAATAAGCATCTGTCAGATTCGGAAATCCAATGTGTCCGATAGTTATCACCCCTGATATCGGCCATTGGGGAGATTCAGGACATCTGCATATATATTAGATCAGGGGTCACAACCCGTGTCCCGCAGAGCCACAGTTTGTGGCCTTCATCCTACTGGACAGAAACACAGCTGATTGTGCAATCAGCTATTTCTGACTAGAGTGCCGTCGGGTCAAGAGCAGGTTGGGTCCCCGGGACCCGAGAAGACAGAAGTGGTTTATTAACACTTCTGCATTCTCCTCAGATAGGTGCTCAGTAAATAGAGGATGCAATTGAATCACGTAATCGCTTGGTGTCTCAGAGGCACAGCAGAGCTGCAGGGTCTTAGCACACCCTGATCAGCTATGCCTTGTACAAAGCCCCCACAGGGAGCTGTTCTCCCTTGGGGCTCCTTTGGATACAAAATACAAGAAAAACGGCAATGTCCCCTAGAGGTCTGTCAATGACCTCTTGGGGGACATATGATGTGGCAAAAAAAGTTAAATATTATAACATACAAATAAAAAAATAATAATGAAAAGGAAAAAGTGAAAAATAACTGTCAGTGTCTTTTAATGACCTCTTGGTGCATATATTATGTGTCAAAAATATATTGAAATAGTCAGGCTAGTTTCACACTAGTGCTAAGGATCTGTTAGGCGGTTCCCTGCTGGAACAGCCTGCCAGATCTCTTTACATTTTGGCATTTCCAGAAGTTTGCATGTCTCCATCTCGCCCCATTAAGTATAATGTTGACCAGCGGAGATCCAGCTGTATTCTAGCAAATATGCAGAGAATTGTCCAGCGGTTTTCTTCTGGCCGAGAATTGGCCTATTATCTCCATCGGTCCCCATTAAAGGGCCCGACGGACAGTTACAAACTTCCGGCAATGCCAGAATGAAAAGAGGTCTGGCAGGTTGTTCCCTGGAAACTAGTAAATAAGTAAATTAAAAAATGATTAAAAAAAAAAAAAAAAAACACCCACAACCAGTAAACTGGCGCCATTATCGCCCTGTTCACGTGAAACTATATATATTTTTATATGCCAAAACAACTGACATAAAAAAGGGAACACATTTTAATAATTTATTTTGGTGTTAGTTTACATATTTAAAGGGTAAAAAGCTATAGTTTAAAAAAAAGTATTTTCAAAAATGTTTTGAACAATTTTCCTCAAATGAATAAAAAAAAAAATCTAAAATATATTAAAAAGCCCTATGTGTCACCTAAAAAAAGTAGCAACAATTATTTTGGGAGTGCAAAAAATAAAAATGTTACAACCATCAAACCATCACGTGCGCTAAGTCATAAAAAAGTGTCTGGTCATTAAGGCGTTTTCAGGCCTGGTCATTAAAAGGTTACCCACTGAGCGCTTTCCCTGCTAGTAAGGGAAAATACTTACTGGTTATTGGAGGGCACCGATAACAAAGATATATCCTATAACTAGCGGGCAGGAGATGGTAATAACCAGTGAGCGCTGTTCTCTGTAGTAACGGAAATCGCTCACTTATGAATAGGAGGTGGGATGGAAGTAAGTGTCGCCACTCAATGGGGTTGTCCAGTTTTTGGATGAAACCGGATAACCCTCCAGGTCAACAATACATGATCGCTGCAGCCGGGAGGTACTTCATTGCAGCTTGATCTGGAGGATCACAATTTTCAGGCCAATTACTGGGAACAAGTTTTTATAGGAACGCTCATTCCTGATAAATATCCTGTATAATCGTGCCGCCCATCAGCTGAAGAACGCGCAATCACTTGTTTATCAGCTGATTTGCATCTTGTATGCATGTCACAGTAATATACCCAGTTATGTTCCCCCTCACAATAATATGCCCAGTTATGTGTCCCCTAATGGTAATATGCCCAGTTATGTGCCCCTTCACAGTAAGTTAAAAAAAAAAAAAAAACTCTACATACTCACCTGGTTCCTCCGATGATCTCCCTAGAAGTAGCAGCAGGATACACACGGAGCTGCTGCTCTGTGTAAGAGGAGGAGCTGACTTCTGACCCCGCCCCCTGCACAGACCAACAGTGTGAAGCGCCGACAGGGGGGAGGAAAGATGAAGCAGGGAGTGGGTGGCTCTCTGCTTAATCATTACAGGCAAATGTCTCTGCTTCCTATGGAAGTAGGGACAGCTGCCTGAGAGCGGGACATACATCGGCTGTTCCAGGACTGTAGGACAGCCACTGAAATGCTATGGACAAATTAAGGGCAATTTTTTTTTTTTCAATTAGTCTTTATTAAAAATCTTAAGCAGTTTTTGTGATATATGAGGTTAAAATCCTGTTTATTTGCAGAATATCTCTCCTAAGTTCCGTCAGCTGATGGCTTATGTGAAGCCTTATCTCTCATCTCCTGACCTTATAAACACTCATTTAAAGGCAGGTTTAAACGCACCGATATACAGCTGATTGTCGGGAGGGCAGCGTTCCTTCCCAACAGTCAGCTGCTCGTTCAGTGAAGGAGACTGCTCATTTACATGCAGCGATCTCCTTCACAGTATGAAGACAAGAAATCACTATTGTGATTGGTCGTCCTCATACAGATTCATGGTATCTGAGCAGCAGATTACTGTTTAGACAGCACGATCGGTTGCCCAGAAACTATAACTGGTGTGTCTGCACGAACAACAAGATCACCCAATAATAACGAGCAGGTGATCGGCAACACATTTACACGGGCAGATTGTCGGGAACGAGTGTTTGCAGGGACATTTATTCCCAATAATCAGCCTGATTATCGGGCATCCACCTTAAGCATAATTATTATTATACGTTTGATAAGAATTTAGCTATAATGAATGTTTATGAGGTCAGGAGATAAGGCTGTCCACAACCTGTCCGCTCCCTACATCTCTGAGCTACTTTTCCGATACCTCCCCACACGCAATCTCCGATCCTCACAGGACCTCCTTCTCTCTTCTCCTCTTATTACCTCTTCCCATAATCGCCTGCAAGATTTCTCCCGTGCATCCCCCATCATCTGGAACTCGCTACCCCAACATATCAAACTCTCACCTACAGTGGAATCCTTCAAAAGAAACCTGAAAACCACCTCTTCAGACAAGCCTACAACCAGTGACCCCACTGCCTCTATACCGCCATGACCAGCTTCACCCTCACCTACTGTGTCCTTATCCCTTACCATGTAGATTGTAAGCCCTCACGGGCAGGGCCCCCTCTCCTTCTGTACCAGTCTGTAACCCGTCCTATTCATGCTTAGTGCAACTGTCTGTATTATGTATGTGCACCGCTTATCATATGTACAGCGCTATGGAGTGAATTGTGCTTTAATAATAAATAATAAGGCTTCACATGAGCTGTCAGCTGATGGAACTTAGGAAGATTTTTAATTGCATGTACCACAAAAACTTCTGAAAATTTTTAACACCAATTGAAAAAATGATTTTTAACCCAAAATGAATAAAAATGCAATCATACAAAAACTGCCTCACAGGTGTCTATAACCTCTAAACAACAACGTACAGCTATACTTTGCTATGAGTGGAGTTTCCCCCTCAATCATACACAGGCTGAATAGAGCTTAACTTCACTGCGATGTGTAAACAGCTAGGAATGGATTCCTGAGACCTGTTTAATCATGCGGGGTCACTAATACTCTGGGATGAAATGTATGTTTGTAATTAGAAATTAGATATGAACATATTAAATACTCCACAGCAGAACCACAAATACAGAACCCCCCAAAAAAAAAAAAAAAACCCAAACCCCCCCCAAAAAAAACAATATTGATAGATCTGGGTACTTTCACACTAGCGTTGTTCGGATTCTTTAGACTTATTCATTGAAATACCAGATCTGTCTTTCCGGTATCATCCGGAAAAACGGATCCGGTATTTAATTTTTTCAAAGCTAGAAAGAACTGTGCATGCGCAGACCGGAAATGTATTAATGTCGGATCCGGTACCAATGTTCGGGAAATTGCCGCATCCCCGGATCTGGCATTAATACATTTCAATGTGCGGTAGTGTTCTGGAATTTTGGCTGGAAAGTATACCGCAGCTAGCTGAGATATTTTGTCCAGTCAAATACCGTACAAGGGACGGAACGGAAGACATCCTGATGCATACTGAACAGATTGCTTTCCATTCAGAATGCACTGGGACAAAACTAAAGCTTTTTTTTTCCAGTATTGAGACCCTTTACCGGATATCAATAACGGAAAATAATAACGCTAGTGTGAAAGTACCCTAATGGACCTTCATACGCTTTCAATTTCATATAGAATTAATTTGTGATTTTATTTCAAGTGGATTCCATGTGAATTTGAAAAGAAAAATGGTATGCCCCATCGGACGCCGTATTACCTGCTGCTGTGCATAGAGAAGTCACGGTGCAAGCGCAGATTTCCATATTTACTTCTATCGGATTTCTGAAAATAGTCAAACACACTTAGTATTTGTGGAACTTTCAGAGAAGTGAATGGAGGGGGCCACCCATGAGCACTACCTTTCCATTCCCTGGGGCTACAAGACAGGGAGCCATTCTTGAGATTGATATGGGACCCGTACCTGTGAGAATTCCCCTTTACGTAAAACAACTATTGATATTGCTCAGTGACTGGATTCACAAGATCTTGATTATAGAAACCAGAAATCACCTCAAGACCTAAAATCATATTGGGGGACACCAAAACTGTGCAGAATAGTATTTTTGCTAGGGTCTACACACAAGACAAAGCTGCAGAGGCCAATAGCAGTCTATGGGCGCCGTGTCACTGACAAGTACAAGATATTTCTGCAGAATTTTTACCTAATGATTATGAGCTGTTACAGCCAATGTTTTATCTACATTTGTAAAAAGCAGTTAAAATGGCTGCCTGACCAACAAATGTGAAATTCATGGTATAGCTGAGAGGGAAGAAATCAGAGAATGTAAGAAGGCATTATACTGTCAGCTGCCAGAGGGGGAAGGAGTATGTCCAGAGACCACCCCCAGCAACTCTGTAAATTACTTTAAAGGGGTTTTCCGAGATTTTGATATTGATGGCCTCAGGATAGGTCATCGATATCAGATCGTGGGGTTCTGACCCCCAGGACCTGCTAATCAACTGTTTGAAGAGGCGCAACGCTCTTTCTGACATCGCATTCATTGGTCACATGGTGTACTTGCTGCTCAGTCCCAAATGAATAGGCCTGAGCCAGGGCCGGTGGTATAATAAGGCAGACCAAGCGGCTGCCTTAGGGCGCAGAGAAGGGGGGGTGCGGAAAAATGAACCTTTTTTATCACTTGCGGCGAGTTGCGCCGCCGGCCGCCCACCCCAGCCTCCATGTGCTGTGCGACCCCGGACCTCACTCACAGAGTGATAGCACGGCAACACGGTCACGGGGTCACTCTGGGGGTGTGTGACTGGCGAGTGGCTCCGTGGTGGGCAGCAGCAGGGACTGGAGCAGCTGTTGGTGACTCACACAGCCAGCACAGACAGACTGTTGACTGCCGTAGGGTAAGTGGTAGGTGATGAGCGCAGAGCGCATAATGTTTATAATTATTACACAATATTAATGGGGGTGACATGATGATAGGGGGACAAATCAAATGTCTGTAGTCCGTGCCATGGAGGGGGAGAAATGTGACATGGGGGGGATGATGTGCTATGGGGGGGGGGGTAAAAGTGTGACACAATAGGGGGTCATAATAAGATCAGGGGGGGGGGGGGGGCACCAATATGTAGCTTTGTTTGTGTTGGCAAAAATCCTTGCACCGGCCCTGTGCTGAGCTGCAATACCGAGCACAGCTAGGGTCGTAACTACCATAGTGGCAGACCATGCGACTGCTATGGGGCCCAGGGCAAGAGGGGGCCCAGTCTTATTTGAGATTATCTCCTCTTCTACTGGAGGTGACTTGGTCAGGACTCTACCCTCTAAAGCAGGGGTGAACAACCTTTTCTGGTTGGGGGCCACATTGTCAGCCTGAACCAATTCCAAGGGCCAAAAATAAAACTTAAAGGGGTATTACCAACTAAAATACTGTATTTTTGGCATATTGAACATACAGTATATACTATAAATGTCTAGTTACAGTTCTAGGACTCCCATCTAATAGGAGAATACATAAAAAGTCATGTGAGAAGCCATAAGACATAGACCTACATGTCTTTTACCAGATGTTTGGGGGCTGCACAGAATGGTATCGAGGGCCTTATGTGGCCCCCGTGCCGCAGGTTGTGCACCCCTGCTCTAAAGGAACAACTTTTAGCAAACAAGGCAGTGGAAAAATGGCCCAAGGGTCATTGGAAAGGGTTTAGGCAGAAACCCTTCTGTCCTGTGTGGGGGGCCTGGTTTGATCCTTGCTATGGGGCCCTTACTTCTCTACGTACGCCACTGAGCACAGCCATTATACAATGGACAGCACTGTGCTTAGCAAGCTGATCGGCGGGAGTGCCAGGAGTTGGACCACCTCCAATCATATATTGATGACAAATACATATCATCAATATAGAAGACCCAGAAAATCCCTTTAAAATAACTATTAACAGCCTTTCAGGACTTTTGGTATAAAAATGATTCATGGACTAACCCCTTTAACAATGCATGAAACACATTTAAAATGTTATGGGCGATGAATAGACATCCTTTTTAAAGTTTTACATCACACTTTTCACCTACATTCTGTAAATGTAATCCTCTTGCACTATGCAATATCCTTAAAATACATATTCCGGGCCAAATATGCAACAGCAGATGTTTAATATCTTTAAAAAAAATCCTATTTTATATACAAAATTAAGTGACAAGGAAGCATCTACAGCATAAGAGACATTCCAATCCAATCCCTCCATCTGTCATCTCACCCTCAACTGTGGGGAAATTAAATGAATCCACATAATGGAAGATTTTCTTCATCACAGCTTACAAGATCTAGCCTGGAAACAAATTAAAATATTCTAGCGTAATTACATTTTTCCCTTTGGTCTGGGTGCTTGTGAGTGAGAGCTTCTGACACATCAGGTATATGGCAGATAATTCCGGTATTTCCATGAGGAATGGGAGATATCATTAAAAATGGTTCATAGGTTCTTAAGCTGCATCTATAGTCATACAGACAATGCAGGGAGGACTGGGACAGTTAATCTACAGGCAAATAACGAGTACTGATGAAAAGGCTTTCCGATATGTATGGAGGGCTCCACAGACATTGGGCTAAATGCAGGAGAAAGGAATAACACTGACAAGTTAGTTGGACTGTGGCACTTGGGTATATTTGGACGGTCATCAAAGGATGGTTTTGTTCATGTTTTTACATAGATGATCGGTCAGGCAAACCCTAAATTAAATGAGACACCTTCAGGGCAATTTTTTTATGATTGCATTTTACTCTTTTTTTTTTTTTCAATTGTCCTTTATTAAAAAGTTCAGCCATTTCTGAGTTACAAGGTTTAAAAATTCTGTCTGTTTGCAAATTATCAAATAAAAAGACTCTGTATTCCACTGGATTGCTTTAAAGTGCTGTATCAATTTATTAGGTGAGTATCCAGTCAGTAACTAAATATTTTTGGATAAAGGACTTCTTCAGAGTACTGGATGAGCCACACCGAGGGTGGACAACAATGAAGAAGGGCACTGGGCCCAAGAATTAGCGCTGAGTAGTAGTGGAAACTTGCCCAATTGAGGGCCATACCAACTGGGCAAGTGCCCACTACTACTCAGCGCTACTCAGCATTACTAACTGGATACTCACCTAATAAATTGATATACCACTTTAAAGCAATCCAGTGGAATACGGGAGTCTTTTTATTTGATTTATATTTGGCCTGGAAACCATCTCCTGCTATCCAGAACGCTAACTTGGAGTGCCATTTAATTTTTTACTGATGTTTGCAATTTGTTATAGTATGTTTTCTTTGACTCCCGTCATCTGACGACTCATGTGTAGCTCTTATCTCTGATTTTCTGACCTTGTAAACATTCATTATAGCTCAATTTCTAACACACTGATAAGAATATGGCCTAAATAAGTGTTTATGAGGTCAGGATATCTGAGATAAGAGCTACACATGACAGGATTCAAAGAACACAGACTGTGACAGCTTGATAACAGACTGATTTTTAACTCTTGTATCTCAGAAATGGCTGATGAATATCTGGTGCATCTCTATTCTCAAGAAAATTAGATTTTACGTGGACTGCAGCAAATTACCTAAAAATATGCAAATACCATATTTGTTGTGCAATGATGTAATATTGTACTTTCAGTACAAATGTTTCACAATGTAATGTTCTGTTTGGTTAGATCGTTGGATGAGAACTATCTGTGACAGTCTGTAAGCGGTGAGGCATAGCGTGACAGATATTGTGCATTGTGATAAAAGGGTTTAGGCAGCACTCTCTTAAAATGTTCACATTAACGCTTTTTTTTATACTGCATATCCAGATGCAAGCCCCGGACGCATGTGGATGTGGACGCGGCTGAGTGTCTTCCTTCCACCATAGGCGGCCATGTACTTTGCTGCCATCTAGTGGCTATTGTTATATTCAGTTTTATGTAAGTTATCTATGCTTTCATTTCATTATATCATTCATCTTGTAACTCCGCCTCTTCCATGAGACCATATCCTGTGCTCTACAGTCTTTTCCTGTTTGTCAGACATGCATCACAGAGCTGGAGACAGGATTTTTATTTGACCTTTATCATAATTTCTTAAGAGACATTCAATAAATTACCTAAAGGCATATCCATTGCATCTTCCTCATAGGAATTCTACATGCAACCGGTGTTGCCAGAGGAATGGGCATACCAAGTTCACCATCTTCCATTGCTCGTACAAGAGATTGCCAGTCACACACATCATAGGCTTCTCTCACGCACATCAGTGGCACAACAAACACCACCTTTCTTGCTGCATGTCACCAGTGTTAGTTAGAACATCTGCCCACAGTTTTTTCTATACCATTTTTTTTATACTTTTTTTGGCACAGACACATTTATTATGTACAGTCTTTATGCCCAGAAGACTGACTGTGTGTTCCACGCTTTCCTGCTTTCTTTTTTTCGACACAGAAGTAGATGTGGTTTAGTGGAATTGTAATCTGTGCCAGTAATGTGCGCCAAATTTTCGGGAGAAAAATAATATCCTAAACTAAGCCAAGAGTCAGCTTAAAAAAGAAAAGTGTCTAAAGTCTAGTAAAATGCGCCAAAGCTATTACGCAGTGACTACCTGTTCTAAATTTTAGCATTAGAAAACTTGGCCAAATATTCCTTAGGCTAGGTTTACATCACCGTTTCGCTTTGCGTTCTTCTGACCCAGAATCCCTGCCGACAAGCTGTTTTGCACTACCTCTAGCGTCAGAAGTAGATGTGGGAACTACACAGCTCTGCCAGTTGTGTCGTGGACAGAGCTGGTTAGTGCAACGATGTTCTCATTGATGTGAATGAAAGCAATGCTGCAGTAATCACCTCCACCAATGACACAACAGGCAGAACTATGTAGTTTAGGCGCTGACCTCTGACACTGAAACCACTGCAGAACAGCTGATCGGCAGGGATGTGGATTGTCGGACATGCATCGATCAGCTGGTGATGACCTGTGTAAAGGATTGCAAACCCTTTTAATAACACAGCTTGAAAAATCAGTTCTTGATGTTCTGTACATGTAATAAGAAATTCAGACACAGACCAGGCCTTGTGCATGTGCAGAGCCTTCTTTGTGCAGTCGCCGTATGTGCAAGCATTGGTGCCTTCAGGACACTGAATTACGGCACACAACCAAATATGTTAATAGCCTGATGATCAGCTGTGGTTACTGAATGTCCACCGTTTTCCCACGCTTATATTAGTCTGATCTGAAGTGTGAGTGGCAGAAAGCCAATGCTGGCCACTTCATTATCTAGTGACCTTCGTCCTTTTGGCTGGCTGTAATCCTCCACGGTGGTGTAACCCAAGTGACCAGGCCTCATTAAAGGTCATGACCTGCAGGGTCTCAATACAGGGTCTTTTTTTCCCAGGAACACAACTTCTGGCTGACTTTCTCTATTAGCCCGGTGGTCTTTGTTGAGGATGCTTTAATGTATTTAGGACCAATGTCATGAAAGGCCAGCAGCCCCTTACAGAACGGAGCTTGACTGCTGCACGTTAACACTAGTGGTGTCAGGGACTCATAGCAGCCGGCTCCTGTACGTAGATGTATTGATGATATATGGCACAAGATCACAAGCGGTAGGCCATGAGCCGAGGTCCGCTGCAGGTACATTGATCGCCAAGTGCTCTTTATTCACCAGAAGGATCAGTTCCTAAAAGGTTAATCACGCTGTAAAATCTATCAAAGGGTTTAGAGAGGAAATGTTTGTATTGACAGGAAGATCCTGATGCCTGAGGCTACAGGAGAGCCAGACAAGCAGAGGCTTTTACAATGGAAGCAGAAATCACTATAGCCGGGGTTCCTGAGCGGAACACACAAATCACCTGAGTCTTCATTCACACCCAACTTACGGAATTAGTTGTCATGGAAATGAAGGTGAATATTTACCGAGCGAGTGGACTAGGTGTGTAACAGGAATACACGGTGCAAGGGCTGGAGGACATACCGATCACACACAACACAACAAATGATATTCTTTCCTGCACACCTTGTGGTGATGGATTGCTCTGTGAAACGAAGGACGATAAGGAGCTAATCGGTAAAGCAAACAATCATATACATACATATATATCAATACATCATTAACAAGGAAGTATAGGAGGCGACTGAAAACGGTGGCTTATGCAAGAGCTACAGGAGAGTAGTGGAAAGTTACTGCGCCAGGTGGAGGGCACACAAACTGATCAGAATGTGCACTAAAAACTAATCAAATTAAAAAGCTGAATAAAATACCAATTTCAATAAAAAATGTTCGCTTTTGCACGGCAGTCACAGTGAGTGTGCACCTGCCGATTTGTTTCTCTTCCTTAGGCTACATGCACACGACCGTTGCCTGCCTCCGCGTCCGCTCCTCCTTGAAATTTTGCGTCCGTCAAAAAAAACGGATGACGGACCGTTTTTTTTGACGGATCCGATTTTTATGGCAGATCCATTGTAAAAATGCCTAACGTGAAAAAAATAGGACATGCACTATTTTTTTGACAGAATGAAAACACGGATCACGGATGCGGAACAAAAACGGTTGACCATCCGCATTTTTTGACGGACCCATTGAAATGAATAGGGAAGCATCCTATCCGTGAAAAAAAACGGAACGGACACGGAAACAAACAACGGTCGTGTGCATGGGGCCTTAGGAGGTGTTCGCTGCGGGTCCTTTTAGACGAGATGATGATTGCCCAATTATTACTGTGTGAAAACATGCTCCCGATCACCCCCAAAACATGAGCAGAAGCTTGTTTGTTGGGTGACAATCTTTTATGCGGCATTAAAAATTATCATTTGTCGGTAGCATGCCATCTCAGGTAGACAGGGGATGTGCTACCAACTAACGACAACTGCATGGGCCGAATGATCGCATTACTGATCGCTCATCCCCATGGTAATGATATTTGCCTCAGATAACCGACATACTGGTGCTGAAAGTCTGCAGTGTGAAAGGAACCTAAGGGTCCTTTTTCATGGGCTGATGACAGGAAAAGAAGGTTCATAGCAATTTTCGTACGGCTGATCAACGGCCTGTCTAAAGCCCCCAGCAATCAGCCAACAAAGCTCATAATGATTGTTTGTTGGCACCACAGCTGCTCGCGTAAACAGGGATGCGCTGCCAAAAATATACAAACTGTATGGGGGATGAACGATCGTAGTAACGATTGTTCATCACTATTCTGTTTCTATCCGGCCATGTAAAAGACCCTTTAAATGAGCACTGATCTACTTGTTTTACTGTCCATCGTTCTGGGCCGCAATCGGCCATGGGACCACCAAGAATGGAAGACAGCTATTTAATTTCTTGTAACGACAGCTTTATAGGTCAGGCTCTCAAAGATTTCATATTCAGTCCAGCGTTGTCACAGAAGGGCGTGACTTTATTATTTTTCAGTCCACGTCTTGAAGATGCTTGATCATGATGAGTCTAGGTCCCATAAAGTCATCATGCACACACTCTAGACTGGTTTACATGCTGACTATATTATCCCATTCACCTGCAGCCAATGCCTGTCTACTGAGTTTTAGAACTGCATGAAAAACGCACGGGAAAAAAACACCTCTAAAACGTCCATATCAATATTGGGTCCAGATGCCGGCAGATGGCTGCGAAATGCCTATAAACTGCTTCACTATTGATCCGTCTAAAAAAAAAAAAATCAATAAGAAAATGGTAACCTTCTATGTTAGCGGTGTCTCGGGATGCTCTTCTGCACATCACACCATCAGTGTGGGAAAAGTTTGGCCACATTCACACGTCAGTGTTCGTGATGATATCCAGATGGCCATTGGTTTATCCATGAAGATATCAGTGAAGGATCCATGTTTGGGCTTTGTGTCCTTTTTTGTCCTCCAAGCGTCATCCGTATTCCACTGCTAGGCTGAAAATTAATTTCCAGAGCATCTCCTACCAATGGTCCATGAAAACCACAGACCAAACACAGATGGCATCTATTTTCATGGACCCATAGATTATAATGTGTGTGAGGGATCCATAATCACGGACAAAAATAGGGCATGCCTCCGTGATGTCACCATGAACCCACGGTCCATAGAAAACCCCTGATGTGTGAATACAGACATTAACGTCAATGGATGCATGATCGGTTCGTGATTCACTGATGTGTGAAAGAGGCCTTAGGGAATGTTCAAATGGCTGTATTAGGCCTCATGTACACGTCCGGCCGTTCCATGCAGTCCCCAATGTACGGGCAACGTCAGTGTGCCGGCCGGGATGGATCAAGACTCATAAAACTTCAATGGGCCCGTAATCCCGGCACCGCAAAAAAATATAACATGTTTGTACACAAACATAGAAAAGGATTCTTTACGGTAAGAGCAGTGAGACTATGGAGCTCTCTGCCTGAGGAGGTGGTGATGGTGAGTACAATAAAGGAATTCAGGAGGGGCCTGGATGTATTTCCGGAGTGTAATAATATTTCAGGCTATAGCTACTAGAGAGGGGTCGTTGATCCAGGGAGTTATTCTAATGCCTGATTGGAGTCGGGAAGGAATTTTTTTTCCCCTTAAGTGGGGAAAATTGGCTTCTGCCTCACAGGGGTTTTTTGCCTTCCTCTGGATCAACTTGCAGGAAACAGGGCGAACTGGATGGACGGATGTATTTTTTCGGTCTTATATACTATGTTACTATGTTCTATTTTTTTGCAGTGCGGAGGCAAGGAGAGAAACCCCACAGAAGGTCTCCATAGTGCTTCTGTGGGGTTCCATGCCTCCGTTCCACACCGCAGCTCCGGATGGAGGACATATTAAAGTGTTGGGAGCACACGGCTGGTGCCCGCATATTTGCGGGCAGCAATACAGCCACAGCCGGGCAATGGCCGCGTGCATGAGGCCTTAGGCTGAGTTCACATTTGTCAGAAGAACAGTAAAAAAAAAAAAAATGGATCCTGTAAAAAAAAAAAAAAACATTCTGAGCATCAGTTGTGCACATTTGGGATCCGTTTAAGCGATTTTTGTCTGAGAACTGTTATTTATGATAGAAAAAAAAGTTCCGATGGATCATTGGTGGTTTTCCATTTAAGGGTGGGTACACATTAGCGTTATGGTTTCTGTTATGGCCTTCCGTTATAACGTGGTTATAACGGAACAGAACGGAATCCATAATACGGAAGGACGGATCCGTTCTTTTGCCCATAGACTTCTATTATGACGGAATGCAAAACGGAAGCCTTTAAAAGGCATTCCGTTTGCTTTCCGTCATAATACAAGTCTATGGGAAAGCATAACGGATCCGTCTGGTTCCCGTTATGCAAGACGGAAAACAAAGTCCTGTGGACCTGACCAAGACGGATCCGTTATGCTTTTCCATAGACTTGTATTATGATGGAAAGCAAACTGAATGCCTTTTAAAGGCTTCCGTTTTGCATTCTGTCTGGGCATTCCGTTATTTTCCGTTATAATCATGTTATAACGGAAAGCAATAACGGAATCCCTAACGCTAGTGTGAACCCACCCTAAAGCATTATTCTGTTGCAGATTTTAATCTGGTTCTCAGGCCTTCCTCATTAATTTCACTGGGAATTTCCATGCAGAATCTGCACCATATTTATGCACATGGAAAATCTGCCATGTGAACACGGTCTTACTTTGGATTTTCACCACGGAATTTCACCCTTTGCCATTCCAAGGCAAACCCTCAGCAATATCCGGGACAAATCCGTAGGAAACACAGGCAGATTTTTGCTGCAGATTCATTGTGAAATTTGCCGTGGAATTATAGGAAAATCCACAACGGAATACTGCTGCAGAAAGTTTGGATGAGTGAATGTACGCTGAAATCTGTGGAAATGTGTTACATGCAGATTTCAACCTTTGCATTGCAACGCGTAGAAAATTCACAGCAGATGGGGCGTGCTGGGAATGTGAAAATCTGCCGCATGACCTCAGATTAATGCAAGTTTATTTTCTTGCAGCATGTGAATGGGGTCTTGTATGTGAAGATAATGGGTGGGAAATTTATGGACCCATCCTGTGACAAGTTATAAGGGCGTGTTTGCACGTATCAGCAATAGTGCAGCAATGGTAACGTGTCCTAAGAACAAAGCAGATGGGGTTTTAAAAATGTAACGCTGAAATGAATGGTATTCAGCAGCGAGTTGTTTAAATATCATCCACTTCTGTAGTAACAGATCACTGTTTTTTTGCACCAATATCCGAGAAAAATATCTATTCATGTTACTGTACAGAAATATCTTCAAACAGGAAGCAGTTTTCAGAATGTGCTTTTATTCCTGGTGAATGTATGAATACACAGAGGCTGATCTCATGACCTATTCTTACTGTGGCGTACAAACACACAATATAACAATTACATAGTAAAAAAGTCCTTGCAGTGTAGTATTAAAAGCTCTTCCCACTGCATAGATGTGTAAAACACATCACACATTAGGGATATGTCTAGAAGCTAGTGGCATCTTAGTCTGCACGTCTCCTCCATTCACCTGAATAGAACCACTCAAGGTTCTGATTCCAACAAATCCCAATTTTTTTTTCCCGAATCAATTCACTCGCCTGCAGTGAGAAGTCAAAAATCTGTAATAATAAGGCCCATTGCGCACGACCGTATGGCTTTTTCAGTATTTTACGGTCCGCAAACAATACGGAAGACGTGTGCATTCTGTATTTTGTGGAACGGAACAGCTGGTCCCTGACAGAACAGTCCTATCCTTGTCCGTTATGCGGACAATAATAGGACATGTTCCATCTTTGAACGGAAGTACAGAAACGGAATGCATACGGAGAACATTCCTTTTTTTTGCGGACCCATTGAAATGATTGGTTCCGTATACGAACCATATACGGAACACAAAAAAAGGCCTTAAACTGATAAAATAAACGTTCGTGTGCATGAGGCCTTACAGGAAGGGCTCATGCACATGGCCCTAGCTGTTTTTGTGATCTACAAATTGGGGAAGTGCAAAACAAAGATACTGGCTGTTCATTTTGCGGAATGGAACATCCTGCACTCCAGGGCTGGACTGGGAACTTAAAGTGGCCCTTTAAAAAATACTAAAATTGGCCCTGTTTTATAGTCAGGTCCAAATTGATGAAAGACAGGGCCAATACAAGTGGGCGGAGCCAGCAATACCATATTGCGACGCGTTATACCGCCCCAACAGAGCCAAATATCACAGTATATCACAAAATTCATCTCCAAAAACTTCAACTTCCATGAGGAGGGCTCAGGCGGCCCCCCGGGAAATTTCGCTGTGAGGTCTATGGCCAATCCGCCCCTGCTGCCCTCTATAGAAACGTCCTATCCTTGTCCGTATAGGAAATGTTCTATTTTTTTTTACAGGTGCCGTGGAATGGACATACACATGGTGTGCTCTCCGCATCTTTTGCGGCACCATCGACCCGCAAGAAATGCAGATCGGATGCGGACAAAAAACACAGTCATGTGCATGAGCTCGATAAAGTGGGGTGAGCTTTTTATTTCCAGAGCTCCTCCTGTCACAGTTGAAAGTAAAGAGGAACTGTCCTCTCTCCTGACATGTCTTTTTAGTGACTACTTGCATCCTCCATGTAATAACAATTCTGGAGCATCTTTTCTTATGATCCTATGTTGTAACATTCCTCTGTTATTCCTACTAGAAGTTTATGAATGACTGGGTGTTACCAGTTGGGAAGGGGGAGGGGGGTGTCCTTACACAGTCTGACACTGGCAGCACTGATTGGACAGTGTCAGACTCTGCAGGGAAACACCCCCAACTGGTAACACCCAGCCGATCCTTTATTGCAGACTGCTGGCAAATCATTCACAAACTTCTAGGGAGAACTATAAAGGAACGGCATAACACAGCGGGATAAGAATAGATGCTCCAGAATTGTAATTACATGGGGAATGCAAGTAGTCAGGAGAGGTGAGAGCTCTTCTTCAACATCAGGGATTCAGTATCGTTCATAAGCTGAAAAGATGCTATAAAAAGTTTTACTAATTGCTATTTTTTCTTCTTAGAGTAAATCAAATCATTCATATTTTTATTAACCTGGGATAAGTTAGCCCTGTGCTCACCGTCGCCCCCTGTGGAGTGGAGCAGTAAAAGAGACGACAGCTCTAAGCACATTTCTATAACATTATTTCTTGTGATAAAGTAAAATATCCTTGCATTATACTCCCCCATGCAGATAAAGCTCAAAGGGCTTATCTGGGTTTTAAAAATGAATGAGCTAGCCTGTGATCAGTGGGGGATCGGTCTGAGCGCCAATCAGCTGTTTGAAGGACTGTGACGCTCAGGCGAGTGCTGCAGCCTCTTCATGGGTTACACTGGTCCATGCGGCACAAAGGGTAGCGCCTATGCTGGGAATTGCAGCTTTTTCCCCATTTGTGGCAGCTTCAAACTGGTGATCGATCCACCAATCCAATATGAAACAAAGAACTGACCCACCACATAGGACAGAGCTTCTGATAAAAGTACCCACCGCACAACTACTAAAATCGCCTCGTTATTATCCGCTGGTTTACCATTGCTGTCAAATGTATTGCCCCGTGATTGCTTTTGCTTGTTTTAAAAAAAATTTCTCTCTCCCCAGATAATTCATGTCCTGAGAAGAGTCTATCAATTTTTAAAGCTTGTATAATCCATTAAATACTTGACTAGCTGCACAGGAGAAGATGGGAATATCCCTTAAACATTGCCAAATTATTGATTTAAAAGGGTTCATCCCACGAAAAATATTCTACAGTTTTCAAACCAGCACCTGGATCTGAAGACTTTTGTAATTGCATGTAATTAAAAATTAAGCATAGCCAGTGAGTTATTCAATAAACCCTATCTGTATAGCGCCACCTGCTGTTCGTTTTTTTTCCTATTTCTTTGACCTGCTCACTGAGGTGGCCGCACAATGCTCAGTTTTATCTTTCAACTGCCTCCTCAGCTGTGATAGGAAGAGCAGGGACACACCCCCTTAGCTGCAGCAGAAAACACACTCCCCTTGAGCTTTCAGCTTGATATAAATGTACCACAGCCGAACCAAACAGCTGATTGATGGGGGTGCCAAGAGTCGCCCCCTAACTATTTGATATTTATGGTCTATCCCGAGGATAGGTCATCAGTATGCCGATTCCAGAAAACCGCTTTAAAGGTTCCTTCACACACAGTTTTCATCCTAGGGAAATGTTTTGTTTAAAAACATTTTTGTAGCATTTTTGAGACGTTTTTGCCTATTTCTATGTGTGAACCCATCCTAAGGGTCATTGGAAGTCATTGACTAAGACCAGCACTTTACATTGGTCTTTGTATCCCCCTGCACTGGAGGAGAACATGGATCACAGCCGGGTGCGTGCCACAATTTGCTTTTTAACTCAGAAATGTCCTTTCCTCGTCCACAAAACGGGCAAGAATAGGACATGTCCTATCTTTTATGCAGGAGAGTAAAAAAGAAAAAAAAAAAAGGGGAAGTTAATCAGGTTACTTGGGGATATTAAATCCCTCAAAGAACATGATAAAACGGGCTCCTGATGAAGGGGAGATTCCCCGAAACGCGTCGAGCCAGATAACTATTAAAGGTGAAAGACTGGAAGCTTGTGAGTCCGGCTGATGTCCTTCACTGAGATTCTACAGGCGATCCTGGCCGGGGGGGTGATGTCTCAGGTGTCTTGAGTTTATCCTAGAGACAGCCCCCTTGTGAAGTAAGTTCTTACTGGATTACTTACTAGTTGATTTTATGTCCTCTTTTTTCCCCATGTGGGATTATTTTACTCTCTGAAATTAACGCGTAACCACTGGGACAAGTGGTGCAACTATTACAGAAGCCACGTCCTACAAGATTTTTTGTTTGTAAATTATAACTTATCGATTGTCTGATCTGGCGCTTTCTTGAAAATACCCTTCCTTTTCTCTTGTTCCTCTTCTGTGTAGGCTGAGTCGATCTCAGCTTTACCATCTGTCCACCATTTATGACTTTTATGCAGGGCCGGGGAACGGACATACGGATGCGGACAGGCTGCAGCCGCCACTCCAGCGATTTCTCAAGGTTTTTCAAGCTGTTGTTCGCCCAGCACAACTACATCAGGTGGGTAGGACTAGTTTCCGCCTTCCCCTGTACTTTTACCATTTAATATTGCCCTCTGTGCGCTGTTTATGTTTTTTTTAATAGACTGAGTTTAATAACGATGATAACTATGTTCACTGGCGTGATGGAGTCCAAATAGACAGTCTCTTGGCGCCCGCCGAGAGGAGCTTTTCCTGGCATATATGCTAAACATAGGGCTGAGATGCTTTCTGCACAGAGTCTTAGAGATCTGAACTCTTGGAAAAGATGAATTTCATAAAAACCAATAACAGATATTTCTAAGACCTGGGAATGTAGGGACAGTCCTGAATGCAGAGTGTCATCAATATTACAAGCGTGGGTGGGGATAGGAAGAATTAATCAAGTGAGAAAATCCAAAGCATCAATAATCTTGCTCTACAGGGTGGGTCAATGAACTGCCTTCAGTGCTGCCTCTGTCGCCACAATCAAAGAGTCTTTAGCTGTTATCAGACACTTCCATCAGCTGCAAAAGTGGCAGCTTTCCAATAATGCTGACACCCTTCTCCCCCAGGGTGAGGTCAGCGATGGCAGGAGATGGACACTGTCTCTGCACTGCATACATCTTGTTAGCTGACACTATATTAGCAAGTGGCCCCAGCCTGATCTGTGACCTTGACATTGACCTGCAGACAGCCCTACAGATCAGGGAAGCCTGAAATCAATGAGCGAGCCGAGCAGCATCCGGGTGACGCCGTCGCATCCAGTCAGGCTCTAGTAGAGAATTCGGTGCTCCCTGTAACACAATTTTTTAAGCTGCAATATTCTGGTCAGTATTTGTAAGCCAAAACCAAGTGCACCATTGGGGCTGAGGCACTCAACTGTTTTGCAGATTGGATGCAGACCCATTCATGTCAATGGGGTCGCAAAAGATGCAGGCAGCATAAACGTGGGATCAACGCAGATAAACGTAGGAAAAAGGGAAGCTAGAACTGGCGATGCTACCCAATGATGAATTCAGAGAGCGGGCATCTCTTCCATATGTTTATTGACTGTGTATAAACAACGCGTTTCAGAACTGATATAGTACTAGTCAGGTCCCGAAATGCATCACTTGTATACATTTATAACCATATGGAAGAGATGCCAACTCTCTGGCATCTCTTTGACACTTTCAAAAATTTGGCACACAGACTAATGTATGTCTATGCCAGGGCTCGCCAACCTGTGGCTCTCCAGCTGCTGCAAAACTATGCAATGTATAACACTATGGGACACGTTTATACAGACCAGTGTTTTAGACAGCTTCCTTGCTGTCTTATATTTAGACCATTTTCTACTCCTAAAGCAGGCATGGAAAATAGTAAATAAGACGGGCCTACCAGCCCTTCCCCGCCCACTTTTTTAGACCGGTCTTAATACCCCTTGTGCTGCCGGTGAATGCGCAAAATTATGTAGCTGCGCCAGCCTCTAGATAACTTCAGCGTATCAACCACCTGTCTAAATATACGCAAGCTTCCTTGCTGGCATAGATTTAGACTATTTTCTATGCCTAAAATAGGCGTAGAAAATGGTAAATCAGACAGGCCTGCCGGCCCGTCCCCTTCCCTGCCCACTTTTTTAAACCTGGCGTCTGCGGGGATTGCTGTGTAAAGGATCTTTGCGTGGCAATCTACCCGAGTAATACGTCTAATTTAGGCGGATTTCTGTTTGATAAATGACCCCCAATATGTTTATAAAATGTATACCACTATATGTCTATATGTTTACCACTATATGTCTACATAATGTATACTGCTATATGTCTATATAATGTATACCACTGTATGTCTATATAATGTATACCGATATATATTTATACAATGTATACCGCTGTATGTCTATATAATGTATACCGCTGTATGTCTATATAATATATACCACTATATGTCTATACAGTGTATGCCACCATGTCTATACAATGTATACCGATATATATTTATACAATGTATACCGCTGTATGTCTATATAATGTATACCACTATATGTCTATATAATGTATACCGATATATGTCTGTAGAATGTACACTGATGACCAGGTATATTCATTTTAAAACATAACTTTTACTAGATATGCCATAAAACAATAAAAAAAAATGTTAAAAAAACCACAACTCAGTGAGCAGACGAGAGGACTGAACCTCTACCGACACATTCCACTTGATCACATGTCATCTAATAGTCTGATGGTTAGAGAAAAGATACAATCCTACCAGTTCCAGACGTGTGAATGGTTGTTCAGTGTGTACTAGAACAATATCCTTCACTGCAGTGGCCGAGGATATTGGGGACGGGTGCTTTGTAACAATGATAATCGGTGGCGTAAACTGATGACCCTAGTCAATGGTTCCCTCACAATGCGATCATTGAAGGGGACTAGTACATTTAATACCGAGTGGGGAGGGAAGTTATTCAAAAATAGGCACAGTGGATTCACCGTTTACGCACGGTGACTCCACTGGGCCTCAATGAGCATTTAGCTACCGATAAGTGGGGTCGCCCCTTTTGGGGCGGGTGCTCTGCTTTTAGGCAGGGATAACCGATTGGGTGACCCTAGGGCAGGGGTAGGCAACCTTCGGCTCTCCAGCTGTTGTGAAACTACAACTCCCAGCATGTATACTTACTCTGCTCTTCTGTGAACTTCCATAGAAATGAATAGAGCATGCTGGGAATTGTAGTTTCACAGCAGCTGTAGAGCCGCAGGTTGCTGATCCCTGCCCTAGGGTGAGCTGGATCCCGATCAAATACTCTATCAGCTGGATGACCATAGCAGCACCACTCCGATCCAAAGAAATTTTCCATATCCAGGTTTCGTGAGTAACAAGAATTATCAAAAAATACCCCTTCAAGTTAGCCCCCTTTTCCCTTCTAGACCCATTTGCATCCATCAGAGCCCAGTCTATTGACTTTTGTCTCATTGCTTTAAATCACCCGTTTCCAATCTTTTACTGTCCACTGTTCGTACCTTTTTGCAAACTCGATCCAACGCTTTTTATGACGATAATGTGAGAGCAGGTTGTAATTTGTAGTATACGTGAAGAAAAAGATTGCTATACCACCATGAGCAAAACAGTAACAATGCAGTTACATGACAAGAATCTGCAGAACTAATCATATGCTAAATAGTTGCAAGTCCAATTTATGTATGAGATAGCCAAGATGATTGTCTATAAAATGATGGGAGTCTCAGGTTCCAAGCTGTAGTAAATGGTGAGATATGGAGCCTGAAAGTCAAAAGTTCAAAACATTGTTGCCCTTTTGCTCGTCAGTGTATACCACTATATGTCTGTACAATGTATACCACTATATGTCTGTACAATGTATACTGCTATATGTCTGTACAATGTATACCCTTATATGTCTGTACAATGTATACCACTATATGTCTGTACAATGTATACTGCTATATGTCTGTACAATGTATACCCTTATATGTCTGTACAATGTATACCACTACATGTCTGTACAATGTATACCACTATATGTCTGTACAATGTATACTGCTATATGGCTGTACAATGTATACTGCTATATGGCTGTACAATGTATACCACTATATGTCTGTACAATGTATACCGCTATATGTCTGTACAATGTATACTGCTATATGGCTGTACAATGTATACCGCTATATGTCTATACAATGTATACTGCTATATGTCTGTACAATGTATACCACTATATGTCTGTACAATGTATACCACTATATGTCTGTACAATGTATACCACTATATGTCTATACAATGTATACCACTATGTGTCTATATAATGTATACCGCTATATGTCTATACAATGTATACCACTATATGTCTGTACAATGTATACCACTATATGTCTGTACAATGTATACCACTATATGTCTGTACAATATATACCACTATACACTGCAGTGGCATGCTGCAGTTTCTGCTCCCTCACTGCCTCACCCGTGGCTGTGTCCTGTACCATACAGCGTGGCTCATTACATATGGGGCAGTATTGCACTGTTTGAGTAACTCCTCTATAACCTCAGCCACTATGCCCACGTAAAGAACATGACATCCCTGCCATGTAGTTTTCCCGTAGGACCTAGATTGGTTAGGACAAAAAAGTACTGAGAGTTCACATATGGCAACAGTCCAAAGAAATATACACATACATAAAACAGATAATAAAGTCTAAGAACAGTCACATGGATATCCAGAGGGGTCTCTCTCCACACCTCACCATCTCAGAGATGAAGTTTACGGAAGCCTGAACCTAATTTGCCGACTGACAATACAATGATGTAATAATTATGAGGATTATGGTTTATACCTTCAGGAGGAAATATGAGCTTATTCACCTTGTTTCTAACCTCAGTCCTGTGAGCTCATTTAATCTGCATCCATTTTGTTTGAACATCTGTAGACTGATTTATGACAATCTCATATCTTCCTCAAAAAGGAAGCAACTCAAAAAACGAAGCATTCGAGAAAATTTCTTACAACAACATCGAAGTTCTTTGGAAAAATAAGTTGACTTTCAGGTCTCAGATACCGGATGTCTACAGCAGGGCTGGCCAACCTGCGGCCCTCCAGCTGTTGTAAAACTACAATTCCCACCATGCCCTGCTGTAGGCTGATAGCTGTAGGCTGTCTGGGCATGCTGGGAGTTCTAGTTTTGCAACAGCTGGAGAGCCGCAGGTTGGCCATCCCTGGTCTACAGCTATTTCCCCAAAACCTGAACTTTGAACTTCATGGAACTATCTTGGCACTCTAGGGTACTATCTGGGCACTGTTTGGCGCTATTTATCTGGGCACTCTATTGCACTACAACAGTACTGCACAACACTATTTGTATGAGCAATGCAGCACTATCTTGGCGCTGTTACATTTCTAACGTGTTTTTTTAGCCAGGTGTTCCAGAGGAAAGCCTATGAAAAACATGACCGAAAAATGCCATACCCACAGTATGCTGAGTTATTGAAAAAAATGCCACAAATCCCTAAACCACAGTGTATGTACTGTGATAAATATCTTCTGGCACTCTGCAGTGTATGTACCGTTCATGTACTTTACAACATATAGGGAAGAATATGCAGGGAAATAAATGTCGAAATAGACAATATGGAGCATGGGTGTGGTAGTGGATCTGGCTTTCACAGTGGCTGTCCTCACATCGTTGCTCCCCAGACAGAGCTGTACAGTGAAAGAAGGGAGCACCCTTTCTTCCCTTGGGGCTCACTCTGGTTTTAGGACTCCTGCCTGATGGTAGGTGAAGTGCCTGTGATGTTAAATGTCTGTATGGGTGCAAGGCAGGGCGCAAGGAGTGCAATGGCCAGCATATGGTGTAGAAATCAAAAAACCAGGCCAGTGATAGAAGAATAAACCTTTCTCTTTGCTGTAGTGTGAAATGGGTGTTGTAGTACTTCCAACTATAGTCGAGACAGTTCTAACTGTACAATTCTCTCCCAGACAATGAGCAAGGATGGGAGTTATGGCTTCGTTTCTATCTTGCTGAAGTCTTTCTCAGTAGAATCCATGGCAGCAACAGTACCTTGGCAATTATGAATATAGTGTTTACTGCGGAATACAGACTTGGACACGTCTGGTCAGGAGGTATCCAAGTGTAAAGAGGGCCTTAATGGTGTCCCTTACAGCAGCAAAGTCTGAATGGCTGTAGTAGCAGGTTACCTTGCTAATTCCTATACTTTGCCATGAAGATTGTACGTTCTCCTTTATCTTTTTCTTCTTCTCTTTCTGCAAAGATCTGTTGCAGAAGTCTCTGAAGCTTTCTGGGCCTGAGATGAGGGAGCACATCGACTCTGCCTCCTCTCTCTCTGAATTCTCCCTAGAACAACCTCATGCTAGGGTTGGAACCAGCCAGACCGCTCTAGCCTTCATTTCAAGCACACTAAGGTCGGCATTACATTGATTTGGTCGTGGAACCAGTAGTACGGCCATTTCTCCAAATTGTCCCACTAGCCATTTTTCAGCAGGACAATGCCAGGTCGTATGCTGCTCATGCTACTGTGAGCAGCCTGCATGGCCTAAACATTCTACGGTGGCCTGCAGTGTGTCTGGACTTGTCCCCCATCGAGCACATCTGGGATGTCATTGGTCGGCAATTTTAAATCTTGATGATTTGCATGCCCAAGTGCATTCAATGAGGCAGAACATTCCTCAGACAATCATGAATAACCTCACTGATAGCATGCCAAGGCATGTAAGTTTGTGTATTTCTGCACGTGGTGCTCATACTCGATTCTGAATAAATCGAGATGTTTCAAATATTTTGTTTTCATTTCTTTTATCATTTGCATATCATTAACATGTCCAAAAAGACAAATGTCTTTTTTCGGTCTTATATACTATGTTACTATGTTACTATGTTACTATGTTACCTGTGATTTCCATAATTCCATGACTTTTCCTTCTTGGTGTTGCAATTTCAATGTAGATGAGTGTATATACTCCATAACATCAAGATAAACCTCATTCTTTCTCATCCTCCCAAAAGCATGACTTTTGTCTTCTGCATTACTCAATGCTCCTAAAGCTACATGAAGTTATTAAGCACTTTTGCTGGTGTGAGCTGGCACCGGGGTAGTCTGCATAGTTAATGGAAATGTTACTCCAATCAGCGTTATTTGGAAAGATATTTAAATAGAAAGACCTTCAAGTTTCTGGCAATAAGGTCTTAATTTCCTGTCATACATATTTTAAATGAGACATCTACAAATGGTCTGGTGTGACTGAAAGAAAGGGTGGGGTGCGCTGATGGGAAACAGAGACCGTCTGCCCAATCTCTATAATTCTGCCAGGCTCCGACGAGAGGTCTCAAGCTCGTCACCATTTTCCTGCGCAGATTTGAATATGTAAATAGTCTCATGTGCTCTCCAAAGCTGATAATATACAGTATTTTGTTCCCTACTTTATCCTGGGAGATTATTTTTTTTAACCCAAATTATTTTGCATTGTTAATATTTAAATCCACATTAAATCCAGATTAGTGCCGGGGAGATATGACAAGATATTTACACGAAACAAAAAACATCAAATTACTGCAGTCAACTCATTCTGAGAAATCCTTTTGTGCGGTGACGGCGTCCGCTCAGACGGGTTAAGAGAATGGCGCGGTACAGCAGCGTCCACACCTCACGCCATCACCCTCCCTAGTGCTGTGCAACATCCATCACCGGAATTAATAACAGATAAATCCAAAATAAATCAGGATTAGCGTGAACTGCATCTTGGGGTTTAGGAAAATGAAAGGATAAAGAATTCTGCTGCTTAACACTATCACTGCTGGGCGGAGGGGCTAAATGTGTTAATTCCATCCAGGTGAAAAGTCTTTCGTCTCGCGTTTGGTTTTTAAGGGCGCAATTACATGAGATATTCGTGAATGCACGGTCAAAAAAACAAAAAACGGTGGCAATTCATGTCTGGTAAACACGTGCTATAAGGCTACCTGTACAAGTTGCATACTACGCTCAGTTTTTCTGTATGGATTTTCGTGCAGAAAAATCACAGCATAATACAGAATCAGCAAGGTGTATGAGATTCTCATCTACAGTTTGCTGTTTTTTATCTGTGCGGAAATTGACCTGCCGTGCGGACTTAGAAATTGTTTGTGCGGTTTGTGGCGCGGATTTCACCCTTTTCAGTAAAAGGATGAGATATGCGGAAAATATGCATCCAATCCTCACAAAAAACTGCAAGTAACACATGTGGTTTTTGGTGCGGATCTGATGCAGAAACACACATAAATCTGCACAAAAAGCCGTACAGATTTTCTGTTTTAAAATCTGCACCCGTCTGCAGGTAGACTTAGATAACCCACAACTGTGTGCAGGTAGACTTAGATGACCAAGACCCGTGTTCAGGTAGACTTAGATGACCAACACCCGTGTGCAGATACACCTAGATAACCCACACCCCTGTGCAGGTAGACTTAGATAACCCACACCCGTGTTCAGGTAGACTTAGATAACCCACACCCGTGTGCAGATACACTTAGATTACCCACACCCGTGTTCAGGTAGACTTAGATGACCAACAGCCGTGTTCAGGTAGACTTAGACAACCCACACCCGTGTTCAGGTAGACTTAGATAGCCCACACCCGTGTGCAGTTACAGTTAGATAACCCACACCCTGCAGGTAGACTTAGATAACCTGCACCTGTGTGCAAGTAGACTTAGATAACCCGCACCCGTGTGCAGGTAGACTTAGATAACCCACACCCGTGTGCAGGTAGACTTAGATAACCCACACCCGTGTGCAGGTGCACTTAGATAACTCACACCCGTGTGCAGATACACTTAGATAACCCACACCTGTGTGCAGGTACACTTAGATAACCCACACCCGTGTGCAGATACACTTAGATACCCCACACCCGTGTGCAGGTGCACTTAGATAACCCACACCCGTGTACAGGTAGACTTCGATAACCCGCACCCGTGTGCAGGTACACTTGAATAACCCGCACCCGTGTGCAGGTACACTTAGATAACCCGCACTTGTGTGCAGGTACACTTAGATAACCCGCACTTGTGTGCAGGTACACTTAGATAACCCGCACCCGTGTGCAGGTAGACTTAGATAACCCGCATCCGTGAGCAGGTGCACTTGGATAACCCGCACCTGTGTGCAGGTACACTTCGATAACCCACACCCGTGTGCAGGTACACTTGAATAACCCGCACCCGTGTGCAGGTACACTTAGATAACCCGCACTTGTGTGCAGGTACACTTAGATAACCCGCACTTGTGTGCAGGTACACTTAGATAACCCGCACCCGTGTGCATTTACACTTAGATAACCCGCACTCGTGTGCAGGTACTCTTACATACAATAGCTGCTATCTCCTCATATCCCTCTACTGGCATGATTTCTAGATCTCACTTTATCACCTGCAAAAGCAGCAATTCTTAGAGCGAATATAGATGATGTAGGACACGGATGGGCAAACTGCGGCCCTCCAGCTGTTGTAAAACTACAATTTCCACCATGCCCTGCTGTAGGCTCATAGCTGTAAGCAGTCGTCTTTGCATGCTGGGAGTTGTAGTTTTGCAACAGCTGCAGAGCCACAGTTTGCCCATCACTGATGTATGAAAAGTCAACAGGGGCGGACTGGGAACCTAAAACTGTGCAAAAAAACTACAAAAAATTAAAAGTGGCCCCATGTTGTAGACGGGTCCAAATTGACACAAGGCAGGGCCAATATAAGTAGGTCGGGCCAACAACACTGTAGTGCAGCCTAAAATACTGCCACTGCAGAACCAAATACCACAGTGAAGCATAAAATACTACCGTTATAGCATTCAACTCTATCACAGTCCTGAGAATGGCAATACAGTTGAATGCAGGAGGGCACTTTCTTCTGCCAGCCAGGTGCTTAAGTACCAGATCCTCCTAGCATTAATTAATGCTGAGAGCATCAGATCATTATGTAACCAACGAGAGGGCTTTGGTAGTCCCTTGGGTATAGGACCACCAGGAAATTTCCCTGTAGAGTTTTTGGCCAGTCTGTCCCTGTGCATCAGCGAATCACGGACGTGTCCTGTCTGAGTTCTCCACAGACAGCACACATACCCATTGATTTTAATGCGATTGTTTACACATCAGTGATTTTCCACTGATCGTAGGTCAGTAGGAAAAACCATGGAAGCATGCATTATTTTGGTCTGTGACCCAACATGCCCACTGTAGTCTGTGGGTCCGCAAAAAACGACTGACATAACAGGGATGGCATCCGTTTTCTGTTAGTGGCTTTCATGGACCTTTGGTAGAAGATGCTCTGAACACAGATTTTCCGCCTAGCAGTGTAGATGGAATACAAAAGACACATGGAGGCAAAGAAAAAACGAAAACACGGACCAAACACGGATCCATCATGGACGTTGAAGGTGCTGAAGAAAGAAGAGGATACCGGCTGTGTGATCACGTGGATGAGGTGGGTTTATTTATATTATTTTTAACCCCTCAATGGGTATTTTATTTAGCATTCTATCTTAAGAATGCTATAATTTTCTGTTATAGCCATGTTATAACGGAAAATAATAAAGTGAAGTTCGTGTCCCAATTGACTTTAACCCGAACTTTGACCTGAGGTTCGGCAGTCACTGGCCTAGTGAAAGCTGACAGAAGGCCATGGAGCTACTGAGAGCGCCACTGCCTTCTCAAACAGCTGATCGGCGGGAGTCCCGGGTGACACCCACCAATTAGATACTGATGACCTATTCAGAGGATAGGTTATCAATACGGTATATAAGTCTCAGAAAAACCCTTTAATTTTTTTTTTTACATTTTTCTATGTTTCTATCTATATACACTACTCACAAAAAGTTAAGGATATTTGGCTAGATGTTTGGTAGAAGCAGATATGGTGATTTCCTCATCTCAAATAATTTATTGAAACACAAGCCGACCCCAGTGCTGGGTAGACCGCCACAAAATGTCAGTGTCTCAAGAACTTGTCATGTAGCCTTGAGCATCAATTACAGCTTGACAACGACTTCTCCTGCCGTTCACAAGGCGATTTATCGTCTGCTAAGGCATGGCACCCCACTCTTCCGGAAGGGTGGCCTTCAGATCATTGAGGTTCTGGGGTACGGAGTTACGAGCCTCTACACGGCAACTCAGCTGATCCCAAAGGTTTTCAATGGGATTCAGGTCTGGAGAAAGTGCAGCCACTCCATTTGAGGTCCCCCAGTCTCCAGCAGCCGTTCCCTAATGATGTCATCTCGATAAGCTGGTGCATTGTCGTCCACGAAGATTAAATTAGGCCTGTGCTGTTCATGCAGAGGCACAATGACTGGATTAATGATGTTCTTCAGGTAGTATTGGCTTGTCACTGACTAGACACACCTGCTCACACTGTAACATCACCACCACCAAAGGCTCGTCTGGTGACAGCAGTGGCTGATGCACAGCGCTCTCCTTAACATCTCCAACATTGTTGGCGATAGATACTTCCGTTCTCAGTGTCAATACAAAGAGAGAGTATGGACGGTTTGTCTTGGTTTAGATATTATTAATTACGTTCTGCACTTAGTAGTGTAAAGAATAAATCACTTTTGGAGATGATTTGATAGGGAATTTAGATCAGAAGTTAAATTTCACATTTGTATAAACTATTACTTAACGCACTATTTACTAAAATACAATCACCAGGACAAAGGGCCTGGGGAGTTGATTGCCCAAGGATCCAATTAGAGGGATGGGGAAATATGTTTGCGAATTTGATATATACAAAAAAAGAAAAAGAACTGGATCGCACATCCACATGCTATGCTTTGATCTCATCCCTGCTACTTAGCAAAAGACAGCGCTACTTGGCGCATGTGTACCGCCTCATATGCTACATGCTAATTGAGGCATTAGTGTACATTTTGATCAAAAGGCATAAGCCCACTCACCACGCCAAGTTTTCCTTTCTGAGCACCCCCACTGCTTGACAATGCCAAACCTAGCACTGGGCCCCTCCAACCCACCAGAACAGCGACAATGGCCAACGCGCAGCACTGCACCATGTGAACAGTTGTCACAGCTCACCTTATTCAAAGCTCTCAGGAACTTCAACTGAGAGCATGGTAGGTTTATTTATCATGCCTTTTGATCAAAATGTACACTAATGTCTCATTCAGCATGTAGCATAGGAGGCGGTACACATGCGCCAAGTAGCGCTGTCTTTTGCTAAGTAGCAGGGATGATATCAAAGCATAGCATGTGGCTTAATAAATTTGGCTTAAGAAATAGTTCTAAGTGTCCACGGTGTGACTTTTCTGGGGCTGATGACCTACATATGCTCTGGTCTTGCCCAGAATTAAAAGAATAGTGGATTGCGATTAATAATTTTGTTGCTTATGAATGGAGACTCCCGATTCCATTTGTGGTTGAATGCTGGATATTGAGTGATTCCTCCAAGGTAAATTGCCATAAATTTAAAAAGATTCTCTTGAATAGATTACAGATCTTGGCAAGATTCTTGATCTCCCGAGTCCGGTTTTCACAAAATGTTCCAAATTTGAACACTTGGATAAACTTGGTCAATAGGGTTAACAACTATGAGAATGCCCTAAATAAGCAAAGAAATAGTCAGGAGAAATGGACTAAGATATGGGAGGCCTGGAGGTTTTAACTTTTCCCGCCCCCAATTCTATGTCTCAACTACCCATGACCTGTCTTATTCTTTTCTTAATCTTTCTTTCCCTTTTTTTCCCCCTTCCTTATATCTTGTATTGGAATGATAGAGGGTGTTGACAAGGGTAGGGAGGGGTGGGGAATGGGTGGTTATGAGCAAGGTAAAATAATAATAATTCTATATTGTAATTTTGTATGAAAATGACAATGATTTGTACATCTTTCACTTTAATAAAAAATTAAAAAAAAATTTTTTTTTTTATATTATAAACACATTATCACATTGCTGAAAAAAAACATTGTTGGCGGCCATCATTTCTGCTCAGCGTGAATTAACTTTCATCAGTGAACAGCACTGAGGCCCACTGGTCCCTCGTCCAGCGTAAATTGCTCCCTGGACCATGCAAGGTGGTGACGCCTGTGCCTGGTGGTGCGGTCAGATACCCTAGCAGGTTGTCTAGCACGCAGACCACGCTGATGTAAATGGTTTTGAATGGTCTTAGGTGACACTTGGCTGCCTCTTAACGCTCTTAAATGTGCCTGGAGTTGTGTGGCATTCACCTACCAGTTAAGCAGGGCATTGTTCACAATGAAGTGGTCATCAGTGTGGGATGTGACCAAAGGACGTCCACTTCTCTGCCTTTCTGATACTCTTTCTGTGACTCTACAACCTGCGGATGACGCTCTGTGACACTCTAAGCTCAGTGGCCACTTCTGTCTGAGAACATCCTACTTGAAGCCTCGCAATGGCGAGGTACGGGTGATCAATTACTATGTGTCGTCTTGGTCTCAAAATGTCAAAATATGAACAGCATGATGAGGAGGACTGTTTAAATACAATTCTAATTGAACCATGAAAATTAATGGGTGATTCATGGATTAAACTCCTGTTGGGAATGTCGCTGTTAAGCCCCTTGTTAGAGAACAGCAAGTTGTGCAAAAAGTCCTGAAACACTGAACAGCTGGACATGTGCATTCAAAAGTTTAGAGAGGGTCACATTAAATGGGTTTGTCTTATCACAGACAATCAGAGCATATAGCTAGGATATGCCCCTATTGTCTTATAGGTGCGGGTCCCACCGCTGGGACCCGCACCAATATCTAGAACGGAGCCCCGAAAGTAGTGGAGGGCGCACTGTGCATGTGCAGCTGCCCTCCATTCATTTTCTATGGGGCTGCTGAAAATAGGCGAGCACTGGCGAGAATAACAATACATTAGTAAATGCCTTGTATTAACTTTCTCTACATGATAAATGCTAGTTTCTGAAGTGACTCAACCCCTTTAACGTCGCATGCACATAACCACATGAAAAACCATATTTTTGGCAGTGTGTTTTCATATGGTGTTCCTTATGGGGACTGTATGAATTCTAAATACTTCCTTGTGAGTTCCATATGGCATTTCCAAAGGTACGGCATGAGTTCAGATATAATTTCCTACCAGCAATTTAGAGAATAAAATTGGTACTCATGCGGTACTCATGTATTCACACAAATGCAATTTTTGAAATTGCTATTTTTAAGCCTCCACTGAAATCCGGCACACAGAGTCCATGCAAAAAATCTAAGTACAAACACACATGGTCATACAGAGCTTCAGACACCTCTACAGGAGAACAATACCGCCGCATGACAACTTGGAGCTGGTATGGAGCCACCATTTTTGGAAAACTCCATGCCAAATCCTCTGTGAATTCAAAACGTACCATTCATCTTGATAGTAGTGTATGATATGACAGCACAGAGGAAGCCATTTTTGCAGGTCACATTTGCAGAACATACAAGAGCTCCAGTGGTGGGGCGACAGCAACTGGATGATTATTACCACAAGACTCTGCAGTAAAACAAGCCGCTCTGTTACTAATGAGGCCACTGCTCAGCAGCCTTTCATTTTTTTTGAAGTTTGCACATCATATTCTTACATTCTCCATATGGACGCAGGAAAAAAAAAAAAGAAAAGGAACCGCCCTCTGTCACCAGTCCACATATTTAATCCATGTGCGTATGTCAAACTTAATTACAGTGTGTTGGGGGAAAGAAAATAACAAGTAAGTCCTGCGACGGCAGAAATAAAAGAGTTGCTGTAATAAGTGTAATTCTGTCAAAGCTGTTAGTCGCAAATGTAACCCCGAAACACGAGAGATGTAATGGAGGTCTCCGGCTCTGTAGAACAATTAGTCGAAAAAGTCGGTACAATTAAAAGTTTATATATCCGTGTGAGACCACCATGAGCCCTGGCAGATTTTCTTTCTCCAAGAGAAATTGACCCATTTTGCAAACCATAAAAGCTGATTAACAAAGTAAAAGAATCACATATGTTACATGACTACAAACCAATGACATCTTACTTTTAGTCTGCCGGACTGGATGAGCGAAGCTCCTGAGGTGGACATGCTAAGAAAAGTCTGAATTTTGCACAGGCTTAAAAGTACAATGGGTATGAATTTTGGGCTACAAAATACCTTTAGTGGCAACTTTTTTTTATAAACAGAAGCAGGCCTGGTCATCTACAAAGGGCTATGGGCCAGGCTTCTCTGTCTACCAGAGATGGACAGACTGGGTCCGCCAAAGCAGGAGAGGCTCTTATATGGCAGCTCTCTGTTCTGACTTATGAGACAACCCCATTAAAGAGAATGTGTCATCAGAAAAGACCCTACTGTTTTAAGGATAACTGTCACATTTAGACCCTAATTTCAGTTTTCATATATGTAGTTACTAATATGATAATATTCCTGAATCAATAACTATTAGACTTACTTACCCCTTATTTAATAAGATTCAGCCCTTAGCAACCAGTCTGCATAAAACTGAAATTTCACTATTCTGTTAAGATGGCCGCCCTCAGCCCTGAGGCTAATCCATAGGACGCCTGCAGTGAAGTTAGTGAAGACCAGCTCTGTATAGGGGGGTCTTGCAGTGAAGTTCCCAGGTCTGGCTGAAGCCTATAGTCCTCCTACAAGCTCTTCTCTTATCAGATAAGGCTGTCATTTATACACTGAGCAGCCACATTGTCCTGCACTGCTAAGGGAGTGTCTGCCAAGCACAGGCATGTGGAGAAGTTCACACACACAGCCCAGCACTGTTATCTCCTGTCAGGAAGAACCTGGCTTTTTATACATTCCCTTACAATGTTGACTCACTATCAGTTCCCAGTGCACGCAGCGTGCTCCGTCCTCTATCTGGCAGACGGAAGGAGCATAGCAACCTGATTTTATCTCAGGTAAATATAGCCAATACTGGGGACTTTTAGGTGGCTTTTAGGGGTTATTTATTTAAGAATCAGAAATTAAAACAGGGCCAACAAGGTGATATTAATCACCAAAATCCAATAGTAAAAAAAAAAAAATTTGACAGTTATACTTTAAATCAAGGGCTTATGATATATTTTAAAAATATTTTAGTCACATTCGTCCCATGCATTATTATAAAATCCTGAAATCTTGAAATTTTCACTTTGACCAGCTAGCCTCAAAATAGGATGACACTTCCTGTTCTCTAGAGCTTGTTTCTTAGCAGTCATCTCAGTATCATCACAGACAGGATTAAAATGACAGGTACAATAAGTGTGGGTACATAGATGGATAGATAATACAAGATCCAACATTCAAAATAGGTGATGACACAGCTCATCTCCTCCTCCTCTCTGTACAATCTGCTCTGCTTAGGTCACAGAGTATACCTGTATGACACTCCAACAGAAGTCAATGAGTCATCTCCAGACTACAGGTTCTTGTGGTCCATGTGTCTGTTGTAAAGGCAACTCATCTCTTCCCCCTCCCTGCACAGTGACCTCTACACAGGTCACAAAGCCTACCCACAACACTCTCCCATAGAATTCAATGAGTCATCTCCAGATCACAGGTTCCTATGGTCCATGTAGCTGTTATAAAGGCAAATCAATGAATCTGCTCAGGCAACATGGCTGCTTCCATAATCAGGCACAGAAAACAGAATAAAAAAAAATCTACAGTCAGCAAATCAAAACAGATTAGAAGAAAAGCATATGTATTAGTATCTGGTTTTAATTAGTAAAACATATAGGTGATCCATTCTCTTTAAGGTCAAATGTAGGCTGTGACTCTAATTAATGCAACATTTATGTTCCCCCCAGCTGAGCTCACCATCATAACTATCCTGTACAAAGGTTTATACCTTTACCGCACTGTCCTACCAGCAATCTACTTTGATGCTGACAAAGATTAATGCTCATCATAAGAAGCCCTTAGCCTCACAAGGGGGTTGGATATTACTTAGGATTTTAGGAGATTATGGTATGAAAAGATAATTCGATCAGTTCTGTCTGCATATTTTCGGTGGCTGTATATGTGTTAGAGGGATGCGCTTGGATGACAGCTCGAGGATCAAAGAAGCCTTGGTCACAAGGTCAACATTTGACCCGCATTCTGAAAACAGCAGGCCGATTGATCACAACTGGTCTACCAAACCTAGATACTGTAGTGGTGAAGTTTCTGCAAACTTTTATGGAAAGGACTTTAGTTGAAACAAATGTTCCTTCCTATCTATATACCTGCCCGTATCTGCAGAAATGCTCAGTAATATTTTACTGTCCTGTGTTTCTCCCATTAGGCTAATGAATTCATCTTTGATGTTCACATGCTCCGATCCCTCCCCTATCTTCCGTCTCTCCTCTCTTCCCAGGCTTGCTGGATACAAGTATCTCGTTTGACACAAGGAAGTTTCCAGGGAGAATTTTTCCCATGGCTCCGTCCCTCGGTTCAGTTTAGCTGTTCAGTATTTATAGCAACACGAAGTTCTTAATGGGCCAATTTGTTTTAATTTCCAGTGCTTTTGTGTTTAGCTTGCCCTCAGCTGTGGGCAGCCTTTTCATTGCTTTATTGCCAGGGTGTGTTAGGGAGAGCATGAGGAGGGGGGGTGCCGTACTTACAGGGATACAAGATGCACTGGGCACAGAGCAGCTCTCTGCAAATTTACTGTTCTCGAAAGCTGGTTTTCTCATTGAGGGAGAAAAGGTATGCAGTGAGTGCCTGAGACAAAGACACAGAGACAGGCAGTATGCCAAGCAGGGCCTGCTGCCAAAGCACATATAAGTAGGACCAGCTCCGAGCAGGCAAATCAGAAACACATGTTGGGGAACACAGGCTACTAGCTATTCACTATTGCTGACAAGTCTCCAAAGAAACACTTTCCTCCAGTCTGCGAGTGGCCCGGCAAAGATGAGAATCTTGGACTGAGGAACAGGTGCTAAACGAGGATAAAGGGGCAGCAAATTTACAGATCAATGAAGCTGAGGTGCGAGGGGTATAACTTGTGATTCACTCATTTAAATGCCCGCTCTCTTTATATTCAGGAGTCCAGAGGGCGGTCCTATCAATGACTGACAGCTATCTGTACACAGTCATACAGGGACGACGGCCAATCACTACAGAGGACTGGCCACTGGACTCCTAAGCCTAGAAGGAGCAGGGAATTAAATTAATGAAATATAAATTATACTATATATACAAAACTATATGTCAGATTTTTCAATCTATAAGATGCAACAGACCAGAAGACACATCTAGGTTTTAGAAGAGGAAAGTAGTGTAAGGAAAAAAAAATATTTTTCATCAGACCTCCGATCAGACCCCCAATGTTCATCAGACCTCCGATTAGAGCCCCGATTTTGACCAGACCTCAGATCAGACCCCCAATGTTCATCAGACCTCAGATCAGAGCCCTGATGTTGACCAGACCTTAGATCAGACCCCCAATGTTCATCAGACTTTAGATAAAAGCCCCAATGTTCACCAGACCTCAGATCAGAGCCCCAATGTTCACCAGACCTCAGATCAGACCCCCAATGTAAATCAGACCTCAGATCAGACCACAAATTTTAATCAGACCTCAGGTCAGACCACCAATGTTAATCAGACCTCAGGTCAGACCACCAATGTTAATCAGATCTCAGGTCAGACCACCAATGTTAATCAGATCTCAGATCAAACCATCAATATTCATCAGACCTCAGATCAGACCACCAATGTTAACCAGACCTCAGTCTCATGTGGTCCTGTGACCTTCATCAGACCTAAGGTCAGACAAAAAAATTAACTAAACAACTTACCTCTCTACCGCCACTTGGGAGATCCAGCATGCTCTTCCTGCAGCACTGCACTGTGTCCTGATGTTGCACAGCATGAGGTTATATTGCATGCTTATGCACACTTCATCCTGACGCTGTACACGGCGCCATGTAGTGGACCAGGGAGTGGTGAGTAATACTAGAATTAGCAGCACTTCAATCATCGCTCACCGCACCTCCTATGTACTAATAGGTGTTTCCATAATGGAAGCATTCATTAGTATTTGCTTTATAAGACACTAAGCCATTTCTCAGAGTTTTGGGGAAAATTTTGCGTCTTATAGAGTGAAAAATATATTGTACTAATCCTCTTAGCTCCTACAGCTATGGGACATGCTGCCTGCAGATGACCACATTTTTATGTGTCAGGTTCCCTTTAAAGGGAATCTATAAGCATGATTTTGGACTATTATCCGCAGAACTATATTAGTAGTACTACATATATATATTATTTGCCTACTGCTTTTCTTCCTTCTGCTATCAGCACTCAAAGCTGCACTGAAATATATTGTCAGGACTGCTGTGTGCACGTTCAGGAGTCCTCTCAACTATGTTAGTGTAGTACAGAAGACCAGATTGTGTATTTCAGCGTGGCTTTGAGCAGTGGGGGAATGAGGGGCAGCAGAAAAATAAGAAATAGTGATCTGGACTTCTTATCTGCCATACTAGTCATGTAACACTGCAGATAATAGACCTTATTTGAGACGACAGACTCCCTTTGACCGTCCATACATGTAAATGTTTTGATCTTGGCGGTAGACATAAGTGGACACATTCTCATTAGTCCCATGGATGAATATTACAGGCTATTTAGTACATTACTGTTCATGAACATGTGGCCTCTTGAGACGTGGGGCACATCCTAGGAATATTACAGCCTATCGGCCTGGTCTACATAGTGGCTGCTTTCCACACTTCTAGTAGTAGGCCACATCAGGGAACTTGGTCCAAATGTAATGGGAATACTGAAGGAAAATGCATTGAATATATTTAAAAAATATTTAATATCATTTTTAGATTTCACAAAGCTGGGAAACTTAAGACACTGTAGCCTTCACCACCCCCTCCCTGAATACAGATTTGTGGAATGCTGACTCCATTGCAGAAGAGAAACGGGGAGGGCCGGATTCCTTAGTAAGTCTTGCTGTACTTTCTTAAATATAATTAGATGCGCCTCATTAGTTCACACTGAAGGCCCTTTGTACTTTTTTGGAGCTGGGTTTGCTATACGCTCTGCCGGCCGCAGTGTGTAGCACCCCTGGCCTGCGGAAGCTGTGCCCTTTCATCTCCCAGTTTTATCCTCTTTCCACGCTTTAACAAAACACTTTGTCATTTCCTTTGTTTTTCACGGGCTCTTTCCAGCTGTGTCACTTGTCTTTGAGTACACACAGCAGCTGTTAGATGAAGTGCACACCTAACTTGGCCTCCTGAGATTTTAGTGGTGCAAACTCAGCACCAACCTCAAATCCTGCACCTTTCTTTCACCTTGCACTTCACACAGAAGCTAGAAACGTTCCTCTCCTTATGGGCTCCTGTCAGAGCACTAATAAAGCCAGGGGCATTTTCACTTTTACAAAGCAATCAATGTTTCCTCTGATAGATAAAGAACCTCCAGAGAACACCTGAGAAATGCTGACAGTCAGAGACAACCCCGACGAGAAGCCTATCCCTATGCATTACATAGATTGATATGTTCTGCATCAGTATATAAGGGTCTGTTCATATGACATTAACAGTCTGTTCACATGCAGTTCTTTGGCGCATTTCTGTCTCAAAATCGTCTCCAAAAACACCTCAAAACCCATTAATTTCAGTGGGGAGCAGCTTTTGGATAATGTGGATAAAAAGAAGGAGCATGCCTTATCTTGGGGCAGAGTCTGCTCCGAATCCCCTATTGAAATGAATGGAAGTAAGGGTGCACCACCAATGAGGCCAGGTGAGGCGTCTGCCTGAGGCAGCACCAGGTAGAGGCAAGAGGGGGCAGCGGAAGGGACATGGGTAATGAGCGCTTTCATTGTGGCAAAGGGGTTAGGTTAAGAAATTGGCATGGGTCGGTGGGGGAGGCGCCGCTTCAGTTTTCGCCCCAGGCAGCTGAAAGGCTAGGTGCACCCCTGAATGGAAGAGTTAAAAAAAATGCCCCATACGTGTCTGCATGCTTTTTAAGCACAGATGTAGAAAACCGCATCAAAGATGTGTAAAAAACCACATCAAAAACATGCTGCAAAAATAAAGTGTGGATTCTGCACTAAATTTTGTAGGCGGATTGACAAAATCTGTCAAGGCCATGTATTATAGGTATATGATTAATTTCTCGATGTATACACTAGACAGAAGGTGCAATGTATCCCACTATACAGGTGCAGGGTAGTGGAATAGTTTTTGCACTTCATTATAGTGAGTAACAGCTGACGGTTTATGTCTGACTGGGTCTCTGACGGTTCTCTGGTTATAATCTGTTTTTTCTTGTTCAATCTGGCAGTGGGGAAGAACGTCCCCCAAAATGTATTGAGACCCTCAAGGTTGCAGCCTCATGAGGACATGGGGACATTTGTGCATCGCTCACGTGGACAGAGGTGAGCCTATCAGTAGTGTGGGGTTTCCCATCAAAGCCATTTGGGGAGTTGGTAAAGTTAGCCCTATGTATACATCTGGTCAATATATAGGAGGCTTTCCCTGCACAGTGACCGAATGTGATGTGAACAGAGTCTATACACATTGGTTCACATCTATTCGTGCCCCCGGCATAATCTTATTTGCTTATCTGAGACCCATATTACAGTCAATTTTATCGTAGTTGTGGTGTAACCAAAGGGAAAACAAAGGGAAATTCTGACTTGGACCTCAATAATTATGTGACATAAAAGCCTAGAAAATATTCATATATAATAAAAAGTTGGTTAAAGGGAATCTGTCACCAGGAAATTCACTGTTAAACCAGATGCAATTCCTTGTAGGGCTAGCTCAGCTGAACATAATGATACCAAGGGGTGCACCGCTAATGAGGCTAGGGGAGGCCATTGCCTCAGGCGACGCCAGGTAGGGACGAGTGGGGGGAAGCGGAAGGGCCATGGGCAAAGAGCGCTTCTATTGTGCACGCGCTCCTCTTTGCATATTCAACTGTATTGCTTTTCTCAGGACAGTGATACAATCGACTGCTGCAGCGGGGCAAGGGAGTGATGTCTCACTGGCCCAACATTGCCTCTAATAGGCTACAGGACTAAAGCTGAAAGCTCCCTTTCTGGCATAGTTTAAGGCCATTTTTGAAAATGATGAATGAGATGGGCCAGTTAGCCTTGCCTTCTTCCCCATTCCCCATCCACACAGATTCTGTCGCAAAACACCTTTGCTTCAAAAACTGGCGTAAATCAGATAATAAATGACCGTATATATATTTATATATATATATAAAAATGGCAGCACCGTAACAATGTCCAAAGTCCGGTGCAAGGCCTTTCAGGGACCAGCTAGTCCCAAATATAAATCAGAAAAATAAGGCAGCACTCCATATATAAAAGTAATATCCTACTTTATTCACCCATGTGGGCAGTGGACGTTTCAACTCCAAACAACTGAGCCTTTCTCTTGAGCTGAAACGTCGCTGCCTTATTTTTCTGATTTATATATATATAAAGAAAAAAGTAGGGGCACTTCTAACTGGTGAAAAAATGTGTAGTCCTTTATTCACCAGTGCAACGTTTCAGTCCACTTACTGGGACCGTTCTCAAGCTTGAGAACGGTCCCAGTAAGTGAACTGAAACGTCGCACGAGTGCCACGGCTTTTTTATTTTTATTTATGCTTTGATGGTGGGTTACGTCTAAACTGCTGGCACTCCTTACTTTGACTACGGACTGTGCTGCCCTGGACTTTGTTGCTGTATATACAGTATATATATATTATATAGAGCAGTGTACTTGTGTGAGAAGTAAAGGTATAATAGTGCAGTGTGGACAGATATATGCGGTCAGTTATACATTATGGTTACTGTGTGAGGTACATGAGGTAATAGCGGTTGTTACTATCTGCACTTCTATATATGTTAGTGAGATATGTGTTAAAATAGGGAATGGGGGGGCAAATGAAGAGAAAGGGGAGGACCTCCTCTTACTGCTCCATTCTAGTCTCTGTGGAGAGCTCATCCTGCAGTCCTCCTTGCTGTTGGGGGTTGAAGAACCTGTGATGATGCTCTGCGCAGTACTAGATGTACAGGACCTGTGATGCTGAAGATGATGTCATCACAGGTGTTGGCAGATGCTCCTATCTAACCTGGGAACTACACCATGTTCTGTGCAGTTCCTTTACTAGATGCACAGGACCTGTGATGATATCACCACAGGTCCTTCAGCTTTTTCCACTGATGGTATGAATATTATACTGGAGCTGTAATGAGTGTAATTATTGGGCGGGGCATGTTGGTTCCCTGTGGGCTCCTTTTCCCCACCGGCCCCATTGCAGCTGCCTGGTTTGCCTCTATTGGAGGTACGCCACTGCCTCCATGTCTCCTCTAGAAGCACTGATTCTAAGGCAGCATAACCCAGTAATACACCGCCACATGTGGCACCATGGACTGGCACATGGAATGCCTTTGGCGCTCCACAGCCTCCTACATACGGCTTTGCCAGGTGGATGAGGCCTAATTTTAACATATGCCCAAAGCCTGCAGGTTTTCTGTAGTGCTCTATTGTCAAGCAACTCTATTATGGTGATTCATATTGCTACCATGCGCTTCTCTATTTACTGCTCTGAATATTCTTCAGCAATAGGTTACTTATAAATTGCAAATAGTAATAACATGTTGACTTAACTAGAGATTCTTAAGGCGTAGGATAATATAACTGCTACTAGGCATACTAAGGAAAGTACATTTATAGTCAAAACAGTGATACCATATCCTCTAGGGCCAGTACGCCAAAAAAGACCACTTAGTCATAAAGTTTTTGGCTGCTTCCTGTTTCATAATTAAATGATGCATAGTTAAAGAATTAATTATGATTAATAAAGGCATAAAACGCCAAAAAAGTCTCACTTTGGCAGTTTTTAAAGAGTGCTGTTATTAACCCCATGGGTACCAATGTCCGTTGTTGTATTATGAGCCCAAATGCATTCTTGACCCAGCAAATATCATTTGACCAAATAGATTATAAAGAAAACAATTACGTGTAAGGGGCATGTAAGGGGTTCAACATCCCGGTTCGGCACTCCTGGGCTGTTAGAGCAGAAGCGCAGCTCTCATGTGATAGCCAAGCCCCCCGCTCTCTGCTGCACGGACCACGCTGCCGTGAAAAGGTGGCGGCCCAATCTAAGGCCCCTTAGTGGCCGCCGTAAAAAGGCGTTTTGGTGGTCACTAAGGGGTTAAAGGGGTGGGCCCACCTCAGACTTTCATGGCATATCTTTAGAATATGCCATGAAAGTCAGGTAGGTGAGGATTCCACCTCTGGGACCTTGACTGGAGGAGAGCTCACCTCGGCTCTCTTGACTATTTTTGGAAGTCCAAAGCGGTCAATGGAAAGCGCACCACACAGGAATGGCCACCGCTCCAATCACCTCTATGGGACAGCTAGAAATAGCTGAGCTTAGTGCTTGGCTATTTTCGGAACTCCCATAGAACTAGTTCTGGAGATCAATGGGGGTACCAAAAGTGGGACCTGCAGTGATCTAACATTGATGGTATATCCTAGCAATATGCCATCAATGTCTGAGATGAGACAACCTCTTTAAATATTCTGTGAGAGCTGGAGGGAGCGCATGTGTGTAGCCTTGTGTGGAAGGACCTAGACAAGAGGAGGCGAGTCTAAGCCGCTGGGCGAAGTGAGCAGAACAGTGGCAGCTGTCACTAACATGCTGAACAGCCTCCTGGTCCTTAATGGAATAGGGCCCAGACCATTTTAAATGGTCTCAGTTCTACAACCTTTTTAAATAGAGCCTAATAGGACATGTAGATGCTACAATGGAGTCTCATGCTCAGGTCTCCCTTTAAAAACTGTAACAAGCAGAGGATGTTATGAGCTGCCATGCATTTGAACAGCCAGAATGTAATGCTACATTTGTCCTGTAAGTAACTGACGGCAACTTCCGTTCCTGATGGTAAAATTAAGGGGGTCTTGTTAGCCAGAATCCACCTAGACCTATACTTTATTTTATATAGTAATACCAATCTAAGACCAACGTTGACCCTCATGCCCAAACTACAGTGAGTACGTGCAATACATATTGCGGCAAAAATAGGGGCCAACAATTGAAACCATAAAGGAGTACCCGCTCCCATAACAAACAAAAACCTACAAAAACTGAAGCGCAAAGGTACAATAACAACATATGTATAATATTGAATCACATAAATACATACATAAAACTGTTGTGTCAGGGACGAAGGCACGCCGAAACGCGCGTTGGGGTAACGCCATCCCGGTCTGGATACACTACCCCTGGGTGAGCCCCCTCTGTATATGGTGATTATTATATTTCTCATGGCCAGCGGTTTATAAGAGGTTACATTTAGAGATGAGCGAACTTTAAAAAATAGTTCGGTGTTCGGGTTGTGGTAATCGCCGCATCCCGTTATGGATTGCACTACCGCGGACTATCCCGGCATATGGAATCCATAAGGGGCGGCTTCCACGAACCTGAACTGTTGAAAAGCCGAAGGACCTAGGGTGACGTCACCGTCATGTGATCAGTGCAGGGGGCGTGGCTCAGCACTGGATTTGATCCCGTGCTAAGCCACGCCCCCTGCACTGATCATATGACGGTGACGTCACCCCAGGTCCTTCGGCTTTTCAACAGTTCGGGTTCGTGGAAGCCGCCCCTTATAAATTCCATATGCCGGGATAGTCCGCGGTAGTGGAATCCATAACGGGATGCGGCGATTACCACAACCTGAACGCCGAACTATTTTTTAAAGTTCGCTCATCTCTAGTTACATTCTTTTGTTGGGCTTCACATGTATTTGTGAGGCTCACAACTGAATACCGCTGCTGTCAGCTATGGTAGTGATTTCACTGCCCCACATAGTGACATTGACTCCATAGAACTCTGGAGACTCGGCCATATCCATACTTATAGATACAATTGTTGACCATTATATCATCATTACTGCGTAGTGTACCACTGGGATGGTGGTTTTTCTTGCTACTACCTTTTTAAACACAACGGTTTTATGTATGTATTTATTTGCTTCAATAAAATATATATGTTGTTATCGTACCTTTGCGCTTCAGTTTTTGTATGTTTTTGTTTATTTTATATAGACAGACATTTTTAGCATCTATAGTTATATGGCTCTGCTGACATAACGTTAAGAGCCCCATATTGGAGGTATGTGATGGGAGGATTTCCTGACGTGTATCTCAGACAGAAGACTGCAGTGTATCCTACTTTGGTGCTTCACTAATAGCCTCCAATTGTAAAAAATAAAAAAAACAAAAAAAACATACATCATTGCATACATTTTTTTTTACTATATATCTTAGTATGAATTTGCGTTGTCTACCATGCTATTCCATAACACAAAAAGGGTATACAGATGTATACTGGCCACTTATTTGGCCCATGTTGAGTTTATGGAGCCCCATGGATACATCTAGGAATCTAGGAAGATATTGGACAACTCCGATGATCAATTCACACTTGCCTTGTAAAACACTATTGACTTCTACCACCTACCACAGTTGTGTGGAAGCTACTAGAGATGAGCAAATTGGATATTTGTTTCAGGTCAAATTTGCATGAATCAGTCGCTAGAACGTCCTTAAAAGTTATGTATGGCACTCTGAGGTCTCCTGGGACTGTATCCAACCCCTTTCAAGGTCTTTAAATGCCAAGACACCATAAGTAATGAAAAGTGATGGCAACCTATATGGCTATGGGTAAACGGATGGTAGCCGGTGGTAACAAACAGCCTGTTTATTAACACACTGCATTGTCCATTTTTTTTTTATTAAAAAATGCTCCAGAATGATCCCCTTTTTGCCTTCCTCTCTGTCTTCTGACCTGTAAAATGATGGCTGTCATTTTGACCAATTTGTCTAAAAACGAATCACAAAAGTTTCAGATTTACTAGAATCCTAATTTTTGCGTTGAAATGTGTAATGAATTTGATTAGAATAGATTCGCTCATCCCTAGAAGTTACCCAACACTATCACAAGCGTATTGGGGTTCACAGTTATGGGGATCAGCCGCGTGACTGAATGTCTCTGGTAGCCATAATGTTTGATCACCAGCTAACCAACCCTATGTCCTATTGGCTGCTGATCACTTCTATATTTCATTTTTATTTACTTAAAAACAGCAAGCTTCTTATTTCTTATGGTAAATTCTGATCTAGTGTCAACTGACTTCATACCGAACTACCAGGAAGAGTTTACCGTAGACGACGCTACAACCACATGCCTGCGTTTTGCATGCCGTTTGTCACGGCCGTCTGCAATGAAGCAGTTAATAACGCATCACAACAATTTTAAAAGTGCTTCTGACAATCTGCAGTTAATGGAGAGAGACTCCGATGGGATAATGTGGGTTGCTACAGAGAGATCACAGATTCCATGTAATGTGTGCACCACATGCTCAGCCCATGTGTTCCATGTCATGTGTGAATGAATGTAAAATCCAGACAGAGGCATCCTTCAGCAAGGCTCACATTATTCAAACCATCTGCTGATTCCTGGCTGTGAAAATATTCCAAGTTACAAGAGCCAGCACAGTGGAAGACTGGCCCCCGTCTGCTTCCCTGCTCCCTCCTCTCTGTCTGCATTTTATCAAGCTGAAGGTAAGGGCCGGGAGAGGCTGCAGTGCTAAGGTTGCATCGGGGCGCTGATTTGTAGCACTTGATGCAACTCCAGAGGCGGGTAAAGGAAATATTTATCGGAAAGCAAAAACTTTACTCATGATGAAGTGTCCATCCGTGATGTCACGGATTACAACACACATGCAAACTGTACAATTTCCAAAGTCACTGCCAAGTTTAAAAGATTTGTCACAGGAAATAGTTGCCTTTAGAAGGGCGTTTAATTTCCCCCTACTAAGCAATTGCTAAATAAAGGTTTATTAGTACCTGGACATTCAGACTTGTGGGACAAGCGAGAGTGATTCAGCATTGTAAGAGCCCCTCTTCTTTACATGGTGCCTGTATTCTTCTGACAGCGCTGGTTACGCAGCTATGGGAGTCTAAAAGGAGATAACAGATAGGTCACCAATATCAGATTGGTGGGAGTTGGACTCTTAACCCCCATCGTTAAACTCTTTGGGGAGGTTGTGGTGCTAGAGTAACGCTTGTTTCACATCTGCCGCTGTTCTCTCCGGCAGGCTGTTCCGGCATAGTTGCATGCAGCATTTTTTACCTGACCGATTCCCGTCCAGATCTCTGCCGGACCCAATTATCGTTAATGAGGTCCGGTGGGCAGACGACAGCACCTGGCAGTAGCAGATCAGGAGAAATCTGGCAGGCTGTTCTATGCCGGAACAGCCTGCTGGAAAGGACAGCGGCAGATGTGAAATTAGTCTAAGCACTGCATCCTCCTTATTGTATACATCTCTCCATACCCAGGTATGCTGTAGACTTAAAAGTGGTTTTTCTGGATACCAAGCAACTCAGCTTATTCTGATTGGTGGGACCGCAGAGAGGCCATCAGTATTGTTATCTCGGATAACCCATCTTACCCACTCTTCTATTCTAGAGCTCATAGTGATAACAATAATAATACAGCACACGTGACAAGGATAAGCAAAACTTTGCAACCAATTTTTCTTATATTTCTCCAGTGAGCCTTGAAAAGTAACTTTTTAAATAGTCTTGATTACAAAACATAATTTTGTGTCTACAGCTCCTATGCAGACCTATGTGTCTCTATACAATCCCTGATCCTGCGGGTATACTCCCTTCCTTTTGTCTTGCTTGCATATATCTGGCAAATAGGGCATAATAATACAAGAAGTAGTGAGGGTAGCACTGGAAACAGCAACGTTGTGTCTTTCAGGGGAAGCCATTGGCGAAATGAGTGTCAAGTGTGGAGGCTGAACGATGGACTATGGCATTTTTATTTGCATGGTTCGTTTCCAGGAGTTACAGCTCCAGCGCAGATAGGAGGTGGCCAGGACCTGCTGCGCATGCATACCTATGCGTGCACCCAAAGTCACGGTTACCAGAGAGGCCGACACTTTTGCATATAGTGTGCAAGCACAGCCAATGCTGCTGGATTGCAAGATGGTTGTAACCACTGGAAATGAGCAGTGTATAATGTGATGGAAAAAGGAATCCAGCCAGCAAAGGAGGCAACATGGAGAATAACAATACATTAGTAAGTGCCTTGTATTAACTTTCTCTACATGATCAATGCCATTTGCTGAAGTGAGACAATAAGCTAAACCCCCTTCTGATGTGTTACCAACAAACAAGGAAATGGTATGGGGATGGACAATCCTAGTGACGATCATTCATCCCCAAACTGCAGCGATTAGTTCGCTCCTGACAACTAGTCCGATCCTAGGGTTAATGCTAATTTTTCAGGTGATCACCTCTTTTATGTGCCAACAAAAATCCTTATTTGTCGGCAGCACATCATTCTGTGTATACCAACAAGGAAACGGTATGGGGATGAACAATCCTAGTAATGATCATTCATCCCCATACAGCAGCGATTAGTGCTGCAGGGAAATGAAGCTAAGCCAACGGGCAATAACTGAGCTTATCCTTCAGCCAATGTAAAAGGGCCTTTTTTTTTTTTTTTACATGTATGGTCAACTTTAGTGTTGTATCGCTGCCTGTATAGACGCTCAAAACTAAAACAATAAATCTTTATTAAGTAATGCTATAAAATGGAGTGGCACCCATTAACAGGCCCAAACTATATGGATAACCCCACTTTAACAGCACAGGGGACGTATCGATAAATGTATGCGGATCCCCCTAATGTACCACTCAGATGAGGATAGTGTGTCGCCTATCACTGGATAATACGGTAGAAGTGTATGCTGCGGGGTAGGCACGTAGGGACCAAAATCAAAGGTACATGGGGCTCACAGGTCCGACAAGTGTTTTATAACCCCTTGCCCACACTGAAGCAAAATTGTCCAGTGATCATGTGCGGCAACACTGTAAGGGTACTTTCACACTAGCGTTAAAGTTTTCCGTTATTGAGTTCCGTCCTAGGGGCTCAATACCGGAAAAAAAAAAGATCAGTTTTGTCCCAATGCATTCTGAATGGAAAGCAATCCGTTCAGTATGCATCAGGATGTCTTCAGTTCAGTCACTTTTACGGTATTTGGCCGGAGAAAATACCGCAGCATGCAGCATTTTTTCCTCCGGCCAAAATTCCGGAACACTTGCCTAAATGCCGGATCCGGCATAAATTTCTATTGAAATGTATTACTGCCGGATCCGGTATCAAGTGTTCTGGTAAAACGGATCCGGATTACAGTCTGCTCATGCGCAGACCTTTAAAAATGTGAAAAAAAGAAATACCTGATCCATTTTTCCGAATGACACCTGAAAGACAGATCAGGTATTTCAATGCATTTGTCAGACTAATCAGGATCCTGATCAGTCTGCAAATGACATGAGTTTGCATACAGTTTTCCTGATCAGGCAGGCAGTTCAGGCAACAGAACTGACTGCCGGAATCCAACAACGCAAGTGTGAAAGTACCTTAACCATATACAGATTGGTGAAACCGAGCCTCAGTGGACCTGAGTGCTTTATAGCGGCATTTGCGGTTGCATCCACTACTGGTAGATAAAAACTCTGTAGTGCAAAATAATCGTCTGCAGCACTCTAAACGTGTCCACTGGTAGTAGCGACAAAAATTAACATTTGCTGGTGCACCGGTGCTAAATTGCCATCCGTTGGTGTGTGAGTTGGTGCCGGTGCACCAGCAGATGCTAATTATTGGCGTTACTAAGATGTTAATTATTGCTGCTACTTCCAGTGGACACGTTTAGAGTGCTGCGGCCGATTATTTTGCACTACAGTTTTTATCTACCAGTAGTTAATACAGTCGCAAATACCGCTATAAAGCACTTAGGTCCACAGAGTCTCGGTTTCCCTTAGTGACCAATCTGTATATGGTTACAGTGTTGCCGCTCATGATCACTGGACAATTTTGCTTCGGTGTGGCAGGGGGTTATAAAACACTTGTCAGACCTGTGAGCCTCATGTGCCTTTGATTTTGGTCCCTACGTGCCTACCCCGCAGCATACACTTCTACCATATTATCCAGTGATAGGCGACACACTATCCCCATCTGAGTGGTACATTAGGGGGATCCGCATACATTTATCAATACGTCCCCTGTGCTTTTACATGGGGTTATCCATACAGTTTGGGCCTGTTAATGGGTGCCACTCCATTTAATAAAGATTTATTGTTTTAGTTTTGAGCGTCTATACAGGCAGTGATACATCTTCTCTTCTCCGACGCACACCCTTTTTATTTTTCTTCTTGCCATGATTTCAACTTTAGCGTTGGAAGTTTTTGGGGTATGAGACAGAGTGTCTTCCAAAACTCATTCAAACATTGTTTGTGGGTCCTGTCCCTATTACCAGGGAACAGACAAGCTGCGCTGCACCGATAAAATGACTACTTTTAGTGTTGTAGTCGAAAAGACATGAAGCACTAGACAACAGTCTTCATTTGCTAATTCGACTCAGACCACAAATGCTTAAAATGTAATTTCACCTTGTGACCAAAGCAGACAGTGTGCTTATGCTGCATAAATAATAATAATGCTCATGAACTTTAAGCTACTTGATCTCCCCTTTTTTTTCCCACTGGTCATCTGCTGTGCTGAGCCTGAGAACGGGCTTTTCCTGGCCAATGTGACGTGCAGCAAGGGGCTCAGAAAGTGCCATCGGTCCCTCAGCGAGTCCGTCTGTGGGAGGGAACACATTAGCATCTAGCAGGCCAGGAATGCTGACCGCTCAGATGCTTAAAAAAGGTTGTGGAAAACCATTAAAAACAAACCAAACAAAAATAACTTGAGCCTTTCCCGAGGCCAGTCTGTGAGAACGCATGTGAAAGAAGCCAGGGAATGACTGTCTGAGGGAAAATGACACAACTTCTACTACATATGCAGAGCCGCACCGAGGTCCTGATCCGAGCACTCTTTAAATATCATTTATAGACACTCTGCCACTTTATGCAGCCCTATATATCTTTCTTGCCATTCAGTTGACGGGGTGATGCCCTGATGATGTGGGTGGAGAGGTGCAGTCATATTAATGGTAATCAGGGTCACAACAGGCTTAATGAGCCCGAGTCATAGACTTTACCTGGTTTCCCTGGGAGTTGTAATAAATTAGCTTCTACAATAACTGGAATGATTAAGATAGACTTCAATGGAACACAGCACGATACTTCCATTTCTGAGCATTGATTAAGTTAATTGGAAATAAAATTTCTCAAAACAACAAAATGTAACATTAGACAAAAGGAACGTAAGAGATCACCATGACTTCATATTGTAGTCTACCTACATCGCCAATATGTTGAAAGCAGTGATATGAGACTAAATTGTGCAGTGTTTAATCCTGGACATTAACACAGTCAATCCTATGATGGGTGGGAGCAAGCTGCTGACATCACTCACCAGCATCCGAACGTCCCCCAGTACAAAATGAGGGTTTGCCAAGGATGCATACCGCCTAGGCCTCTCGTGCTGCCCGCAGGGTGCATGCACTCCATCCGGCTCTTAGGGAGCAGGCACACTCACCCTAATCTTCATCAACCTATGGCTGGTTACCTTGGAGTAATTAGAGCACCTTCCCGTGTGGTACCTGAGCAATTGCTTCCAGTTCGCTAGTTCCTGTAAAAGGTGTGCTGTTTACAGTATATTCCTTTGCCCATGTACTAACTCCTACCTGTTTACTGGATTCCACTTACTTTGTCCCCCTTGACCTCAGCCTCTCCCTGACTATGGTTTTGCCTTATCTCTTGGTACACTACACAGGTGTCTCTTGACCTCCGTTGGTCAGAAGGTACTTGAACATAGACCACTCCAAGAGGTAGCAGTCTGGTGGGTGCCCTGCAGCAAATCCAGATCCCTGTATAGGGGTTAAAGGGTGAATACAAGGAAAGCCACTCAGATAACACCCTTGGGGCTACTCAAAACTGTTCAAGTGAAACAGTAGGATTGTGTGTTAGAATTCAACATGGTCAACCCTTCCGCACCTCGACATGTGCTGTCGGTAGGAGAGTCTGAAAATCACCATATATATTAGACGATCATCCATCTGTTGAAATCGTTGGGTTTGTCAGGACATTCATCTAATGTGTATGGCCAGTTTCAAACAGGTAGATTAATTCTGCTGCATCAATCAACATTGATCCTCTGCTTTACAAAAAATAAAATAAAACTGCAACATGCCCTATAACAGAGATCAGAAACTTTCCCACTCCAGTTGTTGTGAAACTATAACTCCCAGCATGCACATTTACTCAGCTATTCTTGGCTAACTTCCAGAGAGTTAAAAGGAGGATTCTGGGAGTTGTAGGTTGGTGATCCGTTCCCTATAATTTGTGCATATTTAGTCGGTTTTGTGTGAAAAAGATTTTGAGGACATCTTCAACTTGAATTGTACCACAAATGAAAATCCTTAAGAAAGTTGCAGCATCTGAATGTGGCCTTAAAGAGGTTGTCTCACTTCAGCAAATGGCATTTATCATGTGGAGAAAGTTAAAGGGGTTATCCAAGACTAAAAAATGTCCCCCATATGCCCGGGCCCCTCACACTGAATCTACTTACCTGGCTCCCCGCTCCCTGTGCCGCTCCTGGTCCCTGAACCGCCGCAGCTGAGTGAGGTTATCTGACAGCCTCTCTGTTTTCACGTGTTGCTTTTCTTGTGTTAGGTGTAGCTTGTGGTCATTACTGCTCCTCTATTTAATCTGGACTCACACTTCATACCATGCAGTTGATAGTCTCTGCCTGGAGTTGGAAGAGCTGGTGTATTGTCCTCTTCTGAGTTCCTGCTCATCCATTTTCTATTGAAGCTAAGTGTTCTTCACCTTTGCATTTTTTTGTTCCCATTTGCTCGTTGTTTACTAGGCCTCAGGGAGATGTTGGTTTGTTCATCTGAGACCCTGTCACTACTCCTAGGGCTATTCAGGGTTACCAGGGCCAAGGTTTCCGGTGTATGAATATTCCTACCTTCAGGGTCTATTCATACTGACAGGAGTCAGGGCTAGGTTTAGGGTTTCCTTAGGTGGTGACCGTTTCCCTTTCCCTAGCCTTGAGGCCTAGTTCCTTGTCTTTTTCCTGCTGTAGTCATTCTGGTGTTCCTCCCCTTACATCGTGACAGGTTAGCAGCCAATGGCAGGCGGTGACGGAGACGAGCCTCCCTAGCATCGCGGGCTCGTCCCTGTCACCACCTTCCATTGGCTACTCCCCTCGACACTGGATGTTTTTATCTGCACACAGGGGGAAGCAACTGCGGTGGTGTGGGGACCAGGAGCAGCGTAGGGTGTGGGGAGCCAGGTAAGTAGATTCAGTGTGAGGGGCCCAGGCATATGGGGGCGGGCATTTTTTTGTTTCGGATAACCCCTTTAAAGCGGTGGGCCCCTTTCTGGTTATTGTAGACCAATGTGTTTGTAAGATGATTATATTGCATTTATTAATATGGCCTTTGTTGAAATTCTTTATTTTATAAGGTATGCCCTCTTGTTTGCCGACTTTTGTCCTGTTCACTTAGAGGTCTTGTCAATAAGATGGCCGCTGATGTCGGGTCATGTGATCAGGCAAATCACTTTCACGTAATATCTCCGCCATTCAAACACACTGTCGCTGCATTAAACTTCCAAGAGAACACGTGCAGATGACAGGTGCAATGTGTTTGAATGGAGGAGACATCACATGGAGGTGATTTGTCTGATATGGAAAATCATAGCATTCACGAAAAGTGCCAAATGAAGGCGAATAACTTAATCCGCGTCACATAGAACAGAGGCTGTCAGGTAGAATGGTAGAAAATGCTTATAGTGGACAATTCCATTTTACATGGGACACATGTCTAACATACTGGATAACAATACTGACCAGTGAAAGGAGCAGTCCATGAAACTAGCCTAGCAGAATGCCTATTACCCCTGTCATTTTAAGCTTTTTCTACCTACTTGATCTGCCTAAGAAGAATAAACTGCACTCAGCAATAATTCAATTAATCCCGCTTTATTAAGTTTATATTTAGTTGCATTTGCTTGTGAACTCCTAGCCTGGCGCATTTTATTATTGCTGACATTTATATGAACCTGTTTTATCAGTCTTCCATCTGTTCAAACTTGTTTTACTGTAGTTCTTCGTTTTTTAGGTTTTATTGGTGTTTTTGTATTTACACTCATTCCCAAAGAAAACCCCATTATTATCAGTCTGTGTGTTGAACAAGATTTTGTAAGTTCTCTTCACTTTTTTGTTACTCTATAAAAAGTTTCACTATGATGTATTTGTGTTAGCATTTAGTATTTGGATTATGGCTATGATTATCCATCAATTTACTTGAGAGCAGGATAATCACTGCAGGCTAAACTTAAAGGAAAGTGCTCCTTTATTAAAGGGTTTTTTTATGGGGAGAATAAAAAAAAAAAAGACCAGAACATGTTAAAAATTCATCGATCCTCTGCTGCTCTGCACTTCCTGTCCTGACTCCTCACACTAGAAGTGCTAGGAGCGGCCTGCACAGCTGCTCACTGGTTAAAGCAGGTAAGGCCAGGTTCACACCGGCGTTACTGAATTCTGTTATAGGTTCAGTTATAACAGAGTTATAATGGAATTCTAGGATGGAATGCAAAATGGAAGCCTTTAAGAGGCATGCTGTTTTGCTCCGTCCTAATACATGTCTATGGGGGCACATACCGGTTCTGTTTGTTTCCTGTCGACAGGACTATTTTTTCCGTCATGTACAACATAAACAAACTAAACTGTTATGTGCCCCCATAGACATGTATTAGGACGGAGCAAAACGGAATGCCTCTTAAAAGCCCCTTGTAGACAAGTGTGACGGATTTTGTCCGGATGCGTTGCGGGTGCGTTCAGGGAAACTTGCGCAATTTTGTTTGCGAATGCTGTCCGTTTTATATCCGATTGCGTTGCATTATTGCCTTTTTTCTGCGCGGGTGACATGCGGCTTGCATATGTTTTTAACGCGCATGAAAGAAAAACTGACCCATTCTGTTAAATTCACCTTTTACTGGCAAGAAATATCAAAACCATGCAATATTTTTACTGAAGTCTCCTTATTTTTTGGGAAAATTGGTTATATGGCTGGTTTGTGTGTTGGGTTGTTGGTTTTAATTTTTCAGGACTTTTTTTTTTTTTTTTTAAACACGGTATGTGAAATATGTTCAAATATCTCATTACTTTAAAGCTTAAATGTAAGCACTATTAAATGTGTGCCAGTATCACCATCATTATTAATAAAGTAGCAGTTAGCCTCATTATAAATTACATGTGTTATGTCACTAAACTCCATGTCTATTGTCTATACTATCCTGTGCATAATGGGCATTAAATTGTGTTAATTTTTTGGGGGAAGATACAGTATGTACTATAAAAAACATAATGTTGAATAAGGTATAAAAATTGTTTTATATTGTTTTTAACTAAATTAATATTAATGTGTGTAAATTATTTATAAATCATGTTTTTATAGTTATGTGTATTTAGGTTATATTAACTAATGTAAACGTGTACAATTATTAATGTGTTCTATGTGTTTGTGCTACATAAATAGAATTAATTAATGTGTATAATAAAGACATCAAACAATAAAATGGATGGAAAAAAAACTGTTTCTGTTTACTTTGCTCATAGGAAATTTTTTATCAAAAAATAACATAAATAAAATAAATAAAGTAAAATTTACTTATTAAAATAACACCTTGGGGAAACTGGAGGACCCTGAAACTGTGGCCCATGGTAGGACGTTTGGGAAGGGGGGACAGAATGCTGAAAGGGGCCAGCATGTGAGGAGAAGGCGCCAGGCTGGCCATATGAAGTCTCTTTATAAGGTTACCCATATGGGTGACTTTTTGGCCCATGATGTTCCCTACTGGTAGGATATTGTGGCGGCCTGTGTGGAACCTGGGGAATTTGGCGGGGGCCAGACATGTGCCCGTGGGTTCGCTAAACTTGCAGGGCCACAAAAATGTCTGACGGATCATTTGGAGGAGTGGCAGCATCCACAATAATGCAGAGAACCGCTTGAGTTCTCAGCAATCGTTCTGGTCCTCCTGCAGGGCTCTAACCAAGTAGTCCAGGACCTGGCTATTGACTAGAGTCGCAGCAAGAGGCATGGGGCGTCTTCTTGGCCGGCTGGGTACAGGCAAAGGGGGGGGGGGGAAATAGGCTCCCGAGACAGCAGGTTGCACGGCTGCTGAGGTGGAGGGTCTCACAGCACTCTCTGTAGGTGGCCCAGAGGGAGTCTCCTCCTCACATGTACTCGAGTGCTGGGAAGCAGACTCGTCAGCTTCCTCCTCAAGGTTGTCCTCCGTTCTTCACAATAAAAAACACACTGAATAAAAATAGTCAAGTCGCATATTACTATCATGATCAAAATACATTTAGCACATTTAATACTGATGCGTGAAAACCAACGCTCATGTACACAAACCCACTGAAATGAATGGGTCCGGATTCCGTCCGGGCGCAATGCGTTCGCATCACGTATTACACCTGCGTGGAATACTCGCTTGTGTAAAAGGGGACAAAGCCTTCCATTTTGCATTCCGTCCTAGAATTCCATTATATTTTGTTATAACTCTGTGATTGGTTGTGCCGGCCTTCCCTACTGTTTCCATTTTCAATTCTCAGAGGAAAACCCCTTTAAAATCTTTCCTTCAATTAAAGGGGTTGTGCCACCATTAAATGTTATTTTCATATAATTCAGCAATTTACTTTCTGTTACAAAAATTCTCCAGTTATGAGATATGCTGCTGTTCACTCTGTATAGTACTGTCCACGACCATCTCCATAGTGGTCACACATGCTCAGTTGCATCCTTTATCTGCCACTAGTCATATCTACGTTTCAAAGCTGTGACGGTTACAGGGAGAGAGCTGCTTCATAAAGGATATGCCTCCTGAAAAATAACACATTCCCCCTGAGCTGTGATAGGAAGAGAGCTGCAGCTGAAAGGACAAGCCTCCTAAGAAAGGAAACACCCCCTGAACTGCCAGTCTGAAGAGAATCTAGCAGAGCAACTGGAGAAATGAATGGGGAGATCTCTGGATCCGTATGAGGTAAAGGGCTATTACTAGCTTTGTTAGAAAGATACTGTTATGTACTATATGATATCTGATTTTCATTTTTTACACCAATATTTTCATAAACCTTTTAAAGGGTACCTGTGACCTGGACAGACCACTGTAGATCAGGTCACGCTAATAATACTGAACAAGTAGGTGCAATGGAAAACTCCAAGAGTTCCTCCAAAGTGTCAAGTGGCCCCAACCTTTAATATCCCAAGAGCCACATTCAGCACTGAAAGATGGTTGTAATCAACATTCACGGTGACCATCAAGCTTGTATTCTATTCTAATTTCACAGCGATGTTGGATGCCCGGTGTGCAGCAGAGTCTTTCCACGCCCAATATCAGATCGGAGCCGAAGGAATAATTGCCAGACAACCCTTATTAAAGGGGCATTTTTTACACTCTGAAGTGAGGAGACATGCTTCTACTTGTTCTTCTTGATGAGGTTGGTTGCTCCACATATCAACCTTTCAAATGTGTTTCAAATCTGAATATTGTCAATTTACTAATAGATCTTTATTGTAAGTTCTGTGCCATCTTGACACTTCCTGATGTAATTCTGCCTCCTTGTGCCAACCGAATGCTGCTCCAATCCTTCACCCAGCTTTTATCTGTGCTTGTAGAGCTCCTGGGTATGCCGGAAAGTAGCACAAACACAGTGCATTTTAATGAAAGGTGGTGAGGGATCGGTCACGTCAAATTCTCCTCTATTGGCACCCATATTCAGGATGGCAGTGTCTTACTTGGGAAACTTTTGGCCTAATTCGAGGGACATTGCTTCAGGAACTGTCCAAAGTTTAGAACCTATAATAAAGGTATGGTCATGTTTATAACACATCCGATAGGATTATGTAAAGTGGTCATCCCGTCACGAAATCAGCCTTTCCTTACACTACAAAAAATTGTGTGCTAGACCTGCTGCAAATGTACTAGTCTAGCACAGGTGAGACACATAGCAGAGGCTTGTTAGCGATAGGTTGGGGACCCCTGCCTTCGAAGGAGAACGTTTCAAAGAATTATATAAGCATGACATGTAAGTCCATGCTGTTGACTGGTTAGGAGGGTTCACTGGCATATGCCAAACCCTGTACTCATTAGGATATGGCATTTTTTACTTTGTACCCTCGATGGGTACCCCTGGAAAGTTTATGCCTAAATTAAATGAGTTAATTGACTTGGAAAACCCATTTTCATACAGTTACAGATGAGAACAGTTACAGTGATCATCTCTCTCTGGAGGACCTGTCCTGTCCTACATAGGTAATCCAGTAATTTGATGGACATCGTGAAATGCTTCATTTTCCCCTGTGGTGGCGCTACAGATATTCTAAACACTTACTGATAGGCTTCTCCCAAAGATTACAGTTGATCACTGGGGTTCACAGCAGGCTTTGTGATCAGCTTAACATCAAGGGACCTTTATAACAAGCATGGATTGTCCAAAGAGACATGACACATACAAATATGGTGGGACTGTCATAAGATTGTAAGGAGATTTCATACTTTGTACATCCCAAAAATAACTGCACCATTGTGTGAACTTAAATGTGATCAAATTAGTTTACCGCCTAAAATCGACTCTATTCTGAGCACATCCTTCAATAAATAATAGAACTTCATAGCCCTCTATAGCATTGCTATAAGCTGGATGGCCAGAAACCACTATTAGGATAGGATGGCTATGCATAAATGGCAAAAGCATTTTTAAGGGACTCCAAACCGATTTTATTTTATTTATTTTTTTAGAAAAAATCCTTAACGCAATCTTTTTTAGGTGAGAAAACAGGACAATGCTCAGTTACGGAGAGTCAAGACCAAAGGTCAGCCACTTAGAATCTGTAATTGCCCCAGTAAAATGAACACTTGGCTTGGTGCTCTTTTTTAGAAATACGGAAAACGTTATAAGCTTCTGTGCTGCTGGCTTTCGGATCATCCACTTACACACTGGCTCCTCAAACAAAACATACCCTTGATTTTTTTTTTCTCTGCCTTTTCTTATCAAAATTCTGACAGCCCCCAAAATGACATTTCTATGTTCTGATCTTGGTAGAGATAGAGGGATTTTTTTGATTCAGATGATGTATTCTGCAGATCAAGCAGCCAAAGACCAAGGACAGCTCTGAGTCCTAATCCCTTGACCCACACGCCCTCCTCTAACTAGCTATTGACATTGAACGTAAGAAGCACCAGTGCTTAGCTGAGATAATGAGAGCTGCAGGCTAGCAGCCGAGGGATCAGGGAAGAGCTCCAGAGAAACATACAGTCATGTTGCTGTTAAGAGCATCAGTCTTGGGTTTGAAAGGTGGCTTTTCACCACCAAACTAAATCTGAAGCCTGGGCACAGGGTCAGGAATGACAAAATCAATACTGCTGAATGATTTGCTTTACCAGTCTGAAGAAACCTGTTACCAACATATTTAACAGTCTACTACTTTATATGTTAACTTCATCCAAAAGTGTAATTATGGCTTAAAATAGCAAAAAAATCATTGGAAGCCTGTCTTCAAAGATAACTAGCCTTGTATCCAATATATAGGGGCAATCCCTATGTATTTCTGTAGGCCGCCACTGCTGTGCTCATTTAAATCCGTTGATAATGCACTGTCAGCCTCAGTATATCTAACTTAGGGCTCTGAATTAAAAACGCTTATTCCCGAGCACTGCCCCATGTAAAGATGGCGCGGCCGCAGTAGTCACGTTCCCTTGTGTTGGGACATCATCTCTGGACCAGGAAGCAGAGCGCAGCAGGGGACTGGGCAATCTCCAATCCCATAATAAATTCATACATAATGACAAAAAGCCAAATCAAGCATAGAAATCCAATGTGGAAGGGAGACTGAGCAATAGATAATAGCCTGCTAGTGTCCTGCTAAGGTGTGCTGTTCTATGTTCGTCTGCCCATGTACCAACTTCTGCCTGTTTTGCGGATTACTGCCTGATCTGACCTCTGTCTGATCTTTGTACTAACACTGAGCTGCCTGTCCTTACCTCAAACTGTTTACTGAGTCGTCCGAACACAGCCTGTCCTGACCTTAGTCAGTTCCTTGACTATAGTTTTGCCTGATCCCTCAGTACTCTGCATCAGTGTCTTGTGACCCCCATATGTCAGCTATCACTTCAACAGAGAATACTACAAAAGGCAGCGGCCTGGTGGTTCCCCTGCAGCAAAGTCCAGAGGTTGAATACCAAGGGGTCACTTGGATAATGTGCTTAGGAATAGCCCCAAGCACAGCAGATCCACATCCACTTTGCTAAAGTTGATCTAAGAGACAGCTTGCAATTCAATACTAAAATACTAAAAGGACAGACAATTTTGATGCACACCTTGCCTCAGCAGTTAGGTACGGCCTACAGTTTTCTGTTAAGAATAACAGCAGAAAACAAATGATAACGTTAGTATGCTATGAGGGTTCCATGTTGAGTTACCCCATGCTATGTATTCTGCTAATATGTCCATGGAGATTGCATGACTGTATTCCCGACTGTATAGCAATGGATACATCTGAATCCACTAGAGGGTTGTCCACCTAATATACAGTACATATATATTAAGAGATCATAAAGTAGAAGCTATGGGATTAAGAGGGGACACAGAACACAGTGGAGGAGTTACTTGTCTTATTCTTGCCATCGTGTTAGACAAACTATATTCAGCTTCGTCTTGCCCTCAAGCTTTCATTTAGAAAATTATCTATATCTGTTTTCTTTTCCAGAAGAGGTTACAGCGAGTGACCTTCACACAATGTCTGGCATTTAATTAACAACGTCTCCAGTATAACATTCTAGTTTCATCTATGGCTGAAGAGAAAGTAACCTCAGTGGTTGGTGCTCGAACCTGTTTCCTATTAGCCATCAACATCCTGAGATTTGGTTAGGAACAGATCAATCCATAATTCATCTACAGGGCAAATGAACCAGATATCTGAGGAAGACAAACGGACCATCGGTGAAGGAAACGCTGAGGTCGTATCAGAACCTACAGTCCGGTATTGACATCTGTTCTGTCTCCTTAGTTAGGCCAATTTCTCCCCTCATTGCCCCTTGTTCCTTTCCACCTTTTCATTTCCAATTTCCTGTTCTTTCTTCTTCTGACGGTAGATAATTTCATGGAACATACAGTTGAGGCTTCCTTTTGTCTCTGACAAAACGATCTGTGGTCCTTGGGATTTTCCACCCGATGCTCCCTGGCTACTTCACTGGTATTCTATTTCATTATGTATCGATCCTCTCACCCTTTCACTATACGTCTGTAATTTACACAAGTCCTTATAGCCTTCAGCAATTCTAACCACTTGAAGCCAACCTACTCACCACCCGCTTTTTAGCTGATCCCAAATTCAATAAATAATCAAGTAAACCTAAAACACACAAACCAGGAAAAATCTCACTGCAGAGGTAAATCTAAGTATGTCAGGCATGTCAAGATGGAGCAGGTTTTATTGTACAGCCGATTGCAATTTGTGTACAGGTGAAAATGCTAATTTTTTAATAACGAATGTCATACTAGAGTAGATTGTGTTCTGGAAGGGGGGGTGGGCTACTATGATAATTGAAGGGGTTGCCCCACGAAAGATCTTTTTACATTTTTCAAATAAGCACCTGGATCTGAATACTTTTGTAGCTGCATATAAAATAAAAAAATTTGTATATCCAGTGTTATTCAATAAAAGCTATCTGTATGGCGCCACCTGCTGTTTGCTCTTTTCCTTATTCCTGCGTCCACCTCAGTAACATTGCTGAAGTGGACGCACATGCTCAGTTGTGTCCCCACGTCTCACCCATCGTCGAGTGACTTGTCCATTCTTGTCTGAGGTGGTTGTTCCTGCAGGTAGACATAGCCTTGTGTAGTCTGTTTGTCAGGGGAGCTTACAATCCATCACTACATCACTGTGTTCCTCTGACACAGGGATCAGCAACCTTCAGCACTCAAGCTGCTGTGAAACTACAACTCCCAGCATGCACACTTACTCGGCTGTTCTTATAACTCCCATAGAAGTGAAAAGAGGATTCTGGGAGTTGTAGTTTCAGAACAGCTGGAGTGCCGAAAGTTGCTTATCCTTGCTCTGACAACTAGATTAGGTTAAAGTTTATAGAAATATAGATTATTACATATAAACAGGGTAAGTCAAAAGTCTCAGGAAACCCTTTTATCTCAGAAACAAAAGGAAAAATGAAATATCTGAATACCCCAGCAAGTAATGGGTCAGGGGGCCTATCTTTTAGGCCAGGGATGCTCAACCTGCGGACCTCCGGCTGTTGTAAAACTACAACTCCCACCATGCCCTGCAGTAGGCTGATAGCTGTAGTTGTCTAGGCATGCTGGGAGTTGAGGTTTTGCAACAGCTGGAGGGCCACAGGTTGGGCATCCCTATTTTAGGCTATGTCTGGAACATGTCCACCATCTTGAATGCCGCCATATTGGATCAAGGGCAAATGTTTCCAATGGGAAAGGGGATCATGTAGCATATCAAATAAGACCAGACTTTTCTCAGAAATCGATTGCCGGAATCAGATTTGCAATATCTCTTGTGGTTCAAAAGTTATCAACACAGAAAGTTCAAAAACTTCAAAGTTTTGTGTTCAGCCCCAGGGAAAACACAATGAACAAAGAAAAAAATACAATTAAACGGCACACTGCAAACCAAATAAAGTACAAAAATGCCATAGTAATAGAAAATATTCTAAGGCCAATGTGCCATAACGGCCACCATAAAATTCAGGGAGTGCAGGTTCCACATGCATGCTGTGTCCACTCTGCTTTTTTTCTCTCCCTGCACTCACTGGAAGTCTCTTGGCACCAGGAGAGGTATAGAGTGGACTCAGCATGCATGTTGGTACCTGCATTCCCTGAATTTAATGGAGGCCAACAGGTAGAATTTAGTGTTAGATCCCCGTCTTACAGAGATCACCTTGACGTTTGGCAGACGGGTCCAAATAATTTTGTACAAAATGTATTTGCCAAGAATCTCAAATTTACAAAGTAAGCGTAGCATAAGAACCAGAATACTTTCTATTACTATGGCATTGTTGTACTTTATTTGGTTTGCAGAGTGGTGTTGCATTGTATTTTTTTCGTTGTGTTTCTAGCCATGGCAGCGTGCACCTGAGCATTGGGATGTGATGAATGACCCCCTTTTTCTTTACAACACAATGAACACATCAAATAGCTGTGCATCACAGGGAACATTCCCAGTTGTTGTTGCAACTTTCCGAGTTGACATTCCCTGTGATGCACAGCTGTTTGATGTGTTGTCCCTGGTGCTGAACACAGAACTTTGAGGTTTTGAACTTTCTGCGTTAGGATATGCCCCCATTGTCTGATAGGTGTCCCTATCTCCTAAACGGAGCTGCTGAAAGTGCTGGAGGGCGCACTGCGCATGCGCAGCTGACCTCCATTCATTTCTATGGGGCTGCTGAAAATAGCTGTGTGCTCCATTCACTTCTATGAGAAGAGCGCTTGGTGGTGGCCACAACAGAGTTCTCCAACCACCATTTAGCAGGGCTCCGTTCTCAATATATGTGTGGGTCGCAGTGTTGGGACCCGCACCTATCAGACAGTGGGGGCATATCCTAGCAATATGCCCCCATTGTCTCAGGTCAGATTAAACCTTTAATTCCTAATACACACTTATGCTACTGCCAGACTGCACTCCATTCTTCACATCCACATTTGGCATTATGAAGAGTCTAGGAGCTCCTATACATTAGATCATGGACCAGTCTTCTTCGTATCAATAAGGCTGACTTTTTCTTAAAGGAATTTCCCGGACAAAACGGACAATTACTGATTAGCATAAGATGGGGTGTGGCTTATCAGACATGGATCTGACTTAAGATGCAATTGGGGGGGGGGGGCGCGCAGGGGGGGGCTAACATTTTGTCTATTAATTGTGGTGCAATTGGTGGTGTAAAGTTAGATAAAAGGGTCATTCAGTGTGAGACACTAAACTTAATTTGGCACATCTCTGGAACTCTCTGCCTGAGGAGGTGGTGATGGTGGAGTCACTAAGAGTACTGGAGGGGCCTGGATGTATTTCTGGAGTGTAATAATATTACAGGTTATAGCTACTAGAGAGGGGTCGTTGATCCAGGGAGATATTCTAATGCCTGATTGGAGTCGGGAAGACATTTTTTCCCCTAAAGTGGGGAAAATTGGCTTCTGCCTCACAGGGTTTTTTGCCTTCCTCTGGATTAACTTGCAGGAAACAGGCTGAACTGGATGGACAGATGTATTTTTCGGCCTTATATACTATGTTACTACGCTACATCTTTAGACTGCCCAGTCTCAGTTTAGGCTGCTTAAAGGGAGTCTGTCACCACATTTTCACGTTTTAAACAGTTCACATAGCGCTGTAGCCTAACCATAGATGATTGAAATGGTACCTTTCTCTGTTTCTGTTGAGCTTCAAAACAGGCAAAAACGCACTTGAATTCATATGTAAATGAGGGCTCGCAAGTGCCCAGGGAGGGGTTTACTTCGTTGGAGCCCAGGCTGCTCGGCCTCTTGGGCTCATATCCCCGCCCCATCCTCTGCCTCAGCCCGCCCTTCTGTTCCCTGGTGTTCGTCTTCTTTCTATTGCGATACAGTGATCTCGCGATGCCTGCGCTCTCCCTCACTAGGCCAGGGCATGCGCACTGCGATGACCATTGTGGGCACGGCTTCACTGTCGCTACTGCGCATGCCCTGGCCCAGTGAGGGAGAGCGCAGGCATCGCGAGATCACTGTATCGCAATAGAAAGAAGACGAACACCAGGGAACAGAAGGGCGGGCTGAGGCAGAGGATGGGGCGGGGATATGAGCCCAAGAGGCCGAGCAGCCTGGGCTCCAACGAAGTAAACCCCTCCCTGGGCACTTGCGAGCCCTTATTTACATATGAATTAAAGTGCGTTTTTGCCTGTTTTGAAGCTCAACAGAAACAAAGAAAGGTACCATTTCAATCATCTATGGTTAGGCTACAGCGCTATGTGAACTGTTTAAAACGTGAAAATGTGGTGACAGACTCCCTTTAAATATTAGACAGGATTAGTACATTTGCCTTCCTGAACAGAGAGGCAGGATGCATTGTTTGATTGCTGCTCCATTCAAATTCCTCCTCACTGCAGACTATCGTGTGCATAGGTAATGAAGTCCATTGTAAGAGAAACCCTTTAAAGCGACCATCTGATTCAAGAAAAAAAAATTCCCATTAAAGGGCATCTGTCAGCAGATCTGTCCCTATGACACTGGCTGACCTGTTACACATGCACTTGGCAGCTGAAGGCATCTGTTTTGGTCCCATGTTCATATGTGTCCGCATTGCTGAGAAAAATGATGTTTTAATATATGCAAATGAGCCTCTAGGAGCAATGGGGGCGTTGCCGTTACACCTAGAGGTTCAGCTTTCTCTGCAACTGCTGCTCCTTCTCCAATCTGATTGACAGGACCAGGTGTGATGAAATTTTCAATGTCTGGTTCTGTCAACTAAGGCCTCATGCACACAGCCGTTGTTGTGGTCCGTGTCCGAGCAGCATATTTGCTGTCCGCATCCGTTGTTCCGTTCCGTGCCCCTGCAAAAAAAATAGAGCATTTCCTATTCTTGTGCGTTTTGTGAACAAGAATAGGCATTTCCGCGTTCCGCTCCGCAAATTGCGGAACGGAACGCGGAGCAGCTTCCGTGTTTTGCGGACCGCAAAACACCAACGGTAGTGTGCATGTAGCCTAAAGTGCAGAGGACACGGCAGTTGCCGAGAGAGCTGAGCCTCTAGGCGTGAAGGCAACGCCCCCGTTTCTCCTAGAGGGTCATTTGTGTATATTAAAACATAATTTTTCTCAGCAATGCGGGCACATATGAACATGGGACCAACACCGATGCCTTCAGCTGCCAAGTGCACATGTAACAGGTCAGCCAGTGCCACAGGGACAAAACTGCTGCACGGTGTGCATCAAATAGTCTACAAGGGGGAGCGGCCACCTTGGATGGCAGAAATAAAGCCTGAGAATTAGCAAATCTGCAACTAAGATCATGAAAGGAGGCCACGTGTTCTGCTCGTTCCCCAGATAATGCAAAAAGTGTATTCATAATGCAGTATATTTAATAGGGTTCCCTATAGACATGAGGATACAATTACAACACGTTGCTCTTCACAGTAAATGCGTTGTGTCCTAAAATCAACAAACTTTAAACAGTCGGTGACACAGAGGATTTTCGGCTCATTTTTTGCTTTTGCTGCTTCTCAATCTTCTGTGTATTATTTGCTATGCAAACATTTCGGAAAGGTTAATGCAGTTCTAAAAAAAAGCACGACTGTCGAGCTTTGTCAGTGGAAAAAAAATCAATGTATATCTCGTGGTTTTATAAGATAAGTGATTCTAGCTAAAACTGTGCTCGAAACTGAACAAAACACTTCACTGTACTGCTCTCTCTTCTCTGCTGAGGTCAGACTAACCGGCTGAACTCTAGCTTTGATTCTGAGTTAAGACCACTGGAATGGTCAAAATTACAAAGGGTGACTGAGTGTGCCCCATAATCCTTTGTAAATGTCAATTGGCGTCTAATATTGGTTACCTTTCAATGCCAGCTCAACTACAATGTTCCACACTAATGAAAAAACCCATTGCGGATAGTTTCAGTCCATATTCATAATATTATTGTGCAGCGTCTGGATTAAAGGCTCTTTGCCTCTTGGTTTTACAAAGGCACCGCACAAGAGGAGAGCCCTCCAGCATCCTCTTTAATTCCATGCTGGCATGTCTCGGATTGCCCTTTCACTTATTGCTATTGCTGTCCAATTGTCCGCCTTGTTATGGATAGTGAGTCAAGTAAAGAATGCTACTTCAGAGGAACACACTTGAGAAGCAGAGCAAACAAGTTCTGCCCGAGTGCAGCTTGAGTCTGAGAGGTGTGCATGTCTAAATGCACTATGGCACTCCATACAATTGCTGCTAAATGGCTGATGGGACAACAAGTCGCAGATTGTACAACTCTCGTGTCGGGCTTTGACAGCACATAGTGAGGCTCTTTCATAAAAGCACCGATTCTTCATGTCTATGGTAGCGCTTACTTCTTAGCCTACGGCATCTTAAAGGGGTTTCCTGGGCAGATGATTTTGTTAAAAAAGGGGTCAGAAAGAGGATACTTGCCTCCACCGATTTCCCCATCATTCTACCGTTATGCCAGGTCCGGCTGCTCTCCACTTCCTGTAACCAGTTCAGTGTTCCTTTCCAGGCATTTCTGACGTGTCTAGCTGGGAAGGAAAGCGGAGAGCAGAGAGGACTGGATCAGTGTCGGAACGGCAGCAGCAGGGGAACAGTGGATGTGAGGAATGATTATGGACCTATTTCAAAGCCTTTCTGACCCAATATAATTATCTACATGGAAAATACAAGGCCTCATACACATGACCATATGTATTTTTGGGGGTCGGCAAACCACAGATCCGGAAAATAGTTATACCGCCCATGTGCATCCTGCAATATCCACGGGCCCCATTGTGAAGCAAAACAGACATGAATAGGACATGTTTCATTTTTTGGCGAGACGGACATGTGGACATACGGATGTGGGCCTGTCTGTATCCAATCCACAAAAAATGTGGAAAAAATAAGATGTGGAAAAAACAAAGTCGTGTTCATGAGGCCTTAATGGTATCACCAGAAAAATAATTTGCCAGAAAAGCTCCAGGAGCACACAAGAACATATCCATAGGCCCCCATGCACCCAGTATACCCGCATATGGGGGTGTACATAATTGTTTAAGAGGCTCTTTGTTTGTCTTCACTATATATGTGTCATATCTTGAACAAGGATAGGTTCGCTATGTCTTGGAGGCAGAGTCTAAAGGATGTTGCAAAAGTCTAGGAGCCCCCCCCCCCCCCCATCCACTGCAATCAGATGAACTACTAGAGCCAATGATTTTGGCACTCTGCATTGGGAAGTCTGAGATGGTGGTGGTCGATGGAAGGAAAGGAGGCCGCATGGAAGGAACAGAGGTCACCAGGTATGCTGACTATACTGGAGGCTTGTTTTTAATAATCAGCAACAGAATGAGCGAGAAGCAGCTGACATAGGCCTGTCAATGTAAGATGAAGAAGAGCTGACACACGGATGTCTGTGGAAAGGTTCGCAATGGCAACAGTGAGATAGGAGATGGATTTTGGCCACACAGATATACGCAGTGGTCGGTGTCTTGTTATAATACAGTAGTAGGTCAATTAGAAAGTCACATTATATAAAATGGCCTCAACCACCAAAGTACAACCTGAAAGAGTAAAACCAACCCAATCGAGTTCATAGATAAGAACCAATCAACGGTACTAGTTGTATATAAGGAAAAAAAACAAACAAATCAATTTGGGTCCAGTATAGAAAAATCTTTTTCTACTACAAATTTGGAGGTAATTTCTAAAGAGGTCAACTGATGTTTTACTGGTTTCATAAAACTTTCTGCTGTATGCTGCATCTAATAAAACCCTTTGAATTTCCTATATTTGTCCATCTTAAAATACTTGCACATGTTGCGGATTACCGTGATTTTTCCATGCAAATTCTCGTGCGGAAAAACCACAGTGTAATACAGTACCAGCAAAGTGTATGAGTTTAGGCAAATCTCATCTACACTTTGTTTTTTCTTTACATGCAGAAATTGAACTGCTGTGCGGCTTTTGAGATCTGCAGCATGTCAATTCTCTACACGTATTTCGCCCTTTGCAATGCGAAAACCGCATTCAATCCACAACAAAAACTGCAAGTATCACGTGGTTTGGTGTGGAAATGCACAAAAATCCACATGGAATTCGGTGCGGAATTTCTGTTTGTAAACCTGCCCCTGTGTGCGGATAACCTTAGTGTACAGGCAAAATGGTAGAAAGAGCTCCTGAAATTTATTTTAGTCTCCGCAAAAATGAATGCAAATTGAGCAATTGAAATGTTAAAATCAAGCAGATTTTCTCTTTCATATCTTGCAGTATTTCACTGCTGTTTCCGTTCCTTGGCTTTGTTTTCTGGTGACCCTAAAAAGTCACAAAGCCTTGTCTGTGCTTTGTTTGGCAGCTCTCCCTCTACAAGTTGTATATGTCTCTGAGCAGACTTGGATCCAAGGTGGCGAATCAGTTTCACTTGGAACCTTGCAAAAATTGGAACAAGAATGTAAATACTATGCGCACACATGTTGATGCCGCAGCTAAGAATAGACGAGCACTGCCCGTACTGCACAGACAATACAGGCGACACATATTCTGCACCTGCACATTACAGGCTCGAGGCTGGAGACGAGCGAACATCTGTACGCATCTGTGCTAAAAGTTAATAATGTGGTTACTGCAGGAGCAGTTACAGAAGATGCCATGGCTTTGAAACTTTTATATTTTTAAGGCTGTATCTTAGGCGTATCAGTGGTTATAGTGTAAACCCCAAATCCAATACTAAATAACCTTATTTTTCAGATTATTTGTGGTTGACCTGTGCAGCCATTTCAGGCTTCAATTGGTAAATTATGAAATTAAATGGGTTGTCCAGTCCAGGATCCTCATCATTTAGCAAGACTGAGTGAGCAGTTACGAAGAGCATTTCCTGCCCTGGGGGACTTGTCCTTTCCTTTATTGCATGGCCAGCCTATTCATTTCCATAGGCACTGTGTAATGCCGAATTTATCCTGTGGTGGCACTGGAGGGAAACGTAACACTTCTAGATTTGCCCACAAATGATCACTGAGGTCCTAGCGGGGGGGGGGGGGGGATTCTGTGATCAGCTTATTTTTATTGGACCGTTCTAATAAGGAGAGATTATCCAAAGCGCAGAACTATACAATATATATTTAGTGACAAGGACAAGATTGGATCATGAGAGATCAGGACTGCCTTTCCCAAAACCTCAGAATTGCTAGATTTTTTTTTTTTTTTTTATCAGAGCATTTTTATTGTCATTTTACAATTAGGTCAATAGTACATAACATAAAAAAACAACAGACCCCTCCTCTTCCCCCCCTCCTCTGCGCAGTGTCCAACCTGAAATTTGGTAAGTGCTCCTCTTTTCAAATAAATCCCCCTTTCTAACCGTACCATTTGATTTATAGTCCCTACCAATTCCTGTTTGTTTGGACTGACAGGTTGAATACAGTACTGTGCAAACAGTTTCCTAGAGAAGTACAGAATTTTCGTTATTGAGAACCTTTGCCCCAACTATTGGGGGTCCTAGGAGAATTGCCTGATTTTGCAAGATCAGAGACAATCTCATCCATGACTGTAAATATGCAGCACATCCACAAAGCTTTATACCCTTGTGTGCCGGAGCCTAAAGGCCTTTTTACAAAGGCCAATAGGGCCAATTATTGGAAACTAATGTCCATATGAAAGCTTGTTTCTCCGAAATCAACTATTTTCAAAAACGCCATTGATTACTTGACAAATAAGCAAAAGATTAGCTTGTTGGATGATTGCATCTTTCATGTGGCAGCAAACTGCACTGTGTATGGAGACTGGAGCAGGAAGTAGAGACCTGTGGGGAATCGGTAATCCATCGAAGGTGGCGGCAGAGGATCAGTAAGATGAGTAATGATTCTTTTATTTCTTTTAACCCATTCTGCCCCTTTTATCCTGTTGGATAACCCTTTACAATATCCAGATAAACTCCATGTTCATTGGTCCTGCAGATACAAATACTGCCTCTCGTAATAAGCGTAATATGCAAAGCATATATTATGATTGACTGCTTCAGATGGCCATTCCGCTGACGGCTCTACATCATACACCCAACGTCTAGCTGCCCAGTCCTGAGCGATGAGTTAAATGACAGGTTAAATATAGTGTCTATGATTGGAGCGCTGAAATTCAGAGGAGGAGGTTCTATTCCTGCAGTTCCCTCCGACATCCATTTCATTCACTGGAAGCCGCGGCAAGTATTCAGAACCCACTGAGATATTCACAGCTGAATTTACTGATATTTTATGGTACGAGAGATTATTTCTATTAACATTTTATGCTGTAATTAGAGAATGATTCGTGGATTCTAAATTTTTGATCGCTCTTGGACTTGCTGGGACACCATTAAAGTTGATTAACGTTAATTGCAGTGTAGGAAGATATTAACCAAAGTCACTTTAACATCACATAATTGGAGTTTAAGTCAAGCTGCAGGAAAAAAAAAAAAGAAAAGCACCTTTATGCCTATAGAGGAATTACCTGCTGTGCTTGACGCAAGCTGGGCGGAATATCACAGTTCTGTGACATAGGTAATTCTCAGTAATGTTACAGCCGGAGATGGACACCATTCCAGATGACTGCTCATCCTAGTGAGAATACACTGTGCCACCTGCAGAGAATACAGCTGAAGTGAATACATCTCCTAGATTTGCATGTATTATCTGTCGACTAAAGTTATTTTCAATGCCCAAAGAAGTGAGCCCTAAAATCAGATCACAATCGGCATTAAGTTAATGGAGCAGTAAAATTTTCATGAAAAATCTGATCCATTATGTCCAAGGATAGAGCTCATATTTCATGTTCTTTTTACCATGGGGAAGAGGCAGACAGGGACATTTCTGAGTGGGTCGATGCCCAGGGCCATATCGGACGGTTACATAATGGTCTGATGCTCTCAGCGTTAATTAATGCCAGGAGGATCAGGCACTTATGCACCTGGCCAATGGCTGCAAGTGCCCTCCTTTATTCAACTGTATCTCCATCCTCTGGACGGTGATACAGTTGAATTCTGTGGAGTGGGCAGCAGCATTTTGTGCTGCACTGTGGTATTTAGTTCTGCTAGGGTAGTATTTTGTGCTGCACTGTGGTATTTGGTTCTGCTGGGGCAGTATATTGTGCTGCACTGTGGTATTTGGTTCTGCTGGGGCAGTATATTGTGCTGCACTGTGGTATCTGGTTCTGCTGGGGCAGTATTTTGTGCTGCACTGTGGTATTTGGTTCTGCTGGGGCAGTATATTCTGCTGCACTGTGGTATTTGGTTCTGCTGGGGCAGTATATTGTGCTGCACTGTGGTATTTGGTTCTGCAGGGGCAGTATTTAGTGAGGCACTGTGGTATTTGATTCTGCTGGGGCAGTTTATTGTGCTGCACTGTGGTATTTGGTTCTGCTGGGGCAGTATATTGTGCTGCACTGTGGAATTTGGTTCTGCTAGGGTAGTAGTTTGTGCTGCACTACAGTATTTCAGGCCCCGCTTTCTTCTGTTGCACCTGCCTACTTGTGTGGCCCTTCCTACTGCTACTTGCCCCGCCTTCTGTCAATTTGGACCCATCTACAAGATGGGGCCACGTTTAGTTTTTTTTCAGGGCCAATTCCCACTCAATCAGCCCCCTCACAAACTAAGGCCCAGATGAGAAACTGATGAAGATTTAGATCTGGATTCTGCATCTAAATCCTCAATAATTCTGCTAACGTTCCCGGTGCAAGGGAATGGTGTATTTCATACCCTATACACGTGCTCATGAAAAAATCAGAAATTTTTTGTCCGTGCTGCAGAAAAAAAAAAAATCATCCACAATAAGAATGAGCATGTTTATTCTTTTCGTGGATTCCACTTGGAAAGTTGTGGATTAGACCCAATGTATGCCAAAGAGACTAACCCTCATTCAGATCTGGCAGGACATATGCTGCACATCAGCCTTGGATTTCTGCCGCAGATGCTCTTTTTGAATTTGTCATATTCAAACCCTGAAGTTATAAGCATGCTCTGAGGGTGCTGCCATATGTTGCCATGGTGCTGCATGTTTTTTTTTTAACAACGTATCTATGTTTTTGCTGCGTTTTCTTTCTCTAACTCAATTTTATAATCCGCCTTAGGCCCCTTTAACACGAGCGAGTTTTCTGCGCGCGTGCAATGCGTGAGGTGAACGCATAGCACCCGCACTGAATCCTGACCCATTCACTTTAATGTGTCTGTGTACATGAACGTTTTATTTCACGCCTCCGTTCTGCGTTGCGTGAAAACGCAGCATGTTCTATATTCTGCGTTTTTCACGCAGCCCTGGCCCTATAGAAGTGAATGGGGCTTCATTGAAAAACGCATTGCATCTGGAAGCAAGTGCGGGTATGATGTGTTTTTCACTGATGGTTGCTAAGAGATGTTGTTTGTAAACCTTCCGTTTTTTATCACACGCGGAAAAACGCATCAAAACTCTTTGCACCCACGCGGAAAAAAATGAACAACTAAATGCAATCGCAGACAAAACTGACTGAACTTGCTTGCAAAATGGTGCGAGTTTCCCTGAACGCATCCGGAGCCAATCCGTCACACTCGTGTGACAGACGCCTTAGGCTACCTGTTATCAAGTGACCTGGAGCAAGGGTACTTTGGATCATGGATCGGGATTATGGATGTTTGTGGACATTTGCTCCTATTGCTACCATGCAAAGCCATCAACTCACTAATTTATTGCACTTTGAAGGCTTAACTTGCACTGTGATTTATGTTGTTGTTTACACTTATACTGTTTTATATGGTTGAACTATGTTTATCGTGATATATCCTGTTCATTTGCCCTGTTACTGCATAGATCTGCAGTGTACTGTGGAAAGGGTTAATGCACATCCAGCTAAGGGCTCATGCACACGACCGTATGCCCTCCATGAGCGGGCCATATGTCCCGGAGCGGCATCGATCGTGTGCACGGGAGTACACAGCATCATAGATTACAATAATGCTGTGCACGTCGGACCGCCCGCGGAACTTCTTATATAAGATCGTATGAGTGCGGGACAATTAATCCCGCGGGCGGCCCGACGTGCATAGCATCATTGTAATCTATGATGCTATGTACTCCCGTACACACACGATCGGTGCCGCTCCGGGACATATGGCCCGCTCATGGAGGGCATACGGTCGTGTGCATGAGCCCTAATCCGGAGACTTGGGACTTTCTATCTATGCACTAAGAAGTTAGAAATCTTCCACAGTTACTATATGGGACTATGAAAAATGTTTTGGAGGGAAAAAAACAGACAAACTGACCTTTTGACTGTCTGGCTTAGCTCTGCTGTTTACGTCTGAAGAGTTGTTTATGTCTGGAAAAACTGCTTAGGCTAGTTGCACACTAGTGTTAACCCTTTCTACCCCGGGCCAGTTTTCACCTTCCTGCCCAGGCAATTTTTTGCAAATCTGTGTCACTTTTTGTAGTAATAACTTTGGAACACTTTTACTCAACCAAGCCATTCAGAGAATCGTTTCTCGTGACACATTGTACTTCATTTAAGTCAATATATTTTTCCTTTATTTATAAAAAAATCTCATATTTATCAAAAATTTGGAAAAATTCACAATTTTCTAAATTTAAATGTCTCTACTTTTAAGACAGATAGTAACGCCTCATAAAATAGTTATCAGTCATTATTCCCTACATGTCTGCTTTATCTTGGCATCATTTTGTAAATGTAATTTCATTTTTTTAGGATGTTAAAATGCTTAGAAGTTTAGAAGCCATTTTTAAAGTTTGCAACTAAATTTCCAAAACCATTTTTTTAAGCACCAATTCAGTTATAAGGTGATTTTGAGGGGCTTACGTAATGGAAACCACTCATAAATGATCCCATTTTAGAAACCAAACTCCTAAAATTATTAAAAACTGATGTTACAAACTTTGTTAACCCTTTTGGTGTATCACAAGAATTAAAGGAATATGGAGGCGAAATTTAAAAATTTCATTTTTTATGCAGATTTTTCATGTTAATCAATTTTTTCTTGCAACACAGCAAGGGTCAACAGCAAACTAAACCTCAATATGCATTACTCTTATTCTGCAGTTTACAGAAATACCCCATATGTGGTGGTAAAAACTGCTCTATGGGCACGTGGCAGTGGTCAGAAGGATAGGAGCGCCATATGGATTTTGGAGGCAGATTTTGCTAGAATGTTTTTTGGGCACCATTGTGCATTTGAAGAGACCCTGACATACCCCTACAGTGGAAACCCTCAAAAAGTGACCCCATTCTGGAAACTACACCCTTCAAAGAATATATTAAGGGGGGTACTGAGCACTTTGAACCCCTAAGGTTTTACGTAGTTTGAAAACGCTTGGCTGTGAAAATGAAAAGTTTAATTTCTTCCAATAAAATGTTGCTTTAGCCCAAAATGTTTCCTTTTCACAAGGGGTAACAGGAGAAAAGTCACCTAAAATGTATTACCCATTTTCTCCTGAATACGACAAAACCCCATATGTGGTGGTAAACTGCTGTGGGGGCACATGGCAGGACTCAGAATGGAAGGAGCACCATATGGCAGCGCAGATTTTGATGGATTGGTTTATGGGCGCCATTGGTTTTTATTTTTTTGAGTGATTGTCTCATGTGCGGGCTCATTTTTTGCAGGATGAGGTGACCTGTTCATTGGTACCATTATAGGATACATAAGACTTTTTAGTCGCTTGGTATTACACTTTTTGTGAGGCAAGGTGAAAAAAAGGCTGTTTTGGCGTCTTTTTTAAATGTTTATCTTTACAGTATTCACCTGAGGGGGCATATAATGTGAAATTTTTATAGAGCAGAATGTTACGGACGTGTTGATACCCAATATGTCTACTATTTAAATTTCTTTTAAGTTTTACACAGTAAATGCATTTTTTACAGAATAAAATCTTGTTGTTGTGTTTCCATTTTCTGACTGCCCTATTTTTTTTATTTTTCTGGCGATTGTCTTAGGTAGGGTCTCATTTTTTTGCGGGATGAGATGGCGGCTTGATTGGTACCATTTTGGGGTACATAAGACTTTTTGATCGCTTGGTATTACACTTTTTGTGAGGCAAGGTGACAAAAAATTTCTGTTTTGGCATAGTTTATTTAAAAAACTTTTTACAGCATTCACCTGAGGGGGCATCTCGTGTTATTTTTATAGAGCAGGTTGTTACAGATGTGCCCATACCTAATATGTCTATCATTTTTATTTTTGTTTACACAGTAAATGCATTTTTGAACAGAATTAAATCTTGTTTTTGTGTTGCCATTTTCTGAAAGCTATATTTTTTTTATTTTTTGGCCGATTGTCTTAGGTAGGGTCTTATTTTATGCGGGATGAGATGACAGTTTGATTGATACCATTTTGGGATAAATACACCTTTTTGATCGCTTGGCAGTACACTTTTCGAGGGAAGGTGACCAAAAATGGCTGTTTTGGCAAAGGTTTTTTTTTTTTTTTTTTACTGCATACACCTGGCAGGGTGGATCATGTGATATTTTTATAGAGCCGGTCCATACGCGGCAATACCTAATATGTATACTTTTGTTTTTTTCCTATTTTTTACTTAATTATGGGAAGAATGCTATTTTTTTACTTGAAACTTTTTTTTTTATTATGAAAAACTCTATTTTAAAGATGCCCTGTACAATGCATTACAATACCTCTGAATTGTAATGTATTAGCTGTAAGTGTATTGCACACTGTAATCCACTTACAGCCTTCCTGCCTGTGAGATCCAGGGGGCTGGATCTCACAGGCTTACATGGAAGGCAGCCCCGATACCTGTGGAAGGCATTGGGCTGCCTTCCCTGCCATTGGGTCCCCATTACCGCAGCGCGGGGACCCGATGGGGAAGGGGAGGGAGCTCCCTTCACACACCCCGCACACGCTGACCGCGGCATAGTGAGGGTTGATGTGCCGGTATCAATGTTTTCACCGATGCCGGCGCATACAGCAGAAGTCCGGCTAATGGGAAAACTCAGTCCCCTGCAGCTGATCGGGCGGGCGCAGCTCCTGCACCCACCTGATCAGCGCGCCGTAGTACTATGGCGCTGGTCGGGAAGTCACTTCCCACAGTGCCGTACTATTACAACGCTGGTCGGGAAGGGGTTAAAACTATGGGTCAGAGCTCTCCTGGAGTTCATCGTATCCAGCATGGCTGAAAAGGTCCCATTTAAAGGTTGAAGGGGTCCAGCGGAGAAAGACAGTATCAGGCTATACAATTAACTCCGCCAGGCTGTTCCTCTGCTGGAACAACCTGCAGGATAGTTTTAACGATAGTGTGAAACTAGCCTTAGGCTACTTTCACACTAGCCTTTTTTGCGGATTCATCATGGATCTGCAAAAACGCTTCTGTTACAATAATACAACCGCATGCATCTGTCATGAACGGATCCGGTTGTATTATGTCTTCTATAGCCATGACGGATCCGTCTTGAACACCATTGAAAGTCAATGGGGGACGGATCAGTTTTCTATTGTGCCAGATTGTGTCAGAGAAAATGGATCCGTCCCCATTGACTTACATTGTGTGCCAGGCAGCGTTTTGGTGTCCGCCTCCAGAGCGGAACGGTGACTGAACGGAGGCAAACTGATGCATTCTGAGCGGATTCTTTTCCATTCAGAATGCATTAGGGTAAAACTAATCCGTTTTGGACCGCTTTTGAGAGCCCTGAACGGATCTCACAAACGGAAAGCCAAAACGCTAGTGTGAAAGTAGCTTTAGTCATTCCAATAGACTTGTAGTGAAACACTATACAAGTCTATGACAGTCTGAAAACAACATTGTTTCTGTTAAGGCCTCACGCACACGACCGTATGAGTTTTTCGGTCCGCAAATTGCACCTCGATGTCTGGGGACCCATTGTAGCATTGGGGTCACCCCAAACTTGGCCACTGCAATTTTTTGAAAATAAAACAAGAGCAACTGTTCATGATGGGTGGTGGGGGACCATTGTCTCACAAAAATGTGATGTATCAGGTTGGATTCTTTTGTCTGTGGTCAGCAAAAAATACAAGTGTATGGCAAGATTACCGAATTCAAATAACTTTACAGAAACCCACTCCCTGATTGGCAGTTTAATCTGGCATGTTGCAGGTGGGATAGTTTGACTGTACGATCCTATGGGCAAATTCTGGCTGAGCAAAATCTTACTTGCCAGCTTAAAGGAGTTCTCCGGGATATAAATATTGATGACCTATCTTCAGGATAGGTTATCAATATCAGATTGGGGGCAGACTGACACCCCCACTGATCTGCTGTCTCAGGCTGCCGTAGTGCCATAGTCTTATCGTGTACAAAGCGAAAGCAGAAGGCTTCCTACACTGTGTAGTTTCTGGTGCCGGCAAACTGAATCTCAGTTCTCATTCACTGCCGAGCTGCAGTGCCCCGGCACGGCCACTACACAGTGTATTGAGCTGTCTGCCTCCAGTTCTGTACACTGCATAGTTACCAGTGCTATGGCAGCCCGAAACATCTGATCAGCGAGTGTGTCAGGTGTCGGACCCCCATGTGATACTGAGGATGTATCCGGAGGATAGGTCAGCAATGTTTATGGCCCGGAGAACTCTGTTAATGTGGTGTTCTAAGATTCTGCCAATTTTTGGAAAAATGGTGTGGCCACGCGGTCAGGTTTCTTGAGTTTTGGAAGCCAAAATCAGAAGTGTGGATCATAAAGGACAGATACTACTTCTCCCTACTTTTTTATTTTTAAAGTCAGTCTTCGATTTTGCTTTCAAAACTGCATGCAGAAACCTGACCATGTGGCCGTACCCTAATTCTGCTTACAAAAGAGAAATAATAAAGAAATAATAAAGTTTTCGCTGTCGTGGCCATTGTGCAACCTGGCATAACAGCAGGGTTACTGATGGACCGTATTAACTATACTATACTGTGTTGTCTATGCTGTATGCTGCCCTGAATGTGCAAGGACATAATGGAATGTAATATAAACCTAATAATATAGAGAACATACACTTTTACAGTGGATATAGATACTTTATGGCATGCTGTAATCAGGAAATGACATTGTTGGCTGTTAAGGCATGCAGGATTTTTGCACAAGGTTGTGGAGCTTGAGGACACCCATACAGAGAGGACAAAGTAGAGACTAATTAGTACATCTAGTACATAAGAGAATGGTGGCTATGCTTGTTCTAATGCTAAGAAATGCAAAAAATGTGCAGAGAAATCAATACAGAGAGCAGGAGAAGTAGCACTGTGCAGTCACCCATACAATCAGAATGACAGATATTGACAAGTGCATGTAGCATGCTAAACAGGAGGCGCAGTACTGCGCAGCTAGCCATGCATGAGCAATAAGACAGTCCCTGAGAGCTGTACAGAAGTGGTACTGTGCAGCTGATTAATAAAAACAACTGTCAGGTATAATACTGTCCTGAAAGGCATACAAACGACTACCTGCGCTGTGAATTACAGTACTGTAGCAAAATTGAGCACAGTAGTCGCAAACGTAACCGGGCTCCAGCCCCCAGGAGGACCACTGTGTGCTAAATTACTTTAGCTTCTTGGAAGCGGTAGCTTAGAGATGTTTGTTAATGTCGCTCTGGGGGTGTGGGTGTACTGGAGGGGAAAATAAAAGTGATATATTATGTCTGCATGTGTGGGATTTGGCCATTTTGTCAGGGGAGGATGTGGGAGATCTCTGGACTGAGGTAAAAATGACAAGTAAATACATGTTACAAAGAGTGACAATTATACACATGTATTCTATCCGTCTCATATCTATCTGTCCCATATCTACACAGGTGTCACTTAAAACTCTCGGCCATCAATGCAAAATCTGTAACTGGACCCGGCACCTACCCGACCATCTGCAATCTATAATACTATTGTATTTTCATATGGAGCCAAGGTTCGGGTGTAACTGCTATGTGTGAAGGAACTACTAATATTAAAATACATATTCTATCTATCTATCTATTTATTTTCTATCTATCTATCTATCTATCTATCTATCTATCGTAGCCTCAAAATTGAGGTTCTGGCACCTCCGTGCTCCCATGTGCCCCCGTTGATTCCCTTTTGATGCTGTGAATACTAATCAGTGCTTCCATTTTGGAAGCGCTTCATTAGTATCAGAGGTCCGGGAAGCGGTCAAGGATTTGTACTCACCGCTTCCTGGTCCTTGGCTGTCTGCTGTGCAGGGCTGCGCAAAGCGTAAGTCGCTCTGTGACATCACATTGTGCGGCAGCGGGCAGCATTAGGAAGAAGATCGCGGGAGGTGCCAGTGAGGAGCAGCAGCGTCTAGGAGCAGGAGAGGTAAGTGTTTTATCTATTTTATCTGAGGCATAATGCCTATGCCTATTTTATCGGGGCATAATGACTAGGCATAAATTGGGCTGAGAGGCATAATGGGGAGGGGAGGTGAGGCATAAGTTGGGCTGAGAGGCATAACGGGGGGGGGGGGTCTGAGACATAAGTTGGGTCAGGAGGCATAATGGGGCGGGGGGCTGAGGCATAAATTGGGCTGACTCGGCGAGGCAATGGCATAATGGGGGCTGAGACTCCTGAGAGGCATAATGGTGGGCTGAGAGGCATAAGGGCTGATAATGGGGGTTAATGAGAGGCATGGGGGCTGATATGGGGTGATGAGAGACATGTGGCTCTTATCTGAGGTCTGATTGGGCGTCATTTACATTGGGGTCTGAGCTGAGGTTTGATTGGGAGTCTGATTTGAGGTCTTATTAACATTGGGCGTCTGATTGGGGCTGTCAGCTGAGGTCTGATTAACATTGGGGGTCTGATTGGTGGTCTGACCTTTTTTTCTTATTGTCCCCCTCTAAAACCTAGGTGCGTCTTATTGGCCGATGCGTGTAATAGGTTTCCTTCCTAAACAGCAGAGCGGTGCCCACTTCCAGTCCTGAGCCCAGCTGCCCAGAGCACTGATCCTGACCCTGCTGGAGTCTTCAGAACTGTAAGGATTTAAAGTCATTCACTGTAAGCTATATTATATATTGTTTTATGTGAGTAAGGGTGCTGGGTGGTTGGAGAAGGGGGATAGAGGTGGGGAGAAGGGGGATGGAGGGGTACGCACCGCATTATATTCTGTACGCAGCCACAAAACAATCTGGAAGTGCCCCTCCCGAGACCAGGCTTTGGTTCCGCCACTCGCTGTTACGCTGGCTGCCGCCGCACTGTAATTTACAATACCTGCGGGCTGCCGGTGGCTAGCAATTCACATACGGTGGCGGACCCGGCGGAGACAGAGCGGTGTGTGCATGCGCAGGCTGGGAGTGGCCCCGTCTGGGCAGGAGAGTATGACGTCACGCTGCGTGCCCCGCAAGTCTGCTAGTGAGGTGAGGACGGCGGCGGCATGATAGTGTTGGAACTTGTGGCCAGCTGCTCCGGTCCGGACTGTCTACAAGCAGAAGTCTGTCACAAGAACTCTGCCTAGTGTCCTGGCTGAGACCCGCTGTATAAGTTATATAACGCATTATAAAAAAAAGTATGTTCCCTGTCCCTGCGACAGTGCTACCCCTCCTCAGTTGTCCCCTGTATAATGTACCCTGATACCCATCAGTTATATATTATAACTGAGGGGTATCAGGGTACATTATACAGGGGGTAATATAACTAGGGGTATCAGGCTACATTATTATACAGGGGTAATATAATTTTCATTTTTGTTTATATTGATAAGTATATGAGTGCGGGTCTGTATGTATGCAGAGTGTATTTGTGTATATACATGTGTGTGTGTGTATGTAATATATATATACATACATACACGCGTGCGCGGCGTGTTTGTGCTTTAGGGTGCACACCCTAATGCAATAGGCTGCGCACACCTATGTCTACCTATCTATCTATCTATCTATCTCATATCTATCTATCTATCTATCTATCTATCTATCTATCTATCTATCTATCTATCCATCCAAATATCTATCTATCTATCTATCTATCTATCCTTACGACAAGGCACATCATTCATAAATGAGGCGCATCCTCTGACAGTGCATGATCCTAGATTAAAATGTACCGTTGGAGTAGATTTCAGTCCTCGTATGCACCAGTAAACTGGCATAAATGACCACACCAGGCCCCTGTCTCACCTCACCTCTCCTCCTTCTCAGAAAATAGCAAGGCTGGTGTACAAACACCTACATTTAGGAGCAGTGGAGTTCAAAAAGTCGCAAACCCCTAACGTGTATGGTGGCGTCTTTGCAGCAGATGTCGGGGGAAAGAAGGATCGGGCAGTTGGATTTCAACATGCCCTATCCTTTGTTCTCACGGGAGATAAGCCTCCCCCAGAGGTGTCGGTCAGTGGCTTATTGCCCTATCCCGACTGAGAACACATGCACACTTGGCCAAGAGGAGGAATAGCTGCCGGCTGACGCTCACATCCAGCTTGCTGAGTGTTCTGCCTCAGTCTCACCTTTCACTTACATTCTCGCATACTGTGCTAATAATCGTGTTCCAGGAGAAAGGGTGGTTCATACAGCAGTAATAGCGTGGATTTATTTAGATCTGACCTCTGAGGTTAATATTTACCCCAGGCAAATATTTAAATGATATTTATGGGCTCCCCTTAGCTTGTCACAAACTGGTTCTGCTTAGTAATCTGACACTAGTAAGGAAGAGGCGTGAACACGGGCCCACCTCCCAACAATCGCCCACAATGTGCTCCGCTTTGATCTCGCCCCATCTTCTATCATTTGTCTAAATGAGAATCTGAGTAATTAGATCCACAGGCTGGGAACATGCAAACATCTAAGATGTAAAGAAACAAAGGCCACTTTTTTTAAATCATGGAATGAAAACAACGCAGGAATTATGGTCTCCATGAATGAGTGCATGACAGGACCTAACTGTGACTTTGTCCACCTGGTATTTGTCTAGGAAGAGCCTTTAAGAAGTTCTCTCATTTCAGCAGCCCCGCCTCATATTGTGGGTCCCCCGCCCAGAAACAGAGCAGCGCCCCCTGTAAACTAATTCAGAGAATGAGTGAAAATACCAGAAGTATCCTATGGATCAAAGTGGCGCTGTTTCTTGAAAACAAAAAGTGAATCCAGTTTTCTAACTTTAGACAACCACTTTTAAAGCTAGTGCACCCTTTAAGGAGTTATCCAACCCCTATAATGACCCCCCTAATGCCCGGGCCCCTCATATAGGTTATACTTACCCCGGCACACGCATCGCTCCTGATCCTGGCCTGGCCACCGCTGCAACTTCACATTGCGCGGATCAAAACATACAGCCACGAGGGGTGACCGGTCTAGACAATAGCAGGCCGTGGCGGGGATGAGCCTCCCAAGCTTCGTGGGTGACTCTAGGGAGGCTCGTCCCCGTCGAGGACTGCTATTACGCCCCCGGTTGCCAGATGTTTTGATCTGTGCGATGGTGAGATGCAGCAGCGGCTGTGCAGGGATCAGGAGCGACATGGGTGCTGGGGAGCAGGGTAATTATAATACATATGAGTGGGGGTCATTATAGGGGTTGGATGACCATGACAAATGGTGTAAGGGGATCCGGGAACCAGATGTTTACATTGAGGGAGCACAGCGGAACATCGCAGATGTGGAGGAGAAGAAGCGGGGAGCCAGTGCCGGGAAGCAGTATGGCAATCTTCCCTTTACCGGTCTTCCAAAGGGAGGGGGGGGTGGGGGGGTGAGAGAATCACCTGCTTTATCTTAAAGGGTCCATTAAGTAAAAAAAAAAACATTTAGTGAATTATGGGGGGTTCCCTGTTCAGGTATCTTATGTATTAGCCAGAGTGGAGAACAGCTTTAGAGGACTCCATGTGTTACACAGACAGATCATTAGCCTAAATGAGAAATGTGTAATACACAATATTTCCTGTGGTGGCGCTGTAGGGGAATTAAACGCTTATGGATTTCACCATAGATTGCAAGTAGAGATTTATCAAACTGGTGTAAAGTAGAACCGTAGAAATCTTCTGCAAGTCTAAAGAAAATAACAAAGGTACCATTACATTCATGTATAGGTGTGCGACAGAGCCATGCAAGCGCTGTATATGGTCATATGGTGGTGACACCTCCCTTTAAGTGACAATGGCCTCAGGATTCAATATTTTTCTACATCTAGTGGTCTTTCTCCGACTATCACAATTTGAAATAGTATTATTCCAGTAGACTGTGTACAATACAGGATCCTGAAGAAGCTCCTGTCCTCCCCATAGTGATTTACAGCTTAGAGAAGCTATTCTTACCTGTTATGTGAGGGCTTTATCTGTGTTACTCATCTGCTCATTTTTCTTTAAGCTTTTTTTTTCTCTTCTTATAGATTGATATTTTGGAGACCTTGGAACCAGTCAGAAGTTTCCATTAAGTTGTGGGTTTTAAAGGAGTTCTCCATAAATTAAGAAAATGAAAAAATACTTAAATATTACTTTATTAGAAATATATTCGCAAATACCTCTTATTAGTTATAATGGCTCACGTTGTCTGGGGAGCAATCATCAGGGGAAATAAAATGGCCGCCTTCCTATTAGTGCACACAAAACCTGATCCTGATCACACAGGAGGACAAGTTACTTCAGAACACTGAGCTAAAGAGCTGCCTCATCCTCCTCATCTGTATTACAGAACATGCCCTATTCTTGGCCATTTTGAGGACAAGAATAGGCATTTCTATAATGAGACTGAAGCATGCACACGGATGTCTCTGTATTTTGCAGACCGCAAAACGGATACTTCATATGCATGAGGCCTAAGTTTACATTTTTCTACATTTTAGAAAATTGGGCCAGTTAGTAAAATTGCCCCAGTGTTTTCAATTTACAATAATTGTCCTAGAACCAAATTAATATTGTAACTTGAGGGACCTCTGCGCATGTGTCACATAAGGTTGGAGTTGCAATGCGACCCCAATGACAATCATTAGATATGATGTAGCGAGGTGACACCGCGATCTTCATGTCATGTCACTGTGTAACCCCAGCCTAATCCAAAGGAGGAGTTGACCGTTGAGGTACTTTCAATGAGTATTACTTACCTGTGGTAAGTTATTTCCTAAATTTATAGCCACACATTCGTGTAATGTGGCTCAGTGGTTAGTACTGGTGCCTTGCAGTGTTGGGTCCTGGGTTTTATTCCGACCAGGCACAGCATCTATAGAAACTGGCAAATTGGCTTCCTACGAAATTGACCCTTCTATGCGTTGGGTGTTGGTTTTTTAGCGTCAATATGGCAGCCACAGACTTCCAAGGGAGTCACCCTAGCCACACAATCATCCCTATGAGAAAAGCACATTACAAGTGTCTGTCATCATCCCAATAAGAAAGATAATATATAGGAAAAGTGTCTGCGTTGGGAACAACCAATCTACCTACAAAAGAACAATATCAAACAAAATGGTTAGAATGCAAAAATTTTATTTTTTTTATGTTCCATTTCAACTAACTTAATAGATATCCTAAAACTTGTAGTTTCACATCCAAAGTCATCAATTACCCATCATCTGCTATAGAGCATCGCTCATCACGCATTTGTCCATTCAGCACACATTTATAAGAGGTCGCCTAAGGGGAAATCATTTTAGTCACCTTGATTAGATTCCACACCAGAAAGGTTTGGCCTATGATCTGGACACAAATGGCTCCAAGCCAAATTGGATATCCACAGAGTAGGTTATTTTGTAAATTACACTGGGTTTTGAACGCTTGTTTCGTTGCTTCAGATACAATAGTTCTAAAATCCCACCTGATCGGCGCTGCTTGACACTTAAGATCAGAACCACCATCAATCATTAACCTCTTATACCCCAGAGTTTTTTTGTTTTTTTTTACTTTGCGCTTTCGTTTTCCGCTTCGCGCCTTCCCAGAGCCATATTAGTTTTCCCCGTTCACATAGCCATATGAGAGCTTATTTTTTGCAGGACAAGTTGTACTTTGCAACGCCACCATTAAATACTGCATAGAATGTAGTGGGAAATGGGAAAGAAATTCCAAAGGTGGTAGAATAGGAAAAAAAACAATTTTGCCACAGTTTTACAGATTTTTTTTTACGGCGATCACTTTGTAGTAAAACTGACTTGTGATCTTCATTCTCCAGGTATGAATCCGGCGATACCACATATGTATACTTTTCCTTGCTTTTTGATGCTGAAAAAAACGAAAAAATGTAAAAATGTAAATTTTTTTGCTGTCATTTTCTGACCTTTTTTGTAGTTATGCATGCAGAGCCATACATTTTTGTAATTATGCGGGACAATCTGTACTTTTAATTGATACCATTTTGGGGTGTGTACAACTTTTTGATCACTGTTTATTTAAATTTGGTGGGAGGAGAGTGACCAAAAAATGGCAAATTGCCCATTTTGACCCTTTTTTTTAGTTTCGGCTTTTTCTGTTTATGATTAATACTGTTAAATTTTTATAGTATGGGCGTCTTCGCACATGGCAATAACCATGATGTGTATTTTTTATATTTTTTTATTTGTAAAAAGCTTATATATTTTTTTTTTAACTTTTTTATAGCTCCCATAGGGAACTATAACAAGCAATTATTATATTGTCATAGACTCCAATGCATTAACATTGAAGTCTCTGATGATTTTACCAGTTTCCTATGGAGCCCTATTACAGGCAAGGGCTCTATAGGAAACACTATGCAGCAGCCTCCTGTCATTCACTATGACAGGGGCTGCTGCACAAAAGCTCCGGTTCCTCCGATCGCGGCACGGGGGAGCCGAAGCATCACCGGAAATGCACCCTTTCGTTATTTAGCTCACTTAGATGCCGTGGTTAGAGAGGTTAAATGTCTGCGATCAGCATTACTGCCTTTTGCAGACATTAGCCGCAGGTGCCTGCTGTATGAAACTCAGGAGCGGGCACCATCTTTAAAGACCCGACTTGTGACGTAATAGTAAATCACATGTCGGGAATGGGTTAAGGGTGCATGACTTTATAAAGACCTGGGTCACAGGAGTCCAGATCGTGAATGATAATAAGATAATGCAGGAGTCGATCCCACCATTTTCACAGAATTGATGGCTTACTGGATCAAACCAATCAGCAAAAATGTAGTCGTAATAATCTAACCTATTAAAAGTCTAGACTATCTATGACACATGATTGCAAATAGAATCTGAAAAAAAAGGAATACCAAATCCAGGAAGGTGTCTTATGTCTTCCTTGAAGTTTCAACAGAAATTATCTCCCATTTTGTCAAAGCAAAGCAGCAGATTTGTTGAGTAAATTAAAGAATTAGTCCATGTAAAAAATAATAATAAAAGAAGTAATACTCACCTTACCGATCCACTGACTCTATGGTTCCAACACTCCCTGGTCCCCGCCTCAGTGGTTTTGACAAGTCACCCCTACAGCTAGTGATTGGCTTCAGAAGTCATATGTTTGTGTTAGGACATCATCAATGGAACAAAAAGTTTACGGGTCAGAGGGGATCCTGGATGCATCAGAAGTGGGAACAGCGGGGAATCGGTAGGGTTTAAATTATTTTTTATTGTTATTATTATTTTAAAACATTCTAATTAGTTTTTAAAATATTTTCGAACATGTCTGGACAAATCCTTAAAAGTCTTATTTGCTGCATGATGAAAAGCTCTGAAACACTCCTTTTTGTGTATGACAGATACCAGTGGCACCCAACTGGCACCACTTATCATCCGATCTGTCAGGTTCTGGCTCTGCAGGTAGCACTATTTTCTTTCCTTTTTTTTTATTATGGAATCTGCAAAGGATGCTCTGAGTGGAGATGTGAACAGAGCCTTAATGTTTCAATCCTTCATCATTTTCAAGATCTCTGATTACAAGAGTTTTGATCCAGTTCAGCTCTTGGACTGACAGCAAGCAGAGGTTTTTAAAAGGAGGGAGAGATTGAAACGCAAAGGATATTAGAAAGTTGCAGAACTTTCCATAACACAATGAAGAAGCAACCTAAACTTTTATTATACAAATGCTGTGGGGCCTCAGCTTTACCAGCTCGCTCCGATCCCAGCGCCGTTGCAACTCTCTCCTCCCTGCTCTTCAGCCTATGCATTTTTGTGGCTGCAGTGGTGATGTCCTACATACTGCTGCAACCAATCTCTAACCTCAGGAATGTACACCCCGATACAGCTGAGGCAAATGACAGGCTGAAGCAGTATATGTGACATACACAGCTGCTTGTACATACCGTTGTATTGCAGTCAACTATGCCTTTTAATACCGCTGTAAAAGAGGTAGGCTAACACATTTCAGGCCAAACACATGCCATCAGGATACCTTTTTGACATGTATCTAGCCAACAGAACTGTATGGGCCATGTTAGATATGTACCAGGGGCGGATTAAGAACTTTAAGAGGCCCTGGAAAAAATACTAAAAGTGGTCCTGTTTTGTAGTCATGTCCAAATTGATGGAAGGCAGGGCCAGCAATACCATATTGTGGCACATTATACCACGCCAAAAACCACAGTCCATCACAAAATACTGCCCCAGCAGCACAAAATACATCCCCAAAAACTTCCAATGGCCGGCAGTGAAGAGGGCCCTGGTGGCCCCCTGGGCATCGGCCCACCAGGAAATTTCCCTGTAAGGTCTATGGCCAATCCGCCTCTGACATGTACGTGGGTGGGGAGCATGAAAATGACCTACCAACAAAGATGTCATTGTACGATATACTGACATGAATTTTATTTTGGCATGATCTATATGCCAAAACAGCATCACTGACACATTTTTTAAGGTTTCACCATTTTGAGTGTCTAAAACTGCAGTAGAACCTCAAACTTTGAATACAACAGAGCAGTCCACCACATGAGGAAACCATCATTAATACCATGGACAGCTCCTCGGATTCCATGGAGATCCCGGCCTGCTCTGTGCAATTCCAAGGTAAAGGCAAAAAGGCCACCCACGTCAAACACGGCATGTACAGACCTTTGAGTTTAGTGAGATCTTGGAGGACATTTTTCAGCAGTAGGCCAGCTGTACACTACGGTCTAATCAAGTTACAAACATTGAAGAACACGTAAGAAAACCAAGTTCATCTGTAAAATATCAGGCAATAAACTGAACGGCCTGACATCTATAAAAGGCATATTGATACCGTAGATAAATTGGCACAACCATCATGAACTAACAAGGGCACTTGCAAAAGGTTGCCATGTTGGTGGGCATTCACGGCCAATAAAATTCTGCAGAGCTGGTTCTTCGGGATTAAATTGGCATGCAGCAGATGTTCACTGACCTTTCAGGAACCAGAGACTAGAGAGTAAGATTTATTAGTACAATCTGAAATGCAGACAGGTGCTGGTTGGACGTGCCTATGTCTTCTTGGTTTGCTCTGCCAGCCCATGGAGCACCAGGCATAGAAGGAGGGCGACACGTTCTCAGGACGATATGAAAACGAGTCGTGACACTGTGCTGAAAAAGAAAGCGATTTAGGACAATGGTGGGCAGAACAGCCCAGGTGAAACCAGAAAGGGCTAAAGAGAACGGCCATATCGAGCCACAGACAGCAGACTGTTGTCCTCATAAAATCTTCCCTCTGCCGTGTGTGTTGTCTCCCTCCTCTCGCTCGCAGTTCTTCCCTTTGCTTTCACTCTGTCTTTGATGTAGTTTGCTTTCTCAGAACACCATATACACATTGATCGATGTCTGGAGCTTCCATTCTCCTGCGCTTTTTCCGACAAATCCTTTCCCCGTTCCGAGTGGTTTCGCTTGGCGAGCACGATGCAGATACTTTTCTCATTTTCCTTCATTTTTCGCCCCCCCTTCCTCTTCGGAATTGTGCTGATGAGGCGTCAGAAGTAAATAAGCATATGCATTTATGCAAATTGCCGAGTAGCGTGAGATAATGAAAACAAAGCTGTGCTGGCTTTCTGCCAAGCAGTGGCACTCAGGGAGCCTTAGGCAAATCTGTGCCTCCTGATTTCCGCGTAGAAGCAGCTGAGAAGAAAGCCAGGACGGGCGCCACTGACATTCCGGTGCCCATCGCTTTGGCAGACGCAGAGAGGCACGGTAGGAACGTCGCTACCTTGGGAAGAAGGGCATTCCCAGGAGTCTATGGTCCTGACACATACGCCTCCCCTTGCTTGCACGGCTCCTTCATGATTCCCTCCTTGGAATTTACAAACATTTCCCTCAGATCAATAGCTGTATTGATTATTCATTGTGAGCGAGTTCTATGTCTCTGGCCATAGAGCTCTGGCACAGTGTGAGCTGCTGCAGAGCAGGAAGTGGGGGGGGACCGAGCTGCTGTTCAGGGTGAAGCCAAGACAGCAAAAAGGAGAGAGCAAAAGCAGAAGTCAGAAAGGAGAAACAGCAAAATGGAAAGGGAGAGAAATGTTACATCCAGCAAACTTGTTCCAGGGCACGTGGAGAGTTTTGCTGCCCTTCCACCAGTCGCTGCCACCTCTATGTGCTCGGCTAACTGCTCCACGCAGGGGACTATGTTCCAGCATGACCATATCAGGGATTTCTTGGCTTCTTGCAAGGAAAACAGGAAACATGGAAGGACGTGATGAGAGGAGCGATGCGCTGTTGTAGTTCAGTGCCTTGGCAGGCGCCTCGCCAACGCAAGTTGGCACCAGCAAAGCCTGGAAGCTAAGAGCAATCGGCTGCGTTTCCAGGGAGAAGGAGCGATGCTTTAGGTTCTATTCTGTGCATGAAGGAGGCTGTAATTTTCTAACGGATAAAAATCAGCGCGCAGCACATCGGCTGCTTTGAACACACGGAATTAGCTAATTGTCGGGTTAATTAATGGGATCACCCAAACAGGCTGCGCCTCATATGATGGGATATGCGTTGGACAGGTGCCAAAGTCAATAAAATAAGGAGAGAAATCTCAGGAAGACGGCGCTGAGCGGTGGGAGAAAACACAGAGTCGAATATTCCAGAGTAATGGGGAGCGTGTGGTCTAGAAGAAGACAGTTAGTAAGACTACAGAACCTGATGTGATTCATTGGTAATTGGCTGCATATTGTGATATTCACAATCCAAGGTACCAGTGATGGGCAGGACGGGCTCTTCATTCAGAGGCCAACTGGAAAAGAACTGCACAGGAAAGCCTCGTCCATCACACACCATGGGCTGCAGGCAGACGGCAGCTGAAACGACAGAGCCATGTGCTATAATACCCCTAATACACGTGTGGTGTGTCCTGTGCGTGCATGTGTGTATACTGTGTGTCCTTTCCTCACACAAGCACTTGATGTCTGCAGCTGTATACAACCAGCACATTGTTCTCCGAGTCTCCCAGGAACGGTGTATGGTCTCTATGAGCTCCCTATAAAGATATGTACATATCAATACTTTCGTGTTTTTTTTAGTGGTGTGCATATAAATGTCATCTATACATACTAACATGTTTCAAACATTTTAGGATGCTGAGATTGTCTTTCAGATTATGGATATTTGATGCTGCATTTTATTCTATTTCATTTTTATTTGTCTAGTTGTTATGAATAGAAACTTTAGGTCACAGTGTTTGCTTCTTTTTGTTCTCTCGATTGCTGTGCATGTGAATATGTACACATCTGTAGCCGTGTGTACAGACATGTTCTAGGACTAATTCACTATGTTCCTACCATGACACTTTACATAACGTTACAGAGCAGGCACAATTCTGGAATATCTCCAGTGACTTACATGCTAATATGTGTCATGCTGCTATTGTATATAATGGGTGGTAGGCTATCCACTAGAATTGCATGCATGTACTGTCTAGCCACTAGTGACATGGATGCATGTACAACGATGCCCAACAGTATGTTAGGTTATAGTTATACGATCACCTCTAGTGTCTGCCAAAAAACATTACCAAAGCGACATGTATGTCCCTTAGACAGGTTACAGTATGTCTAAAACTGTGTGTGTATCCCAAATGATACACTGTCTTTGCTCCCTGTAGGACATATGGAATAGGTATGTATATATATGAGTATGTATACCTGGTTGTATGAAAGGCTCTAGGAGCGAACCCATGCAACTAATATCATGAAGGCTTGAGGCAACATGTGCATAGACATGCATCAAAGACATGAGAAGGCGACCTTTTTATATGACTATAGTGGTACATTCAGCAGGATATATATCAAAAGCAGAGTAAAAAGTACACGTGTGTTGTATACAAGGCTCTAGGACAGCACGTGTAGACTGTAGACAAAGCTGTCTTCCATGGGTCCTAGTGCAGGACATGCTATGTCTGTCTCCATGTGTAGTGTTGAATTTGACTTAAAAAATATAGGGAGCAGCATGTACGTCTTCGATAGCACGTACACCTCGTGTCGGTTAGTATACATGTTGTGTCACTGAATCAGCATGCTGTGTCCTTGGCACGGGTCTTGTGGCATGTGTCCTTGAGCAGTTCATCACTTGTAGGGCCAGGCGTATGTCTCTACATCTGACCTTCCTTGTAACATCACATATTTGTCCTTATTTGCACTTGTACCAACCAGGGCGGTTGGCGGGCAGTGCACATATATCAAGGTATGACCTGTAAACCTCTCTGAATAACTCTATAAGAATGCACCATGTATAACGCCAGGATGATGTCTATGAAGTTGGCCCTTAGGTAACAAAAATAAAAAAAGTTTAATACTTTTTTTTAATACTTTTTCTTCAGATTATCTACTATTATTTGGCCATGTTTCTACATGCATAGGCCAATTACTGACAAACTATTTCTCAAAACTCTGCCTGTCTAGTTGGACCTTTTGACTAATAGGAGGATCGTCCACCGGATGATGGATCGAGCAATAAAATCATTTTTATTAGCTCTTTGGCTTTCTCTGACATTGGACAATATTATAATGTATCCTCGTGGTGGAATCGGTCAGATGATCAATTGGTCAACCATTTGGCCTTCACTAAAAATCGTATGTCTGATGGAAAGAATGGCGAAAGACGTCATGTTGTTCTTCCAAAATGACGGACACCACAACAGCCAGTGGGATCTGGTGTCTGATGAATTTGGCACTCCATTCATTTTGGTCATCGGAAAAATCTCTGTCTTATGAAAGTGGGGGGAATTTAACATTTTGCATATAGTTCTACATTTTTTGCTAATTAAATGTCTCACATATAGATGCAAACCACTGGTCCAATAGGAACTGCAAAGCCAAATACGTGCCCGAAATCTAAATGTGCATTTGTGAAACTTCTATAAGGAAAAGCCATGTCTGACGTATCCATTTACTTATTTATCAGACTAAAGGGGCCCATTAGAGACTAGGGGCCGTGGACATGGGCCAGCCATAAGCTATCATTGCCCACTGGTTTACATGCAGCAACCATCCTCTCTGTATGGGAATGAACGATCACTATCATGATCGTTCATCCCTGTGCAAATTCCTTTACACAGGGCGATGTTCTACTGACAATCATGGATTTCATCTGCTACCTAAACAGCGGATCATTCGACAAATGAGGCGTTCAGTGGAGGCACTATTCCAATTGGCAATTATTAGAAAAGCGCATTTCAAGAACTATTCATTCCCAATAATTGGTCCAATCTTTGGCTCATGTAAAATGGCCTTAAAGGGGTATTCCAGGACTGTATTATTGATGGTCACATGGGGTCAGACACTCTGCACCTCCACCGATTCACTGTTTCGGGGTAGCTCTGGCACTTATGTGGTGGATGGAGATGGTATCTATGGCGCTGCCTCTATTCAGTTCATTAGGAGCAGCGCTGCGCTAACCTCCACCAAACAGTGGAAGGGGCTGTGTAGTTCCAGCACCAATGCAAAACAGCTGATTGGCTACCAAATAATAACATCCTGGAACACTCCTTTAAGCCTTTGTTCACATCAGCGCTGCAGTTTTTGTTGTTCTGCTCCCCTATATGAGCAAAACAATGAAAATATAATGGGGTTTGGTGGATTTCTGTCATGGAACCTGGTATTATAGCAGACAAATTAGCACAGCTACATGCTACACTATTTTGTCTAGGATCTGTAATCTGCACTTATCAGGGGCAGACTGGGAACCTAAAGTGGCCCTGGAAAAAATACTAAAAGTGGCCCCGTTTTGTAGTCAGGTCCAAATTGATGGAAGGCGGGGCCAGCAATAACATATTCTGGTACATTATGCCAACCCCAACAGAGCCAAATTCCACAGTCCATCACAAAATACTGCCCCCATCACTAAATACATCCCCCCAAAAAAGAGGAGGGCCCAGACGGCCCCCTGGACATCGGCCCACCGAGAAATTTCCCGGTCTATGGCCAATCCGCCCCTGGCACTTATCCTCCAATACAAATGTGAATGAAGACTAAGAAGGTTTTCCCACGAATGACAATTATCAGGATAGGTGATAAAAGTATGCTCACTGGGACCCGCACCGATTACAAGAACAGGGGGTTCTAAGTCCTCCATTCCTCCTCACCACATGACAGCAGTGCTTATTTACATTTGCTTATTTGCTTAAGGACTATGGACACCATTGGGGTAATTTTTTAATATTGAATTTTACTTATTTTGAGCAAAAAAAAATTCAAACTTTCAGAAGTTTTTGTGATACTATTTACAGACTGCTCTCCTGAGTTCCATCAGCTGACAGCTCATGTGAAGCCTTGTCTCTGATCTCCTGACCTCATAAACACTCATTTAAGCCATATTCTTATCAGTTTGATAAGAGTTTAGCTGTAATGAATGTTTATAATGGCCGGCAATCAGAGGTAACGCTTCACACGAGGCAAATAGTCAGCAAATAGACTGATGTGCATCACAAAAACAGCTGAAAATACTTAATAAAGACCAATTGAAAAAATGATTTTTGGTTCAAAAAAACAAACATATAATAAAACAATTGCACCAAAGGTGTCCCTAGCCTTTAAGTGACTCGTCCAGGCAAAGGTTATATAGAGTTAGAAAAGAGGAGACCACCTCATCTCCAAAATTATACTTAAAGGGGCTGTGTCACTTCAGCAAATGGCATTTATCATGTAGAGAAAGTTAATACAAGGCACTTACTAATGTATTGTGATTGTCCATATTGCTTCCATTGCTGGCTGGATTCATTTTTTTTATCATGCTGCTCATTTCCATGGTTACAAACACCCTGCAATCCATCAGCGATGACTGTGCTTGCACACTATAGGAAGAAGTGTCGACCTCCTCTCTGGTGGCCGGGACCATAGTTTTTTCCTATAGTGTGCAAGCACGGCCACCACTGATGGATTGCAGCGTGGTCATAACCATGGAAACGAGCACCATGATGAAAAAATGAATCAAGCCAGCAAGGGAAGCAATATCACAATACATTAGTAAGTGCCTTGTATTAACTTTCTCTACATGATCAATGCCATTTACTGAAGTGACACAGCCCCTTTAAGTATAATTTTGGAGGTGAGGTGGTCTCCTCTTTTCTAACTCTATATAACCTTTGCCTGGAAGAGTCACTTAAAGGCTAGGGACACCTTTGGGAAAATGATTAAATTTTAGTCATTTGAAAGTAAAAACCATTTTTTGCAAGCACAGACGTAAAAAGGGTCTTTTTGTTTGTACTTACAGCCTACTACTATGTTCAGGTCTCTTTAACGGTGACATGACCCACCTCCAGACCTGTACAATCTGTACAACAAATGACGATCACTCATGGCCATATTCTAGTAAATAAGGATACTTTCACACTAGCGTTAATATTTTCTGATATTGCGATCCGTCATAGGGTCGCAATACTGAAAAAAAAAACGCTTCCGTTCAGTCCCCATTCATTGTCAATGGGGACAAAACGTAACTGAACAGAACGGAGAGCTCCAAAATGCATTCCGTTCCTTCTCATACCGGAGAGCAGCATGCTGCGGTTTGCTTTTTCGTCCTGGGATGATATCCAAACTTATGGGGTCATTTAAAGGAGCTGTCAAAAATGTAAGGTGGAATCTGATTGGTTGCTATGGACAACTAAGCCAGTTCTACTTTACAGCAGTTTGATAAATCTCCCCCCATGACTATTGTGTGCACTTGTGATCTAATTGTACCTGGCCACTGTGGGTACAAAAAGTCTTCAGCAGCCGCCTGACAGTAACAGTCAGATTGCATGAGATGTCTTATGGTATATATTTGTTGAAGCGATGCATCCCCCTGTTGTGTAGGTGCTTTCTCTAGGGTAAGATGTATTAGTCCTTGTTATGTACACTTCCTATAATGCTCATGTGGGGCTGTGTAACTTCCCTAGACAAAAGCCTGTTTCTCAGCTACTGTGTATGGGTGTATGATTCGCTGGACTGATGCAATACACAGATATGTAGTCGTCAATAGGCATCCAGTGCAGTGTATGCCCCGGGGGTACATTGGTTTACATTTTGTGCCCGACACTCTGGTGCTTAGTACGTTGTAAATGTCCCCCATGGTCACCAGTGGATCTCTGGTGTAGGCTTTGGCTCTCATGGGCTACAGATATCTCTCACCTGCCATCTCTGGTTCCCACAGGTTGACTTGTCTGTTATGCCTTTTCTGTATCTCCCATGTATTAGGTATGGGTATCAGAAATTACCCGTGTCTCACTAGTGATGGAGGATTCCTAGCTCCAGGATTCTGGTATAACATGCGGTATAATATGCTGTAAGACTCGACAGTATTATCATACTCTGTATATACTGTATATAAAGGACTATAATCACACTGTATATAATGTACTGTGATCACACTCTATACCCTGTATATAATGTACTATGATCACACTGTATACCCTGTATATAATGTACTATGATCACACTGTATACCCTGTATATAATGTACTATGATCACACTGTATACCCTGTATATAATGTACTATGATCACACTGTATATAATGTACTATGATCACACTGTATATAAGTACTATGATCACACTGTATACACTGTATATAATGTACTATGATCACACTGTATATAATGTACTATGATCACACTGTATATAATGTACTATGATCACACTGTATACACTGTATATAATGTACTATGATCACACTGTATATAATGTACTATGATCACACTGTATATAATGTACTATGATCACACTGTATATAATGTACTATGATCACACTGTATACACTGTATATAATGTACTATGATTACACTGTATACCCTGTATATAATGTACTATGATCACACTGTATACCCTGTATATAATGTACTATGATCACACTGTATACCCTGTATATAATGTACTATGATCACACTGTATACACTGTATATAATGTACTATGATCACACTGTATATAATGTACTATGATCACACTGTATATAATGTACTATGATCACACTGTATATACAGTACTATGATCACACTGTATACACTGTATATAATGTACTATGATTACACTGTATACCATGTATATAATGTACTATGATCACACTGTATACACTGTATATAATGTACTATGATCACACTGTATACACTGTATATAATGTACTATGATCACACTGTATACACTGTATATAATGTACTATGATCACACTGTATATAATGTACTATGATCACACTGTATATAATGTACTATGATCACACTGTATACCCTGTATAGAAAGTACTATGATCATACTGTATACACTGTATATAATGTACTATGATCACACTGTATACACTGTATATAATGTAATACGATCCCACTGTATGCACTGTATATAATGTACTATGATCCCACTGTATGCACTGTATATAATGTACTATGATCGCACTGTATACACTGTATATAATGTACTATGATCGCACTGTATACACTGTATATAATGTACTATGATCGCACTGTATACACTGTATATAATGTACTATGATCACACTGTATACACTGTATATAATGTACTATGATCACACTGTATACACTGTATATATTGTACTATGATCACACTGTATACCCTGTATATAATGTACTATGATCACACTGTATATAATGTACTATGATCACACTGTATATAATGTACTATGATCACACTGTATACACTGTATATAATGTACTATGATCGCACTGTATACACTGTATATAATGTACTATGATCACACTGCATACACTGTATATAATGTACTATGATCACACTGTATATAATGTACTATGATCACACTGTATACACTGTATATAATGTACTATGATCACACTGTATACCCTGTATATAATGTACTATGATTACACTGTATATAATGTACTATGATCGCACTGTATACCCTGTATATAATGTACTATGATCGCACTGTATACACTATATATAATGTACTATGATCACACTGTATACACTGTATATAATGTACTATGATTACACTGTATATAATGTACTATGATCGCACTGTATACACTATATATAATGTACTATGATCGCACTGTATACACTATATATAATGTACTATGATCACACTGTATACACTGTATATAATGTACTATGATCACACTGTATACACTGTATATAATGTACCATGATCGCATTCTGTATACACTTAATTTTCCAATTTTCGCCCTTCTCATTTTCGGTAAATAACCTGTGTCCTCCTCATGGATTATTTAGCTCTTCTGATCAAAGCGTAGAAATGTCATTGCGGAATATCGGCAACCAATCAGATAGCGGCAAAGTGACCTCTGCCCTTTTCTTTTCATGTTGACTGCTATTATCTTCAAGGGAGAGAAACCCCACTGGTCGCTGCTCTGTACTTGCATTTTATGATCTGGGATGCACTTCATAATAACTGGGGCTGCATAAAACACAGCCATTAATGTCACCAAGTCCCCTCAGAATTCAGTCAACCAGTTTCCTTCAAGAGAGGACAAGGTAATACGCAGAGCGTGCACACAAGCCTCCTCTTACATCCACATCACACACAAAGCAGGTCTGGAGCACAGGTCCCCTCCATCATGTTATCGGCACGTAAAGACCTTTCCCCTCTTCTATAGTCGCAGCTCAAAATCAAAGTATTTGTGCATAAAAATACAGGGATGCATCCTACAGAACGTACACATATATATAGAGAGAGAAGCAGGAATCAGTGGGCTCTCGTAACACGTCAATTTTGGTAAACCCGTGCATTTCCATAGAATAACCATTCAAGGAAATCTTTTCTTCAAAATCTATAATGTAATTTCCTCTGTTACTACTCCTACAAATTTATAGATAAATTACTTAATGGGTGTTACCAGTTAAGGGTGTGTCCCTATACTGTAACACTGTCCAATTAGTGTCAGACCCTGATAAATCAGCGCACAGAGTATCAGACCGTATCGGGACATGCCCCTTTGATAATGCAAATAGTAGTACCCAGTAGTCAATTTTTTCCATACATTTCCAGGAGTTAAATAGAGGAACAGTGCTATAAACAGTTATGGGAACATGTTTCAGAACGGTTATTCCGTAGGGAATGTAAGGATTTACTAAAACAGACATATAATGAGGGGTGACACAGGTCCTCTCAAGGCTGTTATGACCAAGGGGCATTACCCAGAATTTCTTGTTAGAAAAAAAAAATGTCAGTTTGACTTATTAGCTATACAATAGGGTAAATTCCTCCGCCCGTAGTTCTGGGTCCACATAGTTCCATTCCGTGGCCCCGCAAGAAAGATAGAGCATGTCTTATTCTTGTTCGTAATCATGGACAAGAATAGGCATCTCTATCATAGGGCTGGCCACGAGCGGTCCGCAAAATGCAGAACGCACATGGCCGGTATATGTGTTTTGTGGATCCGCAATTTGCGGACCGCAAAACACTAACGGACGTGTGAACGGACCCTAAGGGCGAAGGCTATGCCCTGTTGTGTGATGGATAGGAGGATTTTCTCACACAGACTGACTTCCAGGATGGGAGAAGACCCTTTAGGTACCTGGGTGTCAGAGAAATAAATCCCAAGCAGTAAGATGGTTGATAGGACGTAGGTGTGAGACATCTCCTTCCTGTCCCAGACACTGAGGGTGCGAGAGGTCTGACGGAGAGAAAGGGACTGACTGCTCCGAGTTACTGCACATAATGGTTTACGAGTACAGTCCAGGCTTTATTTGTAGCTGGATGTAAGCTTTAAAGGGGCCTTCCGAGACATTTATACTGATGACCTATCCTCTGGTTAGGTCACCAGTTTTTGATCGGTGGCGGTCCGACACTCAGGACCCTCGCCGATCAATTGTTTGAGATGACACTGGCGCTCCCAGTACTGTCACAGCTTGGGGAAAAAACACTGAGTTTTAAAATTAAAGGGGTTCTCCGGGGATTTAATACTGATGACCTATCCTCAGGATAGGTCATCAGTATCTGATTGGTGGGGGTCAGAGATCCGGGACCCCCACCGATCAGCTGTTTGAGAAAGCGGCCTTCTCTCAGCTCACCATGCACAGCGCCGTACATTGTATAGCGGCCATGCTTGATATCGCAGCTCAGCTTTATTCACTTGAATGGGACTGAGCTGCGCCTAGGCCATGTGAACAATGTATGTGACATCACATGACCTTGGCTAAGCTGTGAGAAGGCTGGTGATCGGCGGGGGTCCTGGGTGTCAGACCCCCACAATCAGAGGATGGGTCATCAGTATAATAGTCTCAGAAAACCCCATTAATGTCTCTGATTTCTGAAACATTGGGTGAAAACTAATTGGTAAACTCATGTCAAATAGCAAAAAACAAAAAGAGACCGTAAATGGGTCAGAATCACAGTGAACGGCAAAAAGATGGACCATTATGCTGAGATAAAAGCGGAATGATACAAAGGAAAGCTGATACAGATACTACCTGCAAAAACCCAGAAAAGAGTTCAAAAGCTAAACACACGCTTGGCACACGCTTTTGCCTGGTATATATTTGCCGCCATTGGATTCAAAAGTGTAAAATTGTCCCAGGTTGAACAGGCAGAGAAGGTATTAAAATGATGAAAAAAGTCATACTCTCCATTCTGAACTCCCACTGCTCCAGTGCCACCACTCTGATCCTGCCCACTGCTGCAGTCACCATTATGGACGCCCTCTATTCCAGCGCCACAGCTCGGACCTTTTCCACCAGGCTTTGCGTTTGGCTGCAGCAATGAAGTGGCACACATGACAACTGCAGGCAATCACTGGCCTCAGTGGTCTATGGCACAAGGTCACTGACGCCAGTGGTTGGCTGAGCTGCCAATATACATACATGTCGCCACTGCAGCCATGAGGCAATGGTGCTGGATCTGATGGGGTTTGGTATGTTCAGAATAGGCTTTTTTTTTACACTATTTTATTACATTCACTGCCTTTTGAAAATAAACCCTTTAAGTGTTACCTGTCACCTCTTCTGTCAATTCAGTAAACACTTTCACCGTATTCCTCATGAAATAGCTATTCTGGAGCTCTTTTCTTACAGCTCTGCCTTTTACTAATCCTCTCTGATTCCTGCTAAAAATGTATAAATAGATGAACAACTTGGTGCTTCCAATCCCTTTGTCAGAATTGTGCATCTCTATATAGTCTAATAATGTTAGCACTGACTGGACAATGTCAAACTGTGGGGACACGCCCGCAAGTAGTAACACCCATCGATCATATCATATATTTCTAGGAGGTATAACAGGCACAACGTAGAGCTCAAGAATTATTATTTATGGTGAATATAAGTATTTTCTAAAATAGATATGTCAGGATGGGTAACTGCACACAATGCGGATTACGTGCAGGTTTTCCCTGCGAATTTCCGCAGCGTAACATGGTACCAGCAAAATGAATGAGATTTGCCAAATCTCATGTTAATATTGTGTATTTTGCACATGCGAAAATTGACCTGCTCTTCGGATTTTCAAATCTGCTGCATGTGGTTTTCTCCATAGGCTTCAATGGGGTTGTTAACATAAACAGAAAATCTGCAACAAAAACTGCAAAGAAAAAAAACACAAAAACTGTGATAAGTAGTTTGGATTTAAGTACGGTTTTTATTGCGTTGTTGATGCAGTTTCCATGCAGATTTTCTGCATACAAAACCACAACTCGTGCAGGTACAGTAGTCTTAGTGTGTCAATGGTGGATACATGCAGAACCTAATCCACAGACGTGGTGTTGACTTAAGCCTCATTCACACGTCCGTGTCCAAATCCGTGGTCAGTGATGCATCCGTGAAGCTGTCCGTGAAGGATCCGTGTTGGGTCTGTGTGTCCGTTTTTTGCCGTCTGTGTTGCATCCGGGTTTCACTGACACTGTAACAGCTGAAAAATAATTTTCAAAGCATCTCTTCTTAATGATCCGTGAAACACTGATGCAACACGGATAGCATCCGTGGTTTTCATGGACCCATAGACTATAATGGGCGCGATGGATCCATGAACACGGACAAAATAGGGCATGCATCCGTGCTAAAAACACTGACCCACGGACAGTGCTGAAACACTGATGTCTGAATACACACATTCGTGTGCTGTCTGTGGAGAACACGTACAGCACACGTCCGTGAAACACTGACTTGTGAATGAGGCTTTAGCCAGACGTTTCCAGTCTGTTCTTTACTCCAAAGAACTTACAAAAGGCACATGTAGCATGTACACAACCGCAGGCTACTGATTATCCCACAAGACTTTTTTAATAGAAAAACTGCACCAATTTTCATATGTAAAGGCGCGTGATACCAAAGTTTCAGATACGATTGTGTAAATACATGTTTTCCATGCTTTATGATTGACTTCTCACTCACCCACCTGTAACAAGTATTTTCATCCTCCATTTAGTTAAAAATGAAATGTAAAATATAACGCAAGAATCGCCTTTGCTGATAACGGAGGATTTCCACCCCCCCAGGGCTACAGGGAAACATTCTTGGAACTGGAATAGGTCACCAATTTGTCCTAGGCGAATCCCCCTTCCTAGAGATGAAAGAGAAGAGGGGTAGAGAAGCGATTAGCTTCCGAAATGTAAATTTGTAGCAGGATGATCAAACACAGCAGCATAAAATGAAGTTATTTTCTCGGAGAAAACCTATTTGCAGCGCTGACTAGAGCATCTGATGGTAAGGGTAGCCAGACACGCCAGGGCTTCTCTTCTCTAGGATTATATTCCCTGGATACAAACATCACATAATCCCCTCTTTTAGCAACACTGCAAAATATGAGCATTTTCATAGTCTATCATCCATCTCATGGCAGACAGATGGAGAAGCATCTGCTATTTCCTGCTTAGTGACACAGAGATTGTTAGTGTGCTTTTAATCTTCACTCTGCAGGTATTCATAGTCTATGATACTGCAGACCCAAACATCGCCCACTGTGATAAACTCCAAGGGTGTACATAATACTTCATGTACCTAGAAGCCATAGGTGGGGTGCTTGGTGTCACTTAAATCAAGCGGTTATTGTTTTATACAGGGGTCTACAGGGTACAATCAGCTGCTTGAAGGGGACAAGGCGCCGCTCCGCAGTCTCTGGACAGTATACGAAGCAAAGCGCCATCCATTGTATAGTGGATGTCGTTGGTAACTGTAGTTCATGTTCCCATTCACTTGAATGGGAGTGAGCTGCACAAGGGCCATATGACTAATGGACTTGACATCACAGGCCAAGAAAGTAATGCTGTGCATTACCCCGAGGACAAAGGCTGCTTCCAGCAGATGATCATCAGGGCTATTGGGAGTTGGACCCCCACCAATCAGATAATGAAGACCCATGGGCGTAGCTATAGGGGGTGCAGAGGTAGCAGTCGCTACCAGGCCCCAGGAGAGCCAGTCCCACAGCATATATATACTCCTCCCCCTTCCTGTGTTCCCCCCTTGCCGCCTAGAGGTTGTTTCCCGCCCGCCCCTGGCATACTTGATTGTGGCTTACAGTCATAGTTCCAGTATGTTTCCTGGTATTTACCAGTTTTTTTCCTGATTTCCATTTCCTTTTCTAGTGTGGATCGTATATACTCCCTTTTATATCACAGCTGGTGGTATGAATGCTATTGAGAGTATGGAGTGAAGAAAATGGCAGGCTTGCCTGCTGGGAGTCCAGCGGCCAGCATACCGCACCTGATGATTGATGGTTCGAGCAGTTCGAAGCTCCGTTTTTCCTGTGTTATAGGAGAAAATAAATAGAGCTGTTGCCGATCACCACCCAACAAAGTCGTAGTCCTGTGTTGATTTTCCTTGGGTGAGGTTGGCGTGAAGGAAGAGGGGGGGGGATGTATCGCTGGCCCTGGTTTCGGGCTGGGTTTCTTTGCAGTCACAGTTTTCAAACCAGCTCCTGGATCTGAATACTTTTGTAATTGCAAATTATTAAAAATGTATTATAGACACTGAGCTATTCCCTAAAATCTGTCTGTATGGCACCACCTGCTGTTTGGTCTTTTTCTAATTCCTCTGTCCTGCTCGCTGAGATGTAAAAACATGCTCAATTCCATCCTCCAACTGCCACTAGCTACAGCAGGAAGGACATGTCCTCTGAGAAAGGACACTCCCCCTAAACTGTCAGCTGGAAATTAATCTAGCAGAACAAATGGAGCAATGAACAGAGAGATCTCTGGATCTATATGAGGTACAGGACTAGTTCTAGCTTGTCATGTACAGATTATGTATAATTTCATAAAATGTATACATTTTTTCTTACATTATTCATGGGATAACCCCTTTAAGCATTAGGCGTCATGTACACAACTGTTTTTGCAGATACCACCCAGACCCATTCATTTTCATGTCCTATTCTAGTCTGTATTAAGGACAAGAATAGCTATTTCTACTGACGGAGTGAGAAATTGCGTATCCGTGGTTTGCTGACTGAAATACAGATAGTGCCTCACGCACATGCTACTCTACCGGTTGATGCTGACAAAAACGATACCTTCCTTTTTTGCCGTTGGTGGTCCGATGTGCAAATGAAGCATGACAGCACCAGGAGGCGGGCTTATGCAATTCGAGCTCTGCTCCCCTGGTGCTCCATAATGACGCCCCTCTGCTGTAGTTCAGGCTCCCTGCCTTTAGACTGACAGCACTAGACCCTCTGGTCTACTTCTGAGATCCTGCGCATCCATGTCCAGAACGGCGCGTGCGCACAACATATTCGGTTTCATTCCCGACTTGTAAAAATGTATAGTGCGCATGCGCCGTCACTGAACCTGGAAGCTTTCTAAGTTTTCCTTGCTCAGAAAAGTTAGGCGGTCATTTATTAAGACCAGCATTTTAGACGCCGGTCTTAATAGGGCCCTGATCTGTGCTGTCGGTGGTTCCGCCAAAGTTATGTAGAGGTGTGTGCATATATATATATATATATATATTTTTTTTTTTTTTTTTTTATTGATAGATATCTCATAGTTCTGAGGTGTAATTTTGGCATTTTATTGAGGGACTGGTATTGTATCATGGAGTAATGTTTGTGGAAGGTGACTACACTCACAAAGGTCTGGAGGCCTCACCCCATTACTAGAGCTTGTTTCTTAAATACAGAAAATGCAGGCCTCTCCTCGGATGCCACCAGTACAGTCTGAACACATACTAATCAGCATTTGTTGGCAGGTTCTCAAGTGGACCACTCATTCTTCGGAGAATGAAAGGTGCTCTTTTATTAGAAGTACAAGGCCAAGACAAAGATGCCAAGCAAGTCTGAACCCTTCAAGAGATCTTCGTAGCCTGAATCTATTCTTTCCTTTACTCCTAATCCCTTCACTTGGCTTTGACCGGTAACCTCACGGAAACATCTCTTAAGAACTGCCCATTGAGCTCTGCACTCCAATTGCCTCGGAGCCCAGTGGATATTCCTTCAGATGTCTAACAAGAAACTAACACAACGAAGGTTTAGAGAGACACAGAAATCAATACTGCAGTTTCCACTGGTCACGCTGAGGGATTAGCCATCCTCAGGAAAGGTACAGGCAGCTGAACAAGGGAATCATGACTTCGAATACCCTCAGAGGTTTAAGGAAGTCACAGACAAGTGTATAGCTTTTACAACATCTACTCTGTCCCTTTAAAAATAGTTTTTTTTTTTTTAAATATATATACACATACATCATATGCGTACATGCAGCACTGCTTACCAATAATTGTGTTTCCTTACATTAATTAAAAGTTTTCCCCTCCACATTTAGAGACTCTTTACAATAAGGTTGTAGTACAGATGAGAGAATTTTTGTGTCGGATTTGGCAAATTTTCCAAAAAAGTTCGATTTGTGCCCAAATCTATTATAGCCAAATCAAATAAGTTCCAATTGCTTTGATAATTGGTATATAGTAGTCTCTGGTGTCCTAGGACTCATATTTTTTCTAAAAAGATTCAGAAAATAATAGAAAGAGAGAGACTAGTATGCTACTCTGGGTTTTTGAGAAAAATAGATGCGTTGTCTGGTGGGCACTCTTTCTCATTATGGAGAGCACCAAGTATGCATGGGGAGTATTGTAGGCCAAGCAACATTGCTCTGCGTTTCAGGGAAAAATATATGCAGACTAGCTTTCCTTACTTGTGTTGGCATCAGATAGGCTAAGCTTTCTTAGCTTTTTGGAAAAAAAGTTAATTTGATTACCTTTCCCAGAAACCCAAAGCTATTCAAATTAACTTTCCTTTTTGTAAAAGCACTGACTAAACAGTTTAAGGGTACCACCAGAGGAAAATCTTATTATAAAAATGCACTGATTGAACAATTTGAGGCTACCACCACGGGTAACTCTTACAAAGAAAAAGCACTGATTGAACAGTTTAAGGCTACCACCAGATTTTTCCCTGGCCTTAAATTGTTCAATCAGTGCTTTTTTATAATACGGTTCTCCCTTGGTGGTAGCCTCGAACTGTTCAATCAGTGCTACATAAACATTACAGGAGGACTGTACGCAACTAATATGCTGCTGAACTTCCTGCGCACACACCTGAATAGTGCTAAAATAGTGTTACAAGAACATGGATTTCTGCAAGCCCAATTCAGATGAATAGGACGGTCAAAGAAATGTCTGTTGGGTATGAATATACCGTTATACTTACAAATGACCGTGTGTGCAATTATGATATTGCACAATGCTTCGGGAGGCATTGGCGCTATAGAAATAGTTATTAATATTAAACATCATCATCATCTCTCCCTATGAGCTCTTTACATGAAGCTGATTATCTTGAGCAATTTAATGGAGAGAGTTCCTTGTGTGTTCATGGCTTCCTGCAATCAGCCAGCAGTGAATACGTAAGATAGAAGCCAGGCTTAAAAAGCTCCATCCCTGCCTCTGCTGAGCAGCCTGACCCCTCCGCCAGAAGCGCTCATAAATCTGCCTCACCTGATAGGCGATGGGCTTTTTAGGATCTCTCCGGGTGCTCCCAGCCAGCACTTCCCTGAACTCTGTGCCACAATAAATAACACTACCTGCAATATGTCTTTGGGAGTGTGTCAGCAGCGGCTGTTCTGCCATGAATTCTTATTCTTCTTTGCCCTGGAAGACAGATTCCAGATACAGCACACTGCTGATCCCAGTGTCAGCTCTCTTTACCCCCTTGCCCCAATGGTATGACAGGGGCCACAAATAAATTGATATAAAAAAGAAGTGACACATAAAAATAGCTTCAGAGAAAATGAATGGAATAAAAAAATCGCAGAGAGTAAATAGACTGGGATCGGTAGATAGATATTACATACATACACAGGCTTACAGGCAAAAAAATATCAGAGCTGTTTAGATAGAGAGACAGATAGATTAAAGATATATCTTAGCAGAAAGAAAGAAAGATAGAAAGAAAGAAAGAAAGAAAGAAAGAAAGAAAGAAAGAAAGAAAGAAAGAAAGAAAGAAAGAAAGAAAGAAAGAAAGAAAGAAAGAAAGAAAAAGAACGAACGAACTATGGATAGATAGATAGAGATGAGTTAGGGCTCATGCACACGACCATATGTATTTTGCGGTCCGCAAATAATACAAATGACGTCCGTGTGCATTCGTATTTTGCGGAACGGAACCGCTGGCCTCTAATAGAACAGTCCTATCCTTGTCCGTAATGCGGACAATAATAGGACATGTTCTATCTGTTTGTGAAACGGATATACGGAAACAGAATGTACACAAAGTAGCTTCTGTTTTTTTGCGGACCCATTGAAATAAATGGTTCCACATACAGTCCGCAAAAAAAACAAAACAGAACAGACACGGAAAGAAAACATGTCAATTTACGCTAGCAGATATCTGCCATGGATTAGACCCTTTGAACAGCAGGGGGAGAAACCTGCAGCAAATCCCCCATATTTTTGCACAAAACACCACAGTAAAATCTGCAGGATCTGGTGTGGATTTTGCCACTGCAGATCCGGGGCAGAAAATCCTTAGCGGTCTATGTGTGGCCATTCCCTCAGACTACATGCACAATTGAAGGTATCTGATGTGAACTCTCCATGAGGATTTGCATGCTGATATGTGTTACATGCAGAATTTGCTCTAGATTTGCCCTTTCGCACTGCACAAGAATGAGATCCGGAATCTAAATCTGCACAAAGAATGGACATGTTGCAGATGTCAAACATTGTCAATTTACAGTATAGGTGGAACATATTCGACTGTGTACCGTACATGAGATTTCTACGTCTCATCTACTTAGCTGGTGCTGTATATTGCACGTAATATGCACCATGTTCACATACCCCAATTGGTTAATTTCTAAAAACAACCAAAGCCCTATGGCGTGCCCTCACCAGCCGGCAATGTGAAGTCTCTAGGGCAAAGGAAAGTGACAGCGGCACAACCGGTGTGGATGAGCCTCCTTACTACTGTACCTACAGCACTCTGACTTATAGAGGTGGCGTATGCCATAAAGCAGAGTGAAACTGGAGGTGATTTACAAGGTCGCTGACAGATGCGAGTATTGATCGGGTATTAAAGTATCTTGTGATTAATACAGCCTTCTAAGTAATTAGTGCGGAAGATCTCTTATAACTCACCGGCTTTAAATAATGTATCTGTGAACACAGGAGCACCTTGTCAATCACGCCGGCTGCAGCCAAACATCATATCACCTGATAACTCATTTGGAAACTGGGCTCCTTGCCTGCTGAATACCTTTTCACAAACAGCAGCTCTCTCTTCTAATTGCCTTGGGTGACCTAAATTTAGAGCCCAGCAATCAGCAGGGGTGGAGTGCCAGAGGGAAAATTACAGCTTGAGACTTTGATAGAAGCCATAGAAGAGGGATGAGATTCCTAGAAGAGGAAGATGCGGGGAGACAATGGTAAGGAAACAGCAGAAGGGCCTTCCTGAAATCCAAGGTTAACCTGCCGCTGATCAGAGGGCGAGAAATGAACGTACGTCACGCGTGAACTTACCGCCTTTTTCAACAATGCAAATGCGTGTTTATTCAAAATCTGCATTAAAAGGGCCTTGAAATATGAGTAAAGATGGAATGAGCTTAATCATTCCTGTCCTTCATCTTTCCACCTAAAGCCATTAAATTGTAGCGATGCTACATTGTAAGAACCAATATCCCAGCAAGAGTCAGCGATCGGCTGTCATTGGGTCTTGTAGTACAGAAAACGATAAATGGAATGACATATACACGCTATGTATGATGTTAAGACCCCATTTACAGTGACATTTGAATGCCGGTGGCCAGGTCTGGCTGAGGATCAGGTTACCGGAGCTGACCGTATCGGGCACTGCCAAATATGACTGTGTACCGCCAGATCCCCATTGACTATAATGGGATCTGGCAGTGATCCGGCTGCTTTTCTGGGTTTCAGCCAAACAAATACCGCTGCATGCAACGTTTTTTGTCCCACAGACTGGGGGAACTTAAAGCCCATCGGATCAGGCTACTGTTGTGAACGTAGCCTTAGTGAACCCAAATAGAAAAATAATCCATGTGCACATGCTTGATCAATGATTGATATGCTGAATAGTGTTTTCCCATTAAATAAAAAATAAAATAAAATCATGAGTGCGTAATTCCGTGGCCTCAATTAAAACTTGCCCAGTTTGGCCTCCTGCACACAACCGTACAGCTCACTGACCCATTCATTTCTATGGGGCTCTGCACACATCCATATGTTTTGCAGATCCATCACGCCATTCTGCAAATTAAAGAAGATAGTTAAACCCTGTTTTCTGTAACTGTTTATATTTTTCTTTTGTATTTTTTTTTTATGGTCCATGTTATAAAATATCTTGATGTTAAACCATTAAAAATCTATTGAAAAGAAAGAAGATAGTCTGTTCAGGTACGGCCACGTGGTCAGATTTCTACATGCAGTTTTGGAAGCCAAAATCAGGAGTGAATTAAAAAAGGGGAGTAGTCGTATCTGCCCTGCATACTTTCTCTCCTCTTGTGATCCACTCCTGATTTTGGTTTCCAAAACTGCATGCAGAAACCCGACTGTGTGGCCGTACACTTCTTGTACATGGAAGGTATCAGTATTTTGTAAACATCCCAAATATAACTGTGGCGGTTGTAAAGTTGTTACGCTACTTTTACACCACAATCATTTGGCGTATGCACCAGGAAAGCTCGTCCAAAGGAGGAAAAGGGAGTGTCTTTTTGGCCTCTGTCAGGGTGGCGTGCATCATCATGCCTATTTTTACCGCCTGATTTTTGCTTCAGGAGGTGCTTTTCTACCCAGTGAGACACCATACTGTCCAATATACAGTTTTTTGCATTGTGGCCAATGGCCGATACATGCAACCCTATGCTTATAAAATGGCATACAGAGGAGGCAATTTCAGGGAATAATCCCAGTGTATAGGACAAATATCCACATTTTTAATAAGTCCTTCCAAATATCACATGCAGTTTATAATACTGGTCTCTTCATATGAAGCAGAGGGATCTTTTGGGATTCCTTAGGCTCCAGGGCTTTGGTGTGACCTCTGCATCCCCTATAGCTGTGATGGCTAACCTCCGGCACTCCAGCTGGGGTAAAACTACGACTCCCAAAATGTACACTTGCTTGGCTGTTCTCAGAACTCAACAGAAATAAATGGAGCATGCTGGGAGTTGTAGTTTCACCACAGCTGGAGTGCCGGAGGTTAACAATCACTGCCCTATGGCTATGCTCCTGAAGGCAGCCATATTGTTTTTTTCATGTATAATTTACAAAAAGCATGGCAAAAAAATCAAAACACTTCATATGTGAGGAGAACTCAAGGGCTTATAAGCATACATCCACATGGAACATAAAAGAATCCAAAAAATTCAGCTCGCAAATCCACAGCAAAATATGCGTGTTTTACATAAGGAATTTGTCAAGGATTTGCCACGGATTTTGCCTTCTGCATTGCAAAAAATGATGTGCAGTGAAAATCCGCAGAAAGAAATTACTTTGTTGAAATCTCATCTACACTGCCGCTTGCGTAATACGCTGCAGATTTTCTACCCGCAAATCAGGATGGAAAATCTAAAGCATTTCTAGAACAGCTGCTAGACGTACTGTAGACTTGCGTTGATTTTTGTGAGAATCGCTTTTTAAATGTTCCTCACATCATCACACAATGAAAACCAATGATTAAGGCACCAAGAAGTGCTGAATTATCGATCCTCGCTTATGGTCTTATTGTGCGCAAACTCCTTACACCAGTGGCCAGCTAAAGACAGTTTAAAGACGTGACGCTACTGCATGCTATACGGTCTTATTGATTTCAAGATGGCACAATTAACTCTGACTCTATAAAAGTAACGTTCTGGACCTTGGCCGTCTGTTCAGTTCCCGTATTGAAGACACGACGGTCGGCACCTTTTATTGAAAGGGTCGTTTAAAAATCTACAAAGTGATTAGTGGGATCTAGGAGGCCAGAGACGTCTGTCTACCTGTTAATGTATTTAGCCACTCACCTCAGGCCTTGCGCCTCCTCCATCTAATGCTATAAGTTTATTTATTGGGTCTATTTCAGCCAGAGATTTCACTTAAATATTCATCATTTAGCTCTCTGGGTAAATCGTATTTAATCAGCACAAGAGAGAAAATAGCATAATTATAGATGCCGGATGCCATTACAGGGAGAGAAATGAAACCTGGTCTGAGACGTCCAGCCGAGCTTTTGATGAGGAGTAGATTGCATTACCAGCGGGGTGACTGTGAGGTTATTGGCCAACGGGCTGACTGCACCTTGTAGTGTCTGTGACCCCAATGAGCCATAAGAGGATAGAAAGGGCTAAGCAACAAAACCTCCTCCCGTAGCTGCTCATGATGAATCTTTCATTGTACTGTGGACATGATTAATGTCAGCGTAATCAAGCCACATTAATGCGCCGAGATGCAATGATCTATGTAAATAAACATGCTCCAATAAGCCCGGATCTGCACTCTATTTGTGGACTTGCAATCCATTTGTCATGCAGGAAAATGGCAACCTAAATAATAGCAGAGGTGGCAAAGGCTAGTAGTCCACACGAAAAAATTGATCCTGCCCGGGCACAGCAATTTGTAGCTTCAAAGCGTCCCTCAAATGTAAGGATATAAAGGCTCATGCCCAGGGCAGCATTGCCACTAGGGGTGACTTGCTTTATTTTAACCTGTTCTTATCCTCAATACTATTTTTCTGAGACTGCGCTGCAGTGAATAACTGACAGGGGCAAATGGGAATATGGCAGACAATGAGGGACTTGAGAGGCAGAGAGTAAGTGGTTTATTGGGGGCAAAAAAATGTCAGCCTGAAAGTGCACACAGTGCAACTACCATGGAAGTCGCATAATGAAAGCAGCTAATATGCTATAAATATTAATATTAGGAATGTGGCCCCCTGTGACTCCTTCTGCAGGTCCTGGTAGCTGTAACAGACCATTACCACTAACCGCTGGTGTCTGCAAAATGATCTTTCCCTATACACAAGGACTTGAGAAGCAATACCATCATTCCTGAGAAAGGGCATATGTAGTACTGGCTACAACTGTAGTGTTGTACTGGCTTGCCATACTGGAATTAACAACACAAGTGTGAAAGTAGCCTTAGCAGGGACGGATTGGGAACTTAAAGTGGCCCTGGACAAAAACTATAAATTGGCCCAATGTTGTAGGCGGGTCCAAAATTATAGAATACACGGCAACATAGGTAGATGGGCCAGCAATACCACGGTGCAGCACAAAATATTGTTGTCCCAACCGCAGTATTCAACTGTATCATTGTCTTGAAGGATGGCGATATGGTTGAATTGCGAAGGGCACCTAAAGGTTCCTGATGCTTCTAGAAATAATTAATGCTCAGAGCATAAGATCATTATGTACCCACCAGGTAATGTCACTGTAGGGTCTAAGGATAGTGCAACCTTGTCGGTTAGGTGAGATGAAACTTGCTTCATCGACATCCGAAAGCCATGAGGTACAAAAGTGCAGGTTACCATCAATAGCTAAGCACTGACAACCTCACCTGTCTAGCCCATAACATTTTAAGGTTTGTATATGGGATCAATTTATTATTTGATTGGCACTAAAAAGTTGGACATTTTGGCCTTAAACCTAATAAATATAAAGATTTAAACAAAAACATGGTGCATTTTACTCCAATGATATTCATTTTGAGACTTTCATATGACATGCCAGTCTTAGTAAATGTGCCCCTATGCGTTTAGTCCAGAAGACGGAACATTCTTCCTTCATAAAAAAATAAAAGTAGGACAAGAAGTATATGGGCATCATAAAGGTGAATCCCCTATTTAGCACCCCCTCTATGTGCCAAAATGGGAAGCCCCTCACAAAGAGGCGCTTTCTCTGGTTGACCAAAACTATTCATGTTTTACATGTTTGACCTACGGCTTTTCCCAGCGATAACACCAGATTTCCAGGGTAAACAGGTTAGACTCAAGGCAATCTGCAGATCTCTGAGACAGACTCTTTTTAAAGCAGAGATGCCAACTGGTTGTGTGGTAAGACAGCAATGTGTGGTGGCCTTCTGTTCATCTTATTGGCTCTTACAGGGGTTTTCTGCTATGTGTGCTTGGCTTTCTTGTCCTAGCCGTGAACATATGTAATGTGCTCTACATGTTGATGTCCGACTGAATTTAATGCCCTCTACAAATACATATAAAGCCTCGTTCACACGTCAATGAATCATGGATGTGTTCTCCACAGACAGCACATATACCCATTGCCTTTTATTGGGTTTGCTCACACATCAGTGGTATTCCACTGATTGTGGGTCAATGGAAAAATCACGGTGACCTGTACCACTTTGGTCTATGATGCAGACCAAACACACCCATTGACTTCTACGGGTCCGTGTTCTGTCATTGGTTTTTCATAAACCATTAGCAGGAGATACTATGGAAATTAATTTTTAGCCTATCAGTAGCTGTGGAATATGGATGACACACAGACGGCAAAAAGTAGACACATGAACCAAACATGGACTCTTCACAGATATCTTCGCAGGTGGATTTTCAACGTCAAATGGACACAGGAACGAGGGCTAACAGGGACAACAATCCCTTCTGAATTCAAAATGTGGCAAACATATGAATTTAACGTCATAAATGTACAATGGTTGGTGGTGCCAGTGGGCTGACCCCTTAAGATGTTCGAAAGAAGTTGGCCCCCAATGGAAAAGTGGCCAAGTGTCTGGTCATTCTCCACTGAAGTGATTGTGATTTTCCAAAATTGCTTTTAACTATTTGAATATTCCCAAGTAATCATAAAATAACATTGATTCCAATATAAACAGATCCATCCATGGTTCTCTGGCTTAGAAAAAAACATGTTTGTACACCTTATTAAATAATTCTGAGCTAAAAGTACGGGGTCTATTGTTCAAGGTGTGTGTCTCTCTCTCTGGAGGACCTGTCTTGTCCTGCATTACTCAGACAACCCATTGATTTGAATAGCACTGTGTAATGCTTAATTTCCCCTGTGGTGGCGCTGCAGACGCTGAACATGACACCTTTTTTCCCCTACAGATTACAACTGATTGTCAGGGGTCCCAGCAGAGGAACTCTATGTGATCACCTTATTGTCATAGGACCCAACAAGTAGGGAGTCACATTTAAGGAGGTGACACAACTGTGTACCACAGTGACGTAGGAAAAAGTTGAATAGCACAAATCATGGGTGGACTGGCACACCAGAGTACCAGAGGATCCAGTGGACTCAAGATTTGACAATAATGGACCCCTAATAAAATAAGACCCTTAAGGTCCTATAAGCACAAAGAGTGGGCCCTCAGAATAATTTCTTCTGGTGGACCCAATGAACTTCAGTCCAACAATGGCACAAATGATGCATTCATTACATGATCAATTTTCATCATAATAAGACTTTTGTGACAATTAGGCCGAAAATATACGCAACTACTGTGAAAGGAAATAAAGTTGCGTAACTTGAGTTACACGTAAATACTGTGTGACAAGATAAAACGTCTCTGTCTCGCCGCCTTACATGTGGTCAGTAATGGATCGCATTAGTTGTAATTTCTTATGCATGTTGCTTGCCACTGACAAATTGTTGCGTGCTCAACTTGATTCAATACATTTTTATCTTTCACCTTCTAGAGCCGGAGAGATGAAGAGAAAGAAGAAATATCCGGCGACGGACTCTGCCTCGTCTCCCCATCTCACCACTGACAATTAAGAAACCTCAAAGTAATTTTTGAAAATGTCACCATCTCATTTAGCGAAATGCTAAATAATATATGAGGCATAATCAGCGTCCTGTGTTGCCGGTGCAGCTATGCCATGTCATTAGTAAACCCACACTATAATATCCGAGTGTCACAGTTTAATTATAACATGTAATTAGTTTCCTCACTGGATAGCGCAGAGTCACCTCCCTGAGCTAAACAAAAGGTAAAGGAGTCATCGACCCCCTAACATCAATCAACTAACTGAAGGCCAAGCAGCGTTAACATCGGATTCTGGCCAACACACATAAAGATCTAGGGTAATAACTTGTCATACCAGCTGCTATAAAACCTCACAACATGTGATAAGACTACAGCAAATTAAGGTTCTCTATGCAGTGAGAGCTACCTATACCTTTTTCCAGTGCACCTTCTACAACTTCCAGGGGGGCACCCTTTGTTGCCTAGCTATATACAAGGTCACCAAGTGGTTTATTAGTTTACAAAGGGTATTATAAAAAAATTGCCTCAAAAGCTGCTGTGAAAGGCGTTTTCTGGGCTGTAATATTGATGGCCTATTCAGATTGGATTCCCGCTACCCACACTGATTTTTAAACAATCACGAAACAGCTCAGCTCCATATACTGAGTAGTGGCAGTGAATGGTAATGGTAGTACTACTCAGACCCCAACGAATCTAATATAAAGGACCTACCCTAATTTTTATTCCTCATATGACCCCAAGGCTCTGTTCACATGTGCCCAGTGGTTAGCACTGATATCTTGCAGTGCTGGGGTCCTAGATTTTAACCTGACCAAGACAACATCTGTATGGAGCTTGTCTCCCTGTGTTTCTATGGGTTTCATCCGGGTACTCCGGTTCCTGTGACACTCCATAGATATATTGATAGGGAACTTAGATTGTGAGCTCCATTGCAGACAGCAATGAATAATAAAGTCTGTAAATCGCTGCTGAATATGTCAGCGCTATATACAGTGCCTTGAAAAAGTAATCATACCCCTTGAACGTTTCCACATTTTTTCATGTTACCCCCACAAACTTAAACATATTTTATTTGGATTTTATATGGCCGCCCAACAAAGTAGCAAGTGTGTGTAAAGTGAAAAGAAAATGATAAATGGTTTCCAAAATTTTTTATAAATAAAAATCTAAAAGTGCTATGTGCATTTATATACAGCCCCTGTACTCTGATACCTCTAAATAATATCCAGTGTGACCAATTTTCTTAAGAATCACCTGATTGGAGTTTACCTGTGTGTAATTCACTCTTAGTATAACTATATCTGTTCTGTGAAGGCCTCAGAGGTTTTCTAGTAAACATTAGTGATCAAACAGCTTTATGAAAACCAAGGAACACACCAGACAGGTCAGGGATAAAGTTGTTGAGAAGTGTAAAGCAGGGTTTGGTTTTAAAAAAAAAAACCCCAAGCTCTGAACATCTCACAGAGCACTGTTCAATCCATCATACGAAAGTGGAAGGAGTATAGCACAACTGCAAACCTACCAAGACATGACAGTTCACCTAAACTGACAGCCCAGGCAAGGAGAGGACAAATTATAGAAGCAGCCAATAGGCTCATGGTCACTCTGGAGGATCTGTAGAGATCAACAGCTCAGGTGGGAGAATCTGTCCACAGGACGACTATTAGTGGCGTATTCCACGAATCTGGCTTTTATGGAAGAGTGGCAGAAAGAAAGCCATTTTTTAAAAGCAAGCCATGTCCTGTTTGCAGTTTGCCACAAGCCATGTAGGGGACACAGCAAACATGTGGAAGAAGGTGCTCTGGTCAGATGAAACCAAAATTGAACTTTTTGGCCTAAACACTATGTGTAGAGAAGAACTAACATTGCACATCACCCTGAACATACTATCCCCGCTGTGAAATATGGTGCAACAATCTGCTGTGAGGATGCTTTTCTGAAACAGCATCAGAGTTGATGGGAAGATGGATTGAGCCAAATACAGGGCAATACTGGAGGAAAATCTGTTAGAGGCTGCAAAAGACTTGAGAATGGGGGCGAAGGTTCACCTTCCAACAGGACAACGACCCTGAACATCCAGCCAGAGCTACAATGGAATGGTTTAAATCAAAGCATCTTCATGTGTTAGAATGGCCCAGTCACAGTCCAGACTTAAATCCCATTGAAAATCTGTGGCAAGACTTGAAAATTGCTGTTCACAGATGTTCTCCATCCAATGTGACTGAGCCCATTTTGGACACTTTTTCCTCCCTGACAGATGTTTTTGAAAAGTACTAACAAAACAGGCAGTGGAGTCAGAAAATTCACCATTTATTTATTTATTGATAGCATGTTCCTTTTACTATTGGCACATGCTATAATTCTGGCACAAAATATGGTGTGAAATAAGACAGCCAAGACTAAGCAAAAGAAAGGTACCTGACAAATCTACAACCAAAAACCAAATCAGCATGTATCACTGTAGTAAATGTGAATCCGTTTCTGTCTATCATCTCATTTCATGCTGTCTAGGACAGCAAAAATAAATCTGCTGTACAGTCTAATCTTTATCATTCATTACCGATGGTCACTTGAAATAAGAATGACGGCCATCAAAATTGCTTGTATGCCTTAAGATAGCTGAGGGGTCCAATACTCAAACCATAGATCTTAGGACAGGGGTTCTGTATGGGTGTTGTTTCTGTGGGTACTCCTTCCATCATTGTCTTTTATCTATCATAAAAGAATGGCTTGGTTGGTCTCAAAAACTGATGCTTAATGGGTAATGAGGATGCAAAGATCATGTTCAGTCGCAAGATCTTCCCAATTACAGATGATGAGATATGTTCTGTCCTCTCACCATGGCTAAGATTAGAGTATATGGAAGTAAGTGAGTCAGCCATTCTGATACAGTGGTCCGTACAATAAAGGATCACTGCTTGGTAAGGACACTGCAATTTGTGAAGTAATTCTCCCAGTTGATGCAAAGTATTCTTTCAGAGGCAACGCTGATAAAAAATCACAGCAGTTAGTAGCCACAGCCTTATACACCATTGGTTTGGTTACCTTCTCAGGGCTCTCGAAGACCTGATGCCTGAAAGACATTTTGACACAGTACTGAAAAGTCTGCCCACTGTCTTCTCTTTGTATGGGCATCCTACTGATACCTATAGTTAGTAGGAATTTGTCATCCAAAAATACTTTAGTTCTATTGATGTTTTAACATGAATTCAATGAGTTGAGAATAAATAGGCTTAACAGGCTAGGTGATAAAATTATTTACTAAGTGTGATTAAATATAAGGTAATTCATACAAATCACATACAGAATACGGTAAATAATAATCAATCACATGGGGAGGGACTCCTGCCGTCTTGTCTTAGCACATGGCTGACACCCCATAGTGTTACAAGCGATAGGATGGTGTTCACAGAGGAGTTCCTATCAACCAATCAGTACTTAATTCAATTTCTACAACACAATTGATAATACATGATTGACATCTGAATATTACAGAAACTCAAAAGTAGTGTGTAGCTTTTCATTCTGAAGCGCATTAAAGGTACAAACAAAGACCCTGGAATAGAGCGGGAAGATGACTAACTGCATCTTATATTACACTTGCCACCAGCTGCAGTTATTCTTCTGCAGCAGTAATGCCCATACTATGGCACACTTGCTCATTGCCCTGACAGTCTCACAGGAACAAGTAAAGTTTTCCAGCCGCACATTAACCAGCTGCTGAATATTACACCCTGTAATGCCCTGTCAGACGGTTGAATGCACGTCTCTAGAACAGTTATGTACATCTATTTGTCTAGGCGTTGTTGTACTGTAGATATCATTATTGTATGGAAAAAGAATGTAACTTGAGAAATGTCAGACTGTGGACCAAGAAGCCTTATGCTTTACAATATCTGGCCTTGCTACATCTCAAGTGTATGATGAAATTTATGTGACTCTAGTGACAGAACCTATTCTTTTTCTTTAACGCAAACATTTATGGCATATCCATAGGATATAAAACATGTATGAACCGCTCTACATCTCTACAATGGGCCATCCAATTCTGTACTTCCTGGTTGTGGCTGCCAGGGGTGGTCGGTACTATGGAAGCAAATTAACGAACTGCCATTGTATGGGAGCTATGGACACAGCTTATGGCTTTGGGAAGAACTTTGCTCTTTCTGTAGTACAGACAACAAAGGGGTTTTCTGGGAATTAAGAAAATGAAAATACTTAAATATTACTTTATTAGAAGTATACTCCCTAATGCCTTTCTTTAGTTATAATGCCTTGCTTTGTCTGGGGAACAATCATCAGTGGAAATAAAATGGCTGCCGTCCTATCAGCAAAACTTGTCAAAATCACACAGGAGGACAAGTTACTTCAGAACACCGAGCTAAAGAGCTGCCTCATCCTCCTCTCTGCTCTGCTTGTCAGGGATAATGATCCTGAATATAGTTTAATATGATGTTAAACTGAATTTCTATAGAAGTGGAGGTCATAAGAAGACATGAAGTACAGAGAGGAGGGTGGGGTAATGAGCAGTAGGCCTTGTATGCAGTCTTCATTACCAAAGCAACATATTACCACAGTCTGTCCTGTCCGTCCTCTATGTATGTTTGCATGTCTCCATTCCTACAGAGATTCAGCTGAAGATCAGATTAAACTGTATTCAGGATCATTATCCCTTACAAGCAGAGCAGAGGAGGATGAGGCAGCTCTTCAGCTCAGTGCTCTGAAGTAACTTGTCCTGTGTTATTAGGACAGGTTTTTGTGCACTAATAGAACGGTGGCCAATTTGTTTCCCCTGATGATTGCTCCCTAGACAAAACGAGCCATTATAACCAATGAAAGGTGTTTGGGAATATAGGTATAATAAAGTAATATTTAAGTATTTTCATTTTCTTAATTCTCGAAGAACTCCTTTAACTTGAGAGGAGTTCAGATTGGTGGTCGTTCTCAGATGGTGGTCATTCTAGGTGTTTTGTTTACAAAGATGCAAAGATATTGATGACCTATCCTCAGAACAGGTCATTAATATCAGATCGGTGGAAGTCCGACTCTGGCACCTCCACAGATTAGCTGTTTGAAGAGATAGCATTGTTCATGCTTCAAAATTACCTGTTTGACGCCTCGCTTGTAGAGGCAGTGGAGTGCAATTACAACTGTTTGTCCCATTCAACTGCACAAGCCCTTTAAAAACGACACCAAATTATTAAAAAGACTAAATATGAATTAAGTAGAAGGTCTAAAAAAAATACAAATCTATAGCTGTGCATAGCTGACGTACACTGACTGTTATAAAACTCTAAAAGTAAATTTATTAAGTGATGTGGATTCCAACTATCTTCTTCTACTGGGTAGGGAGTTTGACTTTTTCTGGTGTTTTTCCCATAGGATTTGCTATAAGATGTAAAAAGACCAGAAAAATATTACATAAGATAAAAATGCCACCAAAACAGCTCCAAAAAACTTATGAAAACATAAAATTAAAAAAAAAAAGGTTGACATGGTTTCTTGTGATGCAGGAGTTTTGGAGTATATTCCACGCCAAGAAGCCAGCAGCAGCTGCATGGAATCCGTCTACCATTTTTTTTATTGCAAAGTCGAGCTGTGCTTTGTGTGGCTAATGGTGTAAAGCTGCGACTGCATTGGGGAAGGGCATGTCCGTTCTTGGCGCAGTGTCCAGCTGAACACCACTGGAAGTTGCGGCAGGTGTCGTTTTGTGGTTTAGCTCCATTGAATGGGACTAAACCGCGGGTAGGAGCGCGGCATTGAAACAGAAAAAACTCAGCAGTAACTGCGGCAGTTTCTGTCTTTGAAGTTTGGCAGTGTCAAAATCGGCTGTGTGAAAATAGCCTAGGGCTCATCATTCAGATGAGTGATGTAAAACTCATCCTGCTGTCCCCACTAAAAACAGATGATTTCCCATCCATTTTGAATCCGTTTTGTTTCTGTGTTCAGTTGTCAGTTTGTCTGATTTTCTCAGCCGTATGGCATGAGCCCGTAGTCTGAGATTTTCTGTACTTTATAGAGTGCGGTTGTTACAGGGACATCTGAAGCCTGTGAAAAGTTGCAGTAAACTACAATACATGATTGCTGTGTTGTCTAGGCCAGGCACCAGTCTTACTGTCACCATCTTATTCCGGGTACAAATGTAATCTTTCAAAATGATCATAAAATCTGCAGCTCTGAAGCCAGATGTCTTTGCTAATTAACCTGTACAAGATGGGCGCAGCTACCAGGGTAGCAGAAATAGCAACAGCTATGGGGGTCAACAACCAATGGGGCTCCTTCCCACTCCATTATTCCTGCACTGTGACATCACTACAATAGTCCTGCCCTGTGACATCACTACATTATTCCTGCACTGTGACATCGCTACATTATCCCTGTCCTGTGACATCACTACATTATCCCTGTCCTGTGACATCACTACATTATTCCTGTACTGTGACATCACTACATTATTCCTGTGCTGTGACATCACTACATTATTCCTGTACTGTGACATCACTACATTATCCCTGTACTGTGACATCACTACATTATCCCTGTACTGTGACATCACTACATTATCCCTGTATTGTGACATCACTACATTATCCCTGTCCTGTGACATCACTGCATTATCCCTGTCCTGTGACATCACTACATTATTCCTGTACTGTGACATCACTACATTATCCCTGTCCTGTGACATCACTACATTATCCCTGCACTGTGACATCACTGCATTATTTCTGTACTGTGACATCACTACATTATTCCTGTACTGTGACATCACTACATTATTCCTGTACTGTGACATCACTACATTATTCCTGTACTGTGACATCACTGCATTATCCCTGTCCTGTGACATCACTACATTATCCCTGCACTGTGACATCACTGCATTATTTCTGTACTGTGACATCACTACATTATTCCTGTACTGTGACATTACTACATTATTTCTGTACTGTGACACCATTATTCCTGTACTTTGACATCACTACAATATTACTTTACTGTGAGATCATTATCCCTGTCGTGTGACATCACTACATTATTCCTGTACTGTGACATCACTACATTATTCCTGTACTGTGACATCACTACATTATTCCTGTACTGTGACATTACTACATTACTCCTGTACTGTGATATAACTACATTAGTCCTCTATTGTGACATCACTATGTTACCCCTGTACTGTAACATCATGGCGACATTATAATTGCATGTGACATGACTGCTCTTCGAATTCCAGTGTTGTAACGTCATTGTGGTTATTTCTGTTAATTTCCGGTATTAGGATCCGTCATAGGGTCTCAATACCGGAAAAAGACGCTTCAGTTTTGTCCCCATTCATTGTCAATGGGGAAAAAACGTTACTGAACAAAACTGAATGCTCCAAAATGCATTCTGTTCCGTTCTCATAATGTAGAGCAAACCGCAGCATGCTGTGGTTTGCTTTTCGTCCTGGGATAACCCACAAGACCGTCATGACCCACAATGCAAGTCAATGAGGACGGATCCGTTTTCGCTGACACAATCTGACACAATAGAAAACGGATCCGTCTCTTGACTTTCAATGGAGTTCATTACGTCTTGGCTATCGTAAAGATAACACAACTGGATCCGTTCATAACGTTTTTGCTGAACTCTGCCGGATCCAGCAAAAACGCTAGTGTGAAAGTAGCATAATAGGTGCATCATGCTAATATTATGAAATTAGTGTGTGCTCTACTTCTATACGGTGACGTCGCTGTTTACATTATTACAGTATTATTTATCATTGTAATGTGACACCACTGTGTGCCTGAGTTCTGTGCGTCAGGGCGACCAAGCATAAACTTTTTTGAACATGTTGCTGGTCAGGGTATAATGGGGCCCCATACAACTTGCTGTAAAACTATTAGTGAAATCACCTGTTGAGGTTCCTGTGAGTTTGCAAGGAGACTGCAGTATCTACAAATAAAGTAACCTAGATCTAGCACTGAACCTAAGGGCTCATTCAGGCGCCTGTATGTTTTGTTCTGCATCTGTTCCGCATTTTTGCAGAACAGGTGTGGACCCATTTATTTCAATGGGGTCGCAAAAGATGCGGACAGCAGACCGTGTGCTGTCCACATCTGTTGTTCTGTTCTGTGGTCCCGCAAAAATAGAGCATGTTTTTTTCTCCACTGTATTCACTGAAGAAAATAAACTGTCAGATGAAATGCAGAATGTAAAATCAAATTCCCCAATAAAAGTGCCTTGTCTGACCCAGGAAGAAGTACAGCAGCATCTTAAAAAGATTAAAATAGACAAATCGCAGGAACCAGATGGTTCACACTCCATCATCCTAAGAGAATTAAGTAATGTCATAGCCAGACTCTTATTTCTGATATTTAAGGACTCTATAATGACAGGGAGTGTTCCACAGGATTGGCGCATAGCAAATGTGGTGCCAATATTCAAAAAGGGTCCAAAAACAGAGCCCGGAAACTTTAGGCCGGTAAGTTTAACATCTGTTGTGGGTAAACTGTTTGAAGGTTTTCAAAGAGATGCTATCTTGGAGTACCTCAATGAAAGTAAGCAAATAACGCTATGGCTCAGCATGGCTTCATGAGGGATTAGTCATGTCAAACTCATTTGATCAGTTTCTTCTAGGAGTTATGTTCTAGACTTGACAGCGGCAAATCAATGGATGTTGTATATCTGGACTTCTCCAAAGCATGTGACACTGTACCACATAAAAGGTTAGTTTATTAAATGAGAATGCTTGGATTGGGAGAAAATGTCTGTATGTAGGTAAGTAACTGGCTCAGTGATAGAAAACAGAGGGTGGTTATTAACGGTACACACTCAGATTGGGTCACTGTCACTAGTGGGGTACCACAGGGATCAGTACTGGGCCCTATTCTCTTCAATATATTTATTAGTGATCTTGTAGAAGGCTTGCACAGTAAAATATCATTTTTTGCAGATGACACAAAACTGTGTAAAGTAATGAACACAGAAGAGGACAGTATACTGTATATATATACTACAGAGGTCAGTATACTGTACATATACTACAGAGGACAGTATACTGTATGTATATATATATATATATATATATATATATATATATAATACAGAGGGCAGTATACTGTATATATATATATATATATATATTTATATATATACTACAGAGGACAGTATACGGCTCCAGATGGATATGGATAGATTGGAGGCTTGGGCAGAGAAGTGGCAGTGGAGGTTTAACAATGACAAATGTAAGGTTATGCACATGGGAAGGAATAATGCAAGTCACCTGTACATACTAAATGGTAAAACACTGGGTAACACTGACATGGAAAAGGACCTAGGAATTTTGGTGAACCACAAACTAAGCTGTATAAACCAGTGTCAGGCAGCTGCTGCCAATGCCAAAACGATAATGGGTTGCATCAAAAGGGGCATAGATGCCAGTGATGAGAACATAGTCCTACCACTTTACACATCACTAGTCAGACCACACTGTGTAGAGTTCTGGGCTCCTGTGAACAAGGCAGACATAGCAGAGCTGGAGAGGGTTCAGATGGCAACTAAAGTAATAATTGGAATGAGGGCACTACAGTACCCTGAAAGATTATTAAAATTATGGTTATTCACTTTAGAAAAAAGACGACTGAGGGGAGATCTAATAACTATGTATAAATATATCAGGGGTCAGTACAGAGATCACTCCCATCATCTATTTATCTCCAGGACTGTGACGAGGGGACATCCGCTGCGCCTGGAGGAAAGAAGGTTTCTACACAAACATAGAAGAGGATTCTTTACAGTAAGAGCAGTGAGACTATGGTCTCTTTACTGAAAGAGCAGTGAGACTATGGACTCTTTACGGTAAGAGCAGTGAGACTATGGACTCTTTACGGTAAGAGCAGTGAGACTATGGAGCTCTCTGCCTGAGGAGGTGGTGATGGTGAGATCACTAAAAGAGGTCAAAAGGGGCCTGGATGTATTTCTGGAGTGTAAAAATATTACAGGCTATAGCTACTAGAGAGGGGTCGTTGATCCAGGGAGATATTCTGATTACCTGATTCGAGTCGGGAAGGAATTTTTTCCCCTAAAGTGAGGAAAATTGGCTTCTATCTCACAGTTTTTTTTTAACTTTCTCTGGATCCACTTGCAGGATAACAGGTCGAACTAGATGGACATATGTCTTTTTTTCAGCCTTGTAAACTACGTTACTATGTCCTATTCTTGTCCGCAATTGCGGACAAGAATAGGCATTTTCTATAAGAGTGACGGCCAAACACATACGGCCGTCTGAATAAGCCCTAAGTGTGCTAATCAAAATTAGCTTTGATGCCTTTATTTAAAAAAAAAAAAAAAACTGTATGCTCTGTAACGGTATGGCCACACTTTTAGGTTTCCTGATGCAGTTTTGGCTACATGCTGGAGGTTACTGGGAAGCTGTTTGTTAGTCAGGCCTTATCCTCCCGTAATTCAGCCCACTGGCCCCTGGTATCGCCCATACGGCACAGGTAGGTGAGTGGTAGGGCCTCGGGCTACTACAGAGACCTTGGGGCGGTGCCGAGCTTAAGACATGTCCTCCTAGTAGGATATGTCGAACTAACCTCTCAATTTTAACATCATTGTGAGGGTTTAGTATTACCGCAGAGTGCACCCCTCTTTGCTATTGTTAAGTTTTTAATTGTTCTCCACATCCGAATAATCGTTACCTTATGTAAGATGGTTATTTTGGTACTTGTAGTCCGTTGCTGGCATCTTCCATTCTATGCATTTTTTTGCTGTTGATTACCATCAGCAACGGACTACAAGTGCAGGATATGCTCCCCTATATACATGCACAACTGCATATGGGTTTGAGCATGTCCTGCCTGTTTAACACCACATCACGTTTCCTGATGCAGTTTTGGAAACCAAAATTGCAAGTGATTTTATTATTTATTTTTTAAGGAGAAGTCATATCTGCAGTTTACACATGCTTTCCTTTTATGATCCACTATTAATTTTCACTTCCAAAACTGCACGCGGAAACCTGACCGCACCCTAAGGCCTCTTTCACACGGGCATCAAGTTTGACGCCCGGATAAGATGCGGGTGCTTTGCAGGAAAATGCGCAAATTTTACGCGCGTGTGCAAACTGTTTTAATACGTTTTGCACGCGTGTGAGAAAAATCAGCATTTTTGGTACCCAGACCCGAACTTCATCACTGAAGTTCGGGTTTGAGATAGCTGTTATGGTGATTTTATTATTTTCCCTTATAACATGGTTATAGGAAAATAATAGCATTCTTTACTACAGAATGTTTAGTAAAAGGACAATTGAGGGTTAAAAATGTTAAAAAAATTAACTCACCACCTCCAACTGATCGCGTAGCTGCCGTCTCCTGTTCTCTCTTCAGCTGTGGGTAAAGGACCTGTGGTGATGTCACTGAGCTCATCACATGGTCCATCACCATGGTGATTGATCATGTGATGAGTTCAGTGACATCACCACAGGTCCTTTACCCACAGCTGAAGAGAGAACAGGAGACGACAGCTACGCGATCAATTGGAGGAGGTGAGTTAATTTTCTTTTAGTTTTAACAATCAATTGTCCTTTTACTAAGAGTCCTGTTTTAAAACCATGTTTACCATGTTATAAGGGAAAATAATAAAGATTGGGTCCCTATTTCCTAGCGACTATGAGGGAAAAATCGCACCACATCCGCACTTGCTTGCGGATGTTTGCGATTTTCCCGCAGCCCCATTCACTTCTATGGGCCTGCATTGCGTAAAAAACACACAATATAGAGCTTTCTGCGATTTTCACACAACGCAGAAGTGATGCGTGAAAATCACCGCTCATGTGCACAGCCCCATAGAAATGAATGGGTCCGGATTCAGTGCGGGCGCGGAAAACTCGGCCGTGTGAAAGGGCCCTAAGACTGACCAATGCAGTGCTGTAAGCAGACCACCATCCTAAAGTGACCTTCATCACTGCCGACAAAAGACAGGGATAAATATGGAGGAAGATATTAGGAAGAGTCAGATACGTAAGGAGATGCTGTATGGAGAGAGCAGCAGCCTCACTCCCCCTGGAAGCACTTCTGTAAATTTAACAAAAGAAAAAAAAAAGGAGCGATAATCTAAAAAAAAAATGTCTAGATCCCAGACTGGTGTGCTGCAATCTGGCTGTTTCCATGGAGACATGTCGGCCTGTTCACATGGCAACATACCTGCGGTCCACTATTAAAGTGATGAGATGAGCAAGATAGTGAATGCATATGGATGCTTATAACTCCTTGCCTGCCAGATCATCCGCCGCTGCTTATGATGGCCATAAAAATAAAAATCTGTTTTAATGGTCAAACCCGTATGGCTTCCCTGATCCCACAGAGAGAAAAAGAGGTTGTATCGCAAATAAATATTAATTTCACTTTCCCGTCACCCGCCATGTAACCTCTGTGTACCGGCCAAGACTTGGGACTTGTGGCTGCTGCAAGGCAACTGAAGTGACAGAAATATTATTTGCAACTCAGTATGAAGAGGACCATGAACTTGTTAGATGGGTAGATGAGAAATCTGCTCGCTCGCTGCTTAATGACGCCCCTGTGAATGAATCTTGGGATGTGTCAGCGTTGCGGTGTGAGATGAACAGTCTGTGCACACAATTCTGCAAGAGGGGAGGTGTGCACAACCACCTTGTCTGTTTTCTGCACGACCCTTAATCGTCACAATTGTCAAAAAGTGCTAAATATTCTTTTTTTTTTATTTTAACTAGGTTGGCTTTTGTAAAATTATCATTGTTCGCTTCCCCTAAACAAGCAGTTCCTAAAAGGGCAATTTGCATGCTTCAATAAATCAGACTGGAAGATTAATGGAATTTATACTCCCCAGTTTTTGCTTTTTAATGCAAAATCGATGCAAAAAAAAAAAAGATTTTAACAGTGACCGCGCTCCTTGTGTTAGTTACAATATGTACGCACGCTGTATCTGACCGCTCGCCTACTATTCACCATTGTTTTCATTCATTTAAGTGGTTGTCTGTACAGTAAGTATCAGAACACATGCGGCAGGGGATCGGGGAAGACGGTATTTTTCTTTTGTTTTTAATTTATGCCATTCTGCCCCTTATCAAGAATTCTTTTTCCAGGTTGTGTTACGTGCAAGCAACAACAAACAGCAAAATGGTGAAAAAACTATGGCTCAGGGTTTAGAAAGACTGGTGTATCTTCTGCCAGTTTATGCAATTCTGTACAACTCATTTTTTATTAAAGCAGGTGAAGATTTGCACCAAAATAAGCGCCTTCTTAAGGGCTCTATAAAACGAGCGGACTGAATCCTGACCCATTCTTTTCAGTGGGTCTGTGCGCATAAGCGTAGTTTTCACGCATTATCTTTGCGTTCAGTAAAAATCGCAGCATGTTCTATATTGTGCCTTTTTCACGCAGCCCAGACTCCATAGAAGTGAATTGGGCTTGCATGGAAAACGGAGGACAATGAGTTTTGTTATTCTTGAAAAACACATGCAATCCGAATACAATCCGGACGGAAAAAACACACACACACACAAAATGCAATCGCAGAAAAAAACGATTCGATCATCAGTTTTCCCTGAACAAATCCTGACAGAATCCGCGTTTCTCGTGTCAATGAGGCCTTAGACTTTCTAATGTATATATTTTACTAAAACAGAGAATTCCACGTATAAGTCAATGTAGACTAAAAATAATCTGCTATATGGTGAAGAAAATCCAGATATTTTGTATTCAATAGGTGATGACAACAGAAGAAAATATTTTAAAATAATATTTGCAGACTTAAAGGGGACCTAAACCTTTACTTAAAGCATGAAAAGTGCAGAAGCCCTTCTTAGAGCGTGCAGAACTCTGCTCGCAATGGCTCTGTACAGATCCATAGAAAGTGTGTGGGATCCGTACTTCGCACACTGGAAAACCAGAGCAGAACTGATGCAGAGCACTCTGAGAAGTTCTGCTGCACCATCCGTGCTTTGTGTAAAGTTTTAGGTCGACTTAAAAAAAAAAATTACGGATCCAATGCGGAGCTAATGTGAACAAAGAGATGCAATATGGACAGATGGCCGCAAGACGTCCATTTAGAACTATGTATACAATATGATCATCTTTTCTTACGGTTGCATGAATTTGTCCCTAGCCTTAATGCACTGTAGCTAAGTGCACCTCTATAGGACTTGCCATGATTACGTACTTACATGGGAACACATGGTTTCCAACGGGTGCCATCTAATATTATGGGGCACAATTATTAGACGCCGGTCTTAATGAAGCCCTAAACTGGCGGTCCCGCCGAAGTTATGAAGAGGCGCCGGCCTCTCCATAACTTTGGAGCATCCAGCGCCAGTTCTTAATGTAAGACGGCTTCCTAGATGTGTTACATTTAGAACTTTTTCTACACCTAAAACAGACGTAGTAAATGGTGAATGAGACAGACCTGCCGGCCCTTCCTCGCCCACGCCATGCCCACAATTTTAGACCTTGGGTGAAGTCGCAGATAGCAGTGCAACAGCGCTTAAAATATGACTAAGGGTCCTTTCACACTTGCGTTCTGAGGATCCGGCAGGCACTTCCGTCCTGCCGGATCCGTCAGAACGCAAGTCACCTGAAGCATTAGAAGACTGATCAGGATCCTGATCAGTCTTCGACTGCTTTCAGGTTACTATGGCAGCCAGGACGCTACTAGCGCCCTGGTTGCCATAGTAGAGCGGGAGCGGGAGCGGCATGCACATTCGTGCGGCTCCGGGCGCTCTGAATGACGCCAGAGCGCCTCATGCGCATGGATCACGTGATCCATGCGATCACGTGATCCATGCACTGGGGCGCCCTGACGCCATCCTGGAGCGTCCCGGAGCCGCACGGAATGTAAGTATGCCGCTCCCCGCTCCCTGTTACATTTTACCATGGTAACCAGGACTTTAGCGTCCTGGCTGCCATGGTAACCAGTCAGAAAAAGCTAAATGTCGGATCCGGCAATGCGCCGAAACGACGCTTAGCTTAGGTCGGATCCGGATTAATGCCTTTCAATGGGCATTAATTCCGGATCCGCCTTGCGGCAAGTGTTCCGGATTTTTGGACGGAACAAAAAGCGCAGCATGCTGCGGTATTTGCTGCGTCCAAAAAACGTTCCGGTCCTGAACTGAAGTCATCCTGATGCATCCTGAACGGATTTCTCTCCATTCAGAATGCATGGGGATGATCCTGATCAGGATTTTTCCGGCATAGAGACCCGACGACGGATCTCTATGCCGGAAAAGAAGAACGCAGGTGTGAAAGGGGCCTAATTTAGGCATATTTCAGGATAGTAAATGACCCCCTATGTTTACAAAACTTGCTGCAGAGAAATTTGTTGCTGCCAGTAGTTTCCTGTAGTAGTTATTTGCCTCCAGCAGTCAGATTCTGGGCGATCGATATTGGACTCCCTACTTTAGGAAAAAAAAGGGTTGGGTTGTTCTGATGGGACAATTTCTTTAATGACTATATCAGGGAATTGCATGAAAAGCAATGCCCTAATATGTCGTTTTTTACTCCGTAACAGATTAGTAGTGCTATAGGAATATTTTGAAATGGTGGTTCCCCTGCAGGATCTGCAAGCAGGATCTAGATGTAATTTACAGCATGCATCACAAAAGGTTTCTTCCAACCTAAGCTTCACTTTAAAATAATGAAACCGAATGACAGAGATGAGTCAGTCCTCATACGTCCGATACGTGGACCTACGATGGCAACTATAGTATATCCAAGAAGCAGTGCGTGTTCTGTGAGCTTTATTTATTTCCTTTTCGAACACTTATTGTAAAATAAGCGACATCTGTAAGGCTCGAGGCATGCTGACATCACCGAGTGAGGTGTTTGATGTCATGGAATCCGTATAGACAGAATTACTGCACACTTTAACGTGTTGGTTCAAGCCAGAAGAATAGCTTTCTCCATACTGTACAGGACAGATTACTGCTATCACGGGTTGCTGGGATGTAATTGCATTAATATATTTACTGTAACATCAGTATAAGCACCGATGTCTAATTCACTCCCCCGCACGCAATAAAGGTCTGAGCCCCCCCCAAAAAAAGGCTATACTAGTATGGGTGCAACAAAATGAACAGGACCATTACAGGGGGAAAGATATGCATGTTATCATAAAGCTTAAAGGGATTTACTAGATTAGAAAAACATGGCTGCTTTTTACAAAAAAGAGCATCACAGCTGTCCACAGGTTGTGTGCGGTGCTGCATCTCTCACTATGGACTCCAGTGGAGCCGAGCTGCAATACCAGACACAACCCATGGACAGGGATGGTACTAAAAGCAGCCATGTTTTTCTAATCCTGGACAACCCCTTCTAAAGGGTATTCCTGTAGCATTATTTTAAATAGAAATGGTGTCAGAGAAGACTAGAATAACAAATGGAGTACACACCTTAAACTTGCCATACGCTTGGCTGACACACTAATGTGAGCTTCCGACTCTCCTCAGACAGAAGATAATGTTGGGGGAGACAAGGATAGGCCAAATTAATATTTTTGCCCGATCCTTTTGTTCTCCAGGGAGATAAGCCCCCTCCTGAACTGTCTGCTAGCAGCTTTCAAAGCTCTCCCCATAAAATAAACATAAATGTTCGGCTGGGCTGAATGTCTATTTGTATGGGGAAGCTGGGAGGGATAGCTGTGGCCAAAAAGCTATTGGATGTGTATGGCCAGCTTTACCGATCCTGTTGCTGTTGGCCGCTGTCTTGGTCCCTGCTCCTCTCCACTTCCTGTTCTCCGGCTCGACTACTAGAATTGGCTTGGACTGCCCACTCAGCCAATTACTGCAGGAGTCAGGTTGCTGCTATGGTGTATCTTGTAATATTGTGAACATATTTTTTATTTATTTATGTTGGGCGGGGGGCACTGTTCATCAAAAATTGAAGAATCTACTAGATAATTTGAAAAAGTCTATCACCATGACCGATTCATGATTACGACTGTTAGATTTCCTACTATATACTGTCACTGTTTTGCTGCAATTTTGATGACCTTCCTTGGGAACATGGAAGCATGGAATCACAGCAAAGCATCCATGCGTGTATGCCGTGTAAAAGCAAACTCTGATCATCAGCACGTTTGATCGGGGTAAATCTTTCTATCCTTTCTTTAGGCCTCATGCACACAGCCGTATCCGTTTTGCGGTTGGCAAATTGCTGATGTGCAAAACACTGCATATTAAGGATCGGTACGTCCTGTCCTCTGCTAGAAATGGGTATTATTGTCCGCAAAACTGATATGAATAGGACATATTCCATTTTCTTGTGCCTTTTTTTCCAGGGCTGCGGAATGAATATATGGATGCAGACAGTGCCACGGTGTGCTGTCCGCATCTTTTGTGGCCCCATTGAAATGAATGGGTCTGCATCCGATCCCCAAAAAATGCATAAGGCCTTATTCTAATTGAAAGCATCTGTTCAGTGCACAATGTGACCTTTCCTCTTATGTCTAAGCTGTTTGTCCCCAATTGTCCAGCCTCTGGTTTCCTTTTTCTGCTCTCCCTGACACATTACATGTCTACCTTCCCCTCTTTTTTTTTTTTTCGTGGCCCGCTTTTTCACATAGAGACTATATTTTCCAGTTTGACTCAATGATGGAGTTGTTTCTTTGCTTCTTGTGCGCTTAGCCATTTAATTAAAGCGATCCATATTGAATTCATGTCCAGATGCCTTGACCAGCGGAGTCAGACCCTCATTGGCATGCCAGCTGCTCGGTGCTTAGCACGGCTCCTGCATACTAATCAAGCAGCGAGCAGTCATTCATCAGCCCATGATACAGCTCCAGCATCTACAAGCACTTATGACATGTAATTGGTGGTGCATAAGGAAGCCAGGCCACATTAAAAACCCTACAGATAGTCAGAGATAAAAATTAATGACTTTTGCTTTGTGTAATCCAGCATGCGTTGGTGGGAAAGGGAGGGGGGCTGGGATTAATAAGAGCACAAAGGAACAAAGCCTGACTTGCTGTTGTTTACGAACTAAACAATACAGATTTGCGGCACGGGTGAGTTAGGACCCCTTGCAGATTTAGCATATTTATGCTGGAGAGAAAGAAGCGTCTTGATGGGGTCCAGCAGGGCTGCCCGGATTTCTATTATTTTCATTAAGCACAGCTGAGATTATTATTATTACACTGAGCATCTAAGAAGGCTGGCTATGAAATGCCTTCCCTAAAATGTGCAGAATAATGTGAATTTCATCTACAGATGCACAGATTCATTTATTAATAATGCTATTTATACCTGTGCTAGTTTCCCCAGAATTCATTAGGGAAATGTACAGGATGATCCTGCACACGGTGGGGGACTCTATGGAGCAAACATTTTGTGTATAAATTTAGCCTGTATAAGAGAGGAACGGTAAAGGAGCCTCCAGATACCTCGGGCCTTTGAACACTGCGTTCACTGGAAAACTATATTTCTACGACATGTGAGATTTTCCTCGGTGGCGTACATTTACATAAAGAAAGCATTCATGAACATCTGAAAGATCAGCAGTTGTGTAAAGGGGTCTTCCAGCTTAGGCCCCTTTCACAAGAGCGAGAATTCCAAGCGGGTGCAATGCGTGATGCGAACGCATTACGCCCGCACGGAATCCGGACCCATTCATTTAAATGGGTCTGTGTACATGAACGGTGGTTTTCCCGCATCACTTTTGTGTCGTGTGAAAATCGCAGCATGTTCTATATTCTGCGATTTTCACGCAACGCTGGCCCCATAGAAGTAAATGGGGCTGTGTGAAAATCGCCTCCGCAAGCAAGTGCAGATGCGATGCGATTTTCACGCATGGCTGCTAAGAGATGTTGTTTGCACACATTAAGTTTTTTATCACGCGCATGTAAAACGCCATAAATCGCATTGCACCCGCACGATAAAAACTGAACAAACAAATCTGAATGCACTTGCTTGCGAAACTGCGCAGTTTTCACTGAATGCATCCGCAACGCATCCAGACATAATCCGGACACGCTAGTCTCCAGGGGGCCTTAGAAAACCGCCTTATTATATCTTATTAGGAAATTCCACAAAGGGGGTCCTCTGTTTAGGATCCTCATCCTTTGCCCTTTGCTGCAAAGAGTGTCTCTTGCTCTGGAGGACCTGTGCTGTCCTGCATTACACAGGCATCCTGCTGATTTGAATGGGCGCTGTGTGATGCATAACTTCACCTGTGGTGGCGCTGCAGTAAAACTGATCACTTACTGCCAGGTTTACCCATTGATAATAGATGATCAGTTTGTGATCTGCTTATTTTCATGGGATACTTCTAACAAGCAGGAATTGCCAAAACCTCTTCAGGATCCATGTGCCATCTCATAATCGGACATATTTACAATGAAAAAACCTTAAAGGGTCCTAAAGGACTTTTCCAGTTTGCATCAACATCCCATAAGATAATAATTTATGAAGGTCGCTGTAATTTTGTTATGTATTTCCTTTACCTTTATTGGTCCTATCCTTCATTCTGGGTTATGGTCACATGACCATGTCCATGCAGCTCTTTCTTATTTCCTGTGATGTTATGTCCATGGGCGGGGCAGTGATAGGGGAGTGTCTATGTAACTAGCTGGGTGGGAGGAACCATAAACTAGCTGGGCTGAAGATGTATCAGAGAAGGGAGAAGAGCATCATGGGTTTGGTTGGATACAACAACAGGAAGTGCTACCTACAGGATGGAAACAAACCACAGGGATTGGTTTACATGGTGAAAACGGGTCAGGAGAGTCCAAACTAAAAAAATAATCGGGAAGATGTACATGATGTAAGTAACTACATGAGCGTACGCGTTAAAAACCATAGTAATCCTGGAAATCCTGTTTAAACTCCATTTAACATAGAGATATGTAACAAACGTTCCTAAATTTGCAAATAGACTGTAGTTGGCAAAAAGTCCCACCACAACTGTGCAGGACAGATACATGGCTGGGCATAAAATGTGGCAAAACTGCAATGGGACATCCCTCTTGAAGATCTAGCTGGTGTTTGTGTGACCATTAGGTTCCCTGCTCTCCATTTGGAGCAACAAAACTGTTCACAAGTCCGGGTGGAATTTGTAGCTATAAGCCAGGGAGATCTGAGGTCACAGAATACCTTCCTAAATATAGATAAGGTAAATACAGGTCCTTGACCCCGACAGGGTCCTCTAGCCAGGAAAGTTAGTTGGTAACCGTTCCCATTTTGCACATGGCTTGTAACTACATTTTGGTTTGTTGTGGACTTGGATAAGAGAACTTGCAGTTTCCTCTATCTCCCAACCACTGCTCATATATTATAATGTTCTGTGATCGCTCATTTTGTAATATACTTCCATTGCCTGTATTGCCACTGTCTCCAGATCTGATTCTAGTCACGCCACCCCATCTGTAGCCCTGATACTTACTGTTATGTAATGTCCTTCGCCTTGTTTTTGTGTCTTCCGGTTTCCTCCTGGTCCTGGCTACATCCCCACCCATCTAATGTAAATTGGCGGGGAGCATCAGATCTCCGTAGTACTTACAAGATACAAGGAGGAGAGCGCTCATAGATAGGACCGTAAATATGGGCTCAATGGCCAGGCAAGAAAGTGGCTCACCTTTGTGTGTCACGCTGAGGGTGCAACAAGCGTACAAGCTGAGAAGGTAGCAGAGAGTGCAGTTTGCAATCCCAAGCCGTGTGCACAGCCTTGAAATGCAATTGGTAAAAAGGGGACTCCGACACGGCGCAAACTCCAGACTTGGATAGTGTGGAACTTCAATGCTTTATTGCTACAAGAGCTACGTGTTTGGGGGTTGTATTGGTCCTTTTGTTATGCAGACACCAAACTGCCTGATGAAGGGACCATTATGGCCCTGAAACATAAAGCTCTTGTACCAATAAAGCATTGAAGTTCCAAACTACCTTAGACTGGAGGCTGCGCGACTCCTTTTTACCTCTACTGCCCACAAAATCAGCCCAAAAGCTTGTCAGCACAGCTGCCTTAGAATACAGGGGATCTAATAAGGCCATCTACTTCCCACCCATGGGCAGGGATACAGCCAGGACATGGAGGAAGCCAGAAGATGCAGAAGAAGAGCAATGGACGTGATGTCACAGGAGGTATCAGGGCTACAGATGTGATCACGTGACTGGAATCCGGATCTAGACATAGCAGCAATACACCTAATGAAAGTAGATTGCAAGTGAGTGGATGCATGACCTTATAATACATGAGCAATGGTTAATAGTAACTGGAAACCCCTTTAAATGGTTGATATGCCGAATTCATAAAAACAAAAAAACTCAGATTAGTGTGATATAATAATAAGCTAATAAACTAACGATATAACTTTTACCTGAACCGGAGGTTAAGCTGACATTATTAGTTCAGTGGGAGGAACAGATTGGGGATCTACTATATGGGCTTCATGTTCACCCCACATGGTAGGATATTTTTGGACTTTCCAATTCATTATCTCAATGTTAAAAATTTTCAAAGAAGAAATATGCAAAAAAATCACTGTAGACAACAGACAAGAAATTCTTATTAGTTTCTATCTCTCAGCTGGCGGGATCTATTGTACTAATATCCATCAACAACACCTTGTGGAACATGAAAGGTCAGACTATCCCAGAGCTGCAAGGGTAATTTTCACCTCCCAGCAAAAATAAATCTCTTGTTATTGTGAGAACACTTGTTACACACTGGCACCTGGCGACATTATCACTGAGCAATACACCTATGCATTGGTACCATGGGCCAGAGGCATAGCCTCTTTGTACTACAAGTCCCAAATTCTCAGTGCCAGAAACTTGGCTTTCATTTGTAATCTGTATGAAGGCACACACTCCCTAAGCCTTACTACTACAATGCCTGTGTGTGTTCATATAGTGCAAAGGGAAAGCATTCTGTATACATAACCATATTGTTACAAAAGGGATTACTGATGCCCTGAACTGTCTGCACCACTGTCCCTACCTGCTTGCATGATTCACCCTAGAAGACGGCCCACAACTGGACAGTGGTCCCTTCCTTACTAAGTGCAGGGGCCTAGAGGGAAAAATGCAGGGATAAAATAATAAACATATTGGCAGATATGCAGAGCAGATAATTGACTGGATGGGTCAGAAAAAAGCTTCCCACTGACAACACATGCATAGTAGGCTGGACAAAACATGCATGTGTATGAGGAGTTGGGAAGAATAGTTGTCCATCGACAGCTATTGAAGATGTCCGCACACCTTTATTTAGAGCTTTTCGACTGTTAAACCGGTCATCTTTCCTAAAAAAAAAATACCTGTAATCCATTTAGCATTTTTATTCCCACCATCTTTCAATTCACACACACCTTTTTATCTTCTGCTCTTCATTCATCTAGATCAGGCATCCTCCAACTGCGGCCCTCCAGCTGTTGTAAAACTACAACTCCCACCATGCCCTGCTGTAGGCTGATACCTGTAGGCTGTTCAGGCATGCTGGGAGTTGTAGTTTTGCAACAGCTGGAGGGCCGCAGTTTGAGGATGCCTGATCTAGAGCCTAGATTTGTGTACCCTAGGGTTACACGGTAAGTGGCCATACGCCTTAGATAACTGTGTATATCTATTCCTCCTAACCCCCTATGTTTGCTAATGATAGAAGGGATAAGCTGCTGCCAGACACCTTTGGTGGTGGCTTATCTGACGTGACAATAAAGCATTGGGTATGTTGAAATCCAACATGCTTGTTCTTCTCCCCACCCCCCAACATCTGCATTGGTGGAGAATCAGGACACACCCATACACAGAGGGTCACAGCAAGGAATCGGTGAGTTTGGCCAATGGGAATTGAATGTGCATAGGCACCTGGGGAACCAGCACTGTCCTAATGCTGTGCTTTTAATAGGTATAATTTATTTGAGACAGGGTACTCAGCTACTCAGCTTAGGAACATTGAGAGGCAGAGATCAAGAATACTTAAAGAGGACCTTTCATCAGGGTAAAAAATGTGTACTAAGTGTGCTGACATGTAGAGCGGCGCCCAGGGATCTCCCTGCACTTACTATTATCCCTGTGCGCCGCTCCGTTCGCCCAGTATAGGCTCCGGTATCTTCTGGGACTTGGTTATACTAGGAGGAGCCTAGTATCACTTGGTTATAGTAGGCGTATCCTAGGCTGTAGTGCTGGCCAATCGCAGCACACAGCTCATATCCTGGGAGTTTTTTTTTTCTCCCAGGCTGTGAGCTGAGCGCTGCGATTGGCCAGTGCTACAGCCTGGGATACACCTACTATAACCAAGTGATACTAGGCTCCTCCTAGTATAACCAAGTCCCAGAAGATACCGGAGCCTATACTGGGCGAACGGAGCGGCGCACAGGGATAATAGTAAGTGCAGGGAGATCCCTGGGCGCCGCCCTACATGTCAGCACACTTAGTACACATTTTTTACCCTGATGAAAGGTGCTCTTTAAGCTACTATATTTCGATTCATCTCAAGCTGATCACTTACTTCACCACCACTCTTTATATTTAGTTGTGTATTTCTGCCAATCATATTATAAGTATCTCTTAGATACCCATTTATAAAAGGCCCATATTTTGTCAATATAAAAACTGGACTAGAGGCATCGTTCATTGTATGAAAACACATTAGACATGTCTTCAACAGCTCCTAGGCTTTTCCAAAACAGTCTCATCAGTCAGGAAACTGGGGGCTTAAATCTCAAAATATAATCCCCAAAATGGAAGCATCAGAAAATGATGTCCATTGGTGAGAACAAGATCTTATTGGATGGCTTGGAAAAACAATTCTGCATTAATCTTCTGAGGGTGAGAGTGGTTGGACAGAGAGTAGTCTCTGGTGAGGGGTGCTCATTAAAGCTATGGCCAGAAAAAACGTAAACCATACATAAAATATAATAACTTTGAACGTTCAATAAGCCGGAGAGAAGAAAAGAACAACCGCAGACGTTATGGGTAAGTACGTAGAAGGTGGGAAAATGACCAACTTAACGGTAATCAGCAAGTAACAGACTGACACCGACAGAAAGAGAAGGAGTAGATATATTTAAAGAGAACAAGCCGATCCAAGTAATGTAATTTAAAAGAGATAAAAGTCTTCTGCTAGGACTGTCCTTTGAAAGGACGCATGCCTTCGTTCAAGTGTCAACCCCAATCCAGGAGAGGTCACCCCACTCAGGCTGTAGTCTAATATACTCTCAAATTGTCTCAGTAGATTCCCACACGGATACACAGGGCTGGCAGAATTGTCTTTCATGCTGCAGTATTTCTCCCTAATACAATTACCTGGCAATGAGTCAGTTCAATGAGGTATACAAACTCCTGGACAGAAAGGCAGGATATAACATATCCTAGTATATGGAGTATTTATTCTATATATAAAGGTGCTGTTCACATCTGTATTGTGGTTTATGTTATAAATGGCAAACACATTGCTGTGATGGACATGTAATACAACAGATACCAGGGGTGTCTGAGGGTCCTACTGACTTATAATGGGGTCCATTGAGATCCCCAAGGTGTCTGCCATCTTGGCAGTAAATATATAGCCATATGCTATCCAATGTTTCCTGCCACAAAGTAAGGAAACTGCGAAAGAGGTTCCTAATAATGCCTCCGAAGCATATCTAGGCAAAGGGGTTATCTCATGAAAAGTATAACTATACAACGAATGGGGCATTTAAAAAAAAAATATTATTGCATTATACATGCAGCAAAATACTGTTAGATTTTTTATGTCCATCCTGTCTGGTAGCGCCCCCTGCTTTCTCTCCTGTGGTTAAAATTCTGATCGACTCTGTCCTGGATTCGGTGGTGGACTGACATGCTCAGTAGCTTCCCTGCTCCCTTCCTCCTCTGTAGTGATCTCATGAGGAAGGTAATGCAACCCAAACACCTTGAATTCATTCATTCCTACTTCTAAATTCTTAGGAATATAGAGGCACATTTATTAAGACCGGCATTTTAGACGCAGGTCTTAATAAAGCCCTGCACTGGCAGTGGACCCGCCGAAGTTATGAAAAAGCGCCAGCTCTACATAAATTCTGCTAATCCACTAACGCTTCTAACTGTAAGACAGCTTTCTAGCGGTCTTACTTTTAGACAATTTTCTATGCATAGAAAACGCTGAACATTCCGCATCCAGTTTTTTAGACCTGGCGTGATCGGGGAAAAGTTGCAGATTGCGGCACAAAGGACCTTTGCGCTGCAATGTGGGCCAGAAATACGCCAATATAGGTGTATTTCTGTTTTATAAATGACCCGCTTAATCTCTCTTTCTAGACAGTGGAGAAGAAAATTGAAAAAGGGGGGGGGGGGGGATTTTTTATATCCCGGTGTTCAATTTATTAGTGGAATCACTGGGGCTGTGTGTAACGAACTTGTTCGCATGCAGAAAATATAGGGATTAGCAAGAGCTGACTGCAATGCACTCCTGGGAAATGCAGGAGCTTGAATATTACATATGAAGAGCTTCTGCCCACCCACGGAAAGTTAAGACACCAGAGCTGCAGAGAGGTGAGTGTAAAAGCTAAAAGGGTAAAAATAACTTTGGAGGGATGCCATTTTTAGAACTGATATAGTTAAAATAATAGTGTTGTTAGGGGAAATGGTTGTGAAACAGATATGCCAATCAATCGGTGTGACTGTGGGCTAGACCTAAAGACGTTATCCTGACGGTCCCCTATACAAGGGATCTTGACTTCAATGAAGGGGAGCCACCAGGCCGCTACCTCCTGGAATAGTCCCATCGTGGATGGCTGGTGACCCGAGATGCCCGTGCAAAACAATGGGGGATCAGGCAATACACATACAATAGTAAGGAAACAGGCTGAGATCAGGGATTGGCATGGAATCAGCATGGTGACCAGCCACAGGTCAGGAACCAGATAAATAAATGGATATTAGCTCTTTCACAGGCTGCAGTTAGAAAAACCTAGCAAGATCTGTAGAGACCAACTGCACAGGCTCAGCTCTGAACCCGGACAACGCCTTTAACCCCATCTCGACCTGGCCGGGTCTTTAAAGATGGCGCCCGCTCCTGAGCACAGCAGGCGTCATAGCCGCGGGTGGCCGCCTGCTTCTTATAGCAGACACCCGCGGCTCATGTCCACAATCGGCAGTAATGTCGATCGCAGACAATTAACTCAGATCCTGACCACGGCATCTGAGCGCGCTGAAAACTAAAAGAGTGCGCTTTCGGCGGTGCTCCGGCTCCTCCGTGTGGCACTTGGAGGAGCCGGAGCTTGTGTGCAGCAGCCCCTGTCTTTTCTGCATAGTATTTCCTTTGGAGCCCTTGCCTATAATAGAGTTTCATAGGAAAGTAGTAAAATCATCATAGACTCCAAGTGCATTGGAGTCTATGGTAATAGCAATGAGATGATTGATTGTTATAGTTCCCTATAGTGACCTGTAGAATAAAAGTAACTGGTCAGTTTTATCGCACATCGAACGTCGTAAATATAAAACCCGTAAAACTGTGGTGAATTGCTTATTTTTTGCAATTTTTTCCCACTTCCCACTACATCATATGCAATATTAAATGGTGGTGTTGGAAAGAACAACTTGTTCCGCAAAAAACAAGCACTCATATGGCTATGTAACCAGACAAATAAAAAAGTTATAGCTCTGGGAAGGCAGGGAGTGCAAAACGAAAACACAAAAAAAAAACTCCGGTAGGCTGAAAGGGTTAAAGGGATTATCCGGTAATTTATACTGATGACCTATCCTCAAGATATGTCATCAATATCAGATTGGCGGGGGTCCGACACCCGCCATCCCCGCCGATCAGCTCTTAGAAGAGGCCTGTGCTCTGTGCTAGTTACACCTTGGACTTGAATGGGGCTGAGCTGCAATACCAAGCACAGCCTCTATATAGTGTATGGCGCTCTGTTTAGCATGGCGGGTCTCTGAAATGGCTGATCAGCAAAGGTGCCGGGACTTGGACCCCCTGACGATCCTGAGGATAGGTCATCGTTATCAATTTCCGGATAACCCCTTTTACACGACTGTGATAGGACAGTCACCAAAAATCCAAACGCGGCTACGATCAATATGATTGGACAAAAATAAGGGCTGCACACAAATCCAGAACCAAATAGATTTGAGTCAGAAAATAGATGGAAGTCTAATGAGAGGCAGGTGGGATGTGGATTACTATAGTGTGGGATATTGAAGATGACAGAACAAGCGAGGAATCTAACTATTTGTATTCAGACTGGCAAAAGTGTTGTTCCAATTCACTAGGTGCTGCCTTTGATGTGAGTATTTGGCGGTACAATAATTATGTACAATTAACTGGTTTCAGATCTACCTAGCAAAACCCCGAGCAATTGTGTACGTGTTTAATTGGCTGCTGGAAGTTAATTTGCAAGTAAGGATGATGTCATATACAGTAAGAAGTATCAGTCCTTTGTGAATTATTATGACAAAATATCTAATGTAAAAGCCAGCTTTAGTTGCTGGACCTTTTTTGTGTTGTTTTAGACCTAAAAGGATTTAGGGTATATCCACACAGGATGGATAGGCTATGGATTTTGTACTGTGCAATTACGGGCAGAAATTCCGCAGTGTATTATGGTAGCAGCAAGATTGATGAAATCTTATCAGACTCATCTACATGCTGTGGGAAAAAATCTGTATGGAGTCCGGGTGAAAACTGTCCCGGACCAATTTGGCTGCTAAATTCTAGGGCGGATTTTACTATTTGCAAAGCACGAGGTGAAATCTATGGTGCCTGCGGACAAGAATAGGACATGTTCCGGGGCGCGCTCCGGAAATGCGGACAGTAGACTGTGTGATGTCCGCATCCATTCCTGCTCCATAGAGAATGAATGGGTCTGCACCCGTTCCACAGAATTGTGGAACGGGTGCGGACACATTCTACGGACATCTCAATTGACCCTTAGACTGTATGTCCTTTCTGCTGCAGCTGGTGGCAGTGGAAGGATGGAACTGAGCATGTGCTTCCCTCTTAATGAGCAGCACAGAGAAGTTAGAAAAAGAGCAAACAGCAGGTGGCGCTGTACAGACAGATTTCACTGAATAGCTCAGAAGTTATAATACAATTTTAATTACAGGCAATTACAAAAGTCTTCAGATCCAGGGGCTGGTTTGAAAACTGTACAATATTTTTTTGTGGGAGGACCCCTTTATGATGCACTCCTCTCCCAAACTACATTACCACAAATGACCGCTGTGGGGTCCAGCCTCTGAATTCAGTTGACATTCATGTTCCAAAATCTTAAAGGGGTTCTCTGGCTCTACAAAACTGATGACCTATTCTTAGGATGGGCCATCAATATCAGATCGGTGAGAGGTGACTCTTGGTAGCCCTGCTGACTAGCTGATTAAAGGGGTTGCAGTGTCCCTTTCATGTTTACTACGCACAGCTCCACACTTTTGGTAGCGGCTGTGTCTGGAATTGCAGCTCAGCTCAATGCACTTACGGTGATGCCAAAAGACAAAACCCACCAATCTAAACTTGTTTTTCCCATTTGTAGAATTGGATCCCTTTAAGTGAACATGTATTGGCAAGATAAGGTCAGCGATTTAACCTCTATTAATAAAACTTCTGTAGGGGTACAGTCAGGCATGGGATTGAGCCAGTTCCCTCCAGTTCTCAAATTACAACCGTGTTACCGGCTGAGTCCCGATCCGGTGCCTTGGCGGCGGCAGGGCAGCTGGAGATGTTCGCTTCCATTGCTTTGCGCACCGTTGATAGTTTAGCTGCTTAGTTGGATGGTATGTGTGTGTAGTGTATATATGGTGTATTTCTGTATGTGTACCATGTATGTGGTGTCTTTGTGTGTATGTGTGTTGCATATATATGGTGTATGTAATTGTAAACGTGTCGTGACGCCGCGTGTCCGCCGTTGAGTAGAGAACCTGTTGTTAAAAACTGGAATCCCACCCCTGGGTACAGTCACACCACATGGAAATCTGTCAGACTTTGTCATCCTTGTATATTCTCTGTGCCCCCTGGCAGCTGACAGGTTAATAATACAGCTCCAGGAGAGAGACCTATTTAACATACCACTAACGTGAGGTCAGCTACGGCCCTAGAAAGGATTAGCCAGTTAGGTTAACAGGGAAACACGATTCACAAGCCGCACACAACTGTGTCACTGATCTAGAAGGAGCTCTAGTGTCGCTTTAATAGACACAAACATGACCAAAGTGAAACGTGACCTGCCCGCCGCATACTCAGAGTCCCATTTAAAGGCCACTTTATATCTGGTCGGGGAAATCAACCTTTATATCTGATTTCTGCCAGCCTGGAGAGACAAGGCCAGGAGCCAGTCGTATTTCTCGACATGTACACGGCACGCTCTAATTCGTCATGTAGAATATCTCTTGGCATCAGTGCTTGGATTCCCTCCTAGTGCCTGGTAAATCGGTCTTCATTTAAAACCCTCTCTCTTAGCCCTAAATGGAAATCAATTCTGCAAGTTTAGCAAATAGTTAATTACTCCACAAAGAGGATTGATCGGCCTTTGATCACCAGAAAGCTCTGTAGTGCTATTAGTCTCTTTCATCTGTGATTAAACCACAGAGAGAAAGAAACAAAAACTAAATTAGGCTTCTCCTGTTATCCTACAAATATTTAATGACGGGATAATCTTCTAGAGGTGTGTTCAGGGATGTACGTTCCCAACAGGAACCAGCTGCTTCTCATGCTGGAACCAGCAATGCAGAAGAGAAGCAGACACTTCATGCAGATGATGTGAATGCCGTGGATCATCTAGAAATTCTATGTGGCATCACCACAGTGAACATTGTATACAATCAGAGAGCAAACAATAACGCACACCAACATGGAATGTGGCAGGACAGTTTTATTATATATATTTATAAATGGAAGATGAACAGTGCTTGTGAACAAGGATAAGATCTCTATTGTTAGGGCTCATTCACACGAACGTATGGGTTCCATCTCCTAACTTTTTGCGGAACATGTGGACCCATTCAAGTTGAATGGGTCTGGATCCGTCCCAGAGGCCTCAGGAACGTTCTTCGTGCATTGGGGACCGCAAATTGCGGCCCCAGTGCATGGAAAGGAACACATATGTTCGTGTGAATGAGCCCTTAGGGTGAGTTCACATCACCCATTAAGAGGCACTCTGTTTTGATCCTTCATAATACAAGTCTATGGGCAACATAACGGATCCGTCCTGGTTGCTGTTATGCAAGACGGAAAACAAAGTCCTGTCGACAGGACTTTTTTCCGTTCTGCATAAAGGAAACAAGACGGACCGTTATGCTGCCCATAGACTTCTATTATGACGGAAAGCAAAACGGAATGCCTGTTAAAGGCTTACGCTTTGACTTCCGTCTTATGGATTATGTTATTTTTCGTTAAAATCATGTTATAACGGAAAACAATAACAGAATCCATAACGGTGATGTGAAAGCACCCTTAGGTTAGCTTCACATCTGCATTTTTGCTGGATCTGTTATGGATCAGCAAAAACGCTTCCGTCATGTTAATATAAATTACATTATAAATGGATCCTATTGTAATAGCCAAGACGGATGTAAGTCAATGGGGGAAGGACCCATTTTCTTTTGTGTCAGAGAAAACGGATCCGTCACCATAGACTTACATTGTGAGTCCTTGCTCTGCATCCCAGAGCGCACTCAAAACGCTGCTTGCTGCTCTTTTGTGTGCATCATTGGAGCGCAAAGAAACGGAAGGGAATGCATTCTGGCACACTCCGTTCTCTTCAGTTCAGTTTTGTCCCCATTGACATTGAATGGGGACAAAACAGGATCGTTTTCCTCTGCTATTGAGATCCTATGACGCATCTCAATAGCAGAAAGGGAAAACGCTGGTGTGAAAGTAGCCTTAGTGGTAATGCTTTTCAACAGTGGATCGGGGGCTTAATCAGGCCAGGTCTGATTAACACCGTTCCAGAGTTGAAAAACTTCACTGATAACGTCTTCCGAAAATGATCTTATCCTTGTGGGTGGGTAGAGCTGCTCATCATCATTTTTTTTTTATTATTTTTGTTTTGCAACTATCAGGCAGTGATTTCCAGTTCACCCTGGGGTTTGGAAGCAAGCTCACGCTGACTCAAATTTTGTTATACTTATACCATTGTTGAGCCTGCCTTAGCATAATCTATACCAGTGATGGTACAGTTTAGGACATTTCCTACTGCATGATTTGTATAAATATTAGGGATCTCTACACTAGTAGTGCTGTTCATCATCCATTTTTTGAAATTACCAAGCACTGATATCCTCAGCACCCCCCAGTTCCATCTTTTCTAGTATTCACCACCTATTTGTTGTCTTAGCCGAGTGTAAAAATGTGTCCACGTGCAACAAAAAACTGTCCACATGCCCCAAATATCTCTTCACATGCTCCAAAACTCTGCCGACCAGAAACTGTAGACTAAATCTAAGTTAGTCCAATCTGCACCACTTTATTGTTTGTGGCAGAATCCTGGATTTCAGCTTCATAGAGAGACAAAAGCTGGCATAACCCACAGTGGAGTTTAATAAGAGGAAATGTCAAAGAGTTTACGAAATGTCATTCTTTCTGAAGCATCTAAATAATGAACGTGTCTTAAACGATATGCACCAATATGTTAGAGTAAACAACACAATGAAAGTGGCGGGCTTAGCTTATATGGGCAACCACGTGGTCATCTGAAGATTTTATGGGGCAGGAATCAAGAATGTACCTGGCCAGTGGCCTTGAGGCTGGCTCAGCTACACACACACCCCAGAGATGGGCCCACTGGAAAATTTCCCTGTGGCGTATATGGTCAGTCCATCCCTGCATGTTACGATTAATATGTAATAGGAAGAGGGGAGTAAACTGGGAAATCCCTGCCAGACCTTATCTCCTTTGAGATCAAAGCGTCAGATTCCAACATGTCAAACCCTGAATTTTCCCACATCAGTCGCTACGTCCCACCAGGATTGGCAGGTGTAGCCCGAGTTAGCCAGGTAGAGAAATAAGACTGTGCACACAGCGGTGATTGGCTGAGCTTGGCTTAGTGACGAGGGGAACAGGGGGCACAGAGACCAGTAGAAGCCCCTGAAAAGCATAGGATAAGAAGCGGCGAGAAACTGTTAACTTGAGCATCACTTACATTTTTTAAAGCAGTCTGAGCCTTTTTGAAAAAAGAAAATCGCTGGGCGGACAACCCTTTTAATACTGTTACCATTGTTCCAAATGTTTAGGAGAGCTTCTATTAAAATTATTTAAATGTATTATCCCATGTCCTCCACTAAGGAAAGTTGTGGGGACCATGGATAATTTCAGAGATGGACAATTGGGAATACACTGAAAGAGTGACCCCAGAAAAATGCAAATCAGACCCTTTTTGGCCAGTATAAAGTTTGAAGCTTTATTGCGTTTGGATTTTGAAGAAATACGAGTATGGCTTTGTGCCTTGGATGGATCGAGTCAATAATATCCCCGGTGACAGGTCACACAGCAGTCGCTGACTGCTGTTCTCAAGTGTAGTTGACCAAAGCAGAACAAGCGAAAAAGGCTTTCATGATGGAGCCAAATCTGCATATGTGATGAGCAGATGTCAGATAATCTCATAAACTGCAGCTCTTTCCTGCCAGCCCCATTGAGTGTTAAATCTAAAGTGACAGGGTCCAAACAAAGTAAAGAAACTTGTCAAACCGGAACCCCAAGAAAGGAGGCACCTCAGCATGCCTCTTCTCTCCTGCACAAAAACATCAAAGACTAAAAGGAATACTTCAGCATAAAAAACGTCAAACGCCTGTCTTGAAAATGTTTAATCCTCGTGTTAAAGATGTCCCCAAAGGGGCTGAGATTCTGATTGCACATAATCTCTTTTGTGTCAATCACATAACTATTGGCAAACCTGTTCTCGGCTAGCACTTGAGGTTTTCTTCAATGACAGAATCTGAGATCATATGTTACAACACTCTAAACCGTCCCTTCAATAAAGTCAATAGATGAATGGAGAGAGCTTCCATTGACAAGAGGACTATCAATAGGCGTCATGTCTGCAATTTGTTACATAAACTTTATGACTTTTTTTTGTCCAAAAAATTTCAAAATGTTGATGAATATCCATGTAATAAAATATTAGGAATAATACACCTCTGATACTGTATATCTGATGGTGCTAGGAAATGTTTACATGAAAATTTTTTGAAATTCACATTATCAAGCTAAAATCTTTGTGGCATCAAAATAGTATGACTGTATTTTGAGATGTAAACAATTATCAATCACATTTAAAGGGAATTCGTCAAATCCGAAACCCTTCCCCCCCCAACTACAGTAAATGGGGTATAGTATAAGTGATGCAGAGTCCAGTTATGTCATTTTTATCTTCATATTCTATTGTATTGCGTTTCTATACTGTTCTCCAACAAACCAGCAGTAAAATGCATTGGGAGGACTCCTGCTTGAGTCCTCGGTATCATGTGAGTGAGCTCAGGAGTCCTTGCAATGCATTTTACTGCTGGTATGTTGGAGAACAGTATAGAAACACAATAGAATATGAAGATAAAAATGACATAACCGGACTCTGCATCATTTACACTATAACACGCTTACTCTACTTTGGGCGGCTGTTTCTGAGGTGACATATCCCCTTTAATAAGTGCTAATAACTTCACACAATATTCCTTCACGTTGCCACAATTCAAAAAGGAGAAAGGAGAATTTATTCATTCGGATCACCAGTTTCACAAGCGTTGACCAAGCGCTTTCAGTACAATGGTTCAGTCTCTACATACACTTACACTACACGATTATCGTGCTACATGAGTCATTAGCGTTCAAATTGTAACGATTATCTGCTCTTCTAAATCCGCCATTAGGCCACTTTCACATCGTATTTGTTCTTCTATACATCATTTCAGATCAAAAGTAAGAATGGATTTCAGGAGAAAATACAAGGGAAGCTTTCTTTAATTTTTACTTAGGCAATGTTTTCTTCACCAATCGAGCCACGGGCCAATCCCCTGTTTGTTTTAAAAAGAAGTACAGGAGAACGGATTCGACGTAAAAGGAGCCTGAAGGTGTCCATACATTTTATACAGCTATTGGTTGAATGTTTGTTTGCCGGACATCTACCTTTCCTGATCCCCCTCTAAACATGCTTGGCTGAGTGTGCTTGTGTTCTGAGATGGGAGAGGGGATTAAGCCACTGGTACTCTGGTGGGCCAGTCCGACCCTGATTGTCGGACACCTCTAGCGGCGGGTTATTTACCCGAAAACAAAGGGACCTTGCATGTTGAAATCCAACAGCTTTATCTTTCTTTTCCTTGGTGTCTGCCATCGAGTGAGAGTAGGGAGGCCCCAACACACATTAGGTGATTGGCAGGCCCTGACGAAATTGGTGGATACGGCTCAAATAAATCCACTGTATATGACCAAAGGCCAGCTTCACTCACATTATTACTGCTCATAACGATATATACATTTATCTGAATTGGTTTTTATTATAAGATAATAATCCACAAGCATGATTTATTTTCAATATTAACCCCTATTCTTTACCACAAACTAAAAAAAAACACCTACCAAACACACCCAAGTAAGGTGGAGAGATACAGCGAAGGAAGAGTGGAAAAAAAACAGAAAAACAAAAAGAGCTGTTTGAAAAACACAGAGAGAGAGAGCGCTGTGGATGAATGAAATTTTCCTATACTTCCCAGCATATCCCTGTTCTATAGGTCAAAACCAATTGAAAGTATAGATCATTCACTCAGCTAATCCATGGGTCCCAAAGCTTATGGAAATAGGTAATTTCCCTCTTTGAATATAAGTAAGCGCTTCAAGGGATATTACGTGAATAATGGTATTTTTCAAAGCTGCAGTTGTTGGTAGATTAACATTTTTCCAACCTTAGTTTTCTAGATATAAAGTTCATTATCATTTATATCTACTTTGGCGAGAATACACATTTTAGTATAGGTTACTGATATAATTTAACTACATATGAAACAATTTCTGTGATTTTCACCCAGTATCTATGCAGCTTGGAGCAAAGCCATAATATGTGCAATCACCATTTGTAAGATTGCATCTAAAATACGGTATTCATGCTTCGCCCAAAAACCCACTGTATACAATACATTTGGCCCACTGTATACAATACATTTGGGGTGGCATATACATGGACAGATAATTGCCTGTAAACAAGCATTTGATTGGCTCATTTAATAGATACAAATGGAGCAATGAATGTGGATAAATGGCCATTAATATGATTGTTGGGTGCTGGGTAGAGGACCTAAAGACCCCCATACACATTAGACTTTTGTCAGCCGAACCCATTGATAATGTCAGGTTCGGACGACACTTTAATGTGTGTGGGAATCTTCCGATCTTTCGACTTTCCTCCAACAGATAATGTCAGGGGAGAGAATCATAGGGTGTTTTTGTTCTCTCAAGAGATAAGCTGCCATCAGAAGTTTCTGGCAGTGGTTTCTACGCGCTCCTCACAGAATACATATACAAATTTGGCCAAGCCAAACATATATATGTATGGGGAACATGTATATGTATGGGGAGGCATGTATGGGGAACATGTATATGTATGGAGAGGCATGTATGGGGAACATGTATGGGGAACATGTATATGTATGGGGAGGCATGTATGGGGAACATGTATATGTATGGGGAGGCATGTATGGGGAACATGTATATGTATGGGGAGGCATGTATGGGGAACATGTATATGTATGGGGAGGCATGTATGGGGAGGCATGTATGACGAATATGTATATTTATGGGGGGCATGTATGGGTAGGCATGTATGGGGAACATGCATATGTATGGGGAGGCATGTATGAGGAATATGTATATTTATGGGGGGCATGTATGGGTAGGCATGTATGGGGAACATGCATATGTATGGGGAGGCATGTATGAGGAATATGTATATTTATGGGGGGCATGTATGGGTAGGCATGTATGGGGAACATGCATATGTATGGGGAGGCATGTATGAGGAATATGTATATTTATGGGGGGCATGTATGGGTAGGCATGTATGGGGAACATGCATATGTATGGGGAGGCATGTATGAGGAATATGTATATTTATGGGGAGGCATGTATGGGGAGGCATGTATGGGGAGGTATGTATGGAGAGGTGTGTATGGGGAAACATGTATATGTATGGGGAGGCATGTATGAGGAATATGTATATGTATGGGGAGGCATGTATGGGGAGGCATGTATGGGGAGGCATGTATATGTATGGGGAGGCATGTATGGGGAATATGTATATGTATGGGGAGGCATGTATGGGGAATATGTATATGTACGGGGAGGCATGTATGGGGAATATGTATATGTATGGGGAGGCATGTATGGGGAATATGTATATGTACGGGGAGGCATGTATGGGGAATATGTATATGTATGGGGTAATGTTCAGTGCTAATATGCTTCTGGGAAATGAATGACTGGTGGACTGGCAAATGCTTGTCTGTAGATATCTGATGACGTTTTTGGTCCAGAAAAACAAAAAAATAAATGCATAAGATGGACCAAAAATGAGTAACATAGGGAAGTGGCAGAGATGTCACATAATGTGTGTGCAACCTGATACAACTACATTTGTGGAGTAGGTTTAGGACCAATAAACTCATTACAATATCAAAATGAGTTGTTCCTTTTTAGGCTCCGTTCACATCTCATTCTTCGTTTCCATCAAGGGTATAAATCAGGTGGATTCCCCGACATATACATTTGATAAATGTCACGCGGTAATGCAATTAACAAAGCCAGACCATAACTGCCAAACAACCTCTATATGCAGCAGCACACTGCTCCATGGACAAAGACACATGCAACAATTGAGACATGGATAAATCTGAAATGCATTACTGCTACACTTACTATATGAAAATTAGAAGCTCTTAGCGCACAGTTTTTATCAAAGTTGGGTCGGACCCATCTACCAGCGACAAAGTGGTTTCCAACAGACGAGACCTACACTATATGACTTGCCTCTCCTGGGCCTAAGCCTACAAAATTCACCCACCTTGACTTTGTGTTTTTTCACAAAACCTACAATAAATGTGCGGACCCAGGTCATGGAACTACACACAACCATTTAGTAATAAATAAAAATACCTTTATTGAAATACAATTGATAAAAAACATACAATGGAGTCTACATGATTCAGTGGAATAAAAACATGTGCATACAGGGGGACCGTGGGAAGGGGGCCAACAATGAGTAACGCATGAAAGAGGAGCAAAGAATCCATGAACATACTTCAATAGGGATATATACAACAAAGGCATCACAGCAGTAGTAAGAGGATACGCAATTGAAGTCTCCCTAAAAAACAGTACGTATGAGGCTTCTATACAGTCAAAGTGCATGTAGTGCTATGTGCCGCAACTAACAAAGGGAGCTGAAATATCAAGGGGTTCTGAAGTTCATAGAAGCGATTTTCCAACTAAAAACCCATCCCACTGTCCCCCACTTACCCAACGCATCTCGCCAACTTGCTTCGTCAGGGGAAGTGAGGGGCAGTGAAATGGTTCCACCTTATAATGAAATAAATACATTACTACAATTCAAAACACCTGCAAAACGTCTATGTGTCACAGGGATGGGTTTTTGGCTGGAAGACAACCTCCATGAACTTCAGAACCCCTTGATATTTCAGCTCCCTTTGTTAGTTGCGCCACATAGCACTGCATGCACTTTGACTGTATAGAAGCCTCATATGTACTGTTTTTTAGGGAGACTTTAATTGCGTATCCTCTTACTACTGCTGTGATGCCTTTGTTGTATATATCTCTATTTAAGTATGTTCATGGATTCTTTGCTCCTCTTTCATGTGTTACCCATTGTTACCCCCCTCCCACGGTCCCCCTGTTTATACGTGTTTTTATTCCACTGAATCATGTAGACTCCATTGTATGTTTTTTTATCAATTGTATTTCAATAAAGTTTTTTTTTTTTTGATTACCAAATGGTTGTGTGTAGTTCCATGACCTGGGTCCGCACATTTATTGTAGGTTTTGTGCAAGAATTCTCAAGTGGCCCTGATTTTGTTTTTGTTTATCGGTTTGGTTTTTTCGTGTTTTGTTACATTACAGCCTTAAGTTCAATGTTTTGTTAATCTGAGTTTTATGTAATGGATCAGAAGACAATAGTCTACGTTGGTGAAGTGAAATGAGAAAAATATAAAAATAAAACTATTGTTTAGAAATAGAAAACAGAAAATTGGCATGTGTGTATCTATTCACCACCTTTGTTAGGAAGCCCATAAAAAGCTCTGGTGCAACCAATTACCTTCATAAGTCACATAATTAGTGACATGATGTCACCTGTGTGCAATCTAAGTGTCACATGATCTGTCATTACATATACACACCTTTTTTGAAAGGCCCAGAGGCTGCAACACCTAAGCAAGAGGCATCACTAACCAAACACGGCCATGAAGACCAAGGAACTCTCCAAACAAGTAAGGGACAATGTTGTTGAGAAGTACAAGTCAGGGTTAGGTAATAAAAAAATATCCAACTCTTTGATGATCTTCAGAAGAAAGAAGATGGCACAACAGCAAACCTGCCAAGAGACGGCCGTCCACCAAAACTCACGGACCGGGCAAGAAGGGCATTAATCAGAGAGGCAACACAGAGACCTAAGGTAACCCTGCAGGAGCTGCAGAGTTCCACAGCAGAGACTGGAGGATCTGTACATAGGAAGACAATAAGCCGTACACTCCATAGAGTTGGGCATTATGGCAGAGTGGCCAGAAGAAAACCATTACTTTCAGCAAAAAACTAAAAGGCACGTTGTGAGTTTGCGAAAAGGAATGTAGGAGACTCCTAAAATGTATGGAGGAAGGTGCTCTGGTCTGATAAGACTAAAATTGAACTTTTCGGCCATCAAAGAAAACGCTATGTCTGGCTCAAACCCAGCACATCACATCACCCAAAGAACACCATCCCCACAATGAAACATGGCGGTGGCAGCATCATGGGGGGTATGGGACTGGGAAACTGGTCAGAGCTGAGGGGAAGATGGATGGTGCTAAATACAGGGATATTCATGTACCATGTGCATGATTTGAGGCTAGGATGAAGGTTCACTTTTCAGCAGGACAATGACCCCAAACACACGGCTAAAGCAACACTTGAGTTGCTTAAGGGGAAACATGGAAATGTGTTGGAATGGCCGAGTCACAGCCCAGATCTCAATCCAATAGAAAATCTGTGGTCAGACTTAAAGATTGCTGTTCACAAGAGCAAACCGTCCAACCTAAAGGAGCCGGAGCAGTTCTGCAAGGAGGAATGGGCACAAATGCCAGTAGTAAGATGTGGCGAGCTCATAGAGACTTATTCAAAAGGACTTGGAGCTGTGATTGCCGCAAAAGGTGGCTCTACAAAGAATTGACTTTAGGGGTGGGAATAGTTATGCACATTGACTTTTTCTGTTATTTTGTCCTATTTGTTGTGTGCTTGACAATAATAAAATTAAAAAAAAACATCTTAAAAGTTGTCAGCATGTTCTGTAAATTAAATGATGCAAATCCTCATACAATCCATGTTAATTCCAGGTTGTGAGGCACCAAAACATGAAAAAAGTCAAGGGGGGGGGGGGGGGGGTGAATACTTCTGGGCAGAAGTGCTGATGGAGGCAGCCACTCCACTAAATGTATAAAGCAAAAAACAAAGCCAGACGGGCACCTCCAAACAATTTGAAATAATGGTAAGTCTGATTGTATAGATCTCGCCTGTTGGAAGCCATCTTGTCGCTGGTAGATGGGTCCAACACAAGGAGCTTCCAATAAAGCAATTCTGATTTATCCATGTTTTCATCCGTGTTTGCATATGTACTTGGGCATAGAGCAGCGTGCTGCTGCAAATGTCACTTTATAGGCAGTCTGTGGCATTTGTCACCCATTGATACATTGAAAAATGCCCAGTCTGTCCAGGATTACCTTTAAACTTGCTTTCGATGTCGTGCCTCTGTGAGTGAGATGCTGCATACCAGGTGGACCTGCCTAAAAGTCAGAAGGATGTAGATACAGCTTTATCACCTCATCCACAATGTCGCAGGTTTTAACCTCTTTAGATACCTATGAGAGGCAAACTTCCACAAAACTACTGAGTACAAATCAAAGATGTATAATTTCTTTTCTCCCTAGCAATCAGATTATAGTGAGAGCTTGGAAACTGCAAACTCTTGACATCCCTGATGTTAAAAGAAGCTTTCTCACCACGTTTTGTTCGGTCTTTGAGAATACTTGGGAACCCTGAAGGGCTTATGCCTTCTCAGCCACCTGAGCCCTTCTCCTCTCCCACCTTTTTTAGGTTTTCCTTGTGCCCCTTTGTTTGTCTGATACTTAGTCAAGTTTACTTACATTATGACACCAGGCATTGTTTTTCACAAAGTAATCAAGTTTTAGATCAACCAAGGAGATGAAAATGAAAATGTGGGGGGAGAAAAAGAAAAGAAGATCAGGATTAGGGATGAGCATAAAACTTAGTTTCAATACTGTAAGGAGCAAGACTTTGCATAATAACTTCAGAAATTGATTTCTACTGTAGAAAAAACATTTCCTGAACACGGCACTGCAGTGATGTCACTTTTATTGGACACAGGGCCTTGTGGCAGCGCCATCCCATTCAAGTGAAGGGGTTTGAGCTGCAATAGCAAACACATCTGCTAATGGATGACGCTGTCCTTTTTAAGCTGCGAGGAGACTGCGGTGCTCACTGGAAGTGCTAGACATAGGACCCCCATGTTCACATACTGATGATATCCTGCAGATACAGTGGGTCATCAGTATTAAACATTTGAGCAACCCCTTTAAACTGGTTCTTATACCCATTAGTCCTCTGTGTATGTACTCTGTTTGCATCATAGTCCCTGGCCCTGATAGGCCAACTGGGCCTGGGGTCACTACTTTTTTTTTTTTCTGTAACAAGGCTATACTATACAGTTCTTTTATCAAAAACTCAATAAAAACTATTTTTTTAAATGCCAAGTATATGACAAAAGGAAATTCTTTTGGCAAAGGCAGGGTGCACAGTACATACACCAGACGTAAAGTAAAGATGAGATGTGAACAGAGCTTTAAAAAAACTCCACCCTGCAATACTAACAAACTTAGCCCTGGTATAACCGTTCTTCCTCTATGTATACAGAATATGCATTGAAATAAACAAAATATGCAAATGTCCTTTCATGAGCTATAACGTGCCAATCCAGAGACTGATAGTTAGAGAAAGACACAGAAAGTTGGCATACTGTGTTAAATGGAAAAGATGGATAGCTCATAAATTAGCTCCATTGTGTTGACTTCCTATTAAAATTCTCGTACTATAATGTCAACTCATCTGCTGGAAGTGAAGCGTTGTCTCAATCTTTATCTAAATCTTTCTCCTAATTGGCAAAAAAATTCTTCACGAAGGCACTGAGCAGGAAACAAGCATATATCCGATGGTGTAACTCACAGGTAGTAATCTAAATCAAGCCATGCATTATATGTGTACAGCAGGCATATAGTCCAGGAACGCCTCTCCATGTGCTCAATAAACTTGAAACAAACTTACCTGGGAATTGTGTGTAATGGGGGGTTGTGCAACTTTCTTTGCTTTTCCATTTAAAAACAGAATTTGAATATAATCAGTCATATGTAGCTTCCATTGTCTTCTACTACTCAATGCATTCCTATGCAGGGGTGTAACTATAGGCTCATGGGCCCTGGTGCAAGAGTTCAGCTTAGGCCCCCCTTCCCCCTCTGAGGAGCACATAGCCTTTATGCTGCCTAAGGCAAAAATTGAAATGGCGCCAACCTTCCTTCAAATTCTTGACCTAACCCCTTCCCTCTAGCCAGAGGTGTAACTCGAGCAGCATGCCTCTGGGCCCTCTGCTACCTCTGCACCCCCTATAGCTACGCCTAAATTAGGCGTATTCCAGACACAGAAGGCGTTGCAACGGTTAGTTGTGCCGCTTTCTGAGACTTTGCCCCGCTCACGCCTGCTCTAAAATGGTGGGCTTGGTGTGGGCGGGGAAGGGGACAGGCCGGCAGGCGTGGGTGGGGAAGGGGACAGGCCGGCAGGCGTGGGCGGGGAAGGGGACAGGCCAGCAGGCGTGGGCGGGGAAGGGGACAGGCCGGCAGGCCTGTGCCATTCTTCGTTTTCTACGCCAGTTTTAAGCGTATTAAAAGGTCTAAATGTAAAGCAGCAAAGAATCTTACATGTAGAACTGGTGCTGGATGCGCCAAAGTTATGGAGAGACCCTCTTCATAACTTTGGCGGATCCTCCGCCAGCTATTAATACCGGCATCTAAAATGCCGGTCTTAATAAATGTGCCCCTAAGTGTCTGCTGGGAGTGTCTTCATTGATCTTGGCGGCTACCCTTTTCATCTAGACTTGATTGATATCTCTTTGCAAGGAATAGTGGATAATGCAGGAGGCGACAGGGATGTCAATCAATTCTAGATAGGACGCTCGCCTGCTGAAAAAGAAAAGCCCAGCGGACACTTGCAGAGTCTTTTGCATACAACACAGAACGTTGACAAAACTTTTTCATAAAGTATGCTTTAGTACAGGAAGGTCTCCCTAACCCCAGTATGGTGGGGGAAGTGCTTTGGGGTCCTTAAAACCGATATTCCTTTTGAAGTGCTTGGCCCAAAAACAACACTTATCGAATATACACAGGATAGAAGATAACTGCATGTTCGCTAGGGGTCTGACCTTTGGGACTCCAATGATCAGGGGCAGAATGGTCATAGAGCCTACAAGGAAATTTCCCAATGGGCCGTGCCCTGGGGGCTGCCTGAGCCCTCCACACTGCTGCTGCAAGGTACATAACAATCTGGTGCTTTCAGCCTGAACTTAACTGTATTGTCATCCTCAGGACGGTGCTATAGTTAAATAATGCAGGGGTGACACTGATTATTTGGCTTTGTTGGCCCTGCCTACTTGTTTTGCCTTCCCCTTCTCTTAATTTGGACCTGCCTACAACATAGGGACACTTTTATTTTTTATTTTTTCCAGGGCTACTTCAAGTTCCCAGTCCACCCCTGCCAACGATCACAAAAACAGGGTTCCCCGGGCCCCCTATGTGAATGGGGAGATAATGCACATGCTCGTCACTCACTTCTATTGGATTGCTGAGTACAGCACTCCACCGCTATCCGTTTTCCTCAGTTATTTACAGAAGGCGATAGACGGTTTATCTTTCCGGTCCTCCATACAGTTGTAATTACCTGGATTCTTCCTGTTCTAGTTTTCCAGACGACATCTACGGTTTGAGGCCTAAGTACGTAAAATCCATTACAAAAATCTAAAGGGAAAAAAGCAATACAGAAGTAAGACAACACAGGGAAATTAAAGCCCAAAAGAAGGACAGACGGGAGTTAAACGCTAGCCTTCTCCCCACCTCCTGTCATCTAGACTGGCCATTTAGAATTGATTGCAATTATGCACCCTATAATTTCCATAACATTCAGAACCTCGGGTTTCAGATATATCTACACATACACTGTTCTTAAATCTGTCGCAGGAAAAATAGACCATGGCCCAAGAGAGAAGAAATTTATAGGGCTGCAGCCGGTGTATTTGACAAGTCTCATGCTGTTGCTCCACTCTGCTCTTACAGAGAGAGCTCGGTTCCCCAAAAGGCATGTTTTAAGGGCATATGATAATGCAATTAAGTAATTGTTATGTAGTCACATAAAACTGTGCATAGCCCATGGTGCAAATCTACTTGTCATTATAGTATTTGAAGACCAGCTGCTAATGACTGTATTGCGCATCAATCTAAATTAGGAATTAATTCCAGAAAGAGGTGTAGCTAGGAATGAAGCATTTTATGGCCTTTGTTTTTATTTAATTATTTTTTTTGCATTTTAAAGGGTTAAAAATTTTAATTTGAAATACAACACAAAAGAGCCCACTGACAAGGATCTGTGCCAAAATCAAGTCCACTCCCAAACCGCCTCCAATGCAAGTAAATTGAGTTTTTGTAACCACGTTCACACGCATCAGAAGATAACGGGTGCAGATTTTTGTCCACGCTCGGATCACCTGGCACATCCACAGCAGATAGTGCCAGTCTTGGATTTGCACTGAGGATATTCTTGCAAATACACATTGGAACTGCCAGTGGACATACGAACATATGGAAAGGTTGCCTTTTATATCACCATGGGAAAAATTTATGAGGGGACTTTTTAAAGGAAATGTCACCTATAATTTTCTTATGCCAGCTAAAATCAGATAGTGAGACGTATCCTTTTTCTCTGATTTGTTTTTATTTTATAAGTGTACATTTATTTTTTACCGTAAATTCTATTTCCTGAACATGATTATGGAGGCAGCCATGTTGTTAAAAGCATTTAGGGATATGCTTTATAGCCGCCATGGGCCATAGACACAATAGTATGGAGGGGACATATTCAGAGTTTTCTAGGCATGCTCTGAATAGTAAGGAGGTCATTGTACAGGGAGGGGGAGTAGACAAGCTTTGACAGTCATCTATTGTGAATGGTGTTATATGTATATAGGTGATATGTGTCACTGTAATTCTCATGTGGTGATAATAGGATGACTGCTTAAAAGTGATCTCACTAGAGACCAAGAAGTGGCAACTATTAGTAGGCTTAGTGACCAGTGCGAAAACTGCAGGATTGTGAGATATTTTTTATACAGAGACATTGGCATGATGAATGATTAAAGGGATCACATCGCTAGGATATGCCCCCATTGTCATACCGCTGGGACCCGCACCTATATTGAGAACGGAGCCCTACAAGGTGGTGGCTGGAGGACTCTGGTCCGACCACCACCAAGCCTGCTCCCCATAAAAGTGAATGGGAGTGTACCGCGCATGCGCGGCCCCTGCTCTCATTCATTTCTATGGGGCCGACGGAAAAAGCCAAGCCAGTGGTCGGCTATTTTCGCCGATCCCATAGGAAATGAATGGAGGGTGGCTGCACATGCACAGTGGGCCCTCCTTCACTTGCATGGCTCCGTTCTCGATATCCGTTCTCGATATCCTAGCTATATGCCCCCATTGTGTCCATGATGAGACAACCCCTTTAAGGGGATTGATAACATTCCCCTAAGCTGCAAATACAAGGGTTATTTCTACCATTGGTAAATGCATGGTCATAACTAGAATGCAGAGAGTCCCAGAGTCTGTTGTAATGCACACAATAAGGGCTCATGCACACAAACGTATATTTATTCTGTGTCCATTCCAGTTTTTTTTTGCAGCCCGTATGCAGAACCATTCGCTTCAATGCGGCATTCCATTTCCCTTGGTCCGTTTTGCAAAAAAATAGAACACATCCTACTATTGTCAGCAATACGGGCAAGGATAAGACTGTTCTATTAGGGGCCAGCTGTTCTGTTCCGCAAAATACGGAATCCACACGGCCTATATCCGTGTTCTGCAGGTCTGCGGTTTATGGACCGCAAACGTCCAACAGTCGTGTGCATGAGCCCTAATACTAAGTTTGTGGATTTCTATAATATTTTTTTTTTACCCAATTTCTTTTAGTGCCTAAAATACAGACCTATGCCACCATCACATAGACTTTAGGCAGTACTTTTTTGATCGATTGTTTATACAGGAAAGAAAACTTTCTTTTACATAAGGTCAAAGCCGCAATTCTTGTGCATTGTAGCACATGGCGTCATTAGGCACTCCATGTGCCGCCATATAGTGCCTTGTTAAGGCACTGTATTCTCTCCTAGAAGCAATGTTTTGTGCATGAGGCCTATGTGATCAGAGTCCTGGAGAGTAATACAATCATCTCTTGTATTATCTAAGACAGAAACAGAAGGCATTGTGTCTCTAAAAGGCTCTTCTATAAATTACTCGGCCTTGTACAGTTGACATTTCATACGTTGCTGCCTTTTAAAGTGAATCTGGAGACTCTCCTGACATGCCTGTATAATTAAATGCCTGTATTCCCTAGGAAATAAGCATTCTGGAGCATCTTTTCTCCTAACTGTGCAACTATTCTGCCTAAAAATGTATTCATGAAATGACAACTGGGTGTTACCCATCCCCTTGACACTGACTGACACTTGCAGCACTGACTGGACTGTGTCAGACTGTGTAGGAAACACCCCCAATTGGTAACACCCAGCTGCCAATGTTTTCATAACTTTCGAGAAGGAACACATAGAAAAGATGCTCTAGAATTGTGATTGCCAACGTTTATGAAAACGGTGACATGTCCTCTTTAAACTCTGGCCACTGCAACAAGCTGTCCCATATTTATGGTCCTATATGGCCCAAGCTCTGGCAGGTCATGAACAAGCAGGAGGTGGGAGCCTAATCGTTCAACCAGTCACCCTGAGTGGCCAGTCGGACCGGCGCGGTTTTAGATACGGTGCCTCCGGTTCTTCCTACTGATCCTCCATCTAAATCCTCCAGTGGTGACTTTCATTTTGCAGGCTTTATGTCTCATGTCTTTCTTGTCTCATGCAGTCGGTTAACCACTAACCCATTTTCATTTCCAGTCGGTTTTTAAAGGGGTTTTATGAGATTTTAATACTGATGCCCCATCCTCTGCATAGGTCATCAGTATTTGATTGGTGGGGGTCCGACACCCATGACCCCCGCTGATCAGCTGTTTGAGAAGACAGCAGCGCTCGCAGCTTTTCCTAGGCCAGTGACGACATGTTCATCGGTCACGTGGCCTAGGTGCATTGAAGTGAATGGGGCTGAGTGTGATACCAAGCACAGCCGCTATACTATGAACAGCTGATCGGCGGAAGTACTGTGTTGCCTGTTAGCTTTAGGCACTGTCCTTACATAATCTGAGCAGCCTGTTAAAATTCTGGAGTCCAAGCACCAGCGCATTGGTCGATGGAAATCCACGTGTTTTGCCACCTATGTCCGCCCTGAACTGATTGTTTTCTTTTCAGAGTCTCATCGGCCAGCCGTTTTTTTGGGACTTTCGTGTATCTTTTGGACTGTGCAGAGAACGGTGGCCAAAGTCATGCCTTCCGCAATATTGATCTGACCTGGCGGTGTATTAGTGGTCTTCGCTGGTCACAGGTACAGCTGGAGGCTGTGGAACTAACTAAAGGTGTACAGTCCCCAGTGGTTCTGGATATACACGCTGGGTGGAATTGACCTCTGTTTTGTGAAACTTTCTGAGCTTCTTACCCTCATTGGGGCTGACTTTGAATGTATTCCTATCTTCTTTTCAGAACTGGTGATTGTATGGTTGATAGATCCCAGGGTTACATGGCACATGGCCTTGAACAGTTAACAAATGGACTGCACGATTTAGTCACGCGCTGGTGTAGCTGTGCGACACTGGCAGCTAGAAGGTGACAATCAACGGTGAAATTGGGCTGGATATAATTTTGTCAGGGTTACAAGAGGGAGTGGAGCAGACTCTGCTTTTGCTGGGTGAAGGTTGGAGTACCACGTAGGAGTATATGGACTCCTCCGTGGCGGTCAGTATGGTAATAAAAGTAAGGGGAGGAGGAGAAGGCAGACTTGCCAACTGCAAGATAGTGGTTGAAATAATGCTTCTCCTTTGGCATATTATTTGGTGGTTATCCAGTGAGTTTGGAAAAATTTGGCAATTAATAAAGCTGTGACCGACCATTCCAACAAAAAATAAAATAAAATAATGTCTTGCCTCTTCTTTTATTTTGGGGAGAGGGAGGACATTCCGTTTATTGTTAGGTGTCTGCTAAGGATAGTTTCACATGTGTGGCTGGCTGTTCCAGCAGAGAACGCTGGGAATCAGCCGGGCAAAAAACGCTGCGTGCAGAGGTTTATATCTCGCTGATTCTCAGGATATTTGCAGGGTAGTTGCCAGATCTCTGCTGGATCCCATTATAGTCAATGGGGTCCGGCGGACAGGTGTCAGTATCCGGCAATGCCAGATCCAGAGCAACTCCTCTGGAGAATGCCGCATTTGTGAAACTGTGTTAAAATGCATATCACCAAAATGTTTAGTCTACACGTACTCACCAGCATCCAGTAATCGTTTACCAATAACTTGTTTGATCATTAAAAAAAATAATAATAAAAAAAGTCTAACAAGACCGGTCTCTGATCAATACGCACTCAGGCTGAATCTGTAATAGTGTCTTATCAAATTAGCAGCTACTGAAACAGCTCTATATGAAAATCAATCTCCTTCTGACCTTAAAACACGGACCACGTTCCACACAGACATTAATATACTTGCTGCATGCACACACGTTTTTACACACTTGTGGGAATGTGCGCACGCTAAAGTAAACCGCAAACACATGCTGCCACAAATGAATCGAAGCAAGCAAAACGCATAATAAATAATCGCCATGGAACAGAGGATGTCCATATGACACCCAGATCTCATGCAGGCCGCCACAACGTCTAATACTGCTGACAAACTGTAGACATGACACATCGTAGATCTTACTAATGCTGCAGACGTGAACCACAAGGGGACTGCTATCAGTATGTAGTAAGCGACACCACAACTAGACGGAGGGATTGTGAGGGACAAAAAAACATAGCTGCCCTATTCCAGAAACAGTGACACGCCTGAACCACAGGTTGTGTCTGACGCTGCAGCTCAGCTCCACTGAAGTGAGAGATAAAGGGGTATTCCGGTTGGGAGAAGTCATCCCCTATCCACAGGTGGGGGCCCTAACACTGTGTTAGGGGAGTGTCTATGTAACTGACTGGGAGGGAGGAGCTATATATTAAATGGGCATTATCGTGAGAACAGGGGCCCGTACTCCCCCTGAAATGAACAAAGCAGGTGGTCGCACATGCGCACCATTCATTTCTATGGGAGTTCCAGAGATAGCCAAGTACAGCTCTCACCTATCTCCGGACCTCCCATAGAAATGAATAAAGAGGTTCTGCGCATGTGTGATTGGCCGGTCTGTTCATTTCAGGGGGGCTGCAGGTGGTATGGGGCCCCTGCTCTCGTGATCTGTGGGGGTCCCAGTGGTAAGGCCCCCGCCAATCTAATATTTATATTAGATAGGCTATTTTCACACTAGCGGCAGGGGAGTCTGTCAGGCTGTTCCGGTGGGTGAACAGCCTGTCGGATCCGTCCTGCCGCTAGTTCACGCGTGCCGCTGGACTGTTGCTCCGTCCCTATTGACTATAATGGGGGCAGGGGTGGAGTTCCAGCAGCAGCACAGCGGCACACGGCGAGAGGCCAGCGGCAGTCCGGGGGCACACGTGAACTAGCGGCAGGACGGATCATACTGGCTGTTCACCCGCCGGAACAGCCTGACGGACTCCCCTGCCGCTAGTGTGAAAATAGCCATAGATACAGTAGATAATATCTAATATTTAGCCCCTGTGGATAGGGGATAACTTCTGCCAACTGGAATACTCCTTTAAGCTGCAATATCACACATAACCTGCGGACAGGTATGGCACTGTTACGTTTATCAAAATTGGCTTTCTTTCCTTTACCGGGGACGCTCATCTTTTTCTCAACTCTATGTTTTCTTCAAAGGAGAAAAGCTAATGCTCGACTGCAGGTCCATTTAATTCATATGGAGCACAATGAACCCCTGTTCAGTGGTCAAACCCACACTGATCAGACACTTACCCCTTATGCCAGGGGTCAGTAACCTCCGGCACCCCAGCTGCTGTGAAACTACAACTCCCAGCATTCCCAATTGTTCAACTGTTCTTGTAACTTCCGTAGAAGTGAATGAAGCATTCTGGGAATTGTAGTTTAAGAACAGCTGGAGTGCTGGAAGATGCTGATCCCTGCCCTATGAAGCAGATAGAAGGTAGGTTTAAATCTTAACACGTCATGACACTTGCAAAAATCTCCCCTCCAAGCTGCATGTACATGTAACTTTTTGCAGATTCAATGCATTTCTGTAGACTGCAACTCTCAGGTGAAGGTTGCAATTAAAATCTGCTTGTAAAAAGATAGTAATGGCAGTAAAGACCTGTCTGTGATGCTGGCGGACAATAAGGGCTAGTGGGTGACTTGTGGCCATACAATATCCTCTCCTTAGATGCTTAATTTAGCAGTGCTAGGTAGTGGTAAAATAGCCAGAGAGGGGCTGGATACAGAAAGGAGTGGAGCTGGGTGCAACAAGAACAAGGGTGACGCCCTTATTGTACCAAAAAGTCTCATAAAGTATCCTAACTGAGGAACACAGCCTCGGATTTACAAAATAAAAAATCTGGTGAACCACAGCTATTAAACAGCTGGATAGGGAGGTCACTGGTGACAGATTCCCTTTAAAGGATCTCAAATATATGTCTAGTTTTTTATTCTATGTCTGTTTATTATATTTGATGTAATACTGAAAAATGTACAATAAGTTTTAGGACTGATCATAATGCTCCTTTCACACAAGTTGGTCAACCAGTAAAGAGGTAAGTAAACAGTGATGAAAATATCAATCAAAAGGGGGATACTGGTTAAGAATATACTACAAAGTGGTCTGGGGTAAGAAAGTATAATATAGTACAATATAATTATGTGTAATCAACACAGTGAGGGGCATTTACTAAGCCCTATGTGCACCATAATTTGAGACTTTTTAGGCTTCTTGACACTTTTCTAAAGTGGCGGGGAAAAGAGGTGGGGCTTAGCGGGAGGGGACGGGGCTTTGCATGACCCGCCGGATTTACTATAACTTTACCCAAAAACTGGCAGAAGTTATAGCTCAAGTCTGCACCGGCACGGCGCACGGCAGGGCAGAGATGCACCTAATTTATTAAGAGGCATCTGCTTCTTAATAAAACAGGCGCATCTCACTCCAAGACTGGCGTGAGGGTATGGATTTGCCAGTTTTTTTTAAATTTCCCACTTTTACTTAGTTGACAAAACCAGTAATAGGCAGGTTGAGAATCATACTGTGAATACTTTATCGGCCACCAGTAATCTACCTGAGACGGGTGACAGTCTAATCTGTGATTACAGGCTGAGAATCATAGAAAGAAGAACTCAATCTCTACTTGATAAAGGGTATCTTAACATAGTGTCCTCCCTGCTGGGAGCTACTGTCATCTATAGGAATACCAGTAATGGGGGGTTTACACGGCCCAATTTTTGGGAATGAAGGTTCATAAAAACACTCATTCCAGATAATCAGCCAATGAAAAAGGTGCTGCAGATCATCAAATGTTTGAGCAAACTGCTTGTTCATTAAGTGAAATGATCTTTCATGCGGACACCTAAATCATGGATTCTGGGCAGCAGGTCATGCTGTATAAACAGGGATCTGCTGCCCAGAAACAACAAATTTTAATAGGGACAAGCAGTAGCAGTAGCGATCACTCGTCTCATACAGTGGAGGTGATCGCTGCATGTAAATGCATCCCTTCACCTCCACTGTAGGGCAGGCGGTTCTCGGAAAGGAGGCCAGGACAGATCATCCAGAGCCATTTCTAAATGCTCTCGACTGTGGACAAAAGATACGAATCCTTACCAAAGGAGTCCCCCATATTAAATCACAATTCCTTTATGGGGTGCATGACAGTGGATTTTCCCATACTAGACAATCCCTTTAATATATAATTAACATTGATGTACCTTTAAGGTTAATAAGAATTGTAAAATAAAGGTAAGTAATTTAGGTACACCCTTAAATTTAGTATTGATTGAATTTTTCACCAAAATGGTCACATGGGAATGCTAAGATATGGAAGTGACAGTCAAGTCCAGGTTAATACTGTAAAACTGATTGTCTAAACGTGAACAAATGGCCTCTAATTCCACCAAATGAAAAGAACAAAGATAGCCATCTGATCATCTCTCGATCTATGATTAGGTAACAGAATTTGCTCTGACGGAGAGATGTCCTCAAGCATTGGAGATATTTTTATTGCTGTTAAATATCTGCTACTCCAATTGAATTTGTGACATCTAGAGTAAGTTCTTGACTCCCCCGAGACAGAACTGATCAACCTACAAGAGACAAGATCTGAATGCTGATACCAAAGGGAGAAGAAGTCAGGGAAGGACATGTTGAAGACGCAGAATGGCAAAGGCAAACAAGGGACAAGATCTACAGATGCAGTAAATAGTCCGGCATAGTACATGGAAGAAATGTTGTATGAAATGCCCTCATAACTGGGCATTCGGAGAATGAATACGGACAAATGAAAAGGATCTTCACAAACATTCATGACATTTTCTAGCATGTGATCCGGGAAATGCATATTAACACAAGAGGATAATTTAAAGGGCAGGACTCAAAGAAACAAGAAGGGTGAAATATGTAGGGCAACACTGACCTATGACATATGATACTACAGTCCGTTAAAGAAAGTAAAAGGCTAAACAAATCTGCAGACCTTAGACAACGGCGGGCTTTAAAAGGGTTATGTCAGATCACAAGACTGGATCAAAGGGGGGGGGGGGCACACAAAATTAAAGCTTAGTCATACTCCTTCCCCTTATCCACATCCTCTCCCACCAGTTGGTCAAACCACACGGACATAAATCCAATTTTAAATAGTGTTTATTTTTCACAATATAACATGCGCTTTTTTACCCAAAATGGGGGAAAATGACAGTGAGTCTTATAGTGTGAATGCTCTTAAAGAGCCATGGTGCAGGTGACATGAAGAACTGGGGTTGTATGTGAGGAGTGTTGGGGAGCGGGGACATGGTGCTGAAGAATAAGGAGGCATGTGAGGAGGGCCACGATTGTAACACACAGCCCCCCCAGATGTAAGCATTGAAGAAACTGCAATGCTTGCACTAGTGCTATGGCCCCTTCCAATAAATGATTATCAGGGACCACCACGGTTCTGATATTGATGGCCTATTCTTTAATGGCCAATTCTGACTGTAAATTCTAGTATGAGAGATAATTTGTAAACCACTAAGAACAAGGACACTAAGAACTTCTTACCTGTTACTGGGTTTCTATGAAGCATATTCCAACAGACCCATTTGAAAATAGTGCACTATTAATTGGATAGAAAGTTCAGGGGCAATAGTAGTTATAATCGACATTCTTGCGCTTTTCTTCCCTCTCATACACATTCCAGGCAATATATTCTGACATGTTCTTAATAGTATATTTCATGTAACATTATTGCCTGTATATGGGGGCCTTAGAACTAAGAGTCAAGGTGGATTCTCATTGTTGTATCAGCTGGTATAGAACATTATGAGAAGACCTAATGTCACGTTCAAGTGTGGGAGGGAAACACCACACCGAACATATGAGGGAAAGGGGTGAGGGAATAAGGCCTGGAAACTAGGAAAAGGAGATGGACACCTCCTAGTAAAACCCTAATCAAAGTCCTAACTAACTACCAGTATGAACAGACCCCAGAGGTAGGTGAGTTCATACACAGGAATACCTAATGTCCTAACTCACCCTATAGGACCCTGGTACTAATGTCAGGACTGAGACAACCTGTTCCTCCAAAAGGAAGGACGAACAGTCCCTCAGGCCTTAATACAAATGCAAAGTGCAACACACAAAATAACCCAAACAAAATACAAAAGGGGAAGAAAACACTTAACTTTAAGTGGCTACGGCATCACCAAGAACTCAGCCGAGATCCACACACCAGCTATCCACAACTCAAACTGAAGCTATAAACCGCACAGCATAGTGGGAGAAACAACAATACATAGAGAAGGTTAAATGACCATAATTGCCACACCTGGGGAAAGAAGGTGCGGCCAGCATTAGAAACAACACAGACATAATTTGATCCAAACGGAAAACATGTCAGATCCAACCACGTGTTGCCAGTCTCACCGATCTCCTGCCACCTGTCGCGGGAACATCCGTGACACCTAATTTGGAAAAGTGTACTTAAAAGCACTTAGTGATACAATATACCTCAGATATAAGCCACATATAAACTAAGGCTAAGATACAAGAAAATACCCTATGATGTGCAAGAAAGGAGTACTATCGACTTGAATGAAATGTACTGAAGATAAAAAGGAGAAAAAAAGCACTTCATAGAGCAACTCTCTATGTACAAGACAACAAAGGAAAAACATTGAAGGTTCAACTGGTAGAGGTATGCTCAGGACATACCTTATGGGGTATGGACAATACATCCAGGAATAGACAGAAGAGTCACGGTGAATCTCTCCGCTGGTTTATCTCTGCCTGGCTTGGGCTGATTAACACAAATAAGGAAAGACCTGTAAATCAAGCATAGCCAGGTGGGGAGCCACAACTGACTCTTCTCCCCATTCCTGGTTATTTTTTTTTAAACTACAGTATGTTATCTCTGAAATTTTGCAGTATTTCAGAGCCATAGCCATTTGTAACCAGGGAGCCTATTAGGATTTGCTGCTGCCCTTAATTCAGCAGCATGAAGCTCCTTGAAGGTTTCCTTGAAGGTTTCCTTTAAGAGTCAGGAAAAAGGGTAGTTTTTCAACTGAGCTGCTGAATCCAAAATACACGTTACAAAACGTAATGTGTAGATGTAACTGCACCACATACACATCCAACATATTGGGTCCACTGGTGTTCTTCAAAGATCCTTCTTTTCCCTGACTCTATAAACTTATCCACATGTGTCATATGACGCTTAGGAATGAAAAGTTCCATTGAAAATATTTGGGTGAATAAGTGATCATATTCCCCAATGAGATGTTACCACAGGGGTCAGTATTGGGCCCTATTCTCTTCAATATATTTATTAATGATCTTGTAGAAGGCTTGCACGGTAAAATATTAATTTTTGCAGATGACACTAAACTGTGTAAAGTAATTAACACGGAAGAGGACAGTATACGGCTGCAGATGGATCTGGATAGATTGGAGGCTTGGGCAGAGACGTGGCAGATGAGGTTTAACACTGACAAATGTAAGGTTATGCACATGGGAAGGAATAATGCAAGTCACCAGTACATACTAAATGGTAAAACACTGGGTAACACTGACATAGAAAAGGACCTAGGAATTTTAGTGAACCGAAAATTAAGCTGTAAAAACCAGTGTCAGGCAGCTGCCACCAAGGCCGAGGTGATGAGAACAAAGTCCTGCCACTTTACACATCACTAGTCAGACCACACATGGAGTACAGTGTACAGTTCTGGGCTCCTGTGAACAAGGCAGACATAGCAGAGCTGGAGAGCGTTCAGAGGAGGGCAACTAAAGTAATAATTGGAATGGGGCAACTACGGTACCCTGAAAGATTATCAAAATTAGGGTTATTCACTTTAGAGAAAAGACAACTGAGAGGAGATCTAATAACTAGGTATAAATATATCAGGGGTCAGTACAGAGATCACTCCCATCATCTATTTATCCCCAGGACTGTGACAAGGGGACATCCTCTGCGTCTGGAGGAAAGAAGGTTTGTACACAAACATAGAAGAGGATTCCTTACGGTAAGAGCAGTTAGACTATGGGATTCTCTGCCTGAGGAGGTGGTGATGGTGAGTTCACTAAAAGAGTTCAGGAGGGGCCTGGATGTATTCCTGGAGTGTAATAATATTACAGGTTATAGCTACTAGAAATGGGTCGTTGATCCAGGGAGTTATTCTGATGCCTGATTGGAGTCGGGAAGGAATTTTTTCCCCTAAAGTGAGGAAAATTGGCTTCTACCTTACAGGGTTTTTTGCCTTCCTCTGGATCAACTTGCAGAATGATAGGCCGAACTGGATGGACAAATTTCTTTTTTCAGCATTATAAACTATGTTACTATGTTGTAAACTTTTATAGTACATTGTCTTCACACCTTCATCCACGTCCTCATTAATTCTGTCTTTTTTCATACGTATTTACTAAGTAACTATGCAGCTATTGAAGCCTTTACAGAAAAGAAGTTGAATCATCTTGATGGACGCCACCACAAACCGGTACTTGCAAATTTTGAGAAAAATCTCCTATCTCGGAAACCAACCAGTTTCCATGGGTGACTATGGGGTTTTTAAACAGCCCAAATATTGTCCATGTGCAGTCTGTTTTTTTTGCAAGCGGGAAAATTGACGCAGGATGGTGCATGCTGCGATTCTCTCATCACGGACTGATGTGCGTTCAGTTTGGTTGCTGTCTGTTCTAAATTCAGACAGCTCCCCGATGGAAATATTGTGTGTGTGAAAGAGCGCTGTGTTCTAAGACATATGTGGATGTTCTCAACAAATAATTGAGAGCACAGACCAATTTTTTTTAATGCAGTTGTACTTTTATTCTGTGATACTGTTTTGAATATGTTATATAAGAATCTCCTATGTGGTCCTACCTGTCATTGGGAAGCAAAGGACCATCCTGTGCGCTGCGTACCGCTTCTCAGTTGGTTGCGGCACTTCAGGTACGTCTTTCCTACCTTTACAGCCTCAGGCACACTGAGGATCTCGTTGTTTTCAAGCCACATAGCTGTGATGTAACGGATGCTAAAAATGTAGACTAGAAATGTGAGGTCCCAAACAACACAGGATAGTTCTTTACATCTTCACGCACTATATGCTCGTGTCCTGTATACTGTATGTAAGGAGGATGACTACGTTTTGTAATTTTGTATATTTCCTAATTTAAGCAGCGATAAACAGAAATGACCCAATCAGACCAACTTTGCTGGAGCCATTGAGAGTAGGGATATTAGTGATTAGCTTTCTTGCTCGGTTCCCTCCTCTACAGCGGGGGGAAAAAAAAAGGACGACTCAATGAGCTCTCATTTCGTGGTAACGAGCTCCAATTTACCATGATCATTATGTCTGACATTAAAGGTTTGTGAACACTGTCACATGCCCAGCAGCTATTTTTTTTTTTACTTTCTAAAGCCTGAAATAATAAGCTGCAGTCCAGAGATTCAATCCTATCTTCAAATCAGTGAATCAAATGTAAAACATACTATTGCATGATACGCAACACAACCAGGGGGCTCTCTACCTTCCAGGAGGTTCTGCAAACTGAGATAATTGTAGCACGATCCCATCCAAACCCATATTTTACTCATTATATTCCTATGGCGGATAGAAATGTGGGACTTCCAGCATGGTAGCAAATGTGCTTAGCTAATATTAGCCGTAAACCGGTAACACTATGTTTAGGATGTAATGAATTTTACCATTTTAGTACTGTGACGGGTGGAGAGACCAGCATTTTATATTCCCAGTGTGAATAGAAGCCACGGCTCTCTGTGGCCCTCTGATTTCTAGCTTTGTCGTGGCATTAATTTGTTTTTTTTCCCCCGGATACAATGCAGAACCAACTCATACACAAGATGCTTTCGCATCAGCGCAAGGATCTGTCTCATTGTAAGTAATGAATGGCCCGGATTTTGCGCCTGGCTTTTCATTGGAGTTACTTAGACCGGAGAAGCTGACTCTGTAATGCATTTTCATAAAGGTGCAAATGGGTTGATGAGTTTATTCTGGGTTACTGGAAGGCTGTAATGCGCTGGAGCATTCATTGGGTCTTCCTTCCACGCTTGGATGGTCAAAGATTGCTCTGTGTCTAACAGCAATCGAATGCTCTCTGCCGTGTCCTAATAAAGGGTCTTGAACTTTTTTTTTTTTAAGGAAAGAACGAATCTTTGCTACATGTAACAGCATCTCTTGCAGAAACAATTATACAAATGCTAAAAGAAAATGCACACAGTTATTACTCACAGAACTGTATTCATTCACATGAATGCTTGACACAGTGGATCTCAGAAGTCGCCTACCACAATTATGTACGCAAAAGCTAACTTCACTTCAACCCAATTAACCTACCAGCATTTTTTCTGGGACATAGCAAACGAGTTGAGGTTAGCATACCTTCTAACTGTACCAAATTTATATGATGAAAACTACCTCTAAGAGGGCATCTGTCTTTAGAGAGACCTTTGTTAAGACATCTATAAGACTCCCTAAGGTTTTGTTCACATGAGCATCCTAGCCTCCATTTATAAAGGAGCCATGACAGCTCTGCCGAATCCGTTGGGCTCCATCTATCAACATCTGCTTCAAACAAAGCAATAAAAATAGGTTCATTGCTAATAAAAGATGGATGTAATTTCAACTGGACAGGCCTAAGTCCATTCACTGCCTTGAGTCCTGGGCTACCAACCAAATAAAAATTGCCCTTTGTCTCTACCATATGGAATCAAAAGTTTCCTAATATGACTAAACTAAAAGAAGCTAAAAATACTGTATATTCCATCAAGATACTAAAAATTTCCAGCAAACATTCTAAATGTCACAAAACAGTAATAAAAGAATATGGTATTTGTATACATTGTTCTTACACATACATTACTAATTACTTTTTTTTTTTACTAATAAATTTTTTTTTATCAATTTTAATTTTCAGATTGTAAATTCTTTTATTCTAGTTTTTTTATACATAATTATGGTGACAACCATCTTGTCTGAGATGCTGGTAAAGGGCTTGTGCAGGTAGTTTATACTGATGACCTATCCTCAGGATAGGTCATCGATATCTGATCGGTCGAGGGCCGGAGTCAGGCAGATCTGCTGTTTGACGAGGAGGCTGCGCTCCATGCAAGCGCTACTTCCTCTTCATTACACTGCTCGTTGTCTCGGAAGTGCAGTGTAATCACTAGTACTCATTCCATTCACGCTGCCGCTTACGGGTGTTGGACCCCTGCTGATCAGATTCTGATGACCTATCCTGAGTATAGTTCATCAATATATACCAACTGCACACCCACTTAAACACCATTCAGATACATGCTTTACAGTAAGAACCTGTAGTCTAGGGATGACTCAATGACTTCTATTGGAGAGAGTTGTGAGCGTGCTCTGTGACCTGTGCAGAGGTCACTGTGCAGTGAGGGGGAGTAATATATACATAAAAATACATCATGTACATGTTTTTTTTTTACAAATTAAAACAAGATACTGATAAATATTAGTGTATTCTAATCTGTTTTTATTCTCAGATTGTTGATTCCTTTATTTTATTTTCTGTACACGATTAAGGTTACTACAACCTTGCCCCAGCTCCTGGTAACACCCTTCAGAGATTACAGCAGTCACATGGATCATAAGAACCTGTAGTCTGAGGATGACTCACTGACTTCTATGTCAGAGTGTTGTGGGCATGCTCAGTGACCCGTGCAGATGTCATTGTGCAGATAGGGGGAAGTACTTATATACATTCATATAGATCTTGTTTTCACTATGTAAAACCAGATATTGATAAATATTTTTTTTCTAATCTGTTATAATTTAAATACTGTAGATTTTTTTTTTATTATCTTTTGTACATGATTATGGTGACATCTTGCCCGAGACCCTGTGCAATACCTTTCAGATATCTGCTTCACAGCAGCCACAAAGATCATAGAGACTTGTTGCTTGAAGATGACTCATTGACTTCTATGGGGGAATGCTCTTTGACCTGTGCAGAGGTAATCTTTAGCAAGGAAGAGTCCTTACTGTATCATATATAAGATGAGACCTATCACCTATTGTTAATGCCGGGTCCTGGGTTATCTATAGACAGGTGGTACCTTTAATTGCAAGTCTGCCTGTGATGATACCAGACGACTGCTAAAAAGTAATCTCTACAAAACCGGAAGTGTCGGCCTACTAGGAGTGAACACTGCAGGATTTTCAACCTTTATTTTTTTAAATACAGACAGTGATGTGAAAAATAAAATTACTTACAAAATACTGTATGTTTAACATAAAAACCTGATTTAAACAATAGGTCATTTTGTGATGGCACATCCCTTTTAAGGGGTTAAGGGGGATATCCTGTCATGTGATGTCCACCCATCAACTCTAAAGACCATTTAGAAGACATCCCTTTTCCTTGGATTCTTCTTATGCAAGCAGATAGTTCTCTGGTGAGTTCTGGCGCATGTTTATAGCAAACACAAATAAACCCCCTATCCCCATGCACACTATTAGCGGGGTTACCCAATTTAGAGCTCCTCTGTGTGCCAGGCGCAGGACGATCATTTCTTTCGTCTTATTTACTGTTTGTCTTTCCATAAACCCAAGTTCCCCTCCTTGAATTCAGTATCTCTTTGTCTCATTTCTCTCTCTATATATCCGCCTTCCATTTCTCTTTACAGTGATTCTCGCTCTTATGAAAGCGCCTTACGCCACCTTCCAGAGCTTCCAGTATGACATCCCTCTTTTTAATTAAAAGCAGAGGGGCCTGCATAGGAACCCTTATAAAATGGAGTCTTCTTTGTAGACAAAAAGAGAAATAGCTGGATGGTGAAGCGTTTTTAATCTGTGCCTGAATTGAGGGGAGGACGAAGAGTGTGCACGGTGATGGAAAGGCTGAAGGAGAGTCTGCAGGAAGAGCTCCCAATTTGTTTCTTTCTCTTTAATTGGTTGTTTGTGTAGAGGAAGAATGAAGAGTACGGCTAACAGGGCAGGCTAAGATTTCCTTGTCTGATGACTGGGAGAGAAATTGTTAGTAACCAGAGTTGGTCCCGCAGGGGTTCATTAAGTCACTGGACTTCTGCATTGTCCTATTTTCACCTATCTTAGACACTAGCAGCATCTGTGTCACTTAGGCCTCATAAATGTCCGCTGCCGTGTATCTTCCAGGAAATATCTGCATTTATATCGCCTCCCATTCTCTATGCTCATTAGTCCTATAATTAAACCCAATTTATCTGACATAATACTCCTAATTGTGACGGTACAATCAAAGGCAGTGGCTTCCGTACATTAATATTGTATGCGCTCTACTGGCGGCTCAAATGTTGGAGCACAGTGTAATAATGTTTTATCCAAAAAAAAAGTTAAATGGATGGAAATGCACAATGCAAAATGTAACTCAGCGAAATCCAATGTGTAATTATGTTTTATTCTAGGCTCAGCCAATATTCGCCCCAAACGTTCCCTTACAAATACTGATGTCCCTTAAACGTAAGCTGCCATTCAATATGTGTTAACCGATTAAATAGAGATGAATGTACTTATATTTGGAATGGAAAAACGAAGCTTACAGACCTGATATATAATCTGCATTGATGATGCCCTCTATGATGGATTTCCCCATTGTCCAAACATACTATCAACGTAAGCATGTGCGTATATTCCATCAATGTAGGGCCATACCACCTCTCTTCCACATGACCAATGTAAACCTACAAAGGGCTTTCCCTTTCAAGAAAAACCACGAAACGAGGTTGGCCATCTAGTACTAGCTGCACATGTGATGGAAAATTTATGACGTAGGTAGATCTTTTAAGCCCATGTGTCAGCAAATCTGTCCCTATGACACTGGCTGACCTGTTACATGTCCTCTTGGCAGCTGAAGGCATCTGTGTTGGTCCCGTGTTCATATGTGCCCGCATTGCTGAGAAAAATGATGTTTTAATATATGCAAATGAGCCTGTAGGAGCAACGGGGGCGTTACCATTACACCTAGAGGCTCTGCTCTCTCTACAACTGCCGCATCCTCTGCACTTTGATTGACAGGGCCAGGTGTGATGACATTTACACTGCCTGTTGCAGAGAGTGCAGAGCCTCTAGGTGTAATGGTAACGCCCCAGTTGCTCTCAGAGGCTCATTTGCATATATAAAAACATAATTTTTCTCAGCAATGCAGGTACATATAAACATGGGACCAACACGGATGTCATCAGCTGCCAAGCGCACATGTAACAGGTCAGCCAGGGTCACAGGGACAAATCTGCTGACAGATTTTGGACAGTTATTACCTATCCTATGTAATTCATGGGCTAACTTCTTAAAAAAAAAAAAAAAAACTTAAATATACCTAGGGGTATCAGCCAAACCCATCAGTAGTTAGAGTTTTTGATGCTTATGTCATTTGATTGGAGTTAATGGCCGCCAGGTGCTCCTTTATGACGTCACAGGTCCTCGCTGCGCATAGATCAATGTGCCGCCCGGACCTGTGACGTCATGAAGGAGCGCCCGGAGGCCGCAGCGCAAGTAAGTACACTGCTGCGGAGTACTTACCATGGCAGCCAGGACTTCAGTAGCGTCCTGGCTGCCATGGTAACCGATCGGACCCCAAGCTTACACTGGGGCCCCGATCGGAACTGCTGCTCCGCATGCACAGAGCTAAACGTTGGATCCGGTGATGCGCCGAAACGACGTTTAGCTTAATTCCGGATTCGGATTAATGCACTTCAATGGGCATTAATTCCGGATCCGGCGTTAAGGCAAGTCCTCCGGATTTTTGGCCGGAGGAAAATCCGCAGCGTGCGGGTTTGGGTACTGAACGGATGACATCCTGATGCATCCTGAACGGATTTCTCTCTATTCAGAATGCATGGGGATAATCCTGATCAGTAGTTTTCCGGCATAGAGCCCTGACGACGGAACTCTATGCCGGAAAACAAAAACGCTAGTGTGAAAGGGCCCTAAAATGATCACATATCCACAAGATCTAATATATAAAGCTGAGTGTATGTATGTATGTGTGTGTTTATAGGTGTTTGTCCGTTAAAGGAATCTGTACCGTCGCATTTACAATTACGAAATTTAGCACACAGTTACATCAGGTGTCTAGGACGTACCATTCCTGAGATATTCTCAAAAAATGCAAATATGGCACATCACATGACCTACATTAGCCAGCAGAAGCCTGCAGGTCTTTCTCTTCATATCCCAACTGCCATACACACAGTCACATGTCTCTTATCAGCAAATAGAAGCTCGCAGGTCCTTAGTCTCCACATACACACAGTTTTACACCAGGTTTCCATAACAACCCAGCCATTTTTCTTCACTGCTGTAGGTCAGCTTTAACGGGGCAGAGCGCTGTGGATGACACTGTTAAGGGAGCGGAGTGCTGTGGAGGTCACAGTTAAGGGGGCACATAGGGTGGCCATTTAGCCTACCCTCAAAAGACAGACTTAAAAACCCTGCCCCAGGTCCCACTAAGCCACGCCTGACATGTATAGGCCACGCCCCTCCTACTCAGCAACTGACGGGTATTGAAAAAATGAAGGTAAAAGTCAACTTCTGCCAGCTGCGGGAGTGGGAGAGAGGGCGACTTTCTCCCTGCAGGTCACGCTCAGACAGCACAGTGCTGCTGACTAAAAGTGAGCTGTTCAAAAGGACATCCCCAGACGGAGGACAGGGAGTCTGAAAGCAGGACCTCTGGCTACCCTATCGGCATGCTGCTTTGGAGGTCACAGTTAAGGGGACGGTCTGCTATGGAGGTCAGTGTTAAGGGGCAGATTGCTGTAGAGGCCACAGTTGGGGGGTGGAGGGAATTGTAAAAATCACTGTTAAGGAGATGGGGTACTGTGGAGGTCACTAATAAAGGGGCAGCCGCTGTGGAGGTCACTGTTAAGGGGGTGGAATGGTGTGGAGGTCATTGTTAAAGTGGTGGGCACTGTGGAGGTCTCTGTTAAGGGCCAGGGAACGGTGGAGGTCACAGTTAAGGGGACGGTCCTCTATGGAGGTCAGTGTTAAGGGGCTGTGTGCTGTAGAGGTCACTGTTAAGGGGGTGGGATGTTGTGGAAGTCACATTTTAAGGGAACGGAGCTCTGTGGAGGTCACTGTTGAAGGGGAGGGGTGCAGTAAAGGTCACTGTTAAAGGGGCAGTCACTGTGGAGGTCTCTGTTAAGGGGGCCGGGAATGGTGGAGGTCAGTTTAGGGGACTGTAACCTATGGTCAGTGTTAAGGGGCGGGTGCTGTAGAGGCCATTGTTAAGGGAGCGGACCCCTGTGGAGGTCACTGTCAAGGGGGTGGCATGCTATGGAACTCACTGTTAAAGGGACAGGCTGCTGTAAAGGTCAAATTGAATGGGGTGGGCTGCAGTGTAGGTCCCATTTTAAGGAGATGGGGCACTGTGGGGGGGGGTTCAGTGTTAAGGGGTGGGGGGCTGTGGATGTCACTGTTATAGTGGATGATATCTTTTAACGACACACACAAAATTAAATGAAAGAGATTAAATATACCAGTGCGACGCCAGGTCCTTCAAGTAGTAGTTAATAAATATTGGACTGCTGGAGGAGGTCCTCTAGAAGGGAATGTAGAGCGAAATTCAGAGAGGGAGAGGACCATTTGTTCTTGGGATCCCCGCGTTCCGATATTTATGACCTATCCTGTGGATCAGTGATAAATAGTATTCGTAGGTTAACCCCTTTACTGAAATCTAAGTGTGCTTTGCAATTTCTGCACCTTCCACTGACCTTAATGGAAAGCTACGTTGGATGTGTGGCCTGCTCCCCACTGGTGGAAATGAACATAAATGGACCATTCTTGGCCAAAAATTTAAGAAGTTTAAATTCTGGAACTTCTTTAGCACTCAGTGGAGATTTCAGCAACTAGACTGCTAGATGTGAACTACATTGCCCAAGCTCAGTCCAGTGCTGGTAAGATCGATGGCTTTTCTGACCTAACTGTATGAACATGGAATTTCCCTTTAAAAATAGGATGAGAAACACTCTGGAAAAAAAATTAAAGCAAATGTACAGAACCTTACCGGGGCAGCTGTAGGTGTGCAAGACCTTACCATGGGGCACTGTCATAGGTTAGACCTTTTGACAGTGCTTTTCTGTTTTTGCCAAGCACCCTGTACAAGTTGTAAAAAAAAACAAGGGGGGGATAAAACAAGCTGCACGTTAAGACGTCTTTGATCTTTCCTTCTTACACAAGGACATGTTGCAGAGAGACATGGAGACAGGCAACGGCAGAGGGTTATGTAGGCTATGCTAGACCTTCATTTCAAAGACACAGCCTGGGGAATAGGAGCACTGCCCTTCCTTTGCCCTGTTCATTTCTTTTTACAGCAAAATGCTTGCTTTTATCAGAAGTGTCTCCCCCCCAACCCTTTAGAAACTCATGCTCAGGGAGAATACATAGCGAGCTGAAAGGCTGACTTTCCACCTGAATGAAACTGGACATCACTCTGCAGGAAAAGGGGCTGAGGGCTTGTAAATGCAGCTCTGAAAGTAAATGCAGTGACTTTCTTCTGCCTGGGTGGAAGGATTTGGCCTGGGCAAGGAACGTGGATGCTCTTTCTAAGCTCCCTCAGGCAATGCAGTACTATATTGTCAGCTGGAAATCTTCAGATGGTCGTCGACCCAAGTACTTACTACCGCGGCTTCTATAAATACATATACGAAAAAGGAAGGAAATGGGGAAGGAAAATGATCCTGTATCTTTAGTGAAGGAGAAACATCTAGTAGTTGTCTATTTGCCTGCCCTGCTGGGTACATCCACACTATATACCTTGACCATGGGCTACCACAGTAAGAAAATGTATACCACATGGTATCAGTTTTTACCGTGTCCCACGGTATAAAAAAATCATGGCAGACTACAGTAACAAAAAGGTTATGTTACATACTAAGGGAGGGCCTATGGCTATGTTCAGTGCAGGCGCTGGTAGCTTTTGTAGTGCAGGCGACTAATGTTTAGGAAAAACAAAATGCGAATAGACTCAAAAACATTCACCAGAAAATGTATTAAACAGTTATACGGCTCTGTTCACATCTGCATTATGGCTTTTATAACACAACGCTCTGTCAAACCCAATGTACAATTTACCCCAGAGGTGCACGACAGAACCGAATTATAATGAGGTTTATTGAGTTTTGGCAAGGTATCTCTAAGGGCTCATTCAGACGACCCAATTTTGCGGTACAGATGTGGACCCGTTCATTTCAATGTACTGTCCACATCCGTCGTTCTGTTCCGCAGCCCCGCAAAAAAGATAGAGCATAAATTCTTGTCCGCAATTGCGGACAAGAATAAGCATTTCTATCATAGTGCCGGCCATGTGCCGATATCTGTGTTTTGCGCATCTGGAATTTGCGGATCGGAACACTACGGTTGTCTGAATGAGCCCTTATTTTGATGAAAAAATGCTTTTTTTTCTCCCATTAAAAACTATGGAATTTGCAGTGTAGACTCCTAATGGAGCCTCTGATGCAGATGTGAACAGAGCCTAAAGGGTTGCCCTATAACTTACTACCAGGATGGTGGTGAAGATGCTCCTGTGCCATGGCAAGTGTCCGACTGTAACTGTTCTGGCCATGGCAGATAAATCTGTACACAATGTACACAATGGCTTGATGTTTCTTTTGATTGTTACTCGTAATGTGGAAAAACATATGGCCGACCTAAAACTATTATGTTCAGTGTTATACATCTGAACATCTCAACTCTGGTTGCTATGCTTAATAAACAAAATCAGCCCAATCGTATTGAACATTGTATTTTATCGATGTCTTCTGACAATTATTGAAGAATCTCATTTGTCTACATCAGACCCCTATAGACAAACAGTTTAGTTACCACAGGGCTGGTTCATAGTCACGAGCTGGGGTCACGGAGCAGCTGGCTAGTGTTCAGGACACATCAACCCAAGATCTAGTTCAGAGGATAAATTCAGTATGGCTATTAAGCTGTGCCTGCAATCTGGCCACTTCAATTAATCAAATTTCTTTTCCGTCTCTCTGCATATGCATGTGTTGGCAGAGGAGGAGGAGGTGGGGGGTGGAGTGGGGAACCCTTTGACCTCCCGATGGAAGTGAACTTGCCTTAACAATGGACCGCCTTAGCAAGAGATAGATGCGGAGAAAGGAAAGGAAGGATAAAGAATAGGCAGGGATCAAAGAAGAGAAAAAAAAACTGATACTGGAAGGGAAATCAGAGTCAAGAAGATTTGCTGAGAGTGACAAAGATGAGCAAATCGGAGTTAAGAAGGCAAAAAGCTGAAATTTTGCAGCAAAATCATGCAGTGGGTATTAGGAAATTATTGTAATTTCTGAATGTATATGACTATTTACACAGACTTGAACAGACGCATAAATCATTGGAAACAAATTACCCGCTACCCTAAATTGCGAGTCTTTCTTTCTCTTCACAATTTTCCCCAATTTTTTATCCATGTCCCCACATCTATTTGCTTTGCATATGAATTTTTTTTAATTCATAGAAGTTATTGAGATAACTGGCGTTTTGCTTTAGAGGAAAACAGCTCCGTACATCCAACCCTCGATGGAACCTGTATAGCAGCCATACGTGCACACAGCGGCAATTGGGGCAAAAATGCAAATCTATAGCAATTTTGAGGGTAATCATAGTAAGTAAGGCTTAAGGTACAGTAGAGCTTATCAATAAAGTTCAAAAGAGAAAGCTTTTGCTGCTACTTTTTATTATATATACATATATATATATCCCAAAACAAAAAAGTTGAATCCAGCTTCCCATAAAAGAAAAAGCTTTATTATCTTATATAAAAAATATCCATATACAGAAACTTTGTCTACGCGTAGGGATCACTCAACACTATATGATCCTATATATCCCAGCGTACTTGTCAAATCAATTCAAAAAACACTAAAGCACCACTGTCCCAATAAAGTACATAGTTTATTAATATCTTTTAAAATCTCTTACAAACATAATTAATTCAAATATAAAATAGAGGTGAAAAACCAATACAAAACAGCGCTCAGTCCAACTTAGTCCAATACTAATTGCACCGCCCATACTATTGCACCTAGCCCCATAGAAACATCATATTTTCCTATAAAAGTCTATCCTGATACAGATCGCAAATAACAAAGTGCCAGTGCATACCTTTCAAAATCTGGGCAGTAAATCACAGTGGACCCGCACCTCTCTACGCCGCGTTCGCATAGCTCGATCTCCTCCTGACGAAGCTTACGCGAAACGCGCGTAGAGGCGCGGTCCACTGTGATTTACTGCCCAGATTTTGAAAGGTATGCACTGGCACTTTGTTATTTGCGATCTGTATCAGGATAGACTTTTATAGGAAAATATGATGTTTCTATGGGGCTAGGTGCAATAGTATGGGCGGTGCAATTAGTATTGGACTAAGTTGGACTGAGCGCTGTTTTGTATTGGTTTTTCACCTCTATTTTATATTTGAATTAATTATGTTTGTAAGAGATTTTAAAAGATATTAATAAACTATGTACTTTATTGGGACAGTGGTGCTTTAGTGTTTTTTGCGTAGGGATCACTGCAAAAAACCTGACAGTTGGATTCTTTGCAACAGACGCAAGCTCTCCCGCAATTCTGTTTTTCATAGGTTGCGCTGTGCCCAGGATAGCCCTGCAATTTACTGAATCCCACCTAATGCCATCCTGTATCCCCAGCCAAAATATTTATTAATTAAATATATTCAATTTTAATGCTAACATCATTTGTTTTTTAAATATTTTTACTATTCCTTAATTGCACAGCCTTGCATCTCATTACATACATATGATACATCAGCACAGTGCTGGCTGGAGCTTAGGGACAAGGTCAGATTAAATCCACGTGAAGATGTCAGCACACACAGGAAGACAGAGGGGTGTCCTTCCAATTCACGTGTGTATCTGATTTACACCTGACGTTTTTCATGCATGTCAATCATGTTACAGCTAGCCACAGGCCAGTGCTGGTTTGTGTATACATTGTGCATAACCAACATGCATATCTGACCATAAGGCTTGAAGGCCAGCCTTTCCCAGCCTTAGAGACCAGAGAGACTGCATAATGAAAAATATTATCATAAATGTGCAATAAGAAATAATGATTTTTGTTTGGGTTTTAAACTGCTTTTAAAAAACACATAAAAAATGCCAATTTCTTAGATTTTTTGATTAGAGTTACAAAACGTACATATAGTATTAGATTGAAAAAGCACCACCAGAATCACATGTAAAAAAAAATTCTAAAATTGCATGCTACAATACAGTTTTAGCATTATTGTTTTACATGTGATTCTGGTGGTGTTTTTTTAATCAAATACTATATGTACGTTTTTTAACTCTTATCAAAAAGTCTATGAGGAAAACACCAGAAAAAAAAACCGGCCAGAGAGTGTTTAAAAAAAAAGACACAAACCAAGTATGCACATCATTATATACCCTATTATTTATTTTATACACTTGTATACAGACTTTTGCATCATGCTGTCCCCAATGGGGCTCACAATCTACGTTCCCTATCAATCTGTCTTTAGAGTGTGGGATGAAACCCACTAAAACATGGGGAGAACATACTAACTCATGCAGATGTTGTCCTTGGTCACATTTGAACCCAGGACTCCAGCAGCTACAAGGCTCCAGTACTAACCACTGAGCCACCATGCTGCCAGGTCTGGTAAAAAGCTCATAAAAACACTACGAAAAGCTAAAGAGTTTATTCAGATGGTGCGGCCAAGCAGTATTTTGATGCAGTTTCACAGACACTGCTGTAAAATATGCAACATGTCCGCACAGTCTGAATAAACCCAAAGGCTGGAATCACACATGCAGATTTAAATGCCGTCTTTCTTGCCAAAGACAGAAGTGGATTCAAAAGAAACGAGAAATGGGAAATATGATGGAAAGACTTGGGGTATGACATACGTTTTGGACTTTCCATTCCCACCATGGCAATTTAGGATGCGACATGAGTGTATTAACTAAATTCTATGCATTTTTTCATGCTGTTTTTTTTATCTGATTTTCCATTTGAAGTGTTTTTGGTGCAGATTTTGATGTGGTTTTTAGACCTCCCATTGATTTCAATAGGTATTGACACGCAGAATCCGCACCAAGAATGAACTATAGCGCAGATGTCTCATTGAAAATGGGAGAATGGATTCCACCATGTGGATATGACCTCTGAAATGCAAATTTGAGGCAAAATCTTTTAACCAATATGCATATAACTTGTAGATTTTGCCACGTATTTGTTGTGGATTTTGCAGCAGATTCACGATAAACTACACAGGAGGTATTTTCTGTTCCTTTTACATCCTCGTTGGACGTACCCTTACACTTATTCTTCCTGCAGAATCCAATTCTGAGTTTGGTTAAAAAACGGCATCAAAAACTTCATGTATGATTCAAACCTAAGGGTATGCCCACAAAAGGTGTAAATGCCACCCCTGCAAATCAGATACGAGGTGGTCAGGATGGGAGCTGATGGGTATCCGTGCCTATGCGCGCTCCTACAGTCCCTTTTTCCTACACTGTCCAAGCACGGGCATCGTTGCAATCCAGCTGCTCCCATCCCAGTAACCTTGTATCTGGTTGCAGCGGTGGCATCCAGCAAAGGAGGTAATACGGACTATCACAATGCATTAGTAACTGCCTTTTTATAACTTGTCTACATGTTGAATGCCATTTGCTGAACTCAGACAAACCCTTTAAGGTCTTATAAAAGCCATCTACACACAATTACTTCCACTGAGGCTGTAAAAAAAAAAAAAAGGAATAAATAAGAAAAAAGCCAGCCAATCTGAACGAGACTGAACGCAGGTATAAGGACTCTGACCTGAGTATTCCGTGTTGTGTTTTATGCCAACTGAAGAGCTGTACACTTGTCCTCAGACGTGAAAGGCACAATACACAAGGAAAGAGATATGATTCAGGCAGAGCGATTCGCCTCATGTCTAAATGTGCACACAGGAGCCCCTGACACTGAAGGAAGCTTCCTTTGATTGTTTGCTAAGTAAAAAGGGAACAAGTGAACACAGAGGGGACGCACGAGAGTCCACCGCAAGTTGATTCCCTCTCAATGCAGCAGATTTGGGCTGTGATTCTATAGTGCAGTCACAGCAAGGCAACTCATTGTCTTCTAAGTGCTATAGATGCAGCTTGCTTCCCTGCCCACGACATCCCCCATCGTCCTGTTTCACTTGACCCAGAGGTCAGGGGTACACATGCTGGCCTTGAACCCTCCGTCTGTCTCCTCGTCGTCTTCTTGCCATATTAATTAACATTCTCCTCAGTCAGGGCAAGTGAACAACCTTCGCGGCATTAGTGCTAATTAGGGAAAAGCCAGAGACCCATTCCTGCAACATTACCGGCCCTTGGCTCCTTAGACATTTAAAGGATGAGCGGTAACAAAGCGGTGAGGATGTTGTTATGGAAGTGTCAGTTCTCCTAGCACAATGCATCACTAGTAATCCTGGTATAGCTAGGTCCATCCAAATGTATCCACCAGAACAATAATACTATATAATATACCACAAAGGACCGTCGATCTGCCAGAATAGTTTTTCTATTTTAAAGCATTGGCTGAAAACTTGTCATTTACTGGTCCAGGAGCACATTGCATCCATTACTTAAGTACTTCGAGTGAAGGGCATAAATAATTGATCTCTCCTATCTGCAGCGTGTGTATATGACGGCAGAAATAATGCAGGTCTCTTTTATCACACCGTATATACCTGCATGGACTAAATATATATTGACGAGACAGAAGATACACTCCCAGTGGATTTCAGCGGTGAAACGTTTATGTCTTACTGCTTTTTTTTCTGTACTAATTGACATTGAAGATAAAATGTTGGGTTTTTTAATGCCTTTATTACACCAATTCTTAATGATTTTAAGAAATTTTATGGAATATGTTAATCGCTTTTTAGTAGCTCTAATCACAATGTTGAAAGTTTGTCGTCATTAAGGGTTCAGCTCCATGGCGACGTGTGTCGTGCAACATTTCATGTAATGTTTGTCAATAGTGTGACATGCCACTTGCCGCGACTGCAACACGACATATCTGATTTTGTGTCTCACATCGCAATTCGGAGGCGACTTTCTTCTCCACTGACTTTAAACAAAGAAGACTGCATGCACTGAAGGCGGACATGTTGTAAACTATTCCTATGAGAATGCAGCCTTGAAACTCACTCGGAAAGAACCTACAGAGTAGTTGTAGATAGGTAGGAGTCGATAGCATACTTCATCGAAAGATCCATGTCATGTCAGATACCAATGGTGCCCAAATGACCCAACCGTTCTTTATTGGAGTCAGTTGGGTTCTGACGAGGTGACCGTCATTTGTCTGGAAAAAATGAAGCTTTTTTTTTTTGCTTCATTGAAATATGATGGAATCTGCGATGGCGGCTGTGAAAAGAGCCGTATAGATTGAGGCCTCCTATCTCTAGACCTGAAAAGCACCTATCCAAAAATAACATGGAACATCGCAATGCCTGCAGTAGCCTGAGATTATCTCTTTGGTTGTGGCCTTCAAAGTAGTGAGCCTATGTGCAAACTTTGTGTGCATCTGTATTGCGCATTGTCACTGAGGTATTCTTGTCTAATGGCAATGCTTTATAGCACAGCAAGTATTGTACTATTGTTTGGATTCCTGGTATTCTGACTCTTGGATTATCCCTGACCTTGCTCCTGACGGCCGATTATTCCTCAGACATTATCTCCTGGCAATGATCCCGTCTGGTGTTGGTTCTGATGTATCTCTCTGGTTTGGATTCTGGCCTGATTTTGACTTAGCATTTGGATTTTGATCCGGTCCTGGTTTTGCCTGTTTGGTTTCTGTCTGACTAATCTTTTGCCCCACTAGGCTTAGGCCCCTGCACTTAGTCACGTTAAGGACCTTTGCCAGGTTGTGGGCCGCCATTAAGGGCGGATTGTGCAAGTAAATAGAGACAATGGGGTGAGTGGGGTACAGGGCTGCACTGTTCCCTACACAGCATAATAAAGGAGTTCTTAGAAAATATATATCAAATCGCCAATGAAATCCCGATTCCCTACGTATTTGTAGTTTGAATGTTGAAGACACAACCACAGATAAGACTTATCCATGAGACGCTATCCACTACAGCTTCAGTGAGACTTAAAGGCTATGTGCAACTTTGGGGGCAACTTTTATTTTTGCATTGTACTCATTTTGAGATAAAATAACTAAATCTCTAAAAGCTAAAATCATTTTTTAAATTGGACTTTAAAATATGGTGTCCTTATTTCTGTACAGTGCTGAGATGCTCTAGTTACGCCCTTTGGATTTTCTGTCTTTTCCGTCAGACCAGGAGCTGACGGACTCCTTATCTCTGCTCTCTGACTTCCTAAACACTCATTATAGCTCAGTCCTTATCTTACTGATTAGAATGTGCCTTAAATAAGTGTTTATGACCTTTAGGGGTAAGGGGGGGTCATTTATCATACTGAAATAAGCCTATATTAGGCGAATTTTAGACGCAGACCGTTGCACCGCAATCTGCGACTTCTCCCCGCTCACTCCTGGTCTCAAAAGTGGGCGTGGTGTGGGCGGGGAAGGAGACTGTCTGTCATTCATCATTTTCTACGCCTGGTTTAGGCGTACAAAATGGTATAAATGTAAGCCAGCAAGAAAGATGTCTTACATTCAGAAGAGGCGCTGGATGCGCCGAAGTTATGTAGAGGCTGACGCCTTTCATAACTTTAGCGATCCACCGCCAGAAAAGGGGCTTTATCGAGGTCTAAAACGCAGGTCTTAATAAATGAAAGGTTTATTAGATGACTGGCACAAAGTGAAAGTGAAAGTACCAGTCACACAGCTAGAAAACAGTTAACCCTTTGTGACACAACTGGTTAATATTTTTAATAAAGGCCAATTGAAAAAATGATTTTAGCTAAAAATGAGTAAAAAATGCAATCATAAAAGAATGCCTCTGAAGGTGTACATAGACATTAAACATACCCTTTCTTGGTATGGTTTTAAAATCCAAGAGAAAAAAAATCTTTGATCACATGAACGGCTTTGCTGTTTCCAATTGAAAACAATGGGAGGTGGATTCCGTGCAGATTTTGGCGAGGAATAAACATTGAAAATCTGCTGTTTGCCCATGCCCTAATGTTGAAGCCTTATTCTTGGGTCAATGGACATTTATAACATACGAAAAAAACAACAGGAAATCAACGACTGACACCTGAAGAGGAATATGTAGCATATACAAACACTGTAGCTCGAAATGTTGGCATTTTGCGTCTAGGAAGCCTAATTTCATAAATAATAGTAAAAAAGATATTTCTCAGCAGCTGTGAACATTAAAATAATAAAATAAATAAAATGAATTTGATCTATGACTTCAAAGACCATTTCTCATTCCTATATTGCAATCCTCGAGAATCCAAATATTGCTATTCACGATGTCCAGCCAAATTATAGGACACCAGCGCCTGCATATCATTTTATGGACTTTCTTCATAGACTCCATCTAAGTGGTTTACGACCCGTTGGGAGTTTGCAAATTCAAGGAAATGATGGCCAGCATTGTTCAGCTACCAGTAGAAAAAGAACTGCAAGCTGGATGACGTACAGAATGAAAGAAAACTAGCACTTCCGCCACAGACTTAAGGACTTAAAGAGCAACTTTCGGGAAGATTTTACTAGCACTGACCATACAGCAGAGAGCAGAAACACAGCGATATCACAGGGTAGCACCATCCAAATTGTCCTACTTCTTCAGTGTATGCTAGGGGTTACTGCCTAAGCCTATGGCCTACAGAGTAGCTACCTATAAGCGAGACAGTTTTCTTTCTTCTGAAGAGAGCTAATTTGAACACTTTTCCTAGACAGCATTCCCTGTAAGACTTCCCACACCAGTTGGACCTCCACAAGGATAACTGGGACTTTCAAAGCATTTAGGGCAGTGCTTGGAAAAATCATCGTTCAGTCCAAAACTGAACTCATATTCCCTGAGATGACAGCTAGACACTTTTGGTGATGCTTACCTAAAGTTGAAAAATCTCTAGACAGATCAAATCCAACTTGTAATTTATAATGGAAGTCATCTTGCTGTACAGGACTGTCATACCGCAGATGCAAAGCGGGAGAAATATGCCCTATTGACAAGAATAGCACTGCCGTCAAATGTGAATGTCTACGGCGAGAAAGCAAAGGATGATGCATTTGTTTGAAGAGCGTTACGGTAGTTGCGCCTACAAGATTTGGTACAGCTCTGAGAGATATATTTTTCTGAAAGGGTGAAGGAGGCATGGAGCTTGGTCCTAAGGTGGTCAAATAAAAGGCCTCTACACCCCATGTCGAGAGCCTATAAGACCTTCTATGCCTTCTTGCATGCCGGAGCTTGTAGAGGACCATAGGTTGCCTAAGCCTGACCCAAAGTCTCCTGTTTTATTACAACGTACAGTTTATTTGTGCACCTTCTTGTGTTTCCGAGGGGGTTTCCTGTGTCCGCATGTGTTTCATGTTTAGCTCGTTCATAGCAGAGCTTTATGAAATAGAATCGCCGCAGCACAAAGTCTACAGAATCAGTCTAATAAAAGAAACACTAATTTGTGCCAAGCTCGAATGGCAGTTTAGAATTTGCACTCTGAAGGCACCTAATGCCTTTGATCCTGTGTTTTCTCCAGAATTGTGAGATATTCTCCAGGGAGAATGCTCTTTTATTGAGCTCTGGATGTTCAAAGCTTATTACGGGAAGCCTTCCTCCTGCCTTTAAATCACCTTCTGTACAGCAGACACCACTGTATGGAACCATAGGTTTAACAGGAAAAAAAAATAAAGAAAAGAAAAGGGGGCCTTGTTCTGGGGTCCGTACATCATGCTTTACACGACTGCCAAGCTGACATATAGGGAGCCATTGAAACATCTGGAAATAGTTTGCACCTAGTTTGAGAAAGAAATAGCTGCATGAAATCCATAATTTGGGAGTTTATTGAATAGCTAGGATGAACGTCAACTGTTTGATAAGTTGCTTTCTTGCCCAGAACGGTTCACACGCATTTGATGAATCTGGTCTTCTTAGGTTACACCTGTTTGATTATGGCTTAATTTCCAAACTTTCAACGCTGAGTGGGATAGATTTACTAAAAGGCGACTGAGACGTATTTATAGGGTTATAGGAAGATATGGTTATACAGGAGATTGCAAATATATCACACCCAGCAGGAGAGCACTTTTCATACACACTTCGTTGTTTGTTCCTACGCACGAGGTTGCCATGCAAGCTGGTAAACCAGATGTCTCCTGTATTATTGTGATGTGTTCGATACATAACCTTTATTATAATCCATTACTCACCATAGATTTGCTGTCTTTAATTGGGGCTTGCTGAGAAAAATCCCATTTGCATCAGGCCACATGCAAACAAGCGTATTTTGGGTTACATTTCGCTTCTGTTTTGCAAGGAACCATAACTAGTATGTCACCATTTTTACACCAAACCTAAAAGAAACTGTATGCTTCACTGGAAAAAATATTACTGAACTGTTCTACCCTAGAGGCATAGCTTATAGGGGATAATAATTTCATACTATGATGTAGTACACAGCACCATATGATCCTATACCAGTGGTATAAGACCTGTGATTTTCCAGCTGTTGCAAAACTACAACTCCCAGCATGTATTCACTGTCTATACAATAAAAAGGGTTATCCAGGAATTGATGGCCTATCCTCAGGGCTGACTCCCGGCACCCCCATGATCAGATGTATGAAGAGACAGTGGCACTCCGTGAGTGAGTAGGCCTCTTCATAGGCCAGTCACATCACCATACATTGGTCATGTGGCCAAAGTGAATAGGACTGAGCTGCAATACCAAGCACAGCCTCTATACAATGTACAGCGCTGTGCTTGGTAAGCTGTGAGGAGGCAGCAGCACTCACCACAGTGCCAGTGAGCGCAGCGGCCTCTTCAAACAAATATCAGTGGGGGTGCCAGAACCCCCAAACCTGATATTCATAACCTATCCTAAGGATAAGTGCTGTACAGAATAGCACATCAATAAGTCATCAATATAAAATTCCCGGATAACTCATTATAGGGATTGTGCAACTTTAAACTTTTTTAACAGACCTCACAGAGTGGTCAGACCCATGGTAATGATCATACCTACCTGGCCTCCGCTGCTGGGTTCCGGCTACATTGCTCCACAACCGCCTCCACAGGTCTTGAGTCTCTCAGAATCAACATCCCGTTGATGGAGATCATGTGACTACTACAGCCAGTCACTGTCTGTAGCGGTGATCTGCCACCCATGCAGCATGTGACCCAGTGACGTACTGTCATCAGTATTAAACACTCGGAAAACCCATTTAAACCCTTGTAAGTCCATATAGCTGCTTGCTATGCTGGGACTTGTAGGTTCAAAATAGCTGGAGAGCCACGGGTTGGAGATGATGAATACAGAGACATGCTAGTTCTAACACAATCATGGGTAGCCATACCCTATGATCTAATATGTAAGATCGAGCATCTGAAGTAGCATTATATGTCACTAGCAATTTGAGGGACGCCTCAAGGGCTTATCAGTAGTAGTAGCAGAAGAGAAAAGCTTGACTGCTACCATGATGGTGTCACGGCAGCCTCTGCCAACCAAAGTCTCAAACTGATTATCAGCACGTCATGTTGTGCCAGAGCAGCCTGCAATTATACAATTACATTGATAGGAGCTTTCAGCAAGTGTTTATTTTGCCTGCCAATCATCGAGATAACTGGAAAACAAAAGATGGAACCGCCCAAACTAAAGAGTCTGTCATTCTACATCTTCCTCCATGTTCTATGAGTACCTTCCCGCTTCATGTATAGTCTTTATCTCTGAGCATGAAAACAGTTTCGATATTTTTATGGAATGGTTGGGATCTACCTATATAGTCTCTATTTTACAACAATACAAGGTATTTGGGTGATTTCAGTTCCATTTTTTCTTTTCAACTGTCTTTTTATTGATTTACAGTAGGTAACAGACAAACATTTTACATGTGCTATTAGGAGAATAACAATGTGGTCAAAGTGGCACATTAACGATGGGTCATGTGGTCTAAGAAGTCCAAAATGATTGGCATAGGGGGTGAAGACGAGACCGAAATAACTTTGAGTCGGTCATACATGTAAGCTTTCACTTTGACATATAACCATAAAAACTCCTTCTTTCCTTGACCATATATCAACTGAAGTCTCTAGTAATACTTCAGCTCTTATAGACACACACATGGCGAAAATAACAGACACAATACTTGTATTGCCAGGTTTTACTCACTGATTTTCAGAGCGTGATTTTGGGTCGGATCTCCCAATATAACCTCCCCCCTCCACACACACACACACCTTGATGTCCCATTTACCTATTGTGTTTTTTTATGTTTACTATGTTCATTTCCTTTTTTTTTAAAGCCAGTTTACGTAATTAACGTAATATAGATTGGATTTTGCTTGGATTTTGGATCACCAAATGAGTATCTGTTATTGAACCCTGTTAAAAGTTGTCCAACCATACTATGGTTAAAGAGACACAGAGGCAAAAAGGCGGCTGTGTTATGGGATAGAAAAAACAATAATATGTCCATACTTATATAATCCCAAAAATTCCAAAAATGTTGGGGCACAAAATGCAACGATCTTCAAATCTCATAGACCCATATTTTATTCACAGTACATACATCAGATGTAGAAAGTGAGACATTTTATCATATCATTAAAACACATTTAACTCATTTAGAACTTGATGGCAGCAACGCATCTCAAAACAGTTGGGACAGAGGCAACAAACAAAAGTAAGTGGCACTAATAAAAAACAGCCTGAGTGGTAATGTGCAACTAAACCACATGACTGGATATAACAAAAAGCAAGTTAGAGAGGCAGAAACTGTAAATATTTGCATCTAAACATTATCAATTTCAGAAAACTGTTCTTCAATGGAAAATTGCAAAAGCTTTGAATTTCCCAACATCTACAGTATATAATATCATCAAAAGATTCAGAAAATCTGGAGAAATCCATGTGGGCAAGGGACAGGCCAATGGTAATTACTAGATACTCGTGATCTACAGGCCCTCAGACGGCAATGCTTTAAAAACAGGCATGATTCTTTACTGGAAATCACTGCATGGGCTCAGGAACACTTCCAGAAACACAGTTCGCCATGCAATCCACAAATGCAAGTTGAAGCTGTATCATGTAAAGAAGAAGCCATGTCAGACACGACCCAGAAACGTCACTGTCTTCTCTGGGCCAAAGCTTATTTAAAATGAACTGATGCAAAATGGAAAACTGTGCTGTGGTCAGATTAATCAAAATTTGAAATTATTTTTGAAAACCACGGCTGCCATGTTCTGAGGGCTCAAGAGGAAAGGGACCATCCAGCTTGTTAGTGAATAGTTCAAAAGCCTGCATCTCTGATGGTATGAATTTGCATTAGGATCTATGGCATGGGCAGCTTACACATGTGGAAAAGCACTATCAATGCTGAACAGTGTATAGAGGTTTTAGCATAATATAAGCCCCCAATCCAACAAGGTATTTTTCAGAGAAGGGTTTGTATATTTCAGCAATGCTAAACCACATACTGCAACCACAACAACAGCATGGCTTCTCAGAAGAAGAGTCCAGGTTCTGAACTGCCTGAAGTCCAGACCTTTCACCAAAGAAAATATTTTGTGCATCATAAAACACAAAACTTTGGCAAAGAAGACACAGGACTGTTGAGCAGCTAGAATCCTACAAAAATGGGACAACATTCCTCTTCCAAAACATCAGCAAATTGGTCTCCTCACTTCCCAAACTGTTGTCAAAAGAAGAGGGGATGCTACACAATGGCCATGTCCCAACTTTTTTGAGATGTGTTGCCGCTATCAAGTTCTAAAAGAGTTAATTTTTTTCATGAAATTTCAAAATGTCTCACTTTAAAAATTCGATAAGCATCCTATGATCCATTGTAAATAAAATATGGGTCCATGAGATTTGCATTTCATTCTGTTTTTATCTATATTTACTTACATTTTACAAAGTGGCCCAACTTTTTGGGATTACCTGCCAGAATGTAAAAAAGGGTCCATATGGATGGTTTGTCCTTAGGCCCGGCCATCAATATCAGACCAATACCAGACGAGGTCTTGGCACACAGGACACCCAGATTGTCACACCCACTTCAAACAGCTGATCAGCAAGGGTTCTGTAGTTGGACCCCCACAAAACAAATATTGAGAACCTATCCTAAGGCAAGGTCATCAATATTTAATTCCAGAAGAAACCCTTTAAAATAAAGACGAAATATTGTTCCTTTTTCTGACCATGTTTTGAGATGTTCAGCAGTTTTGCAGGTCATGGTGTGAGGTTTACTCAAGATCACTTCAAGCTGGAGACAACCAATTACAAAATTCAGTCACACTTTTACATTTTCTGCAACAGTAATTCACTTTATGTACAATTATTTTGGCTGATTGAACACTCGTGCAGTAATTCACGTGTAATTACTCCATAGTGAACAAATCCCACCATCTCCTTCCTGCTGTGAACTTCAAACCACAGGTCAAAAATGCAGATGAAACAGATATAATCACCAAATATTCTCCCTGAAATATTAATGAGATTTTAATTTAGTGCTTTTTAAAACACATCTTTCATCGGCGACTCTTTATTGAATCATTATTTTATTTAAATAATTTTAATCACTTTAAAAAAAAAATCGAATGAAGTTTTTGGCTGTGTGTGAGTTATTGAACAGTGAATTGTCTTCTTGTTACATGTTACACTCCCAAGATTTATTTCCGGACTAATTTACCTTGATTATAATGCAGCTAATTTCCCATCTGCGATGTAGATCGTAAACGGAAATTATGTATCTATTTATTTGTTTAGAATTGAAAAGGCAGGTAAAGGAAGAACAATGATATAAAAAGGTTAAAGATAGGGCGTCAAATAGACATTTAAGGTTTGATGATGAAACTATAAAACCTAAAAAGCGAAAAAAGTCTAAAATAAACAGTAAACAAATAAATATCTGCCAACAAAGCCTTGCACCATTTATGAAATAAGTAATATTAAGGGATTAAAGGGACAGGATCACCTTGGATTATTGCAAATATTATATAGAAGATTCCAGGAGCTCATGTAAGGGTCTGTACAAGCATCAAGTTGTGTGCAACTCTAAAGTGACTCCCATCGAAGACTAGAACATATATATATATATATATATATATATATATATATATATATACACACAGTTTACTACGTGGTATGCTCTTTAGATGCCGAATTATGGAAGCATTCTAAGGAGCGGAGGTGTGCATAAAGACAAAAAAGCTCATGTTTCATTTTGTACATGAGGTTTTTACATTTGTTTTTTTTATGATAGTGATTTATAAGTGACACAAAAACTCCATGGTTGGTGCAAATATAGGAAATTCACTTCAGGCAATCCTTCATTCATCAAAAATTAGCAGATCACAGGGTGACCAATCCTTAGTACTCCCAGCAACCGGCTCATCAAATCAGTGGGCAACCCTGGCCAGAAAGTCTCCCTTCTGTCATGCACAGTGAGATATGCTCCTTGTTGCCAATCTTCGTCCAATATGAGGCAATGGTTCTTGTAAACCAGACAGCTTCCAATGTCTCCAAAGATTTTCTTTCGCTCTTGTAGAGTTACAACAGCCCCCCACCACCACCACTTCTTAAGATGATGGAAGATGCTTTGGCTACATGACATAACAAGTGTTCGTCACATCCATACTGACCTGGAAGCCTTGGTGCACACTATATATTTGGCATCAATCCTGTATGAGATCATCCTAGGTATTAGCTGCCTAGTAGCTCTTGGCATCACTCTTCCTGCTCTAATAAGGCCAATAATAAAGCAGAAGCGATATGTCTAGTCAAATGGAAAATCCCACTTGAATATTCACTAAGCCCCCCCTAAAGTATTGACTCATTTTAATATTGTGTCAGCTGTGAAGTCGTAGTCCAAAAAGATGACATACTTAACGTCTTACTTTCAAAAACAAACAAGACGCCAAGGATCACATCCAATTTGTTCCTTCGAGGACGTCCACTAATCAAGATTAAGAATGCAATAAACTAGTAGAAATATAACACGATGAGCCGTGGGGGAGATACAGAAGCTTCTGCAAGATCCAGAAATGATGAGGATGATAGGTCAATAACGTCTTTATTTTAATTTCTTCACATCCATGGCAAAAAGAGATTTCATTATACATCTTGGCTATTTCAGAAGGCTTCCTTACATCACGTCAGACTTTGTCTTTAAGCAGCAAATTATGTTAATCCTCCAGCAAGTGATATTGATTTTTATCCCTAACAATCGATCCTTAATTTGGGTTACATCATTGTCCGAGGCAGTTCCAGACATGATAGGTAAGAAGACCGCTCATTACCGAGTCTCCTATGTCCACTTTTCCATCTGTTAATGATCATTCGAAATGTAAGGAATGTGTTAATCACTTGTTAGGACGTTGTTATCCAGATGGCTGACCCACCTCAAACCTGGACATTAAGAGCTTCACCTGCTGGTGCATTCATTAGGGACCTTCACTGATCTGTTCACCATTAGTTATAGTTTTATGATTACGAGTGGTCATCTGCCCAGCTGCAATCCACTGCCTCCAACACAAAAGGTTTACCGGGCAGGAGACAGGATGTTTTGATTCTCCATAGAAATGGTTGGAAGAACCTCTTTAGCTTATAGGACAGTATAGGAAAGCTACCGTCATCATTATTTATGGTCCTGTAACCTACAGCATGGTCCCTCAAGGCCACTTGGCATGAACATGAGTAGGAACAGAGAAAAAGATGAATAGTTTTTGCTAAATGTTAGTCCCATGAAACACAAGCCTTCTTCTGTTCTCATGGTCTACCCTGCACTTCGTAGGACCTCCCAAGATAAGGAAAGGGAGTTGACAACTGCCCTGGGCTTTTTTTTGGTTCAGAAAATTGGTTGTCACCATTAACCTGACTAGATAGCTAAGCACATAAATTGCCAATAAACCAAGAATATCCACAATAATTCTGCTCCTCTATTAGCCAGAGTAGTCCCAGTTTGTCTGTGTATGATGGCAATTGATCATTGGAGTCTTGTAAAGCTGGACATACATTAATAAATTGCCAAACATGTACTGTATGATAGCTAGGGATGGGGTGGGGGACTCCACTTGGGCCTCCATTGATCAAAAAAACACTTAGGCCTGTGATTTGCAAAGACAGCAGATGGTGCCCACATATAGGAGAAGATGCCCTTTATGTCTTGAGTAGGACTACCCATTTATTGCAACTAATATTAGGTTTATCCTAACTCAATTAATTAATATAATAATTTATAGCAGCTCGACACTGAAGCATAATGTATCACTGAGGTACTTTAAATGAAAATTATCACCCATATTTTTCCTAATTAAAACAGGATACTGATGCTTTTTTTATACTCTCCCCGGTCAACCAAGTGCGCTGCCTTGGAGTGACCTTGGATTCTATCCTCTCCTTCCGGCCACACATCCAAGCCCTTTCCACCACCTGCCGCCTCCGATTCAAAAGCATCTCCCGCATCCACGCTTTCCTCAACTCTAAATCTGTAAAAATGCTTGTACATGCCCTCATCATTTCCCGCCTAGACTACTGCAACATTCTCCTCTGTGGCCTCCCATCTAGCTCTCTCGCATCCCTCCAATTTATCCTCAACTCTGCTGCCCGACTAATCCACCTCTCACCCTGTTACTCCTCTGCCAATCCCTGCACTGGCTCCCCATTGCCCAGCGAATTCAGTTTAAAATACTAACCAATACATACAAGGCCGTCCACAACCTGTCCCCTCCATACATCTTTGAGCTACTTTCCCAATACATCCCCACACGGAATCTCCGATCCTCACAGGGCCTCCTTCTCTCCTCTCCTCTTATCACCTCTTCCCACACTCGCCTCCAAGATTTTTACTGTGCATTCCCCACACTCTGGAATCGCTACCCCAACATATTAGACTCTCACCTACAGTGGAATCCTTTAAAAGAAACCTGAAAACCCACCTCTTCAGACAAGCCTACAACCAGTGACCCCACTGCCTCTATACCGCCATGACCAGCTTCACCCTCACCTACTGTCTCCTTCCCCCATACCATGTAGATTGTAAGCCCTCGCGGGCAGGGCCCTCTCTACCTCTGTACCAGTCTGTAACTCGTCTTGTTCATGCTTAGTGCAATTGCCTGTATTATGTATGTGCACCGCTAATCATATAGCGTACAGCGCTATGGAATGAATGGTGCTCTAATAATAAATAATAATATCCTTTTATTATCTGATTGCAGATTTTTTTTTTTTGTGGTGGCATCCATAGAAATATAATTTACAGCAGTCATATGGACTAGAATAACCTACAGCCTGGAGATGACTCATTGACCTCTATGGGAGACAGTTGTAGGCATGCTGTGTGACCTGTACAAAGGTCATTGTGCAGGGAGGGGGTGAACTGCGTTCATCATCTATTGTCAATGGTGAATCCAGTATTTTATATAGTGTTTAACTGCCATTGTAATCTTGCCCGTGATGAAAATTAGATGATTGCTGAAAAGTGATCTCTACAGAACAGGGAGTGTCAGCTTATTACGAGGCTCAGTAGCCAAAGCAAGAGTTCAGGGTTCTGTTTTAATAAAATGACTGGAAAATTGTGTGGCATATCAATAGGATATGTCCATATCCCACCACTGTGGCCTGCTCCTATCTCAAGCACGGGGCACCAAAGTGACTGAACATCACAATGAACATGCGGGATGTCCTCTCCATTCACTGCTTTGGGATTTCTAAAAACAGACAAACCCAGTGCACTTGAATATTTTGAGAAGTCCTTTAGCAGTGAATACAGGACACTGCACAAGGCATGGTCATCCTTCCATTGACCGCCAGTGGAGTTCCAAAAAGATAGGACTCTGCTATTTTCAGAAGTCCTACAGAAGTGAATGAAGAAAGCAAGGCATGCGTCGCCTACTACCTATTTACACTGGGGCCCGGTTCTAGGGAAAATAGCAGGTCCCAGAGGTGGCACCAGCACCTACTGGACATCCATAGCATCTACAATCAATATGCCGTAAAAGTTCTGATGGGAATACATATTTAATATAAAAACTTGATTTAAGCAACAGGTCATTTTCTGTATTACATGTACAACACAGAACGGATGGCTGGAGACGTCTCCTTACGGAATCAATAGGCGCAGCATACGAAGGGGTTAAAGTAAACAAGATGTATATATTGAAAATTCATCACGTTGGTAGCTGCTCATTTAACGTATTTACACGAATTCACAGGCAGATGGTGATTAATGCATTATCATAAAAATGAAATGCGTTAACACTTGAGCAGTCGTTTTCTCTCTCCCCTCCATCATTAAGTGATCAGTAGGTGCTAAAAACAATAATCCTGTATATAAGGAATGTGCATTTGATGAGGCAGGGATCAGGGTGGGATTGCTGAGTGCGGAGCGAGCGTGCCGCACCTGTGTGGCTTCATGTACTTTGATGTTTTCAAGGTGCACAAAATGATCTGGAAAATAATATTTGGCACATGTATTTTTATGGGCATTGCAATTCATATGTTAACAATATGTACCAGAATGTATGTTGAGGGGGAGAAGTGATGGAAATTGTGTAATTTTAGATCTGCTTGTAATGTAAAGCAGGTTTGATGTATTTATGGACATTACTGGGAATGATTCCCCTTTGCAGATGGCAAAAAAGGGAATATTTTAATATCTAAAGCCTGTGTGGTAGTGAGCTGCATAAGGTTTTAACACAGGATACCGTACCAGTACGTACTGGAAAGAGCGTACCTGACTTGTATGAATGGATCTAGGGACCAACGGATAAGGCTACTTTCACACTTGCGGTAGCAGGGTCCGGCAGGCTGTTCCAGCGGGGGAACAGCCCACCGTGCCGCCTGAAGTCCGCTCCAGGCCCCTTTCACTATAATGGGGGTGAGCCGGAGGTAAACATGCCAAGAGGCGGTCGGACAAAAACTACAGCATTCTGCGGTTTTTATCAGGCCGCCTCTCGGCTTATTTGCCGTGCTGCAGCCGGACATCTGGCACGCTCCTATTATAGTGAATGGGGCCAGAGTGGACTTCAGGTGGCACAGTGGGCTAGCTTTACCACGGATTTGGCAGGCTGTTCCACTGCCGGAACAGCCTGTCGGACCCTGCTACTGCAAGTGTGAAAGTAGACTAAGAAACTGATGTCATAATATTCCTAGACCTGTGCATACAGCATAGAGATGGCACTAACAAAAAAATGAAGATAAAGCTCTTCTCCTGTTCCTTTATGTTACGCAGTGGATGTACACCCACTGTGTCACTTTGGATGTACACCCACTGTGTCACTTCAACAGAATTGCCTTGATGCTACTTCCAAGGGTGTTATCTAAGTGGCCCCCCTGAGGGTTATTCACCCTTTCCCCTCTGTACAGGGATCTGGACTGCGTGGCAGGGGAACCACCAGGTTGCTCTCAGAGTAGTGTCAGTTCTAGTGACTGCTGACTCACGGGGGTGAAGAGACACTGGTGCAGAACACTGAAGGGTCGCACAAAACCATAGTCAGGGAAGAGGCTGAAGTCAGGGCACACTAAGTACATGCAATCTAATAAACAGTCCAAGATAAGGGAAGGCAGCTCAAGGTCAAAATGGAGATCAGGCAGAGGTCAGGTCATGAAGGGTCAAATCCAGGGAAAAGGCAGTAGTCAGTATACAGGCAGACGAGTGACGAAAAGCAGACTGTGCAGGACACTAGTGAACTAGAACCTATTGTTCAGGCACCTTCTCAGGGGACGGTGCCTTCAGTACCCCAAAATGGCCAGCCACTGGCTGTAAAGATTAATTTGAGTATGCTGCCTCTTTAAGGGTCAGAGGATGCATGCCTGCAGGGAAGGACAGAGTTACTCCGGAGGTCGAGTCCACCGGGAAGGGGGATTTGAGAGGCCTGCTGGCTCGCGTAGCCAAATTCTGGAGAGGTTGAGCAGAGCAGTTGTGGCCATAGGCTGCCTCTGTAACACCCTATCTAAGAGCCCATTGCTTGTTCGGTCATCCAATTTCCATTCCTTTTAAGAGATTAGGACTTGGATAATAAAATAGGGGCTAATCAGACTTAGACCCCACTGAAATCTTGGGCTCCATAGCCGCTCACCAACCAATAGCAGTCCGCTCACCAACCAATAGCAGTCCATTGGTGTGTTGACTAAAATAATGTTAAGTCAAAGACGACCTGTCTGCTCCCATGACCCAATAATTCCTATGGCAGACCTGCTACACTGCAATACTTTACCTAAAGTCGTTGTGTGGCCGTACCCTAAAGTTTGGTTTTGTCATAAAAATTTTACAAACCTTTCACTGAAACGCTGAGTATTTCAGGAATACTGGAGCGGTTATAAATACATAATCCATTTGTTTTTATGTAAATTATGAAAAAAAATTCACACAGGGCTTGAATCTAGATCCTGCGAGTAACGTAAAACCAGTAGAGAAAGAAGACATGGGATTATACCTACCACTGGGCTTTGGTGTTGTCACATAGACATAATCATTCAGTATGAAGCACTTGACATAATGAGAGTTTAACAACAAAAGAGCTGCATTTCCACTTTCACCGTGATTTTATAAAGCTCTCAGACATAATTTATACCATGCTGTTATATCTCACATTCCAGGTCTTGTTATATTCTTACAGTGATGATGTCATCAGTCATGTGATAAACACCAAATCACTGAAACAATTCAGAAGATGATAATTTTTGTTCTACTCAATCAGTACAGATTCTAAAGACCTCTATGGAACTGGAGGACGATGCGGGTACAAAGGACGACTCGTGCTTCTTTAGTGATGTCCTATTACAGCCCCATACGAAACTGAGCCATAAAGCAGCCTGATCCTAGATTGTTTCAGGACCCTCTGACACATAATGTTAGTCACAGTGCTGATGATTTTTGATATCTCTGTATATTGAGGTTCTGTTTTACAGTGAGCACCATGTCAGTCTCTGGTACACTAGCACTCGGGCACATGTCGCTAGACACATAGGGCGCTATAAGTCACATGGTGACAATCCTTATCAAGTCGGAAGCCTTCGTTCTTTATGACAGATACCACGGGGTTATGTTTCTTTTTTTTTTACAGCTTATTTCAGCCTTCTGATTGCCTGCCTGTCCGCTGCTTGGAATTTCAAATGAAAGTCGTGAAATCCACTGAATCTAAATCAGCTGCAAACTGGCCGGAAAATAAACAGGTGATTTTCAATTTCTGCCTGAGAAGGGGAGGAAGATGTTTTCCCTTTTCCCGCAAGATGCCGACTGATGAAATGTTTGATGCATGGATCAGATGGTACATATCTATCTATCTATCTCTATATCCATCTCATATATATATATATCTATCTACTGTATCTATCTACAGGTGAAACACGAAAAATTAGAATATCGTGCAAAAGTTGATTTTTTTCAGTAATGCAACTTAAAAGGTGAAACTAATATATGAGATAGACTCATTACATACAAGCTAGATATCTTAAGCCTTTATTTGTTATAATTTGGATGATTATGGCTTACAGCTTATGAAAACCACAAATTCACAATCTCCGAAAATTAGAATATTACATGAAATCTGTAAAAAAAGGATGTTAAATAGAAAAAAAGTCTAATCATGCATATGTACTCAGTCCTTGGTTTGGGCCCCTCAGTGCGGGGTGGCACGGATGCTATCAGCCTATGGCACTGCTGAGGTGTTAGTGAAGACCAGGACGCTTCAGCCTTCAGCTCTTCTGCATTGTTTGGTCTCATGTCTCTCATCTCTTGGCAATGCCCCCTATATTCTCTATGGGGTTCAGGGCAGGCGAGTTTATTGCCCAATCAAGCACAGTAATCTCATGGTCATTGAACCCAGTTTTGGTACTTCTGGCAGTGTGGGCAGGTGCCAAGACCTGCTGGAAAATAAAGTCACCATCTCCACAGTGTGGGGGAAATTACTATATGGGGGCAGTGTGGGGGAAATTACTATATGGGGGCAGTGTGGGGGAAATTACTATATGGGGGGCAGTGTGGGGATATTACTATATGGGGCAGTGTGGGGGATATTACTATATGGGGGCAGTGTGGGGAAATTACTATATGGGGGCAGTGTGGGGGAAATTACTATATGGGGGCAGTGTGGTGGAAATTACTATATGGGGCAGTGTGGGGGAAATTACTATATGGGGGCAGTGTGGGGGAAATTACTATATGGGGGCAGTGTGGGGGAAATTACTATATGGGGGCAGTGGGGGGGAAATTACTATATGGGGGCAGTGTGGTGGAAATTACTATATGGGGCAGTGTGGGGGAAATTACTATATGGGGGCAGTGTGGTGGAAGTTACTATATGGGGGCAGTGTGGGTGAAATTACTATATGGCGGCAGGGTGGTCGGAAATTACTATATGGCGGCAGGGTGGTCGGAAATTACTATATGGGGCAGTGTGGGGATATTACTATATGGGGCAGTGTGGGGAAATTACTATATGGGGGCAGTGTGGGGAAATTACTATATGGGGGCAGTGTGGGGAAATTACTATATGGGGGCAGTGTGGGAAATTACTATATGGGGGCAGTGTGGGGAAGTTATTATATGGGGGCAGTGTGGGTGAAATTACTATATGGCGGCAGGGTGGTCGGAAATTACTATATGGCGGCAGTGTGGGGGATATTACTATATGGGGCAGTGTGGGGGATATTACTATATGGGGCAGTGTGGGGGAAATTACTATATGGGGGCAGTGTGGGGAAATTACTATATGGGGGCAGTGTGGTGGAAGTTACTATATGGGGGCAGTGTGGGTGAAATTACTATATGGCGGCAGGGTGGTCGGAAATTACTATATGGCGGCAGTGTGGGGGATATTACTATATGGGGCAGTGTGGGGGATATTACTATATGGGGCAGTGTGGGGAAATTACTATATGGGGGCAGTGTGGGGAAATTACTATATGGGGGCAGTGTGGGGATATTACTATATGGGGGCAGTGTGGGGAAATTACTATATGGGGAAAGTGTGGGGAAATTACTATATGAAGCAGTGTGGGGAAAATTACTATATGGGGGCAGTGTGGGGAAATTACTATATGGGGCAGTGTGTGGGAAATTACTATATGGGGGCAGTGTGGGAAATTACTATATGGGGGCAGTGTGGGGGAAATTACTATATGGGGGCAGTGTAGGGGAAATTACTATATGGGGGCAGTGTGGGGAAATTACTATATGGGGCAGAGTGGGGGAAATGACTATATGGGGCAGTGTGGGGAAATGACTATATGGGGCAGTGTGGGGAAATTACTATATGGGGCAGTGGGGAAATTACTATATGGGGCAGTGTGGGAAATTACTATATGGGGCAGAGTGGGGGAAATTACTATATGGGGCAGTGTGGGGAAATTACTATATGGGGGCAGTGTGGGGGAAATTACTATATGGGGGCAGTGTGGGGGAAATTACTATATGGGCAGTGGGGAAACTATATGTGGGGAGATATTACTATATGGGGGCAGTGTGGGGATATTACTATATGGGGCAGTGTGGGATATTACTATAGGGGCAGTGTGGGGAAATTACTATATGGGGGCAGTGTGGGGAAATTACTATATGGGGGCAGTGTGGGGGAAATTACTATATGGGGGCAGTGTGGGGGAAATTACTATATGGGGACAGTGTAGGGGAAATTACTATATGGGGGCAGTGTGGGGAAATTACTATATGGGGGCAGTGTGGGGATATTACTATATGGGGGCAGTGTGGGGGAAATTACTATATGGGGCAGTGTGGGATAAATTACTATATGGGGCAGTGTAGGGGAAATTACTATATGGGGGCAGTGTGGGGGAAATTACTATATGGGGGCAGTGTGGGAGAAATTACTATATGGGGCAGTGTGGGGGAAATTACTATATGGGGGCAGTGTGGGGTAAATTATTATATGGGGGCAGTGTGGGGGAAATTACTATATGGGGCAGTGTGGGGTAAATTATTATATGGGGGTAGTGTGGGGGAAATTACTATATGGGGGCAGTGTGGGGTAAATTATTATATGGGGGTAGTGTGGGGGTGTTGCTCTTAGGGGACTTTATTCTATACAGGGATTATTACCTGGAGCACAATATAGGGTGTTAATATTACTGTGGGCACTCTAGGGGACATTATAACTACTGTGGAAACCTTTTGGAAAATTTATCAAACTGGTGTAAAGTAGACCTGGCTTAGTTGTCCATAGCAACATATTCCACCTTTGATTTTTGACAGCTCCTCTGGAAAATGAAAGGGGGAATCTGATTGGTTGCTATGGGCAACTAAGCCAGTTCTACTTTACACCAGTTTGATAAATGACCCCAATTATGAGAAATCTAACGTGTCTGTGTAACAAACTCTGTAGAGACGAGATGCGGCTGAAAGAATTAGTCATGGCGGTCTGGGTCAAACGGAGGAGAAGAGGAAAGAGAAGGTCTACATGACAGGAGAAGTCCCTGGATGTAAGAGGTATGTGGTGCTGTATCCTCACTACTGTGACCTGCGTCTTATCTTCTCCTCCAAATCTTTTTTATCATAATGTATTTTAAATTTGCTAACTAAAATTTTAAATTTGTCACCTGCAGTCCTATGTAACGGCCCAGATAACAGTGATAACTTTCTGTGTGCAGATAATCTTGTACATGGTCGCTCCAGTCCTATGTAACACCCCACATAACACAATAGTTCACTGTGTTATGTGGGGTGTTACATAGGACTGCAGGTAACATCTATGATATCTGTACTCAGAGAGTTATGAGATGGTGGGGGTTCGACACTTGGCACGACCGCCAATCAGCTGTTTGAGGAAACCGCGATGTCCCAGTGAGCGCCGCAGCCTCTTTGCTCCTTACCAAGCACAGCGCTGTCCATTTCATAGCCAGTGCTCGGTATTGCAGCTCAGACCCAATCACTCAGATGGGACAGAGCTGCACCCTGGCCACGTAAACGATGAATGTTATGTCATATGGCCGAGGAAGAGACTGTGACGCTCACGAAGCACCGCAGCCTCTTCATATAGAAAAAACGTAAACTAAAATGGAGGGAGGGGCCCGAGTTGGGTAGACAGCCCCCGGGCCTATCGTGCACTTAATCCGCCCCTGATCTCATATCTATCTATCTATCTATCTATCTATCTCATATCTATCTATCTCATATCTATCTATCTATCTATCTATCTATCTATCTCATATCTATCTATCTATCTATCTATCTATCTATCTATCTCATATCTATCTATCTATCTATCTATCTCATATCTATCTATCTATCTATCTATCTATCTCATATCTATCTATCTATCTATCTATCTATCTATCTATCTCCTATCTATCTATCTATCTATCTATCTATCTATCACATGTCTATCTATCTATCTATCTATCTCATATCTATCTATCTATCTATCTCATGTCTATCTATCTATCTATCTCATGTCTATCTATCTATCTATCTATCTCATATCTATCTATCTTTCTTATATCTATCTATCGTCCATTTATCTAACTTTCTAATATCTATTTATTTGCCTGTTTCTACTTTCATTAAAGCAAAATCCCTCCTGCTTGCAAATGAAGAGATTAAGGGGAATTATTTACATAGAGAACTGCAGATAACAGAGCAGGCTTTGATAAAGGGGTGAAGACAAGCATTTCCCATATTACAGAATATGATTAAATAGGCTACATGAGTGTCGAAGTGTTTCTCTTCTTGTGGCCCGTCTATTAGCCAGAGTGGGGAACTGTCCAAAAAACAGAAGCATTGGCAGACGTGGTTTTTCCGTGGATTAACTGGTCACATTGTCATTTGAATGGTGGCTGCCCCAGAAACATAATGCTTCCCGTAGGTTCCCCAAATGATAACGGCCAATTGCCAGTGGATTCTGAACCTTAACTTTAGACATCACCTTTAAGCATTCAGCCTTACTGCCTCATAGAGCACCTCCTTATCCACAAACGACCGTATACTTTAAAATGTGTTATATATAATTGTAATAACATAAAATATATATCCCGTCGATAACCCCTGCTTCGTCACTTCACAGGAAAAAGCACAAGAAGAAAAGGTAGCTACATTACCGTTAATGAAAGTCTGCTGATCTTCAGGCCGAACCAGAGGTGCTGACGCAAGTCGGAGAAGGTCTGGCTGAGAACATCTATTTGTCTTATACTCTTAGACGTCAGTGGACAGATGAATAGTCGGCTGAAGACACAAGGGACAATTCCTGAAAAAGACCAAAAATAATGCTGTTGACCTGTATATAAAGAGCTTGACACGTTATATAACCTGTACACCTGTATTCAGTATATTTCAATATCAGTGCTAGATTTCAAGTTTTTCTGTTCCTGGTATTCATCGGAAAGATCTACATATGTAGATAATTATAAATTATGAAGAAGGAAATATTGAACCGATTCTAATTTATAATAGTTTGTGAAACGGAGGGGGTGAGGGAGCGACTAAGGCTGGGCGCCAGGAGTGCACAGGGTCATAGCAACCAATGACGCTGTGCACTCCGGGTGTCAGGAGGTGGGCAGGCTGGGCTTTCACGGACCGTGCGTGACCCGGTCTAAGGGGAGAGATGGCACAAGGGGAAGAGAGACGATGGCACAAGGGGGAGAGATAATGGCGCAAAGGGGGAGAGATGAGGGCAAAAGAGGGAGTGGAGCTGATGGCACTGGGTGGGGAGAGCTGAAGGCAACGGGTGGGGGAGAGCTGAAGGCACTGGGGGAACGGAGCTGATGGTATTGGGTGGAACTGATGCACTTGGGCTGATCGCACAGTTGGGGTCTTTTTATAAAGGAAAACAGTCTATTAATTCATTTTTTTTAATTAGAGTACTCGATTAATCGTAAAAATAATCAGTAGAATACTTGATTGCTAAAATAATCATTAGCTGCAGCCCTAACTCTGTACATACATTACTTATCCTGAACTGATCCTGAGTTACATCCTGTATTATACTCCAGAGCTTCACTCACTATTCTGCTGGTGCAGTCACTGTGTACATACATTACTTATCCTGTACTGATCCTGAGTTACATCCTGTATTATACTCCAGAGCTGCACTCACTATTCTGCTGGTGGAGTCACTGTGTACATACATTACATTACTTATCCTGTACTGATCCTGAGTTACATCCTGTATTATACTCCAGAGCTGCACTCACTATTCTGCTGGTGGAGTCACTGTGTACATACATTACTTATCCTGAACTGATCCTGAGTTACATCCTGTATTATACTCCAGAGCTTCACTCACTATTCTGCTGGTGCAGTCACTGTGTACATACATTACTTATCCTGTACTGATCCTGAGTTACATCCTGTATTATACTCCAGAGCTGCACTCACTATTCTGCTGGTGCAGTCACTGTGTACATACATTACTTATCCTGAACTGATCCTGAGTTACATCCTGTATTATACTCCAGAGCTGCACTCACTATTCTGCTGGTGCAGTCACTGTGTACATACATTACTTATCCTGTACTGATCCTGAGTTACATCCTGTATTATACTCCAGAGCTGCACTCACTATTCTGCTGGTGCAGTCACTGTGTACATACATTACATTACTTATCCTGAACTGATCCTGAGTTACATCCTGTATTATACTCCAGAGCTTCACTCACTATTCTGCTGGTGCAGTCACTGTGTACATACATTACTTATCCTGTACTGATTCTGAGTTACATCCTGTATTATACTCCAGAGCTGCACTCACTATTCTGCTGGTGCAGTCACTGTGTACATACATTACTTATCCTGAACTGATCCTGAGTTACATCCTGTATTATACTCCAGAGCTTCACTCACTATTCTGCTGGTGGAGTCACTGTGTACATACATTACTTATTCTGTACTGATCCTGAGTTACATCCTGTATTATACTCCAGAGCTGCACTCACTATTCTGCTGGTGCAGTCACTGCGTACATACATTACATTACTTATCCTGTACTGATCCTGAGTTACATCCTGTATTATACTCCAGAGCTGCACTCACTATTCTGCTGGTGCAGTCACTGTGTACATATATTACTTATCCTGTACTGATCCTGAGTTACATCCTGTATTATACTCCAGAGCTCCAATCACTATTCTGCTGCTGCAGTCATTATGTACCTACATTGCTTATGCTGTACTGATCCTGAGTTACATCCTGTATTATACTCCAGTGCTGCACTCACTATTCTGCTGGTGGAGTCACTGTGTACATATATTACTTATCCTGTACTGATCCTGAGTTACATCCTGTATTATACTCCAGAGCTGCACTCACTATTCTGCTGGTGCAGTCACTGTGTACATACATTACTTATTCTGCACTGATCCTGAGTTACATCCTGTATTATACTCCAGAGCTGCACTCACTATTCTGCTGGTGGAGTCACTGTGTACATACATTACATTACTTATCCTGTACTGATCCGGAGTTACATCCTGTATTATACTCCAGAGCTGCACTCACTATTCTGCTGGTGGAGTCATTGTGTACATACATTACATTACTTATCCTGTACTCATCGTGAGATACATTCTGACTTCACAGCAGTACTCACAGTTCTGCTGGTGAAATCACTACGTCTACATTGTACAGTACTGTAGTGAAATACAGCCTCTTTTACCATATGCAGGAGGAATTAAAGGGCTGCCTAGCTGCTTATAGACACCTGAAGTAAAAGTCAATTTACTATACAACCAACCAAATTTAATCAAGAGTGCACCCCTAAAGAGCACCCACCAATAATCACTTACCTATGGTACATTAATTCATACATCTTTTAATCAAGAAAAAGAGGGGGAGAAAAATCCTGCTTCTTTCTGAATATGCAAAACCCCACAAAGTCAGGTCAAGGATTTAAGCTGGACAAATGTAACAGAACCTTGGAGTTTGGGCGGCTGAAAACCCTTCGCTTTCTTTCTATCTTTTAAGTACCTCTGCTTAATAAAAGCCATCAAATATTATTGGGAAATATTACAATTTTTTTAACCGCACTAAAGAATTAAACCAGGAGCAAAAGGGAGAGCGAGAGAGTGAGGAGAAGAGACAGAGAGAGTCAGGTTAAGCTCAAAGACACAGAGAGAGAGAGAGAAATGGACCAGATTATACAAAATTAAAAAGCAAATTCAAGCGGACAATTTGTGCTGAGTGATTGCAAGCAATTACAGGCCAGCTTTTCTGGGAGGAAGGGTGCATTATTTCAGCTTAAAAGGAGACTTTCTTCATTCCTGATCAGCTTCTCCTGCCATTCTCTTTTATTCTTGGCTATCAATTTAAGAAAAATAAATAAATAAATCTTTACATTTTCAAACCCGGTTGAATGAAACCCTCCGGCTACTGAGTAGGATTTAAACTTCTCGTCCGCTCCTTCCCCGGCCCCTGAAAAACCAATTTGCCTCATAAAAAAGCAAAACACACACACACAGCACAGGGCATGTTTCTTTTAGAGATTTTTTTTTTCTGCAATCACACTGTAATTGTCAGGCAGAGGACAGCTTTGATGTGAGGAATTATTGTGATTATGGTTACTAATGTTGGACTATGGATATCACATCTAGGGTATAGGAGAAATACATCAAGGCGGTATTTGGGAAAATGGCACCTTAAATGTATCCCATGTGTTACCCATGCAGAAGCGAAGGTAATTGCACATTATAGAGAGGTCTTCAAGGTCAATTCATATATGAAGCCTCCAGACAGCAAAGTCGCCCGTGTTATTTTTTATTTTATTTGCACTAAGAGCTGTGTGCATTTTATACTTAAAGGGGTTGTCCATATCCCTATCTTCACCCCTCCAGCCCCCTTGATATGAGCATCGGAGCATTTCATGCTCCGATGCTCTCCTTTGTCCTGAGTTGAATTGCGCAGGGTAAAAACATTTTTTGGCGATCCAGTGATATACCGGGCTCTCCACGGGGACTGCTAGGTGGAGGTTTACGCCTAGCAGTGAGCCGGTGACGTCACCGGCACTAATGGGCAGGCTTTAGCGCCTGTGAAATGGCTAGGGCAGCTCTAAAGCCCACCCATCAGAGTCGGTAACATCACCAGGAACACTGCTAGGAGGAAGCCTCTGCCTAGCAGTGCAATAATATAAACAAAAAAGCCCTTGTCCTGAAATGCTCCAATGCTCATATCAGGGGGGCCGGAGGGGTGAAGATGTCCTGGTCCTGGACTCTTTAGAGTGGTTTTCCTATAAATAATGTAAAACATGAAAATCGGGATTGATATAGTACACATCAGTCTCTTTATAACAAACTAAGAACCAGTCCTGTACCTCACATGGATCCAGAGATCTCGCCATTCATTGCTCCAATTGCTCTGATAGATTTATTTCAAGCTGGCAGCTCAGCGGACATGCACTTTCTCAGGGGGTGTGTCCTTTCTGCTGTAGCTGGTGGAAGTTAAAGGATGGAACTGAGCATGTGTATCCACCTCAGTGAGCTGGACAGAGAAGTTAGAAAAAGAGCAAACAGCAGGAGGCGCTGTACAGATGGATTTCAGTGAATAACTCACTGGCTATACTAACTGTTTAATTAAATGCAATTACAAAAGTATTGAAGTATTTGGAAGATGTAGAATATTTTTTGTGGGACAAACCCTTTACTCCTTGTTCACATTGTGGCAAATTCTGTTTGTATTATTACCTGTTTTGATTGCAAGCTGGTAGGTGGCATGCAGATATGAAGCTGCTAGTACTCTGTGGGCTGCTCTATGGCTCTTCCATTTGGCACCACATTAGGCCTTATGCACACAAACGTATGTATTTTGCAGTCCGCAAAAAAAGGGATCCACAAAAAATACGGATGACATCCCATTAACCCCCATATCCATATGTCATGCTGTGCAAACGGAAATAAGACACTAAAGTATATGCTTTAAATTTTTTGTGCTATTAGCTCTTAAAGGGGTCGTCCCACGGAAAATATTCTACAGTCAACCCAGCACCTGGATCTGAAGACTTTTGTAACTGCTCACTGAGAAGGCCGCACATGCTCACTTTCATCTTTCAACTGCCTCCTGAGTTCTGATAGGGGGAGCATAGACACCCCCCCGAGCTGCAGCAGAAAAGACACGCCCCTTGAGCTGCCAGCTTGATAGACATCTAGCAGAGCAATGAATGTGGAGATCTCTGGATCCATGTGAGCTGCAGGGCTGATTCTAGCTTTGTTAGAAAGGTATTGTTGTGTACTATATTATGTACGATTTTCATTGTTTACATTATAGAATAAGTCATTTAATGAGTTGATGTTTTTTTCACACTGTTTCAGGTATTGCTGTGGTGCTAATTCTTCAGCAATATTTTTGCCATCAAAATTACTTTAAAATGGGTTATCCCACGAAATAAAAATATCTGGAGTAATGTACACCACTATTTTAACTATATCAATGCAAAAAACACTGCTTTCCAGTGTGATTTTCATGATTTGTAGTTAGGGTTTTTTAACTCACCTCTCTGCCGCTCTAGTCTCTTCCCTTTCTGTGGATGGGCAGCAGCTCCTCATAATGTGACAGTTAAAGGGAACCTGTCATCAACTTTATGCTGCCCAGACTAACGGCAGCATAAAGTAGAGTCAGGTGAGTTGATTTCAGCCGTCGGTCATTTAAAAGTTAAAAGTAAGTGGTTACCGAGAACCAACATCATCATTGAAGACCGGGCCTGGAAAAGAGTCACAGCCTCCTGAGAAGAGTCCTGGTTATTCATGGATTCCTGCTCTCCCCCCCACCTGCTGATGACTGACAGGCTTCTACCGAGTTTTCTCCCTTTCTCTCTAGGAGAGAACTGCCAATCATCAGCAGACGGGCGGGAGATTATAATAACCAGGACTCTTCTCAGGTTGATTTGACTCTTTTCCAGGCCTGGACTGCAATGATTATGATGCTGATTCTCAGCAACCACTTACTTTTAGCTCATGAGTGACACACCGCTGAAATCAGCATTTCTGTCACTATTTTATGCTGCCCTTAGTGAGGTCAGCAGAAAGTTGATGACAGGTTCCCTTTAAGCACCTGCACCTCCCAGGAGTACAATGCAGTCAGCTCTTGCTAACCCTTTCCTCCGCTGCGCACACAGCCCCAGTGATTCCACTAATTAATAGTACGATGGCACATAATACTACCCTATCCCTAACCTGCTTCTCCACTGTACAGAGAGACATATAGCTACATGTTTTCATGAATTTAGAAGTAGGGATGAATGAACGAAAGGTGTCTGGTGCACTTCACCTGCGTCACTATGAGATTACTACACTGGCAATGAGAGAAGGAAGCGAGCAGAGAAGCTACTGAATGCAGGGGAAGGTGGACCAGAAGGATGGACAACAGGGGCCGCTACCAGAGAGGCAAATGGAATGTATGTAGAAACCTAACAATATTTTTATTGCAAGTATATTGCAGTAGAACTTCATTTGAAATGTCCTATTCAGTGCACAGTTATACTTTTGGGCATCAGTGGGGACGTCAGGATTTGTTAGGATCCATTCAGAAATGGACCTGCCGTAGCTGTAATGGCTCTGCCGAACAGAAGCAATGACTGCAGCGTGAACAAAGCCTAAGTACTGATTATTGGCAAACGATGCTGGTCAAATTAAGGCACATACACGCTCTGTATGGCTCAAGGCTCGTAGAGATATTCATTCCATGTATGAGGCGTTGGAAGGCAGGACCTGGTGACATGAACCGTTCCGAATGACATTAATGACAGGCCTTTTGATTTATCTGAGGAGGATGATGGCTGCAATATAAATGTATATTATGTGTCCTGAGAAACAAATGTGTCTTGGTAACTTCACAGGAGCCATTTTCAATGCAACTGTAATTTTGTTTAATAAGGTGGAGAGTCACTTTAAGAGGCATCGCTAAAATGCATATAAGTAAGTCAAAATGAGAGGGAAAAAACGTAGGAACGGTAGTCGGATTGCTTCATCTCACTTGTTATCGCTTAAGGAAACAGAATAGACCCAATGAAGGAATGACTGTCTACAAGGAGCAATTTTAGACGGGAGAAATTGGCATTTAGATTTGCTGGACTGCTTTTCCTATAACAGCAATAATAACAGAATAAAAATAGATTTCCATAAACATATGCTCGATAGAAAAGAGAGAATGGGGATTATCAGAGGAGGGGGCCCGAGAAATACATAACAAAGGAGGGAATGATGGCTATCCGTCTCATTCATGAATAGTTCTATGCACGATGATATTCATGGTTATATTTATGGCGGCTCAGGGGAGGCATCCGGAACCTTGGCCCTGTGTTTCTGGCCCAATGTAGATAATAATGTGGTGGTGGGAGGGGGGGGGGCAGTGTAAGCAAAAATTAACCATGTAAAGATGAGTCGCTTCTGCTCATGCATCATAAATAACTGGTGTCGAAGACCTCATCAGATGATGGTCTGGATAAGAGACCTTTCAGGACCATAAAAAAAGCATTTAACGGGGTTATCCTGGAAAAGATAATGATGACCCACCCTAAGAACAGGTCATCATTATCACATCGGCAGGAGTCCGAGTCCTGGCACCCCAGGCGATCAGCTGTTTCAGAGAGCTGCGGCACTTACCGGAGCTCTGGTGGGCACTGTGGCGTCCCGGCAGCTTACTATGGATAGCACCGTACATTGTATAACGGCTGTGCTTAGTTTTCCTGCTCAGCCCCACTGACTTGAATGAGGCTGAGCTACAACTGGGCCACGTGGCAGATGTCACTCGGCATAGGAAAAGGCCACGGCACTCACAGAGCGATCGGTCTCTTCTAACAGCTGATCAGCGCAGGGTCTGAGTGTCCGACCCCCACAGATCTGATATTAATGACCTACCCTAAGGATAGGTCATCAATATCTTTTCCCAGATAACCCCTTTAATGGTGAACATGTCATCAGAGGTCGCTCATGGAAGAGGGAGGTCCACGTGGCAAATATCAAAATAAGCCCCTCATTATGGTTTCAGACTTTGCCACCCAAACAGAAGGACCTGATGCTGTCTCCCTCCCGCATGTTATTTTAAAGGGAATCTGTCCGCTCAGAAACACCCCCCGAGACTAGAGTAATCAATGTATAAATTAAGCCGAGTCCAATTATGTAATTTATATCTTCATGCTCATTTGCATTCTGATGCTGCGCTCCTGTAAACAGCAGTATAAATGCCTCGAGAGGACTCCTGAGATCACGCCGATCACAGACAGGACTCCAGGAGGAGTCCTCTCAATGCATCTTGCTGCTAATTCGTGGGAGCACCGCATTGGAATGCAAGTGTATGAAGATACAAAATACATAACTGGATTCAGCATCATTTACATTATACATCTCTTACAGTACTTTATGGAGTGTGTCCGACACGACAGGTTCCCTTTAATGACTCTTTCACCAATTTTCCGCCCCCTTCATTGCAATGCAGATCCTATCGGGAGGACCGTTCTGCACAGCTTTTCGTCATCCAATAGCAAAGCAGATGGGACCAGCCTGAGCCATCTCTCTCCAGGGCCCACGTGGTCCACCACTACGGTATTTACTGTACAGCCTTGGTCTCCAGGCAGCTTCTCGGCAGATTAGCACGTTTGTATACTAACACTACTATATCGAACCTAGGCAGAGTATGTGCGCACATTAAATGTTCCACTATGCAGTTTATTTATACAAATACCAGGAGTAGATTTAAAGGAATAGAAAATCTAATGGAAGGACTTGTACTTCTTCTTCCTGCTGGATCCAATTCTGCACCAAAAACGGTTCCAAAAACTGCATGTGTGTTTTCAGTCTACAAGGCCTATACAAATCTGGACCCTAATTTAGCACCAAAGTATGTGATGCACCTGGGTCTTGAATGCAGGGACAAATCCTAAAACCCTGGACCTGTGCTTTATGATTAGATATCCCCCGTATCAAGTGCTTAGAACTATAAATCAGTGTTTTCCCATAATTTTAACCTGATAACTACATCAGAAATTGATTCGAATGATAACTGAGTTCTCACGTCAGATGCTAAACTAGAACATTTTCAGAGACTCTCATTTCATAAGATTTATATGTAAGCTCAGAGAATATTCTAGTGTATTACACCAAATATGTTTACTTTGAGTTCTGCATTGGAATATTTTATGGGAATAACAAATATGGAAATAGAGATGTAGCAGTGCTGAGTGTGTCATGTGGCATGATGCAGCACAAGAAAACAATGTTATTCATAGTCTTCTATAGAACTCACTGCTTATGGTATGCTCAGACAATACAGATGTGGTCATCCATGTGACAAATTCAGCTCTATTACATCTGTTCCTATAAAGCCTGTATTATTGATCTCTGACGACTCAGAGTTGCCTAGTCGAAGCCCTCATCACGAATTGTATTGTTTTATCTTCCTCTCCTGTGACCTCAGCCAACTGGGTACTGCCGCTGAAGGTGATAGAACAGACCTTCGTCTGATATCAGAAGGCAGTGCCCTTTCACCCCTGCTTCCATGCAGGCTTGCACAGGACCCAGGCATAACTCCTTGGTGGCTGCAGGACCCTCGAAAACATTCCGATGCCATACTAAAATTCTTATATCTGCATTGCTGGACAGGCGGCGATGGCTTCCGGCACTTGGTGCGTTGATCCCTCATGCGACTGAGTCGGATCTGTATATTTTCATTGCATGACAAAATGATGGCGGGCCTCTCTTTGTCTTGATCAGCCATTCATTTCTTTAGGAGGTCATTGCAGAGATGAGGTCACAGGGCAAGCAGCCCACCTTCACTTGGTGATATGCAAGGCCCCTTCTCTCTACCCACTAATTAGAAATGCAATCTCGCAAGGAGTGAGCCTGCCTGCCAATGTCCCTCACTCAAAATGATTTATTAGCAATTTGTACAAATGGAGAAAATGAGATTTCAGATTTCTCTGCCATTTCAGCAATGAGGTGATTGAAAGACAACGAGGTCTGGGTGAATATGTAGATTTCCTGTCCCCGGTGCACGCACTTCAAGGCGCGCTTTGCAGAGATGAACGCTCCCTTGGTCCCAGTTGTGCGACGGGTTCACGAATAAGACGGCGATGTCATGAGCATTAGTATGTCATTTTGTGAATTAAATCCAAAATGGAATTCAGGATTAACAGACTTACCTGGCTCTGATCCTAAACATGTACTGTATCGAATAATTAACAAGTCCATTAATACTCGTAAGCCTTTTTTTCCCAATGGTCACTGTCCCATAGGAATATTAAGTATGTCAAAGTCTATTTTCTGTATCTGTGCCGTCCTGCAGATATTTGGTGCAGGAAAAGCCAATCAAAGGTTGCGGCACCAGGTTACTAAACAGTTCTGAATTGTTCTGGAATGACACATTGGGACTACGACTGTGTGATGGATTCTTTCTAGATCACTATGAGATACAGGGCATTGACTTGGGCGTCATACAACAATGACTTACTGACATTTGGGGTCAGAGGGCATTGCACAATGGCATTTGGAGTTCCAGAAGAATGACCTATGGCATTTTGGATCCCAAGTGACCCATACTGAGACATGTTCAATAAAACCTGGAATTCCAGAATAATGGCACGCTGACATACAGAGCATAAAATATATCACAACCCAGAAATTCTTGTGTTGTCGGGGTCCATCACTGCTCTACTTCTTCTGTTAGGAACATTACTCAGAGAACACTACTAATCCCATTTCTGCTACCACCACTCCCTCATCTCCTTGCTGTGAGCAGTTGCAAAGTTTCTCCTCGTGTTAATCAGCTTGCTGCTGTAAGACTGTGGTGCTCATCTAATTTCCTTGCCAGAGCAATTAGGTTCCTTGCTTGCTAAGTTCCTGTTAAGGTGTTCTGTTGTCTGCCGTGCATCGACCTCTGCCTGTTTCCTGGATTCTGAACCTCTGCTGCCAGCCCTGACCTTGGACCTGTATCACAAATTCCCATGAACTCAGCCTGCCCTGACCCCTGCCTGTTACTGATTATGTGTTTGCCTGTTCCTCTGTGCCTTGCATTGTTGTCTCTGACAACCTTCCCCTTCATGGGTCAGTTGTGAACAATGCGGGAACTACTCCAGGAGGTAGAAGTATGGTGGCTTCCTTGCAGTGAAGTCTAGATCCCTGTAGGGGTTAAAGGGTAAGTACCAGGGCGTGGTCAGGATAACGTCCTTAGGTTTAGCCTAAAGTCAAATCGGTTGGTTGACACAGTGGTTCCACACCCACTGCCATAACAATTCTAGACTAATATAACACTGATACCTGGGCATACAGAGCAACAGAATAACGAGCACCAGAGATTGCAAAGAAATGTTATATTAGCTCTAGGGAATCTAGAATATAAAATAATGGATATGGTAGATTCTACACTGATCAAACACTTACACCAAAGGATAGAAAACAATGGCACGCTGATAATAGGGAGCTGAGAACATGCAACACTGGCAGCTGGATATTGTAGGGTATAGAACAAAGGTGCACTGACCCTACGGTAGCAACTGGACATTGTAGGCTACAGGACAATGGCACATTGACACTTGGGTATCTAGAACATGCAACCCTTTAAACTGGATATTATAGTAAGGATGAGCGAATTGATTGTCACAAATCCATTTTCTTGATCCAAACGAGTTTAGATCAACTGCCAGCAGATTAATATGACTGCACATCTCGCATGACCATGGTAATCTTCCGCACACGCCATTACTGCGAGTATTGGCACATATGTAGATGATATGCCTACTAATCCGCATCAACGAATTTTAGCAGCCCGTGCACAATAGCTAATTTGTTTTTGTAGGCAAATCATTTTGGCATGTGCTGATACTCGCAGTAACAGCGCATGTGTGAGGTTATCAAGGCCGCGTGATATATTAATCTGCCAGCACAGTGGGGAATCGTCCCTAATAGACTTAAAATTCATTCAGATGAACAATTACATTTGCTCATCCCTATAGGTTACATAACAATGGCCCGTTTACACTAGGGAATCTAGAACGTAAAATACTGAGAATTTGGGGTACAAAACAATGGCAGATTGACACTTGGGTATCTAGAACTTACCAGACTGGCAACAGGATATTGTAGGATACAGAACTTTGGCACATTGACAATAGGCTATCCAGACCATTAGGTCCCTTTCACACGGGCGAGTTTTCCGCGCGGGTGCAATGCGTGAGGAGGACGCATTGCACCCGCACTGAATCCTGACCCATTCATTTCAATGGGTCTGTGTACATGAGCGTTTTTTTTCACGCATCACTTCTGCATTGCGTGAAAATCGCAGCATGTTCTATATTCTGCGTTTTTCACGCAGCCCTAGCCCCATAGAAGTGAATGGGGCTGCGTGAAAAACGCATTGCATCCGCAAGCAAGTGCGGGTGCGTTGCGTTTTTCACTGATGGTTGCTAGGAGATGTTGTTTGTAAACCTTCAGTTTTTTATCACGCGCGTGAAAAACGCATCAAAACGCATTGCACCCGCGCGGAAAAAACTGAACAACTGAACGCAATCGCAGGCAAAACTGAATGGCTTTGTCTGTGAAATCGCACAGTTTTCACTGAACGCATCCGCAACGCATCCGGACCTAATCCGGACACACTCGTGTGAAAGAGGCCTTAGAGATTGGAAGCGGGAGAATATATCATAATGGAAGAAAACAATGGTACTTTGACGTTCGGGGATCTAGAACATGGATAAGTAATACTTGATACCGGGGGTTCGAGGACAATGGTCACCTTATAACTGGATTAGTTCAGATGTCCATATACATTTAGGGGGTCATTATGAATAGATATACACCAATTTATGGCGCATATCTGTCGCAGATTAAGTCTCAAAGTGGTTTTGAGGCAGAATCTGCGACTTCTGCCCCTGATGCAACACATGTCAGTTTTTAAATCGGGGGCCTGGCGTGGGCGTGGAAGGGGGAGGACCGGCCAGCCTGTTTCAATTATCATTTTCCAAGCCTGTTTTAGGCATATAAAATGATCTAAATCTACGCCAGCAAGGGAACTGGTGTAGATTTAGGCCATCGGTGGATGAGCCTAAGTCATGTAGAGGCCGGCGCCTCTTAAGTGAATCAAGTGCCAGCGCAGGACTATTAAGCCGGGTGTCTAATTGCTGGTCTTAATAAATGACCCCACCACATGACACCTGAATTAGACTGATCTGAAAAGAAGTAAATAGGCTGAAAAGTATAAAAAGTTCTTAAAATAAATATCCCTTATTGGCATTTCCCCATACAATATAAAGAGACACCTAAAGAAGAGAATTACATATAAATCTATTGGAGCGCCAAAATAGTGGGATCTGAATAACGGAGATTCTCACATCCTGATTTTTCATTTGTGTTAGGGCTCATGCACACGACCATTGGTGTTTTTGCGGTCCACAATTTGCGGATCCACAAAACACAGATACCGGCTGTATGCGTTCCGCGTGTTGTGGAGCGGAAAATCCTGCCCTTTATAGAACAGTCCTATTATTGTCTGCAAAACGGTCAATTATAGGACATGTTCTATTTTTTGCGGGTGCCACGGAATTGAATGGAGTGAATGGGTTGTGGGGAGTCGCTCTGGTAGACAGCGGTGCGGGTGCAGTTTAGAGGCAAAACAAGGAGTCCAGATTGTGCAACAAACAGTGTTTTATTCACACTTGCACACAAAATGAAAAACAGTCTCTTGGTGACAGTTCACACACAACGGAAATAACGTAGCCAAACAAAAACAGTCCAACACAGGTTCAGTCACCTGGGAGGTGTAGGTGCAGGTTCGCACCACGCTGTCGGCCCAGCCGCAGGAGAATCCAGCTTCAGGTAGCCAGGAACAAAATACCTCCTTGCTGAGCTCTTTCCTCCTGGACAGAGAACTCCCAGCCCTGTTAGCAGCTCCAGGATAATCACACTCCCCAGACACAGCTGCTGGCTGCGCTTTATATCCAGCCCAAAACATGGACTGGACCGTGGGGAGCAGCCACCCACCCTACTCTTTAGCTGCTCCCAGTAAGAGCCGGCCTCGGATCGGCTTTGCAGCCATGCTATTTAACAAAGCCAAACAGCACTAGCTGCTGCAGACAAAAACCCGGCTCTCACCTCACCGAGGCCAGCAACCTCGGTGACACGTACCTGCCATCACATATGACACCTTGCACCTTACCACATACCCCCTTTGTTCAACCCTGAGGGGTGAACACACGTGAGGCAGTGGACGCGGGACAGGGCATCTGCGTTGCCCTGCAAGCGGCCTGCCCTGTGTTCCACGGAAAACTTGAAATTTTGAAGAGATAGGAACCACCTGGTGACCCGAGCATTCCTCTCCTTGGCCTGACTCATCCATTTGAGGGGGAATGGTCGGTCACCAGACGGAACCTCCTCCCTAACAGGTAGTAGCGGAGAGATTCGAGTGCCCACTTGATAGCCAGGCACTCCCTCTCCACTATACTATACCTGGACTCGGCGGGATTGAGCTTACGGCTCAGGAAGACAACGGGATGTTCTTCCCCGTTGACCTCCTGCGACAGTACCGCACCGAGGCCTACCTCCGAGGCGTCGGTCTGTACGACAAACTCCTTGTTGAAGTCGGGTGTCACCAAAACCGGGGACCCACACAGGGCCGACTTCAACGCGGAGAAAGCCTCCTCCGCCTTCTCACTCCAGCTAACCCTCCCAGACTTTCGCCCCTTTAACAGGTCTGTCAATGGCGCTGCTATTGTGGCAAAGTGGGGCACAAACCTCATGTAGTAACCTACAATCCCCAGGAACGACTTTACCTGCCTGGTGGTGACCGGTCGGGGCCAGTTACGAATGGCCTCTACCTTAGTTACCTGAGGTTTGATGACTCCCGCCCAATTACATATCCCAGATATTTTGTCTCCTCTAACCCTATGGAGCACTTCTTTGGGTTAGCGGTCAGTCCGGCTTTCCTCAGGGCATCCACTACCGCCTGCACCTTGGGTAAATGGCTTTCCCAGTCGGTGCTGTGGATGACTACATCATCCAAGTAGGCCGAGGCGTACCGACGATGTGGTCGCAGCACTATGTCCATTAACCTTTGGAAAGTGGCGGGGCGCCATGCAGGCCAAAGGGTAACACCTTGTAGTGATACAGGCCCTGCGGGTAACAAATGCGGTTTTTCCTTAGCCGACTCCGTTAAGGGTACCTGCCAGTACCCTTTAGTGAGGTCCAGCACAGAAAAATAACGGGCTTGTCCTAAACTTTCAACCAGCTCGTCTACTCGGGGCATGGGATACGCGCCAAACTTGGATACTTCATTTAACTTACGAAAGTCGTTGCAGAACCGCAACGTCCCATCCGGCTTGGGTATTAGGACTATGGGACTGGCCCACTCACTTTTCGACTCCTCAATGACCTCGAGCTTCAACATTAACTGTACTTCCTCCGCGATGGCCCGTCGCCGAGCCTCGGGTACCCGGTATGGTTTTAACCGGATCTTGGCCTGAGGCTCAGTGACGATGTCATGTTGGATGAGAGACGTGCGGCCAGGGAGGTCCGAGAACACATCCGTGTTCCGACTGATGAACTCCCTGACTTCCTGAACTTGTTTGGAAGACAGGCTGTCTGCAATTTTTACCGTGGTTACTGCTTCACAGGCCTCGAACTGTGGGGCTGGACCCTTTTCACCTAGAAGCCCTGGCCGGGGCTGTGGTCGTCGGCTGTGTCCCTATCTTTCCACGGCTTAAGTAAATTCACGTGGTACACCTGCTCGGCTTGCGCCGCCTGGCTGGTGTACTTTGTAATTTACTTCCCTACCTTCTCGATCACCTCATAGGGGCCCTGCCACCTAGCTAGGAATTTGCTGTCAAGGGTGGGTACCAGAACCAAAACCCGATCTCCCGGATTGAAGTCCCGCACCCGAGCCTGACGATTGTACACCCTACTCTGGGCTTGTTGCGCTGCCTCCATATGCTCCCGGACCAAGGGCAACACCCTTTCCATCCGGTCCTGCATTTGGGCGACATACTCAATGACACTTTTGTGGGGGACAGGCTGTTGTTCCCACGCTTCCTTGGCGATATCCAACAGGCCCCGAGGGTGTCTGCCATAAAGCAGTTCGAAGGGCGAGAACCCAGTAGAGGCCTGGGGCACCTCTCGCACTGCGAACATGAGATAGGGCAGAAGCAGATCCCAGTCCTTCCCATCTCTAGACACCACCCTCTTTAACATATTTTTTAGAGTTTGGTTAAACCTCTCCACAAGACCGTCTGTTTGCGGATGGTAAACGGACGTCCGTAACTGCTTTATACGCAACAATTTACACAGTTCCCTCATTACTTTGGACATAAAAGGGGTCCCTTGGTCTGTCAGAACCTCTTTTGGCAGGCCCACACGGGAAAACATCTCCATTAACTCTTTGGCAATGAGCTTAGCTGAGGTATGTCGCAGAGGCACCGCCTCCGGATACCGAGTGGCATAGTCGAGAACTACCAGAATGTGTTGGTGGCCCCTGGCAGACTTTGGTACAGGCCCAACTAAATCCATCGCGATTCGCTCAAACGGTACTTCAATAATTGGCAGAGGTACCAGGGGACTACGGAAATGTGGCTGGGGGCTAGTTATCTGACAGGTCGGACAGGACTTACAATAATTCTCTACCTCCTTGAACACACTGGGCCAATAAAACCGCTGCAGTATGCGGTCCTGGGTTTTCTGCCACCCCAGGTGTCCCCAAGAACATGTTGGTGGGCAAGCTCCATGACAAGCTTGCGATACGCTGTGGGCACCACCAACTGTTCAACAGGTTCGCCTCGGATTTGGTTCACCCGATACAACATATCCTGCAGAACAATAAACCGTGGGAACATTAATTCAGCCCCTGGTTTCTGGGGTTTCCCATCAATTTCCAGCACATTCTCCCAGGCCCTGGTTAGGGTTTGGTCCCGGTGTTGTGCGGTCCCAAAATTTTCCCGGAGACATTGAGGTCTGCCAACTCAGGTCCCGGTGGCAAGTCCTCCGTGTCTCCCACCATTACACTCAGTGGGGTTGTCTCCCCTCTACCGCTGGAGCAGTGGTCACCCCTACCGCCGGCCCTTCAGACTCGGGCTCCCAGGGTTCTGGCCTTCCAGCGGTATCAGGCCACTCTACTAGGGTCACCCCTGTCTCGGGTCCCTCAGATACCTTTATTGCCGGCCACAGCGCTGGAAAACCGGGGAAGTCCCTCCCAAGTATTAGTTCGTGTGGGAGTTTAGTAGCGACAGCCACCTCGTGGGTCCACCTACCAGCCGCTGTGGACAAAGTCACTAGTGCAGTGGGATAGTCTTTCAGGTCTCCGTGGATGCACAGGACCCCGACTTTACGGCCAGTATACTCCGCAGGCCGTACAAGTGCAGCCCTTACCAGGGAGACTAAACTCCCGGAGTCCAGCAGAGCCACCGCCAACGAATCTCCCACCTCTACCTGACACAGGTCCTGCACCTCACGGGTGCCAGTTGCGCACAGCTTCCGTGCATACAGGGAGTGACGACCCCCGTAGTTCATATCCATCGGCTCATCCCGATGCGGACAGTCGGCCCTGATGTGGCCTGGCTCCTGACACCTCCAGCATACCACGGGAGGCGGACTCGCAGGGGGTATATTCCGGGCAGGCCGCTCTGTCGCCGGACGTCGGAACTGGGGCAGAGGCCTCCGGGGTTTGACTGACCCCTTCCCCGCAAGAGTCCCCTGCAGGTTTCTGGTGGCCTCGTAGCGCTCCACCAGGTCGACCATCTCCAGGGCATTGGTGGGCGATACCTGGCCGATCCAGTGCTGGAGGGGATAAGGCAGGGCCCTCCAAAAGATGTCCGCCAACAGTCGATCCAGCATGGCAGTGGGACTTAGTAGATCGGGCTGCAGCCACTTTTGCAGCCTGTGCAGCAGATCGTAGAACTGCGGCCTAGCGGGTTCAGTCGTTTTAAAGTCCCACTGGTGGACTCTTTGGGCGCGGACCAGCACGTTCACGCCCAGTCTGGCTAGGACCTCTCCTTTCACAGTGTCATAATCTGCCGCTTGGTCATCCGACAAGTCGAAAAACACCTGCTGGGGTCCGGAAGCCAGGAACGGAGCGACCACCTCAGCCCACTGGTCACGGGTAACTTTTCCCTCACGGCGACCTTCTCAAAAACCGCCAGGTACGTCTCAACGTCGTCTGCGGGGGTCATTTTTGGGATCGCCGCACGGACCGCTTCCGGGCATCTTGGACGTGGTGGGACGCTCCTGCCGCCTGTAACGCCATCACATGTTGTAGCAGTAGTTGGTTGGTCTCCCGCTGCTGCACGTTAGCCTCTATGAGAGCCTTCACAGCAGCCTCCATGTTGCCAGAAACTCCTGCTTGCAGCTTTGCTGGCTTAATATATTCCATACACTTTAGAAAAACAAAACTTCGGGCGTTCACGCCAGCCTCACTGCGCATGTCCGCATCCGACACCAAATGTGGGAGTCGCTCTGGTAGACAGCGGTGCGGGTGCAGTTTAGAGGCAAAACAAGGAGTCCAGATTGTGCAACAAACAGTGTTTTATTCACACTTGCACACAAAATGAAAAACAGTCTCTTGGTGACAGTTCACACACAACGGAAATAACGTAGCCAAACAAAAACAGTCCAACACAGGTTCAGTCACCTGGGAGGTGTAGGTGCAGGTTCGCACCACGCTGTCGGCCCAGCCGCAGGAGAATCCAGCTTCAGGTAGCCAGGAACAAAATACCTCCTTGCTGAGCTCTTTCCTCCTGGACAGAGAACTCCCAGCCCTGTTAGCAGCTCCAGGATAATCACACTCCCCAGACACAGCTGCTGGCTGCGTTTTATATCCAGCCCAAAACATGGACTGGACCGTGGGGAGCAGCCACCCACCCTACTCTTTAGCTGCTCCCAGTAAGAGCCGGCCCGGATCGGCTTTGCAGCCATGCTATTTAACAAAGCCAAACAGCACTAGCTGCTGCAGACAAAAACCCGGCTCTCACCTCACCGAGGCCAGCAACCTCGGTGACACGTACCTGCCATCACATATGACACCTTGCACCTTACCACAGGGTCCACATCCATTTGCGGACAAAAAAAAACATGGTTGTGGTCATGGTGCATGAGCCCTTTCCCATATAAATACAACTGCCTGGATATACCCTTAAAGGTGTTGTTCGCATTGAAAACTCCATTTTGTTAGAAGGGTTCCACTAATGATAAGGTTGTCCACCAATGATCAACCGTAATCTGTGGAGGAAGCTGGCAGCAAGTGTTCAATTTCCCTGCAGGAGGAAATAAGCATTACACGATGCCTTTGGAAATCAATGGGCCATCTGTGTAACGCATGGACGTGCAGGATCCTCCAAACTAAAGGCGGGTTTACACCGGCCGAGGAGCAGCTGATTGTCGGGAAAGAAGCGCTCCTTCCCGACAGTCAGCCACTTGTTCGATGAAGGAGACCGTGCATTTACAAGCAGCGATCACCTCCACAGTATGAGGACAAGGGAGACGACTAATGCTATCACTCGTCCTCATGGGCAGCAGATTGCTGTTTAGACCGCACAATCTGCTGCCCAGAAACAATAATTTAGGTGCCTCCATGAACGACAGTCTTTAGAAATGGGGTTTCTTAACCTATATATATATATTCCGTAACATAATTTGTATTTCCTACTGTACCAGTCCCTAGACATCTCTCTGCTCCTTCACATACACCTAGAATTAAATGTCTGAGCATTTTAATTTGCCTTTTTTTTTCTTAAACTTTCATGCAAATGACTTATTGCAGTGACCCTGTTATTAACCTCCTTTGGTAAATACGAACGCAGCAAACAGTTCTGTACTGAGATATGTCGGATGTGGTTGGCAGACAAACAACGCTATGAATCATGTCATGCTATTTATTGATTCCAGCGGATGAACATCGATGGAACGCTTTGCAGTATGAAACGCAGAAAGAACCTTTCATTGAGGCACAACACGATTTATGCAAGTCTTCTTCTTAGGGCTCATGCACACAACCGTATGTATTTTGTGGTCCGCAAAATACGGATCCGCAAACAAAACGTATGACATCCGCGTGACATCTGTGTTGCATCTATTTTTTATTGCGGATCCATTGTAACAATGTCCTTGTCGGCAAAATGGACAAGAATAGGACGTGTTCTATTTTTTTGCGGAACGGACATGCAGACATATGGACTGGATGCATTTCCGTTTTTTTGAGGCCCCATTGAGATGAATGGTTCTGCATACGGGCTGCAGAAAAAACGTAACAGACACGGACAAAAAATACATTCATGTAAGTGAGCCCTAAATGCAAGGAAATTTGGGTGACAACCACAAAGACCAGGGCAATTGTTACTCACCTTTCTCAATGCTCCATAATGGCAAATCTGTCTGGATATGCAGCAATACATCCCCACACACTGATGCAGAGCTAAAATTGCATATTTGAAACCCAGTTGATTGAAAATCATGGTGGCCATATTGGTTGTCCCCAGGCTTTCCCAGGAACAACTTAAAGGGGTTTTCCATCTCAGACAATGGGGGCATATCGCTAGGTATTGTCTCATTTTTTGCAGGATGATGTAAGGTGACAAAGGATGGGATAATTTTTTGTGATGTAAAGTGACAAAAATGGCTTTTTTTATACAGTTTTTTTTTTACGGTGTTCACCTGAGGGGTTAGGTCATGTGATATTTTTAAAGAGCTGGTTGTTACGGACGTGGTGATACTGGTGGTGTATTTTTTTATGTATTTCACTTTAGCACAATAATAGCAGTATTGAAACAAAAAATGATGTTTTAGTGTCTCCATGTTCTAAGAGCTATAGTTTTTTTTTAATTTTTGGGCGATTGTTTTAGGTAGGGGCTCATTTTTTGCGGGATGAGGTGATGGTTTTATTGATACCATTTTGTAGGACATATGCCTTTTTGATCGCTTGGTGTTGCACTTGTTTTTTTTTACACCGTTATTATTTTTATTATTATTTTTTATTATTATATTATTTTATTATTATGGACGCGTCAATACCTAATATGTGTGTGTGTGTTTTTTTTCAGTTTTTTAATATAAAATAAGGGGAAAGGGGTGTTTTTTTTCTTTTATTACTTAAAAACTTTATAAATTTTATTAAAAACACATTTTTTTTTACTTTTTTTTACTTACTTTATTTCTTACGTTCACTTTTGGGGGTCTGATCCCCTCTGCAATGCATTACAATACATCTGTATTGCAATGCATTGCCTGTTCGTGTACTACAGTGAGTCACTCACTAACAGGTTGCCTAGGAGACGGGCCTGAGGCTGGATCTCCTGGGCACCCGTAGAAGGCAGGTCCCGATGCCGTGCAAGGCATTGGGCAGCCTCTGCACAGCAACCGGCTGCCTTCTGACACATTGAGTCCCCGCCACAACAGCGTGGGGACCCGATGGGATCCCTCACCCAACACAAACCCCTTCTATGTCGCGGTCAGCGCGGACCACGGCATAGAAAGGATTAATTCGCCGGCATTGGCTTTTACAGTGATGCCGGCAGATACAGCAGGGGCCCGGCTACCACGGACTGCCAGACCCCTGCAGGGATGAGGCGCGCACCGCTTCGATGCCCGTCCGATAACCATGACGTACTATTATGTCAAATTGCGGGAACGCAGTGGTTTCCATGACGTAATAGTACGTCATGTGTCGGGAAGGGGTTAAACAATTCTGGACTGCCCATATGATGATGTCATGTGTTTGGAAGCTTCTGTTAGGTTTGTTGGCAACATCTGAGTTAGGCCTCATGCACACGACCGTTGTTTGGTTCCACATCCGAGCTGCCTATTTTGCGGCTCGGGTGCGGACCCATTCACTTAAACGGGGCCGCAAAAGATACGGACAGCACTCCTCGTGCTGTCCACATCCGTTGCTCCGTTCCGTCGCCCTGCAAAAATAAATAGAAAATGTCCTATTCTTGTCCGTTTTGCGGAAAAGAATAGGCATTTCTACAATGGGGCGCCCGTTCCGCTCCGCAAAATAGCACACGGGGCGCTTCTGTGTTTTGCGGATCCGCAATTTGCGTAACGCAAAACACATACGGTTGTGTGCATGAGGCCTTACTTAGAGACACACCTATGGATGTAGTTAAAGGCACACCTGAAACACACGGCTTCTTTGTATAGAGTCATGGGAAATTCTAAAGAAATCAGCCAAGATATCAGGAAGAGAATTGTGTACTTGCACAAGTCTGGCTCAACCTTGGGTGCAATTTCAAGATACCTGAAGGTACAAACAATTATATGCAAGTACAAACAAGATGGGAATGTCCAACCATCTTACTGCTCAGGAAGGAGACGGGTTCTGAGTCCCATAATGAATGTGCTTTGGTCCAACATGTGCATATTAACCCAAGAACAAAAGACCTTGTGAAGATGATGGCGGAAGCTGGTACGATTGTATGAATATCCACAGTGAAACGAGGACTATATCAACATGGGCTGAAAGGCCACTCTGCCAGGAAGAAGCCATTACTCCAAAAGAAACATTGAAAAGCCAGATTAATATTTGCAAATGCACACAGGCAGGGGCGTAGCTAAAGGCTCATGGGCCCTGGTGCAAGAGTTCAGCTTGGGCCCCCTTCCCTCAGTGCTTTGTGTGTCTTCTTATGCGGCACGAGGGTCTTTGGGCCCCCTCAGGCTCCTGGGCCCGGTAGCAACTGCTACCTCTGCACCCCCTATAGCTACGCCCATGATCACAGGAACAAAGACCTGCATTTTTGGAGACATGTCCTGGGGTCTGACGAAACTAAAATTGAACTTTTTGGCCATAATAACCATCGTTACGTTTGGAGGAGACGCTTGGAAGCCTATGAACACCATCCCAACTGTGAAACACGGGGAAGGCAGCATCATGTTGTGGGGTTGTTCTGCTGCAGGAGGGACTGGTGCACTTCACAAAAGAGATGGCCTCATGAGGAAAGAAGAATATGTGAAAATGCTGAAGCATCATCTCAAGACATCAGCCAGGAAGTTAAAGCTTGGGCGGAAACGGGTCTTCCAAATGGACCATGACCCGAAGCATACCGCCAAACTGGGGACAAAGTGACTTGAGGATAACAAAGTCAATGTTTTGGAGCGGCCATTCAAAGCCCTTATCTCAATCCTATTGAAAATTTATGGGCAAAGCTGAAAAGTCCGGTGTGAGCAAGGCGACCAACAAACATGGCTCAGTTACACCAGTTCTGTCAGAAGGAATGGGCCCAAATTCCAACCAACTATTGTGAGAAGCTTGTGGAGGGATATCCAAAATGTTTGACCCAAGTCATACAGTCTAAGGGCAATGGTACCAAATATTAATGAAATGTATGTAAAGTTTTGACTTCGCAGAAAGTAATAAAAATGCCTTAAAACATTCTCTCTCTCTCTCATTATTCTGGCATTTGGCAAACAATAATAATTATGGTAATCCTAATTGACCAAAAACAGGAAAGGTTTATTCTGATTTCATGTCAGATACTGAGAAAAACATGCAGATGTGACTTTTTATATAGTGTGTGTCAACTTCTGGTTTCAACTGTATGTATGGGCTGTGCCTTGTACTGCAGCTCATTAAGTAAATTCAGCAGAGCTGCAATACCACATACAACCTGTGGATAGATGTGGTGCAGTTTGTGGAAAAAAAAATTCTAATCTTGGATAACTGCCATATGTAGATAAATTAATTGTATACATGTACAAAGGACCCAAAATAGTACTTACTTTTCACAGTGTTACAAAAAGGCCATTAAGGACATCGGACTGGATGGGTCAAAGCTCAGCATCTAAGAATTTGATCATAAACCTGCCAACATTAAAGAGGAGCTCTCACCTCTCCGGACATGTCTGTTTTAGTGACTACTTGCATTCCCCGTGTAATAACAATTCTGGAGCATCTATTCGTATGACTCTACGTTGTGCCGTTCCTTTATTATTCAAAGTTTATGAATTAATAGCCTGCAGTCTAGAATAAAGGTCCAGCTGGGTGTTAACAGTTGGGGGCGTCATATTAGGTAGGGAACAGTGCAGCCCAAAATTCCACCCACACCACTGTCCCTACCTATTTGGACGATCCACCCTAAAAAGTGGCCCCCAACTGGGTGATGGTCCCTAGTTATGGGGGTAAAGGAGTAGTCAGACAGACTGGGTCAGAACCAGGCAGGCACAAGGAAGACCAAGTCAGAATCAAAGAACAAAACCACGAGAGTCACGTCAGAACCAAAAGAAGAGACAAACACAAAGTCAAAATACCAAGCAGGGTCAGCACCAGGACAATACGTCAGAGGCAAGGTCACAAACAGGCAGCAGGTCAGAGATATAGAATCCTGACAGTATACAACAAGGCTCGTGAGGCCAGAAGACCAATCACAGGCAACCGTTCCAGCAGTTGCCTGTTTAAATATGGCGCCGGCAGGAAGCACATGGTGTTGACGCTGAGCCTGACTAGACTGCCGACCCTGCTCCTTGGACTTGGCTGGATGCCATGGTAATGGAGTGACGCCACATTAGAGAGGCCAGACTTGCAGCAGGAGCTCGGACGGGTAAGTACATGACAGGGGGTGTCCTTGACAGTATCCAATCAGTGCCGCCATTGTCAGACTGTGCAGGGACACCCCCCAACTGGCAACACCCAGCTGCACCTTTATTGCAGAGTGCTGGCAATTTATACCTTTTAGCAGGAATAATAGAGTAAAGGCATATCATAGAGTTATACAAATAGATGCTTCAAACTTGTTATTACATGAGGAATGCAATTAGTTACTAAAGCAGACATGTCAGGAGAGGTGACAGCGACTCTTTGAGAAGTGATGGGGCTGATGTTACACTCCTCAGTTTCATATGGTTATTATATTTTGCATTAATGGCATTAATCAGACTATGATGTCACAGAGTTTCTGCTTGTGAAAGCAGATTCAGCTCATTCCAGCAGAGATAGGGAAATAATATCGCAATCATGAGAGCGGACGCCAGGAGTGGACAGCCCCCATTATCTATTGTCCTCAGCATCATCCCCTTGGCAGTGGAGGGTTACCGAGGGTGTAAGCTTACATCTTGTAGCTGACCTACAGAACATCTTCACTGTGGTCAAAAGGGTACTGTCCATATAATGGGTCAGATAACCTAAAGGACAAGCTTAATAGAAGTATATACAACTATCCTGACAATATTCCCGTAGTATGTGTGATAATGCTCCTGGAGGTTCACACAACTAGAGATATGACAGGTAAACTGTGGAGGGGGTGGCACCGCAGTCATCGCTATCCCCGGTATTAGGCAATTTTATCGGATGGGGGAAATGGCAGCCATTCAGATGGCTGCATTTCTTAGAAACCAAAGTGATGTAGCTATAACGGTTAGGGCTCATTCAGACGACCGTATCTGTTTCTGGGGTCCACAAATTGCAGATCCACAAAACATAGATACCTGCAGTGTGCATTCCGAATTTTGCAGAACGGCCAGCCCTATGATAGAAATGCCTTGTTTTGTCCGCAATTGCGGACAAGAATAGGACATGTTCTATATTTTTTGCGGGGTTGCGGAACGGAAGTACGGATGCAGACATGAATGAAACTAGACAGAAATGAATGGGTCCACATCTTCAAAATTGTGGAACGGATGCAGACACAAACATACGGTCGTCTGAATGATCCCTAAGGCCTCAGTGCTCCTGGCCACCCACCTATTATGAACCAATATTACTGCCATCTTCTTATGTGGTAGAGTAAGTCCCAGGTACAACCAATTCCTGTGCACCCTGTACTGATACAACCCTTGAACCGATTTAATGTTCTGCAAAGTAAAGATTACACAATGGTGGCATCCACCGCTCATCCATGGCACTTGTGAACATTTATCCATATGTCCCTTACCTGCAGCTATTGGCAAATGGACAGCCTGGGGAACATGGGTGAAACACGGCGGAGTGTTTAAAAGTAAACTACTTCTCTTTACATCCCCAGTAAGGTGCTACCTGTATACTAGTGACCCATTTAAGAAAAAAACCACCATAAAATATTCTTCCACCACAAGACAAGATTCTTGAGGCACCCTTGACACCCTAAGGGTACGTTCACACGACGACATTTGTCGCAAATAGGGCACAACTTCACTGCAACATTTGTCGCGCGACAAGACAATTTTTATAATGGGAGTCTATGGGGTCGTATTGCGAAATACTGCGACGCGACAGTCGCAGAAAAATCCATCTTGAATGGATTTTTTGCGACTGTCGCAGTATGTCGCAATGCAACACCATAGACTCCCATTATAAAAATTGTCGCGCGACATAATGCGACTTATTGTCGAGCGACAAATATCGTCCTGTGAACGTCCCCTAAAGGAAGAGGTTGAGATTCTCTACACTACTTTTAGATTTTCATGACCGAAGTCTCAGATGCAAATCTTGCTCAACCGCACATGCATAGACCCTTACACGTGTAATGTGGTGACTCAAACCACCCTGCTCAGAAGGGCCATAGAACATGAGTTTTATGATTTTGAACACATTTTATTTATTTATTTTACGCACTTATATAGCGTTGACATATTACACAGCGCTTTACAGACATTAGCAGACAAGCTGTCCCCAATGGGGCTCACAGTCTAAGTTCCCTATCAGGATGGCTTTGGAGTGTGGGAGGAACCGGAGAACCCGGAGGAAACCCACGCAAACACGTGGAAAACATACAAACTCTGTGCAGATGGTTCTACACATCACAACCCCAGAATAACTCAGCAATAACATGGTGATCTCCAGCTTCATGAGAACAGAGGTGAAACCATTAGAGCTTCCTGCGCACTTTATGGATTATGCACTTTTTGTTGTGTATTTTGCACAGAAAAACCTAGCAAAGTGTATGAGATGTCACAAATCTCATGCACACTTTGCATTTCCCTTCCATGTGGAAATTGACCTGCAGTGCGGATTTAGAAATCTGCAGCATGTGAATTCTCTGTGCAGATTCCACCCTTTTCAATGCAAGGGTGATAGCCAACTCAAACCATATCAAATCCGCAGCAAGGAACGCAAGGAACACATGGGGTTTTGCTGCGGAAATGCACAGAAATCTGCACGGAAATCCGCCTGTATTTTCAGTTTGTAAACCTACAACCGTGTGCAGGTAGCCTTACAATCTCATTCCTTTCTTGAAACTTCAACAAAGAGTCTCTCTAGCCCACACTACTCCTATCGTGCTATCAGCTGCTCCATCCGTGGTCCAAAGTCTGTGAGGTGAAAATAGAAATAATGGGAGAGGCTAATCACCCCTAATTATCCAGGAAGAAGTTGCAGGCAGCTGTTTGCCATTCCTGAGATGTATAGTATGTTAATGTCCCCCATAGAAACATCACACTTTCTTTTTTTTTTTTTTTTTTTTTGGCGGACACTGAGGGTAACCAAATTAGCCGTTGGCAGCCATAGTAATTGGGAGGAACAGCTCCCATTAGGAGTCCAGCAAATTAGGAAGAATAATGGAGCAAGGGCTTTGTTACGAATAATAATAGTGCAACAAAAAAAAAGAGTGACCTTTTCTTTGGGCTCTGCAGAGCTGTTAACCAAGCTCACCTGCAATCAGTACTCAAGTCACAGTCAAATACGAGGGCTCAAGAGAGGACTGAGGGCCCCCCTAAATGACCACAAAACTAAGAATATCACTAAGGACTCCTTACATGAATATTGGAAAAAATTAAAGACATGAACGCTTTAAAACTTCTCCATTATTTTTGAGGATTGCCCTCTGGTTACACATTTTCCTTCCCTTTTGTCCTCAGCAGCATGTTTAGAGTATGTTCACACTGGGGCAGACACCCTGCGGAATTTTCATCCAGGCTAGGGAAATCAACAACATATTATAGTATTAGCAAGGTGGATGAGATTTTTTTACCGATTGTCATCCACACAATGGAAAAAATATTTGCATGAAATTCGTGTGGAAACTGATCTGTGGTGTGGATTTTAAATCTGCAGCATGTCAGTGAATGTAAGACTGGGAACACACCTAAGCGTTTCTGAATCGCGCGTATGACGCGCGTTTTACGCGCGTTTTTTGATGCGCATTTTTGCAACTAAGAAACGCGCATCATACGCGTGATTCAGTGATTCACCCCTATTTTAGCATGGCCCATAGGCGCGTTAAAACGCCCCAAAGAAGCTCATGCTGAAGCGACAGCGTTTGGCGTTTTTCAGCGCGTTCAAAAGCGATGTAAAACGCCCAAATGTGAACCATGGCTTTTCACATGTTGTGCGTTTTACAGCGCGTTTGAACGCGCTGTAAAACGCTTAGGTGTGTACCTAGGGTTAAGATTTTTCACTGCGGGTTTCATCCTTTGCAATGCATAGGGTGAAATATGCAGCAAAATTGACATCAAATTTGCATGAACCCATGTGGAATTTGACATTTATTAGTTTTCACGTCATGTGACGTAGTTTTGAGGCTTTGCACACCTCTGCATCGGTATTGTCATTTCAACTTTTTTGTTCTGTGATGACAGGCACGGAGCTGTCGCAATACGAACGTGCTTTATGGACCGATTGACTACAACAGAGTCTGTTAGATGTCCGTTATTTTACCAAAGCAATGTCTCGCAACGCATGGGGGGGTCATTTACTAGCGTTTTACCCCTACGCTCAGATGCACCTCCTCATAAATAAGGTGCTTCTATGGCAGCCCGTGTGCCTGGAGTAAGAACTGGGTCGTTTTTTGCCAACATTTATGCTTGTTTCCAGGTGAAAATGTTAGTAAACTTGCCAGGGTCCAAGTACGGTGGAGGGTAACGTATGTCCTAAAGATGTTCATGACGACAGTTGTGCCTGAAGCCTTATATTTATATGGGGTAATCATATTTATTGTTATCCATAGCAACTAATTAAATTAAAGTCTTCGATTTTTGCAGCACCTGTCTGGGCGTCGGCTGAATATTTTAGCTCTTTTGTCTGCTATGATGCTAAACAACCTTTGAAATGATTATGTAATGAAGAAAATGAATACTGGAATATTTAGCTCAACCAGTATAAACCATGGCTTTTCAATATAGTATTATAAGACTTTTGTTTGCATTTGTTACAAGCATATCACTGACCTGTATATGTTTCTCCTTTCTGTTTTATATTAGGGGTTTTAGCTGTACAAAGTTCTTTCTCAATCAACCCCCACAGTAGGGCTCTGGATCAAAGGTACTTTGGATTATGGGCATTTGTGGACATTGGCCCCACATCTACTATGCAAAGCCATCAACTCCCAACTTTATCGCACTTTGAAGGGTTAACTTACATTGTTATTTATATTGTTGTGTGCACTTGTTTCATAAAGTGCATTTTATATGTTCATTGTAATACTTCCTATGCATTTGCACTAATATTGCACTGTATTTGCACTGCACTCTGGAAAGGGTTACTACACAGCCAGCTAATACTGAGAGACTCTGTGCACTAAGTTAAAAATCTTCCGCAGTTACTGTAAAAGGCTATGCAAAGTTTTGGAGGGAACAATCAGGTACACTTACATTCTGTCTGGTTTAGCTCTGTTGTTTACATCTGAATACTTGTTTATGTTTAGAAAAACTGCTTAGTTGTTCCCATAGGCTTGTATTCAAACTCTATACAAGTCTATGGCAGACTAAAATTGCAACATTGCTTCTGTTTAGGCTGTGAGTCTCCAATCCACCCCTACCACTACATGGTTCTAGCTCAATAAGAAACTGTATATAAGTAGAGCAGTCAGAACCCCTAGTTTTCTGCAGATAGGGACCAATGCTTTGTAGCAGAGACATTGCCTTTACTGTTTATGTGACTACCCTTCAATATCCTACTTTTATCTTGTCTACTGGAGCATCCTCAACAGGCTGACACTTCTTATTTTCTGCAGCACCTTTTTCAACTTTGCTGTGTAGACTGGGACAGGGTTAGCATAGTCATCTTAGAGGGCAGGAAATTCAATGACTAATGAACGCTCTATTGTAAAGCTAGAAGCCTAGATATTTCCGGGTAGCAACACTATAGACACAGAGAAGGCACTGTATGATTCTCTCCTGCCAGGGGCTGTACTTCATCTCTTTCTGGAGACTGCATTCGTGTATACAAAGTTTTCTGTCCACTAAATTTGTTTACCGTCTTATAAAATGATAACAGAGCTAGGATACCCCAACCTGATACCCCAACCATTTCTGAGAATGGAGGGGATGCAGTGTTGAGGCAACCCCTCTTTATTTATCCTTTGCACAGCAGCTCTTGGTCAACTGACTGCGCAAGGAACTGCAGCATTGCCCCATTCATGATCATCTGCAGTTCCCTGTACAGCCACATCTCTGGGGCACCAATGTGTTGGAAAAACTTTACTAAAAGGGATGCAGCACTGAATCATGATCAGCAATCCTAGCAATATGCCATCACTTTATAAGATTTTAATATGGATAACCTAACCTCAGGATAGGTTGTCAATATCTGATCAGTGGGAGTCCAACTCCCGGCACCCATGCCGATTAGCTGTATGAATGGGGCTCTCTGAATGCTTAGAACTTGTCCTAAGGCCTTCTTGAAGCTTAGCCTAGGCCATGTGATATCACGTTGGACATGTAATATCGCATTCATGGGTCACATGGCCTAGGCCTAGGTGCAGAAAAGGCTGAGCTGCAATACCAAGCACAGCTGCTATCAAGGGGATGGCGCTGTGCTTGGTGAGCTGGGAGGAGGCCACTGTGCTCACTGGAGCTCTGGTGAGTGCTGCTGTTTTCTCAAACAGCTGATCGGCGGGGTTCGAGGAGTCGGATCCCCGCTGATCTCCTGAGGATAGGCCATCATTATGAAAATCCCAGAAAACCCTTTAACTGCCATTCAATACAACTGAAATTAAATGGGTGTGATGCCTTTAATATGGTTTTCCCCAGGGAAGGGTTTAAAAAATAAATAAAAAAAAACTTAGTTTGGGAAAAAGTCAATAGCCATCCATGTTTAGAGAAAAAAGTTTATTTTTGTTTTTGCTTTTTTTCTTAATTTTCAAAAAAACATCACTTTTCCCAGTGGCTGTGCGTGGTATTGTGGGTCAACAACCTAGTGTTCCTGGTATTTCCTGATCGCCAGACAACCCCTTTGACAAATAAAAGGGTTATGCATGACACAAGAGCAAAGGCTCCAAACGGAGGCCTATGGACTGCTTCTTTGATAGATTTTGCAGACAGATCAATAGTGCACCATGCTAGGCCATTGATCCACATAAAAAAAATCAATGAGAGTGCACTATAGACACATTTCTTTACACCAGTGTCATCTAGTGTCAGACAGCTATTGGATGCCATTGAGAAGAGAATAGACAAGACTGTCTAAGCCTTTAGTACACCTGGAACTTGATATATCAGAACCGGGTTAATATGGTGTTAATTAGCCAAAGAAAACCAGTGCATAGGAATTCTAAAACAAATATCTATGCCAACGATCTCCAACCCATGAGTGTCAGCCTCAATTTGACATAGAATGAAGGGTGTTGTAGTTTTGCAGCCGCTAGAGCCCAACAGACAAGTTCAGTGACCTTGATGCAACCGTTATCCCCTAAAAACTGAATGGGTGAGAAATGTTAGATTAGTGGGGGTCTGACCCCCACAGATTCCTAGTCATCAGGAGGAGGAGGGTGCATTCTTGACTGATGCTTTAGTCAAACTTCTTCTAGCTGCAGTCATACAACCTAGAAGAGATGGAGGACCGGAAATCATGGCTTTAATGATGGGCAGAAATAGAAGCCTAATTTAACCATGTGCCTAATTACTGCTCTATGGGAGATGATGTTTGCATCTCCATAAAACAGATTTGTGGATGTCTAGCCCAGGCTGGCGGTGGACAGTGTCTACCACAGTGTGCATGAGAGTACATGGGGGGGCATACATTAGGTACAGATAAAACCTAGATTCAGAGAGGGAAGTCTGGAATTATTTTTTATCTACACTTTGCGTGTAGACTATAATATTCATGGCAAAAGAATATGAGAAACGAGAGGAAAGCAAAAGCCTTTCTATCATTTGGGACATTGGAGATGCACACAGAAGAGTGAGAAGATTAAATTAAGTATTATATCTGATGACCCCATTGCCATGGTTACCGGACAGAAGAAAATATTAATCAAGCCAACCTTTTCAGAGGAAGGCACTGGAAATAAACCTGATAAAAAAAATATGTATTTATGAATCCTGTGCATCTCCACAGCAATTCAGGGCTGGAGAAGGTTATACACCCAAATACTGGGAGCTCCAGTAATGCCCAATACAGCATGCCCAAATTCTTCAAAAATGTTATACGATCAGAGCATTCTTAAGGGGCTAAATATTTAGATTTTTTTTGTAATTGCAATGAAGCCTTTAATGGCCATTAGCCCTTACCTCCTTGCAGGATGAAGGTCATTCCATGCTGCCATAGACACTTCAGTAAAGTCTTAGGCCTCTTCTTCATTATAAAATGGCCATTTTGAAGGGCTAACAATGGTTTAATTAACAGGAACCTCTGACATGGGTTATGTCATTCGACAAGGTGACTTTAAACTCATTTGGCCAACAGGTATTTCTCCAAATAACCTCCACACACCTGAAAGACACAAAATCTCTCTACTGATCGGTGTGGGGTAATCAACCATAAAAGCCCCGCTTCCAATTCCCACTTAAAATAGTTTTCTTTTCTTTACCTTCTCTCAATTTTACTTATGCTTTAAGAAAGGACCATGTTGGTTCAAAATGCGTAAGGGAAGTAGTGGCCATCAGGGCATCTCAGGCATATTTTATAAAGATTACTAAATAAAGTTCAAGAATTTATTTTTAATATGGATTTATCTTACAAGCCAACGAGTTGGCGAAGCACCTGCAGGATACAGGAACGTGGTTAATGATAGATGAAGGATTAGGAAGGAACATTTATACACTTGGTGGGGCCACACGTTCAGGTTTCTTTGATGCAGTTTTTGAAGCCAAAGCCAAGAGAGGAGAAAAAAAACAAAAAACAGTATTTGTCTTTAAAGGGGTTGTCTGGATTCAGGGCTTAAACCTGGATAGAAGCTGTTCTTTATTTGCATAGTGCCTGCCTCCAAAACAGCCATCTGTGCCCGTGACGTCACCGGGCACACTGGAAGATGGAAGCCTCCACCTAGCATAGTGAGGAGAAGCCGGGTACGTCACTGGTACGAGTACCGTACAAGCCACAGCAGGATCAAATTAACTAGTTAGAACCAAATTGCTTATTTGGTATTCACTGTTGATGGCTATGCGGAAACATGCAAAGCGTGCGGCCAGTAACAAGGTGCACCAAGGGGGCCGCGTCCCAACTGCAGCATCACTGCGCTATGTGCCCAGCAAGAGATTAGGGAGGAATGGCTGCCAGCGGGGAAGTATTGAAGGTGTATAGATACCTGTACGAAAAGAGTTAAAGGGGTTTTCCCAGACTTTCATATTGATGACCTCTCCTCTAGATAGGTAATCAGTGGGTGTCCGACACTCGGCACAGTAGGACCATGGCATTATTACAGTAGCACCGCGTCCTTCTTGCCTAGAACCCATGGACTAAGCGCAGCTCAGACTAATTGAGGTGAATAGGGCTGAGCTGCAATACCAAGCACAGCCACTATACAATGTACGGCGCTGTGCTTGGTGAGCTGAGAGAAGGTCGCTGGGCTACTACGAGTGCCTGTGCCTTCTCAAACAGCTGATCGGCAGGTAGATACTGATGATCTATCCAGCGGATAGGTCATCAGTATAAAAGTCTCAGAAAATCCCTTTCAAACTTAACTAAAAATAAGGTGCATCAATTAAGAAGAGTCAAGTACAACAGAGAAACTCCTCGTGTTCCTGAGGACAAAGCAGAGCAAAAATGAATCTGGTGTCAGAGCAAAGCGCTGACTTATTTTTTACCATTTCTCTCGGCAGAAAGGTAATATAAATAAAGATAAGTCTGCCTAGTTTCGGGGGAAATGTGCGGTTAGTTTACAGCGTGGTGCATTGCTGTTCTGCTATAATAATACTTCAAGTTAATGATCCAATTATTTAAAAGAAGTTCCCCCAAAAAATAGGCCATGTGCTTCTTATTGCCTTGAGCTAGAAATCCAGCTGCATTTTGCCTTTTTTCCAGAAAACACAGGGTTTTTGGAAAAGCCATAGGCCTGATCCCATGGCTTCAGTCGGAAGAGTGTGATCAACGACACTCTATTGGATCCATAAATTTACCGTTTTGACAGCAAGACGCATGATTGTAACTATGATTTTAATAACTCAAGTCCATCTTTCTTGAAATATCTTCATATGTTCTCACTTTCCCTCACCCTCCCTTCCCCCAACCCTTCCTCCAAACTTACCATCATTTCTGGATAGAGAAGTGATTAACAGGCGCAGGCCTTGGCCGGTTCAGGCCAGCTGTGCCATAGAAATTGTCAGCAATGACCAGGAGCACTCAGAGAAACAATTGAATTTCTAGCACATTGCCATCATGGTTGATATATTCTTTCAAGGTCATTACCCAAGGCTGAGAAGGTCACATGATTAACGAGTGACAGATCCAATGAGACCTCATGTGCGTGAGGGTCCTTCTTTTAATTAGAGAGGGACTGTGAAAAGTGAGGGTTGCAAAAATATATAGTGGGGGACCGGCTTCCCAAATACTAAATATATGGAGGAAGGTATCTCAATAAGAGGTTCCTGGAACAGATTTGAGGTTACTCGGATTTATGAACCCATGCATATGGAAATTCAATCAACCGTTAAGATGTGCACTCAATTTATTGTATTTTTATTATTTTGCATGTTAAGCAGAGGTTCGAAAAAAGTAAAAAAATACAATAAAACATAATTCATAATAATGCAGCCGATGTGTTTGAATATTCAGAATATGGTACTCGTTCTCCGCTGAGACGCCCATCACATCGACCGGGGGGACGCTTATTGAATTTGCCCTGAGAATATGCACATTTATGGACTGTGCAGTGAAGTGAGATATGTTATAGACACGTTAAGGTGGACAAACCTAAGGGACTGAAATCCAGTAATTCTAATGCCAATACTGATCCATCTTGACAGTGTCGCGTTCCTTTAGCATCAATATTAGCAACGGGAGTAAGAAAAGCAATACGCTGTCACCTGGGATAAGAATGATTCAGTAGCGAAGGGGCCACAATTACATATTTAAAGATAGGCCAAAAAAAAATGTTATGTTGAAATCTGGGAAATGCAAAAAATAGCCTAATATTGGAGAAGAACAGAACTGAATATGTTTAAAAAAAAAGGATGACGCTGTGTATAATGCCCCGTCTCTGGGGGTCAGTATAGCATAAGGCTCAATCCCCAGTGACCACTACATCGTACATTGCCAAGTCTCTGGTGTCCAATTAAACCAAGAAATATTTTACTCTATTTTTTTGTTTCACATTTTTTCATGATTTAGAGCTTAGATGTTTACAGCAATCCCATTTTTAAGGATACATCAGCATGTCAAGACATATCAACAATCTTCCGGGGGCACAAAAATTCTTCGGCTTCCTATCAGGCAATGGAAAGGCCACCACCTTCCCAGCCAGAGCCACGCACGATAAATATTTATGGCGCATTGACTGGATACACCATAAATGTCTGTATAGAGGGGGTCAGAATGGAAGTGAATGAGCGCTCTTGGCTATGGTCACCTCCTATTCACTTTAATTGAGAGTGACCAAGCATGCATTCCTATGTTCTCAGGATCTGAAGGGGCCTTGGCAGTTGGATATCCAATCAATATGCCATAAATATCTTTAGCAGGAAATTCCCTTTCCGGTGAGATGTGAAGTTCTTGTGCAATGTACAGTAGTGAATACATCAGGATAACATTGGAATGGGCTTAATAGAAGACGAAGGATAAAAGTTTCATGCAACCAAAAACATTTGGATGACTTTTTTGCAACTTTCTGTTGCGCGACAATTGTAGGTTTGTGATTTGACTGTAGAAGAAATTGCCAACAGCGCAACGTGACTTGCATCACTTTCAGTGCTAGCAAAGTCATGTGCGACCTACAACCAATGACCAACAGTGCTGGATTTTTTCTGATAGTCGCGTTCCAGTCATGGGTCACTACGTAACAGCCATTCGCGATGTGACCCCACTGACAATCATGTCATTGTGTAACCCTAGGCTTCGTGACAACCACTTTGGTAAACCACATTACTCCTATGCTTGGAGTTGTCACTTTCCTTCCTCCGCTGCTCTTGGCAGCTCATCCTAAGGGCATCATTCAGCAGGGGAAACAATAGGGAAGGTCACAGAGCATGCCTAGAAAACTGTCCATTGTGTCTAGTGCCCATGCAGCTGCTCTCAAAAGACAGAAAGTCTCAAAGGGAACCTGTAACCATGAAAGTGCAATGTAAGCTGCAAGCAGCATGCTATGGAGCTGAGCAGATTGAGATACCGTATTTTTCGCCCTATAACACGCACCTTCTCATAAGACGCACCTAGGTTTTAGAGGAGGACAATAGGGAATTTTTTTTTTTATAAGACCTCAGATCAGACGACCAATCAGACCCCCAATGTTAATCAGACCTCAGCTTACAGCCTCAATCAGACCCGAATGTTAATAAGACCCCAATAAGACCTCAGATCAGACCCACAATCAGACCTCAGCTCAGACCCCAATGTCAATGACACCCAATCAGATCTCAGACCCCTTGCCTCAGATCAGACCCCATGACTTCGTGCAAATAAAAAAAAAAATCAACTTACTTCTCCTGCTCTGGAAGCCGCCGCTCCTAGGATCTAGCTATCTTCTTCTTCCTGCCGCATGCTGTGCTGTGACCGGACGCACAAAGTGTGAGGTCACAATTTTTCCTCACGCTGTGCACAGTCACAGCACAGCTGACAGCAGAGGACCAGAAAGCGGTGAGTACAGAGCCCAAGGAGTGCTGCATATACTGCTTTCCGGTCCATAATGGAAGCGCTTATCAGTATTCACCGGATAAGACACGGTGACATTTTTCACTCACTTTGGCAGGAACAAAAAGTGTGTCTTATGGGGCGAAAAATATGGTAGTTTTATTACTCATAGGACCACCTCCTGGACTTCCAAGACCAGAATGCGCAGGAATTGAAAAATACAAGTTTTACTGAATATTTTCCCATAAAACCATATATCAATATGCTCAGCGCCTCCTGCTCTATAACATGCTGCCTTCAGCTCAAAGACCATATTTAAAGTGAAAAGTTTCCTTTAACAAATTTTAGGCCTAGTGGTCAGTGCGAATATTGCAGGATTTTATTATTGTTTTTTTAGATATAGATAGGGAGGGACTTTTAAAAAAATATTGGGGCTTCTGCGCACATTGTCGTCTTTCCATAGCTGGAATAAACTCCCCCTCCTCCCACCATGAGTAAAAAAACAGAAGTACAAATTTCTGGTACACCAATTATGATAGATGTTAGAATCTGAGAAATGCTATAGAAAACCCCTCAGAAGCATTCAGGTAGAGGTAGAGAAGCTGTGCTACACGTGTGTCACTGCAGATTTTATGCACGTTTATATGCAATCAATTAAAAATAGAGATATTGAGATAATTAGTCTGAAAAACCATTGCAATGAATTGAATCAAGCAGAGCGAGTGGCACAGAGTGTGACCCTAAAAGCATACGTGAGCAAAGAACTCTCAGGGAATTCACAGGCAGCTGTGTATCCGATCTCCGAGGCACTTGATTCATGCCAGCTACTCCCAGCGCGTCCTTTTATGTTCCTAGTATTGCACAAATCTCTCCCTGGTGCCCACTCTCTGATGATAGATTTCTATCCTTCTCCAGCCTATTCTTCCCCCAATACTTTTGTGATTATAAAGATCGCTGCCATTAGCAGAAACTCTCGACAAATAAGGCACAGAAATCCTTGTACATTTTGTACGGCCTTTTTGAAGAAAACGGTTTCATCTCATTGGAAAAAGAATAACTGGAAGATATTTTCTGCTGGTTTGGAAATATTCCAATTTAACATGAGGTAAAAATAGAGTTTAGGGCTATTTAGACATAAAATAACCACAATGATTCATATTAAATAGCAATTACATCCCCGTTAATTACATCATGGCCAAGGGCCAAAAATGTGACAACCTCGATGGGTGGCATTTTGTCGCTACTGCTTCAGTTCCCTTAAATAAGAGTGAATGGGAGGGGGATCCCATACAGAGGGCCTGGGACCTACAAAGTGATACAGGGGCCCCATAGCAAACAGTAAAATGGAACCCGCCATTGGTTCTGAAACACTACCACACCCCTAACTAACTGAGGTGACTTGTCTGTCCACCTTGCTTTGTCTCCTTTCCATACTTTTTGAGTTTATTCCCCCGTCCCTTATGTGTTAGAGAGGGGATCGCCGCCCATTCTGAGCCCTCTCTCGCCAGGAGCCCTATTGCAGCCATATGGCCTGTCTCTAAGTACATACAACTTACAGATTACACCTGAGATGCCAGGACCAAACTGTGACACTGGCCTGAATCAGAACCAGTAGAAATATGTATTCATGTAGAAGTAAGGTGCACTCAAAATAAAAATAAAAAATCATATAATGTGGGTATTCTTCTAGAAAAAATGGTAGACAATAAGCAACATACCTGTATGCAGTGGGTGGGCTGAGTTGAAGGAGGTGATGTCAAAGCAGCAGTAATGAATGTATTCTCAGCTTCTAGGAAGGTATCTGGTCCAATACGGACAGCGGCTTTTGTCGTCAGTACATTATATTATACATATGGTATGAGCAGTGTAATATTATTATAAATTACCTATCCAGGGTCGAGGTGATCCATGCAGCTCCAACAGTTCTACAAATGTCATATGGCTGCTTACGAAAAAGGTGAACTAATAGATTTTTCTAGCTAAGCACTGAGAATTTAGAAATAGTCGACTGTTACTATAAGGGGCTATGCAAAAATGTTTTTGGAGGGAAAAAAAAACAGGCAAACTGAGCTTTTGTCTGTCTGGTTTAGCTCTGTTGTTTACATTTGAAGACTTGTTTATTTCTCTATTTTCCCATAGACGTGAATATTGAAATGCTAAACTGGAATTGCAACAATGTTTCTTTTAGGCTGTGGTTCTCCACTCCACCTCTACCACTATAAGGTTCTAGCTCAGTTAGAAACTGTATATAAGGAGATCAGTTAGAGCCCCTAGTTGTCTGCAGATAGGAACCAGTGTTTAGTACTGAGATCAGCAACCTTCGTCACTCCAGCTGTTGTGAAACTACAACTCCCAGCATGCTTCTTTCACTTCTGTGGGAGTTCAGAGAACAGCCAAGCAAGTGTGCATGATGGGAGATGTAGTTTCACAACACCTGGAGTGCCGGAGGTTGCTGATCCCTAGTTTAGTAGAACAGACTCTGTCAGATTGGATGAGTGACCAGAAGAAGACATTGAGATGGGGATACTGAGTCACAGACCCTGAACCTCCAGCCCTTTGACCAGGGTACCAGTCTTCTGAGACAGGGACAGCTAGCTCAAGCATGAAGTCTTCTTCTGCCAGGGAGGGCACTGGAGAAGCTAGCTCAGTTCCTGGTCTGTATTGTTTGGCACTTGAGTTCCTCTAGTAAAGAAGCACACTGGTTTACTGCAGACCCTGACTATATGAACTTATTTCTCATTGAGGTCCAACACACCTTACTAAACCCTCTGGACAGAAGCAACACATTGTGATACACTGACAGTGTCCAGGGGAACCAGCACGACGTTGGGGCCACCCCAAATCTGGCCGTTATACTAATATCTATTTGTCTATCCATCCAAGCAAAGTTTTTCGCAGTATAAGTGAAAAAATAAAAGTAGTTTCACATGGGCTCTATCTATCTATTACCCTCTATCATCATCTATCTATCTATTTATCAATTTCACTTACGTCTACCTTTCTATCATCTATCTCTGTTCTTTCCATCTATCTGCTACCTATCTGTCATCTGTCAATCTCCTATCTATCTATCTATCTATCTATCTATCTATCTATCTATCTATCTCATATCTATCTAATATTTATTTGCATCTTCTCACCATTATGACATGTGACACAAAATTCCATTATTCCAAATTCCATATTATAAACCTATAGTTGTAAGATTGTAAACTCATATATTAATCTGCTTGGAATCCTTTAGCTATTACTGCAGATTTTTTTATAAAAATGCAAGAGTCCGTTTCAAATCTGATAACAATCCATATTGTGTCCCTGTTCACACGTTATGTAAAATTGCAGCAGAACTTTTCATTTGCACTGGAGGGAAAAAAAATACACCAGCAATAAGCATGCTACTTATTTCCACGGATCCCGCATCCACAGAATAAACCTCAGCTTTTTGCAGCAGAAATACGTGTTTGATTTAACGTCGACCTGTGAACATCACCTAAAAATAACAGCAATAATCATCATCTCCACTATCACTCTTCCACCGATCTCACATTATGCATCCATATAAATATATTTAAGGTGTGCAGCCATCTTTGTCTATAGGTGTCTGTGCAATGTCGCTCCATTGTTCTATGGTAAGAAATATGGATTTATTATTTTTAGGTTCATTTTCTCTAAAATTCAGAGCTTAGCTCAGCAATTAATTTTCTTAAATAAATCATTCTTTCATTGAAGCGCTATCCGCTCCTAACCATCTCATTAACTATTAACAGGAAAAACATTCATTTCAAATAGTTTTCCCACTGGGGGGATTTGGCCCGTCCTGCACCTTTCGGCACACTGTTGAATTTGCGATTAGTTGAACATCTAATGGGGAGCTACCAGTGGCCTCACACGCCGGCTAAAATTAACAATGGCTTGTTCTGTTTAATAGGGAGCTTTAAAGACCGAAATTATGTCAGTCTCGGCACAGCACTCTCCTCCTCTATTATCTCCCTCCAGGTCAGCATTCTGCCTATCCATCTTTGTGTTATATTTCTGAGATTGTATCGTGGGCTCCTGCATTTCGCTGTATTGTCAGGGCACAACAGATCTCCCTGGGATCTGGAAGGCCCTGGTGTGCTGTTTTTGAGTCATAGGTAATTAACACAATGAAAGCGTTTGAGGGAAAGAAAAAAGGCCGGAGAGTGTGTGCCGCCTGGATGCTGTGAGTCTCAAGTTCAGATATGCCCGAGTGTGTGCGTGTGCAATTTTTATGAAGTGTCTACACTAAAGCGGGTGCTCCGGACTTGACCTCGTCTCAAGCCCAGATGTTCATTCTCTCATTTCTGTCTCTATCGAATCTCATTCCTTCCTTCCTCATCCCCCCCAAAAAAACTGTCTCCTAGTGAATGAATAGGTAGAGGAGCCCCCTCCCTCTCACGATGTCTGACCATTTCCCTGAGCCATCTCCTACCGTGTAAGATAATAGGCACAAGTGAGAACAATGAGAGTCGAAGAGATTGAACACAAAAGAGAAGAGGCCGTTACTGCAATGCCAGTAATTAAAGAGACTGTTTCAAGGTTGCAGGGGTAAAAGCCATATCGTTTAATATACCCCTGATAATTTGGAACCGCGGAAATGGGAGACATTTACTTGGATCACAATTGTATTCAGATGAATCCTCGCCTTGAGAACAAGAAAGAGAAGAAAGAAAGCAAAAAAAAGAAAAAAGAAACACAACAAAACCGAACAATGAAGCAACGTCTCGTGTTTGACACGTCGCCCGCAAAATACACAATGCGTCTTGTCATGTTGGTTTTTATTAATATAATAGTTTGTAATTAAGAAGATGCATCACCGAGCGTGCCAAATAATTTCTTATAATTTCTCTTAACCCTTGCAATACCATAGGGAGCAGTTAAGGTTATAATAGGTATTAACATGCCCTATCCTTTTTTTCATCAACATCTGCCAACAAAAAAGTCTAATACACCCAACATCGTTGGCCGCAAAATCGGTGGATACAGGTGACTTTAGTCTAAAATATATGACCTCTTTAGAAAATATTCTTTGACTGACCGTCTGTGACTGGCATAGACTGCAGCACAAGATGAGGTTGCATGGAAGAGGAAATATGCTGACACAGCCAGATATATCAGATATAGATTGTAAATTGTAAGGCCGTCACCCCTCTGAAACAGCCGGGTACTAAATTCATGTACGCTGTACTTTTTGTTGTTTTATATTATGCAAGTATATCTGTCTTAGATGTAGAGCGCCATGGAATTAAAGGGGTTTTCATATTGATGACCTAACCTCAGGATAGGTCATCAATATTAGAACGGCGGGGATCCGACTCCCAGGACCCCTAATGATCAGCTGTATGAAGAGGTAGTAGTGCTTAGTGGGCGCTTACGGCTTATTCTAGGTCATATGACGTCACATTCATCAATCACATAACGTAGGCGCAGCTCAGTCCCATTTAAGTGTGATACCAAGCACAGCCACATCAAATGGTGCTACGAGGCTGTGGCACTCACTGATCGGCTGGTGTCCCAGGAGCCTAAGCCCTGCCGATCTCATATTGATGACCTATCAAGATAATGATAATCCCAGAATATTATGCAACGGGCAGCCTCACCCCAGGGCACTCCCTATATCGCGTCCCAGGTGTAGGAATGCCAAGTGGTGCAGTGCGGCCTAAATGTCTCTTTATGTGTGTCACGGTGCTCCTACCTGGATACGGCTGGACCCCAGGTTTTGGCTCCGAAGCAATAAATAGGGGGAATAATTGAGGGATTGGAAAGAATAACTTGAGTCCAGACCTTGTGATGAAGTTCAATGGCAGCTTTACTTTGAATAAACGTTTCTTCAAACAGTTTCAGGCTTTGTCTTGGTTCTAGCAGGCTTTAGCATTAAACTGGCAGGCTCAATCCTTCTCTCACTCTGCTGTACTGACGAGCTGACTTGGTAACTTGGCTTCTTCTTTATGCTGCACTTCACTTTTTAGTCGGACTTATCTTCAGCCAAGGAATAGGTTAGAATCCTGGCAGCTCCAACATGGAGTTTTAACCAGCACAATACAGAACTGCCCCATCTCCTTCTGGTAGCAAGCAGGACTGGCCCACTTCTGACCAAATTGGGGGGGGGGGTAATGGAATGGTGCTGTTGCTGCAGCAGTTGAAAGTCTCTAGTGGCAATGACAATGGTCAGAGGTTGGTCCTTCTCCAACCCCACTACGGCAGTAGTACCAGACTAGAGGGGTCAGTGTAAGCTGAAATGCAATTTAAGTGCACGTTGCAATTGGCAACAGCAGCAGAATTGGTGTGTGGCTCCTTTATAAGTCGCTGCGCCTGCTCAATTTTGGGGAGTATAATGCTCTGGCAGGCAGATTATAGCCCCTGACAGTCTCTAGCAAGGTTATTTTCCCCAGCAGTACTCACTCAGACCTCCGGACATTGCTTCTCAGGATCCAGGAAAGCCGGTACTGTATTTTCCCTTTTCCAAAATGGCCACCGTTCTACTTCCTGTAGGGGGTACAGTTGGTTTCTCTGTCCTCCTGGGAACTTGTACTAAGTACTTTGGTTCCTTCTGCTGCAAGAATGGCTCCTCTGTGGAGGCGGGCTGTTTGGTTCTCTCCCCTCTGCTGGGTGGATGTCTTCCCCTCAACACAGGATACCCGAATCCAAGATGGCCGATTAACCTGTTTTGCCACAGTGCTGCAATTGATGCAGATTCACACTTTCCAGCATTAAGTAGATGCTATAAAGTCTCTTGTAGGGCTCTTTACAGATAGAAGAGGCCTTCCAGGCGCGAAAGTAGATCGTGGTTCGTGATGCCAATTTTTGCAACGGACAGCCTCACTCCACAGCCTTCTATATAGCGAGTCCCAGGTGTAGGAATGCCGAGTTGTGTAGTGCGGCCTAAATGTCTCTTTATGTATAGGCGGAATAATTGAGGGATTGGAAAGAATAACTTGAGTCCAGACCTTGAGATGAAGTTCAATGGTGTTTCTTCAAACAGTTTTAGGCTTTGTTTTGGTTCCAGCAGACTCTAGCATGAAACTGGCAGACAAACTCAACTCTGCTCTATTCTTCTCTCACTCTGCTGTACTGACAAGCTGACTAGGTAACTTGGCTTCTTCTTTATGCTGCACTTCACTTTTTAGTCGGACTTATCTTCAGCCAAGGAAAAAGTTATAATCCTGGCAGCTCCAACATGGAGTCTCAACCAGCACAAATCAGAACAGCCCACCTCCTTCTGGTAGCAAGCAGGACTGACCCACTTCTGACGAAGGGGGGGGGGGATGGAATGGTGAGTTCCGTTCTATCTAACTATAGCTCTGTTTGCTGCCACCTGCTGGTGAACCAGGCACATTACATAACCAGTTACATAACATTATTATAAATGCACAGTGTTGAGGGACCTGGAAATAAATATATAGGCGACATATAGGTTAGACCATAAAAGATAGTAGCAAGGTGCAGAAGTGGTAACACCACTCTGGGTGTTACAATAGCGCTTACTAATAAATAATAATAATATAAATGGGAAAAAAAAACTTCTTTACTGACGTGAGGTCATAGTGTGAACAATAATATTATAATAATACTATATAATAATATAATACTGGTGATATATGTCTAGACTGATCTTGCATCTCATCATTGTGGTCCGTAGGGTCTGAGAGAAGCTATGAGGTCTATATGCACCTTCAGACAAATTCCCATCATTGTTTTATGCTATTTTACAAGGAGTTTCCATCATTGGCTCCATATGAGTTATCACACCAGACGTAATCTCTCAATGGTTACTGCAATAAGATTTAGTAAATGACTGAGGTCTATAATCATTGGTAACTTTTGTTCTGCCTCTGTGCATGGCAAGATATTTTAGTGGCTCTTTCACCTTGAATTCCTTGTAAAGTAGCTGGTTAGTGGTACCTTGCCCCATTCTTGAAGTCTGAAGTAACTGTACATGTGTACTCCAGACTGAAGACCTTTAGGTGGGGCTAGGAAGGGCCAGGAGGCTAGAAAACATCTAGCTATGCAGCAAAGAAGTTAGCTCCATTGAAGACATCATCAGGGTAGGATGTGTCTTGCCACCACCACATCTCTTTGTATCATACGGGTGTCGGCCAGGTGCCATGTTGGTCGATAGGGAGCTCGCTCATTTGTTCACGGCTTTTGTGACTGCTACTTACTTTACTCTGTATGTTGTCCTTTACACATATATATCTTTTATCATAGTTTAGTAAACTTTTATAAACCTAAGGGCTCGTTCCGTATACGGATCGCTTTTTGCGCTCAGTATACCGTCCGTATAACGGGTCCACAAAAGAAAAACGGAATGTACTCCGTATGAATTCCGTCTCTGCATTTCCATTTTTCCATTCCGCTACATTTTGAGTCATGTCCTTTTTTTGCCCGCAAATCACGTTCCGTGGCTCCATTCAAGTCAATGGGGCTGTAAAAAAAACTGAATGCATACGGAATGCATCCATATGTCTTTCGTATCCGTCCGTATTTTTGCAGAAGCATCTATTGAAAATGTTATGCCCAGACCAATTTTTCAATGTACTTACTGTTAAAACATAATAATATATGCTTCTGTTTCCGATCTGCAAAAAACAGACCACAAACGGAAACCATACGGAACGGAAGCGGAACAGAAACACTACTGAAACCAAAAACGGAAAAATGGATCTGTTAAAAAGGGACCGTAAAACCATACGGTCGTGTGAACGAGCCCTAAGTCATAGGAGAGGTCCTCAATATCAGATTGGCGGGGGTCAGACACCCGGCCGATCAGCTGTATGGGGAGATGGCGTGCACGTGCCTTCTCCCTTCCTGTCTGCTGCTGCTGTCTATGGTCTGTGCCATAGACATACAGCAGCGGACAGGGAGCCATCTCCTCATACAGCTGATTGGTAGGGGTGCCGAGTGTCTGACCCCCGCCGATCTAAAATTGATAACATATCTTGAGGATTAATAATCAATATTAAAAGCCTGGACAACCCCTTTAACTTTCCCTAAATAATAAATTCCTTTTGCTGAAGTGAGACAGCCCCTTTAAGTCTATTTTTTCCTGAATCTCAGATCTCTGCCTATCTTATCTGTAGGGCTCCTTTACAGGTAGTTTTGGTCCAGACTCCTGGAGATTTTTGGGGAACAAAAAAAGCATGTCATGATCAGCATATTTTTGTAGTGTTTTCTGAAGCATTTTGCCCATATAGTGTGTTTTAGCACCAGGCATGTTTTAAAGGCCTTTTCTTTGCATTACTATTATTATTTTAGAAGAAAGTAAAATGCCAGAACCAGAGAATGCTGAGATAAAAAAAAAGGCCACTGACACAAGAAAAACGCACCTGAAGGGTGAAAAACAAAATACAAAAAAGCATGTTTATCCTGTGTTTAATATTTCCCATAGACTTCCATGAAACATCTGTAGCTGCCATTATTTGCCTAAAAATTCTAGAAAAAAAAACACACCAAAACTGCAAAAACACACAAAAAACTATGTGTGACACAAGCTTCCACCTTGTATTGCACCTTTTCACTAACATAGGCTCTACAGCCTCTTACAGAGTAGCAGGAACATAGCAATGGAGGCAGACATTACAGTCAAGCATTACGCTGGGTTCAGACCTGGGCGTTTCTGAGACGTTTTTATCGCGCGTTTTACGCGCGTTTTTGTGCGCGTTTTTGGCAATAGTAAACGCACGTTTTACGCGCGTTTGTGTGATTGACTGCAGTGTTGTCCAATGACCAAATATCCCTGTCTATATGAAGTTTGGCCTTTCCAGCATGTTGCAAATTCATAGACGCGCGTTCGAACGCGCGTTTTCAGTGTCAAAAATGCGCAAAATACAAGCGCTGCGCGTTCCCATTGAAGTCTATGGGCCAAAACGCGCGACAAACGCCTCCAAAAAAGCTCAAGTACTTGTTTATGCGTCGGGCGTTTTTCAGCGCGTTCGAACGCACTGTAAAAAGCGAAAATGTGAACCAGTCCCATAGGGAAGCATTGGTTTGCATCAGTTATGCGTTTTACAGCACGTTCGAACGCGCTGTAAAACGCGCAATTGTGAACTGAGGGTTAGGGGCTCAAAGACCACTCTGACACTACATTACATACTGGACACCATAGGTGGGGTCCCTGTTACAAATTCTGCATTAGGTCCCCCTGCGGAGAAACTAGGGCTTTCATACTGTAGGTGCATAGCATGTGGCTGCTATGGAGGAATGGGGGCTGTAGCTCATGCAGGTCCAGATGTTAGTCAACTTTGAATAGGGTGCACCCACTAAAAAACCTAGGAGATGGGATGCAGCACAGGTTTATGACAATCTTCTCTCCAGCATGGCAGAGATCACACGGGGGCCTCATTGTCATCTGAGCAATAAAATACCCTCACGATTTGAGCGCACTTTCAAGGGGTTTCCCTGAACTGGAAAAACATGGCTGCCTTCTTCCAGAAACAGCGCCACACCTGCCCATGGGTTGTGTCTGGTATTGCGGTTCAACCCTGCCTTCTTCCTCCGCAAGCTGATTGCTGTGGATGTTGGGTGCTGGAACCCTGCAGATCTGATATTGATGACCTGTCCTAAGGATAGGTCATCAATATCTGTAACTTGGAGGACCCCTTTAAAGACCCATATGCAGCATTGGTGTAGTAAAGGACCTGTAAAATAAAGAATATAATTTCCAAATGTTCAGCTAGAAGAATAATATCCTACATTGTTACTCATTTAGAATGTCTATTCAATACATCTTCAACTTGCAACAGAAAAAAAAACTCCCGCTGCTAAAATTTAAATTTTAATTACCAGACCCATTTTTTTTTCCAGCAAGAAATTAAAATATTATGAAATTAGAATAATACACGTGTGTAACTTTTCTTCTTTGCCGCGCCTGTGTGGTTCCATTTTGGCCGATTATTGACTGACGTTAGTATTAATCTGCATGGGGGGTATGCGAACAATAGTAGCACCTTACACCATTTCCCGAAGCACGCAGCAGTCTCAGCAGTGGAAAATGACAATTTTATGAATCCTAATCAATCAAAGGGCTTATTAACTCAATGTGAAACCAGATTAAAATCTTTAATTAGAAATTGCTCCAATAGGAAAAGCAAAGGCGCTTATGGGAAACTGAAAATGCCGGATATTAAGGCACTTGTCATTAGCTCTGTAGATATTGGTCTCCCCCTTCCTATTCTTGCATTCTCACCTCGCTGGCGAGTCTCTGAAGAGCGGTTCTGCATAGCGACAAGCGTTAGCTTGCAGACTTATTAAAGCAGGCCCTTTGGTAAGGTCCAGCGCACGAGGCTGGGGGGTGCAGGCCGCTGAACGAAGCTGTGCTGATTATTAACGGGGCAGTGTCACACTTCTGTTCCCTATTGTTACTTGGTGTTTTTTGGGGGTGTGCTGTAATCAGATGTGATGCATTGTGGCCTAATGAAAGCAGAGCGCCTGACGCTGGAAGTGTGTGTGATTGGCAGGCCTGCAGATTGCAAGCCGCAGGAAGGGGCTTTGCTTTAAGCAATGGTGTGAGAGAAGGCTGTGGGTGATTTTTTTTTCTGTTGGGCAGACATTTGGGAAATGACCACAGAAAATGTAATCACAGTTGGGGGTGGGGAGGGGGGGCAGGGGGGAATAAGGCAGCCATCAGGGACAACTATTTGCATGTTTTATTTATTTCTTCAATGTCAGGGTCATTCTATTGTTTGGCCAGTCTCTCTTGTCTGCCAGATCAGACCTTGGCCGTCCACTCATGCCCCCTCTTCCTACTTTTACTACCTTTTGCCTTTGTTTAGGGACGACAGCCAAGAAAAATCATAGTGCTAAATACGGACTTCAGAACCCGGGACGCCGCCTGTCTGCTGCACATGTCTCCATTTGTAAAATGTTAAACTTACACGGTACACACAATATGAGAACGCGTGCTGCACCTGCAAATAGAACGTACACCCTGTGAATCAGATACGCTGGGGGCCTACGGGGGCGGCTTTTTCACATGCGTATTCTTCAAAGTGCATTCTAATACTATCACAAAATGTTATATATATGTATATATACACACAAACACTTCAATGTATGGACAGAGGGACAAAAAGGTAGCCCTCTGGACATGTATAATGTCTAAATTAATATATATTTTCACTCTCCATTTGGCTCATGCACAGTTTATCTATTATCTGTCTAATATCTATTGATATCTAAAATCTATCCACCTATCTTATCTGTCTACTATGTATGTATGTATCTATCAATCTATCTATCTAATATCTATCTATGCATCTATGTATCTATCTAATATCTATCTATCTATCTATCTATCTATCTGATTATCTATCTATCTATCTCATATCTATCTATGTATCTATCGATCGATCTATCTATCTATCGATCTATCTAAAAATAAGATATATCTTTATTCAACCATTCAGTAGCATGCTACTACATGGGTGAATAAAGAACATCTTTTTGCTCACTGAAATGCGTGAGTGCGCCAATACTTATTTTTTATCTTGTGGGTATTGGAGTCGGGTCCTCAGTGTCTGGTGCCCTGTTCATCCTGATCATTGTGGTATAGTGCTGATCTGTATTTAATTTCTTAACCTATATCTAATATCTATTTATCAATATATCTATCTTTACTATGTCTGTGTTTGTGTATCTCTATATATATATATATATATATATATATATGCAAGGTCCAATGCATGTGAACCGCACAGCTGAGTATATAGTAGTCGGGTGCCAGAGGCTGATGGAGCGATCGGTTACTCTAAGACAAATAGTACAAAATATCCACGGCACTTCCTTAGGTAAAAAAGTGTTGATTTATTCACCAGTAGCAACGTTTCGGTTTACACACTGAAACCTTTCTCAAGCAGTGATATATATATATATATATAAAGTTAGCATGTGTAAAATTTTATATATGCAAAACTATTCTAAATATGCTAAAATATTAGCATTCCATGTATATAAAAAACTGCTATATTAATGCTGTTTATGCACACATCTTCTATATGTGTACAGATAGACTATATATACTTTTAGCCTGTGATCTCCAATTTCCTGGTCTTCTTGACTTGTGACACAGCAGAGGCTTACTCGCTCCCTCAGCCTGGCTCTATAGTAAATGTTTGTGCTGCTAGAAAAGCAGTCGGTAATCTGCCATTGAGGCTGAAGTAGTCAGTGACGGCTGTACGCGCTTTTGTTATATAAATACACCGATGCACTGGGCAAAAAAGAAAGTGCATAAGAGGCTAAAGACATACGGTGGAGGTTGGGGGGATGGGGGGTGGATTTTTCTTCTACTGTGAGATTTATACAGAGGATATTTTTAGTATGTACCTAAATAACAAAAACCACGTATTAAAAATTTGTATATAATCATAAAAAAATAGTGCAATATTAATATCATTTCTACAATTTACATAGACATATGATCTATGCACAACCAAATCAAGCTGAGAGATTTCTTAATATATATATAACATGTCTAATGAAATAAAAAAGCTAAAAAGATATATAAAAAAGAGAATTCAAAAATGTATTAAAATATTCCCATGATGTCTAACATTGGTGACTAAACATCACAGGGGTGTTAGTGAATGGGGTTTAGTGACAGCGTGATGTAAATGTGTGCAGACTCCTCTTGATCTCAGTAGTAGGGCCGCTCGATGATGTTGGCCATGGCGTGAGAAGATCTGTGGGCATTTGTAGTGTGTCGTTATTGTCCCATTTATCGCTATTTTCTTCATGAAGGAGGCAAGCAAGGGCCGAGAGGTGACTACCTCACTTGTTGTCAGAGGGCATTGATCAACCCTTCTCTATTTTGGATTCAGAGGTGAGGGCATGCCTCCTGGGAGCATTTTTCAGCCTGGCTGTGTCACCGTAGAGCTGTATTGAGTTGTGATCTGAGCCAGTGCTCATTGAAGAAAACTGTTATTGGCGTCCGCATCATCCTCAGACATCGCCAGTAACACTTAAACAAGTTCACTCTGTTAATGTCAAGCCACAGGGGACAGTTTGAGCCTCCTCGGCTGACCATTAGACTCTTTGATAGAGTGGACGATAAACTAGAGTCTACAGGCTGGGCTTTGGCCTTAGACCCGTCATGTGGACGCTGACATGCAATGTCCGACAAAGCCAGGGACACTTCTGACCTCTGCAGTGTAGCCTAATTTAATCTCAACCCATCTGCATGAAATGGAAAAGTAAAAAAAATACACCAGATGAGGCGCTTCTTCTCTGCTGAAACGCAGCAGCCTACGAAACCACTTGATGAAGGATTGGAGGGACTGATTCTGTTTACTAGTGCATGTTGGTATTAGCAACAAAGGACCCCAGCATTTTGCTTTGCATCTATGTATTGATCTTAAGGACATTATTTCTGACTGTGGAATAATAAGGTTTGTTTAGACAGGAAACTGGAGTTTCCATTGTTTGGTGAAAGCGTTTTGAACGACAGAAGGTGGCGGCTAGTTAAGACCGGCAATGCGACGATGCACCATGCGAGGAGAAGCTATTCAGTCTGCAAGCCTGTTTATTTCTCTCTGATTTTTTTTCCCCCCCTTTGGTTTAAGACATCAGTCTGTAAGAACTCCTCTGCCCTGTGTTTCCGTAGGGGAGATCAAACAGGATTTCTAAGAGCCTGCAGAACTGGAGAATAGATTCAGCGCAGTGTCTAATATATATTTTAATGGCAGTTTTCTGAGAGGCGTTTCATTTGTGTCATTTCTCCTCTAAGAACTGAAAAGCTGAAAAAAAGGTGGGAGGGAGGGTACGAGAGAGACACGTGGGCTCCACCGCTGAGCAGGATCCTCAAAAAGAGAGAGAGAAAAAGACAAATATACAGGCAGTACAAAATGAATGAAGGGGCTTTGTTCCAACTGATTGAGGTTTTGCAATATACAATGTCGCTCATCGTTATATCTTCGATTTAAGCAAATTTCTAGGTGTATCTGCCGCTAGACAAAGTGGCGGGTGGCAATCTGTGTTTGCACATTTTATGGCAGCCCTGCCTGATGGAGGGAGCGCACATTCAAAGTAATGTCAGGCTTGTGTTGCATTTATTATAAAATAGTGGTCTTCCTCCGGAGGATCAATAAATCCCACCTAATAAACCTATAAATAAAAAAAGCCAAAAAAGCCAAAAAGCCCATCCAAGAGTCAAATATTGTGGAGCCCCAGTGAAGGGGAATAACGGACCAAATTAATTCCAGGCCATCTGCAAGTCATAAGAATTGTAATGAGAAAAATGTCAACGTATAGAAGCCCAAATGCACTTCTGTGCAGAGGTACAAAGATCACTATTAAATGTATTAAGAAGGGGCGCAGATGTTAAAACAGCTGTGAAGGCTTTTGATCAGTCGATGCAAAGAATAACCCTGCTTACACCATGCTCTTATTTCCTCATCCAGCAGAACCTCCTTTAATACCTATACACGTTACGTTTGATCAGGTCATTTCGCAGCTGCCCCCCTAAAAATAAAGGGAAACATTCTTCGCAGGAACATGAGGCCAATAAAGAGCGTGCCCCCCGTCCTAGCAAGATCTGGAAACAGTTTTTTTTTTCTTTTTCTTAGTATTAAGCGCACTGGGAATAAACACAGCTTCCTGCAGGAACCTGGTTAATGTGTGGAATATTACAAAAATCAGGTCCAAGTTTTTCATAATAAAGTCCGGGCCTGGATGATGTCACTTTTTTTTAGAGGGGGTTTACAAGATTCTGTGTAGGGTATTTGCAATAATGAGATATAATCGACATGCCTTAAAGGTGCAGTTAGTGGTATTGTAACTGATTTCCACCAGAAATACACATTGTTATACTTACCGTGCCGCAGATTAAAACCTTCCGTTTCCTAAGTAATGATTATATGAAATTAACAGCCCAAATCTAATGGAAATAAATCTGTGGGTTCCATAAATTTACCAGGACGGCTTCAAGTTAAAGACATCAGGTCATGAGAGCAGGGCTGGCTCAAGTTAAAGACAGGAGGCCAGGAGCAGTGAGTCAACTTGAATTAAAGTGGTTGACTAGAAAATGGGGCTACTGTTTTTCCAAAAAGAGTGCCACATCCACCCATAACATGCATCTGGTATTGACAGAAACAGCCCTCGGATAGACGTAGCACTGCGTCTGAAAAATCAGCACACTCATTCTAGGCCTCAACAGCCCCTTTAAGGACATGAGCTGCTGTATGTTGGATCAGTTACTTCGAAGTAATGACTAGAGGTTTTGTGAGTAGGACTGGCTGAAGCTAAAGGTAAACTTCTGTGAAGAGGATCACCTTAGGTTATAGGTAGTCTGTCACCTCCCCCAAACACCGTTAAAGGGGTTGTCCAGTATTAGTAAAACATGGCTGCTTTCTTCCAATAATAGCACTAACCCTGTGCATAGGCTGTGTGAAGTATTGCAGCATTGCCCCATTCACTCCATAGGAGCTAAACTGCAATGCCAGGCACAATCTATACTTGTATTGTCCTGAGGAAGGGGGCTCCATCCCCTGAAACGCGTAGATAAATCTAACCTTTTATTGGAAATAAAAAGAAGAAACCTACATCGAGGAGTACTGTGTTTGCCTGCAGCACCGTGAAAAAGATCCATTACATTTTTGCTACTAAAGTTCATCTCTTGTAACCGCTCTCTGGAGCGGAATAGGATCGGGCAGCAGCAGGGCTTTTCCCCCAGCTGGTGGGGCAGAATCCAGCCGGGCTTGAAAGAGTGGTTGTGACTCCATTCGCAACCTGATCTGGTAAGCGAAAAATTTTTATTAATACAATAATTGCATTGAGGTTTTTTCTGCACATGAGGCGCTGTATTTCTTTTTTTTTTTTTCCCTTTCTGCATATATAGGCACAATCTATAGACATATGGTGCTGTTTTTGGAAGAACTCAGCTATGTTTTTCTAATCCTGGACAACCTCTTTAAGGGTAGTGCTCCCCCCCTTCATTCCCTGACTGAGCTTCTGTTCCTCACCATGATGAGCAGGTGCTCAGGTGTCCTCTCAGTTTATTCCGGTTTGCTGCGGTACAGCAGGAGAATAAAGTGGGAGAAGTCCTCAAGAATTTCTGAAAACAAGACTGGATCAAGCTGAAGTCTTGGGCATAGCTATAGCAGGCAAAGAGCTGGACACTTATGCCCGAGAAGAACCCAAAAGCCTTTCAGCTACAAAAGATTAGGGCCCCAGTATTCATCCTCATCCATGCATGAGAAACCCTTACATTAAACCCATCCCTACTATGAATTATGCAATCTCATGTTGTTGCTTTCCTCTGGGAACCCCCAACTAGAGTTGAGCGAACTTCTGTTTTAAGTTCGTTTTCCAAAGTTCGGGTTATCGAAGCATCCCGTTATGGATTCCGCTACCACGGACCATAACGGCATTTGGAATCCATAAGGGGATTCTTCAATGAACCCGAACCTTGGACAACACGGAGGACCTGGGGTGACGTCACCGTCATGTGATCAATGCAGGGGGCGTGGCTCAGTACTGGATTGGATAAGAGGTCGTAGGCTACCACCTCTTATCTAATCCAGTACTGAGCCACGCCCGCTGCACTGATCACATGACGGTGACGTCACCCCAGGTCCTTCGTGTTGTCCAAGGTTCAGGTTCATTGATGAATCCCCTTATGGATTCCAAATGCCGTTATGGTCCGTGGTAGCGGAATCCATAACGGGATGCTTGGATAACCCGAACCTGAACTTTGGAAAACGAACTTAAAACAGAAGTTTGCTCAACTCTACCCCCAACCAGGTTCTAGTAACTAGATTCAGAAATGCTATATTATGTACTGTGTTAGTGCACCCTCCCAATACTTTTAAGGTGCCTTTTACATGTGGCCATTTCAGAGCCAACTGACGACATTTAGGTTGATTGTTTTTACTCTGCCTAATGTGGACGGAATGGTGTAGGAATGATCATTACTACGATCATTTGTATCCCATTTAGTTTTGATATTGTCAGCAGCATGCAGTCTGCCTACCTGGGATGGTGCGCGGCACATACATGACAATTTTTGGTGCTACGTAAAAAGATTCGATCACCTAACATTTTCTTGTACTTCGGGTGATCAGTAGCATGTTTACATGGGGCAACAAAGTTTTTTGTTCCCAATTACTGGAGCGTGTAAAAGGTCCCTAACCTGTGGAAATGTGTGTAAGTGTAACTCCTATTTTTAGGTGTTTTTAGGTTAGATATGATGTTGGTGTCCTGACCGTCCAGTGTTCTAGTTTCTTCTTACACTACAGTTCTAGTACAATATTTCATATTAATATATGTGATATTGCTCTAGAAATTCCTTGTTCATCACACAGGTACATTAGTCAGATAAAGCTTCACATCCCTCATCACAATTTGTGACTTACGGTGGACCTCCATCTACTTCATCTTAACAGGTGGAGAGCAGATGCTCTAAGATCTATTCATTTGATGCACTGATGACCAGATGGGTCAATGATTAACATGACTATGGGAAGTGTGCATGTTGCATGTATTTTTTTTCCTGGCAATGACATATTAATAGCAATAGTATACCCCTCAGCTAGCCCATCTTTGGGAAGACTATCCTGATTTTTCATGACAAGCTATATTAGAATTTGGTTTGTTCGACAGAGTATGTACAAGTTTCAATGTAGGCTTCACCAATGGGTCCCAAAGGAATAAAAAAATAAAAAACGTATATGAATATAGTAAAAATAATGTTAATAAAAAACATCATGGGTTGCATGATAGCTCAGGCTGGCCATGTACATTGCATTAGTCTTCAGACCCTTTGTCCTTGTGCTAAAATAATTTAAAAAAATTCAACCTTTTCCCATCATTCTGCTCTCAATACCCCATAATGAGAAATGGAAAGCAGAATAGCAGAAATCTTGGCCAATTTATTAAAAAGGAAAATGTGACATGATGCATTGACATAAGTATTCAGACCCTTTACTCAGTAATTACAGCTTCCAGTCTTCTTGGGTATGATGCCACAAGGTTTGCACTAGTGTTGGCCGATATAAAAAATATTACCATGCTAACAATATTTATGGTCGGAGCTAGCTCGAAGAGGGAGAATAGTCCTGAGTATAACTTACCAAATGGCTGTGGTATGCAAGGAGCCATGAACGTGGTGACGCCAGAAAAAGGGGGCACACCTGTTTAGCAAATAGTAATAAAAAGGGGCGTGAGGCTGGGGTGCAGCTCAGCAGAGCCTAGGTACGACAATCCCGTGGGGGGGTTAAATAGTAGAGGCCCCTCCCACAAATACAGGCTGGGAAGCCAGCCTTAACTACTAAGAAATTTATTGTGAGAAATACCTAAGAATATCTTTAGAAGGAAAAACACTTGGGACCACAAGAAGACCACAACTTATAGCTTTCATACACTAAAATGCTTCCTTGCTGCCCCCATACATTATAATGGCCCCTTGTTGAAGCAGGCATGATGTCATAAAAATACCACGGTAATTAAGAAACGGCGATATCACCATTTCATAATCACGCAATATATCACATATACCGGTATATTGCCCAGCACTAGTTTGCAAACCTGGATTTGGGAATTTTCTGTCATTCTTCTCTACAGATCCTTTCAAACTCTGTCAGGTTGGATGGGGACCATTAGTGACAGCAATTTTCAGGTATTTCCAGAGATGTTTGATTGGATTCAAGTCCAAACAGGATGCTTAGAAGTTCAATCTTGGTTTCATCAAACCAGAGAATCTTGTTTCTTACAGAGAGTCATTTATGTGCTTTTTTGAAAACTTTACGTGAGCATCCATCTGTCTTTCTGGCCACTTTGCCATAAAGCCAGGATTGGTGGAAGCTGCAGTCATGGTTAACCTTCTGGAAGTCTTTCCAAATTGCACACAGGATCTTTGGAGCCCGACTAGAGTGACCATTGTGTTCTAGGTCACCTCTTTTACCAAGGCCCTTCTTCTCCAATTGTTTGGTTGGGTGTCCAGCTCTAGAAAGAGTCCTGGTTTTCCCAAACGTCTTCCATTTAAGAATTAAGGAGGCCACTGTGCTCTTGGGAACTTACAGTAAAGCAGATTTTTTTTTTGTCCCCTTCTCAAGATCTGTGTCTCCACATAATCCTATCTCTGGGCTCTACAGGCAGGTCTTTCCTCCTCATGGCTTGGCTTTTGCTCTGATATGCATTGTTAGCTGTGAGACCTTATATAGACAAGACAGTGTCTTTCCAAGTCATGTCTAAACCACTGAGTTTACCACAGGTGGACTGAAATCAAGTTGTAGAAACATCTCAAAGATGATCCAGAGAAATGGGAGGCCACAGAGCTAAATTTCAAGTGTCCTAGCAAATGGTCTGAATATTTATGTCCATGCAAAATTTTAATTTTTCTTTTTAAATATATTTTTAAAGATTTCTAAAGTTCGGTTTTCACTTTCTCATTTTAGGGAACTGAGTGCAAAATGATGAGGGTAAAACATTATTTTTATTTTAGCTCAAGGCCGCAACATAAAATGTGAAAACAGTGAAAGGGTCTGAAGACTTTAAGCATTGTATATATGCACATACAGCGTGGACAAGCTTGCATGTGTTCTAACTGGGGAGACGGCAGAAAGTTGCTACTGGATTCCTCTTACAGAAATGTATCTCCCCAAGAACAAAATAATTGGGCATCTTGAATCCAAATGCCTAATCCTTCATCCACCTAAAATATGCCATAGGAGAGAGTCAGAAGGCCTTGTACACATGGGATGGTTGGCCTGTGCTGCTAAAATTGTAAGGTTCGGGTGATGCTAATGTGCCTGTGATGCGGGCAGTCTGTGTCCATCATAATATTCTTACTCTCGGTGGGCATGAAAATAATCAGGATCCCTGGAGGCACTGCCAGGATTTGGGTAAATGATGCCTCAGAGGTGGTACAGTTGATGCAAAGAATCTTTATTAGCAGGTAGTTTACGCGTTTCTGGGTAGGGCATGAAATACTCACCCTTCTCACAGTGTAGGTCAGTGCCCTGCTGACATCTCTCTTTTCTCCAGACTCCTCTGGCCTCCCCACCTCCTGCATGCCTGCTATTCTCTGGTGCAGCAGGGCACGTGACCAAACTCTTAAAAAGCCAGAGTGCACAGACAAATTGATCCCCAGCCAATCACGAACTTCCTTCAGTTATTTAAATCGCCTTCCCGCATGGAACAGTGGCTGAGCAATAAGGTGTGAGCTTATCTCGTGAAGACGCAATATTCTGTCTTCCTGACCTCCCATGGACACCCTCTGCCTGTTTACTGGATTGACCCTAGGGTGCCTGCCCTGACTCTCAGATGACGTCCGTATTGACCCTGAGCTCTCTGCCCTGACCTTCTGCCTGTTTACTGGATTGAATTAACTCTGCCTGCCCCGACATTGGCTTGCCTTTTGACATCGCTCTCATTTGTCCCCTTAGTGCCACACGACAGTATCTCTCGACCCACCTGTGTAAGCTGTTTCTGGACAGAAGCCACTTCATGAGGTAGAAACCTGGTGATTCCCCTGCATTGCAGTCCAGATCCCTGTACAGGAGTTAGAGAGTAAAAACAATGGTAGGCCGCACTTACACAACGCCCTTAGGCCTCTTTCACACGGGCGTTGCGGGTGCACTCCGTCAGACAGTGCGGGTGCGTTGCGGGAATCGCCGCGATTTTTCCCTGCGAGTGCAAAGCGCTGTCATCTTTATTAGCAGGTAGTCTACGTGTTTCATAGTGATGGAGCATGTGATTGGGCCATGTGACCATGTGACATCATCACAGGTCCTTTTCCTAGCAGCAAGCTAACGGAGAGGATGCCGGGCTTCGCGATCAAATGGACCAGGTAAGTTATGATTAGTTTATTATTTTTAACCCATTCTGCACCGGGTTCAACATTAGGAAGATGGCCAAGGGTATTATTTTACATTATAACTATGTTATAATGTGAAATAATACTGAACCGGTTACACATCCCGATGGTTGCATAGCAACTATGCGGGAAAATCGCAACGCATCCGCACATGATTGCGGATGATTGCGATTTTCCCGCATCCCCATTCACTTCTATGGGGCCTGCGTTCCGTTAAAAACGCAGAAGATAGAGCATGCTGCGATTTTCACGCACTGCAAAAGTGATGCGTGAAAATCAACTGTCATGTGCACAGCCCCATAGAAGTGAATGGGTCCGGATTCAGTGCGGGTGCAATGCGTCCTCCTCACGCATTGCACCCGCGCGGAAAACTCGCCCGTGTGAAAGGGGCCTTAGGAGTCAAATCTGTTCAGTGACACAGCAGATCCACATCCTATGTTACAGTGATCTGATTGGTATGGCCAGCTTAAGGTCATATGCATCAAACCATCCAAGTATCACAACATACACCTACAGATTTTCATTGCTGCATCACACTACTGTAGCCTTATTAATGTGTGACGGTCTAACCCCAGAAGCAAGGTGCAGTAATATTTGGCGAGTGGCGGCATATACCGCTTCTCAGTAGGGGGAACCCTTGTTCACATAAGAGGATAATGGGTAAATGTCTATAGATTTCCTTCCTCTTTGCTATATGCGCATATATAATTTGGGCACCCTACCTACACCTCTAAACACAAATACATAACAAAAGCCGATGCAGGGAATACTGTTTCAAGTAATTCAGTAGTACAGTAATTTGAAAATCACAAGTTAAACTCCCCACTGTGTTTCAAAGAAGTTTCAAAACCCAGTAGGAGTGTATTAAACAGTGAACGTGGGGGGAAAAAAAAATCATTAGTAGTCACTATTTGATGTGGAAATGTACAGGAGAGCCGGCTGGCAGAAATAATTGAAAGTGGCTGATTTGATATTAATACTTTTAAACTTTTTGACCCTTAATGCTGCATCACAGTCCGTGCTTTATTAGCTCTATAAATAGTTGTTTTATTATTATTGCTATTATTTTAATTTATTAAAATTCAGAAAGTGAGGGAAGAGGCGTGAAGCCAGTGTGAAGAGAAGAAGGTTAAATAAGCTAATATTGAACTTGTATACCGCTATTATCATCTGTTGTCTCTTTTAGTGAGTCATAATAAAACACTTCTACCTTTCCAGGAGTGTTTGACTTTATGCTTATTGTACTCTCTTGGGCTCTTGGGTTGTTTATTGTATGCTTTGAATAGTAATAGAAAAAAAACTAATACAGATATTTCTGAGCTTTCTTCTCATCTGTTGCAAAAGGCTATAGAAGAAGATGTTGGAAGCAGTCGCTGTGTGTTCCAGCAACACAGAACCGGATCAGTCTGTGAGGTCACTGTAGGTAGGCTACAATACACTGTGACTACCATAATCAGTACAATACGGGTCACAGTGATGACCGGCTGAACATTCACTGGCTGTCGTGGTGGTGTTCGGTCCACAATAAAGCCAGAGACAGGTCATCAATATGGATGACACCTTATGCACGTTTCCAAACAAGGAGCCATGGGAAGTGCAGGGAACTGGTTAATGGCTCATAAACACTACCATAGCACAGCTCTATAAGACAGTGCCCGCAAGCGTCTATGAGGACCTTTTATACCTTTGTATGCCTCCAATTACATACTGAGGGATTTGAGCTTTTTTCCTCTCAACAGAATGAAAGTGGATGGCATATTACCCTTATACTATTCAACATGGTGGCCATATGGCAGTAAACAAAGTGCCTGCAGTGCTCCGACAGGACAGGAATGCGAAGCATAGCTGTCATACTGAGAGGGGTCCGACTGCTAGGGACCCTGCCAATCACAAGGACAGGGGTCCATGTTTCCCTGTTTGAATGGAGCAGAAGATACGCATGCTCGCTGCGACCAGAAATGGCCTGGCACTTTTACACATGTATGTCTGCCTCTCTATTTAAACAGGGGAACATGTCCCCTGTTCTCATGACTGGTGGGTGCTTCTGTGGGGTTCCGGTTTGCACAGCTTCTTCTGCATTGTGGACCCATTCAAGTGCGGGCCGCAATTTGGGCACAGCCAGGCAATGGCCGTGTGCATGATGCCTAAACCTGTAGATACGGGATAACATGTGGACAACCCCTCTTTAAAGGACACAATGTATTTCCTGAGGTAACGTGTCGCAGTGCTGGCTTGCAGGGGTGACAGTGAGGACAGCTCAAGGACATGTATTAGTTATTTTAGGTCAGGGATGGCCAACCTGCGGCTCTCTACAACTCCCACCATGCCCTGCTGTAGGCTGATAGCTGTAGTCAGTCTGGGCATGCTGGGAGTTGTAGTTTTGCAACAGCTGGAGAGCCGCAGGTTGGCCATCCCTGTTTTAGGTGGAAAGGCTCTTTAGATACAGGTAATGACAATTCCTCCTTAGGGATTGTCTCTTATATTTTCCAACGACTTTATATTCAGAATTGTTTGCATGATGTTCTACACATTCTTCTGGAAAGGAGTAATAATTTTCCTTAAAAAAGTTTTTTTTTTTTTTTAATAACTTTTTTTTGGGCAAATTATTGCAAGCAGTAGGACTTTTCCCACCATTACTATAAGCATCCAGACATTAAAACCTTCATACATAATAACTTGCAAATCATATGCTAATATAAATTCTGTTTACTCAAATTTCCTACCTCCTGGGCGGAATTAAACAAGTTGTTTTCAACACATAAATTATGAAGGTGCAAAACATGGCACCAATATCCTGCAGAACACTTATATATAAATATACCTTAGACACATTTAGCGGCTTCATTCTCTGCGACTGCAATTAAAGAGCCATTTGACCCAAAATGATCATTCATGATGTGTCATCTGCATCACGCCAAGGTCAACCATCCCGCCCCAGATACAAATACAATATAAATATTGATATAATACATATTATTTTAAAAACCTCAGAAAGGTATAAAACATTTTTTTTAAAATAATGCCACACCAATCCCCAGCCATTGCCATTCTGATGATTCTCTGGCCCCACGGGCTCTACTTCATAGTGCCTTACAATAAACAGGAAATTCCAGCTGAGTCAATCACTGACTAAGGTCTCTTTCACACGACCGTTGGTGTCCCTTGCCCGTATTGCACCGTTCCATTGTCATTCCGCATCACGGATGCGGACCCATTCACTTCAACGGGTCCGCAAATCCAGAGATGCGGAACGGAATCATGGAATGGAAGCACTCCCGTAGTTCTGATCTGCAAAAAGATAGAACATGTCCTATCTTTCTGCAGAACGGACGGATCACGGACCCATTCAAGTGAATGGGTCCGCAATCCGCTGCGGCTGCCCCACGGTCAGTGCCCGTGAATTGCGGTCCGCGGCACGGGACACCTACGACCGTGTGAAAGAGGCCTCAGGTGGATTACTGCTGGGACCAAGAAACAGAAACTGGGGGCCCAGAAAAGTATAGGAACAGCAGTGGCCGGATATCGATAAGGTATGATTTTTTTTTATTTTAAATAATTTTTTTAATCACCATAACAACCCCTTATGTTAGATTTGTTGTCACCGTCAGAAGATTACCTAGCTGGACATTTTAATTTGGTGCATTTTGAATTACAGCATCGATCTGGGGCCTTGTTATGGTGGCAGACCCAATGAGTCAATGAAAAAAAAAAGGATAATCATAATGGATCCATCAAATGGACCATGGGCCATGGATCACAACAATTCTGTGATAGCAATTGTGGATCTTATGAAACTGGAAGCCACCAAGCAAATGTGTACAAAGCCTTATACATACACCTGGAGTCCATTAAAGGGTTCAGAGCTGAACCCAGACACAACCCCACCCGCACTCATTCACCATGAACGAGTGGAGCTTTTTAAGCTCCGATGCTCCACCTTGCCCTGCGCTGAATCGCAAAAGGCAAGAGAATGTTCGTGAGATCCGGTGACGTACCGGGCTCTCCATGGGCACGATAAGTAGAGGCTCGGTGAGAAGTGAGCCCGGTCATGTCACCAGCACTATCTATTCAGTGCAGGGCATGCTCTCCCTGTCACAACTCAAGAGGCAGTTGAAGGATAAAACTGAGCATGTGCGGCCACCTCAGTGAGCAGGACAAAGAAATAAGAAAAAACAAACAGAAGGTGTCGCTATACAGATTAATTTCATTGAATAACTCAGTGGCTATAGTAATTTTTTAATTACATGCAATTACAAAAGTATTCAGATCCAGGTGCTGGTTTGAAAACCATAGAATATTTTTAGTGGGACAACCCCTTTAACCACTACAGGACCGCCTAACGCAGGGATGCGTCCTGCGGGCGGCCCTGTAGCTCTGAGTTGACGCGTCGGCGCGTCATCTCGTGAGAGCCGAGATTTCCTGTGAACGCGTGCGCGCGCGCGCGTTCACAGGGAAGCGCGGCACAGCAGTTCGGCTACAGCCTGCCAGCGATGGATCATCGCTGGCAGGCTGTAGATGCGAATAAAATCGCATCAAACTGCTATATCAGACGCTGTTTTATGAACAGCGTCTGATATAGCTGCTACCTGGTCCTCTGGTGGTCCCATTTACTGGGATCGACCACCAGAGGACCAGGTAACACAGTAAAGTTGCACCAAACACTACACTAACCCCCCCACCCCCTCACCTATTAACCCCTTGATCACCCCATCTAGACCCCTGATCACCCCCTGTCATTGATCACACCCCTTGTAAGGCTCCATTCAGACGTCCATATGTGTTTTGGCGGATCCGTGGATTCACGGATCCGCGGATCCGATCCGCGGATCCGATCCGCGGATCCGATCCGCGGATCCTCAAAACACGGACACCGGCAATGTGCTTTCCGCATTTTGCAGATCCGCACATTGCCAGAACTATATAGAAAATGCTTTTCTTGTCCGCAGCTGCGGACAAGAATAGGACATGTTCTATATTTTTGCAGAACGGAAGTGCAGACTCGAAGCGCAGATCCGTAATTCCGATCCGAGCGGGACAAAGTCTGTCCCCATAGAAATGAATGGGTCCGCAACTCCGCTCCGCAAACAGAATTTCGGACGTGTGAATGGGGCATAAGGGCCCCTTTACCGCCAGTTAGCTAGCTACTTGTTAGGTAGCTAGCGCCCAGCCCACCGCACCGCAGTCACTGATTTGGCAGAGATTTTTTCATCCACATTGATCGATGCGAATGAAAAATCTGTGCCGCTCATTTTTTTTTTTTCAGCGCAGAGGCTGAACGGAAAAAATCTCATTACCCGTATGCTCAATATACGGAGAATCGCAGAAACTCCTAATGCTGGCCATACGTGTAATGATTGCGGAGACCCTCAAATGCCAGGGCAGTACAAAAACCCCACATGTGACCCCATTTTAGAAAGAAGACACCCCAAGGTATTCCGTGAGGGGTATGGTGAGTTCATGGAAAATATTATTTTTTGTCACAAGTTAGTGGAATATGAGACTGTAAAAAAACAAAAAAACAATTTCCGCTAACTTGTTCCAAATTTTTTTTTCTGTGAACTCACCATACCCCTCACAGAATACCTTGGGGTGTCTTCTATCCACAATGGGGTCACTTGTGGGGTATTTATACTGCCCTGGCATTTTAGCGGTCCTAAAGCGTGAGAATCCAAATGCGTAAAATGCCCTGTGAAATCCTAAAGGTACTCATTGGTTTTAGGGCCTCTTTGTGCATCTTGGCTGCAAAGTGTCACTCATGTGGTATCGCCGTACTCAGGAGAAGTAGGGCAATGTGTTTGGGGTGTATTTTTATATATACCCATGTTGGGTGTGAGAAATATCGCTGTAAACGACAACTTTTTAAAAAATTTTATTCAAAGTTGTCAATTTACAGAGATATTTCTCTTACCCAGCATGGGTATATGTAAAAATACACCCCAAAACACATTGCCCTACTTCTCCTGAGTACGGCGATACCACATGAGTGACACTTTTTGCAGCCAAGATGCTAAAGGGCCCAAATTCCAACGAGTACCTTTTAGGAGGGCATTTTACGCATTTTCTTCTCACGCTTTAGGGCCCCTAAAATGCCAGGGCCGTATAAATACCTCACATGTGACCCCATTTTGGAAAGAAGACACCCCAAGGTATTCGCTGAGGGGCATAATGAGTCCATGAAAATTAAACTTTTGTCAAAAGTTAGCGGAAACGGAGACTTTGTGAGAAAAACAATAAAAAATCAATTTCCACTAACTTGTGCCAAAAAAATCTTCTATGAACTCGCCATGCCCCTCATGGAATACCTTGGGGTGTCTTCTTTCCAAAATGGGGTCACATGTGGGGTATTTATACTGTCCTGGCATTTTAGGGACCCCTAAAGCGTGAGAAGAAAAATGCGTAAAAATGCTCTCCTAAAGGTACTCATTGGAATTTGAGCCCTTTGCGCATCTTGGCTGCAAAAAGTGTCACACATGTGGTATCGCCGTACTCAGGAGAAGTAGCGCAATGTGTTTGGGGTGTATTTTTACATATACCCATACTGGGTGAGAGAAATATCTCTGTAAATTGACAACTTTGAATAAAAAATTTAAAAAGTTGTCGCTTACAGCGATATTTCTCACACGCAGCATGGGTATATGTAAAAATACACCCCAAACCACATTGCCCTACTTCTCCTGAGTACGGCGATACCACATGAGTGCCACTTTTTGCAGCCTGGGTGCAAAGGGGCCCTAAAACCAATGAGTACCTTTAGGATTTCACAGGACATTTTTACGCATTTGGATTCTCACACTTTAGGGGCCCCTAAAATGCCAGGTGAGTATAAATACCCCACATGTGACCCCATTTTGGAAAGAAGACACCCCTAGGTATTCTGTGAGGGGCATGGTGAGTCCACAGAATTTTTATTTTTTGGCACAAGTCAGCGGAAATTGTTTTTTTTTTTTTTTTTTTACAAAGTCTCATATTCCACTAACTTGTGACAAAAATAAAATTTTACATGAACTCACCATACCTCTCACAGAATACCTTGGGGTGTCTTCTTTCCAAAATGGGGTCACATGTGGGGTATTTTTACTGCCCTGGCATTTTAGGGGGCCCTAAAGCGTGAGAAGAAGTCTGGAATCCAAATGCGTAAAAATGCCCTGTGAAATCCTAAAGGTACTCATTGGATTTAGGGCCTTTGCGCACTCAAGCTGCAAAAAGTGGCACACATGTGGTATCGCCGTACTCAGGAGAAGTAGGGCAATGTGTTTTGGGGTGTATTTTTATATATACCCATACTTTGTGTGAAAATATCTCTGTAAACGACAACTTTTAAAAAATTTTATACAAAGTTGACAATTTACAGAGATATTTCTCTCACTCCAACATGGGTGTATGTAAAAATACACCCCAAAACACATTGCCCCACTTCTCCTGAGTACGGCGATACCACATGAGTGACACTTTTTGCAGCCTGGGTGCGCAAAGGGCCCAAATTCCAATGAGTACCTTTAGGTTTTACATGGCGGCTCACAATTTAGCCCCGCCCAAAATGCCAGAACAGTAAACACACCCCACAAATGACCCCATTTCGGAAAGTAGACACCCCAAGGTATTCACTGAGGGGCATAGTGAGTCCGTCTGAGATTTTTTTTTTTGCCAGAAGTTATCAGAAATTGAAACTTTTTTTTTTTTTTTTTCTCAGAAAGTGTCATTTTCCGCTAACTTGTGAAAAAAATGAAATGATACATGAACTCACCAAGCCCCTCCGTGAATACTTTGGGGTGTCTTCTATCTAAAATGGTGTGATTTGGGGGTATTTATACTTTCCTGACATTCTAGCACCTGAAGAAACATGACAGGCGCTCAGAAAGTCAGAGCTGCTTCAAAATGCCGAAATTCACTTTTTTGCACCATAGTTTGTAAACGCTATAACTTTTACCCAAACCAATAAATATACACTTATTGGATTTTTTTATCAAAGACATGTAGAACAATAAATTTAGAGAAAAATTTATATAGAAATGTAGTTTTTTTAAAAAAAATTTACAACAGAAAGTGAAAAATGTCATTTTTTTGCAAAAATTTCGGTCATTTTTGATTAATAGCAAAAAAAGTAAAAATGTCAGCAGCAATGAAATAGCACCAAATGAAAGCTCTATTAGTGAGAAGAAAAGGAGGTAAAATTCATTTGGGTAGTAAGTTGCATGACGGAGCAATAAACGGTGAAAGTAGTGTAGTGCAGAATTGTAAAAAGTGGCCTGGTCATTAAGGGTGTTTAAGCTAGGGGGGCTGAAGCGGTTAAGCAGACCCGTCAGTGGGCATACATTTCTATGGCAGTGGATATTATCCTATCATTGATCTATGTGATCTGGATCTCTGACTTCTCTGAGACCCTGAATGTGTTCTGATTTATTATCTTGTCCCCATCATTCTTGACCCATTAATTGAATTTACAAAATAACCGTGGAGCCCCAGTATTGGGTCTACAACACAAAGAAAACCAGATATCCCTCAAAGGAAGGAAAACCGAGCAAAGGGGTGTCTCCATTACAGAGATCACCAAAACCACCATATTAAGTGGCCCCTATGTCAAGATCCCGCTTTTTTACAAACTTTAAGGATGTGACAGGGAAAACCTAAGCCAGTTATCCATCCACAGACAGCTGTTTCGGAGTGTTGCTCCTCATCAGTGAGGAGTAGGATTCTGGGTAACCAGGAGCAATGCCTTGGAGACTACTCAAACACAACAATAGCTGATCTCAGGGAGACCAGCTACAGAAAACACCACAGAGCCTCACTTAAGAGTCTCAACACAGCAATCCGAAGTGCAAAGCATCCTGGGAAACAGGAATACGCAAAATAACTGTGGAGCCCCAGTATTGGGTCTACAACACAATGAAAGCCAGATATCCCTCTAAGGAAGGAAAACCGAGTGAAAGGGGTGTCATTAATTGAATTTGCAACTTATGCTAAGATTTTATGAAAATATAATAAAAAAAATATGAGGTTATGCATGGCCCATTAATCGCTAACAATTGTACAAAAAGTGCCTTGTTAATTAGCGGGTTGAAACAATAACATGCTGTCAATGAAATCCAATTCTGTTTTGCATATGAAATAATATTTCTGTGGTACTAGCAAGGATTTATCAGCTTGCACAAAGCTTAAACGTTTAAAATTGCACGTTCTGTTCATAAATGGTAGCAATGGCTGGCAATCCTCCTTTACGATAGACTTCCTGTCCCGGCTAACAATCCCACGCTGTGTCTTTCAATAGCCGATAGTCAATAGACTTTCAATAAAGCTCAGCATGAAGCTGTTCTGCAGAATCAGACTGTCGGAAAGGTAAAGGATCGTTGCCTCCCTTCCACTATTCGAAATGTTAAACAAATTCAGTCTTCAGAGTCCTGAGCGGGTCGCCTTCTAATTTTGACAAAGACTGGACCTCATACCTGGCTTCCCCATTCATAAAAATATTCCCTCTCAGATGTGCATCGACTAATGGAAACATCAAATAGCACTCTCCAGACATGGCAGAAAGCTTGTTACATAGAGCTGATGTACAAATAAAAAGCAGTCGACCTTCTCTTGTACTTTAGGACAGTTATATAAAATGTTATTACCTGAGGATGAGGGAAAGTGTCAGATTGCCTGGGGTCCAACTGCTGGGGCCCTGCCAGTCATGATAATAGGGGCTTGAGTTCCCCTATTTGAATGCAGTGTCGGACATGCACATGCACTGCTGCCGCATTTGGTTGTATGGGGCTGCCGGAGATAGCTGAGTACTTGTACCTGGCTATGTCTGGCAGTTCTATAGCGTTAAATGGAGTGGTGGACTCTCATGATCGGTGGGGGGCCCCAGTGGTCAGACATCTGCCAATCAGACACCTATTCCCTATCCTGTAGATAGGAGATAACATCCTATTAGCTTAAGGCCTCATGCACACAACCGTTTTTTTATGCTGTCCGCAAAAAGGGGTTCCGTTGTTCAGTGATCCGTGTCCGTTTTTGCCTTCAGTTGTGTTTCCGTGTGTCTTCCGTTTTTTTAGCGGACATGACCCAAAAGATTTTACCAAAAGACAGGCTGACAATGTTTCCCAAGTGCCTGCCAAGGGATCCGCAAAAAAAACGGACACGGAACACGGATGACACACGGATGGCCATCCGCATTTTTCACGGACCCATTGACTTGAATGGGTCCGTGAACTGTTTTTCACGGACAAGAATAGGACAGGTTATATTTTTTTGACGGACTGGAATCACGGACGCGGAGGACAAACGGTGCATTTGCCGAGGTTTCCACGGACCCATTGAAAACCAATGGGTCCGCAGAAAATCACGAAAAACGGAGCAACGGACACGGAATCAAACAACGCCCCCTGCACTGATCACATGACAGTGACGTCACCCCAGGTCCTTCGGCTGTGCAACAGTTCGGGTAGGTGGCAGCCGCCCCTTATGGATTCCATATGCGCTATAGTGGAATCCATAACGGGATGCGCGACTTACCACCACCCGAACAACGGACTTTTTTTAAATGTTCGCTCATCTCTATCTAGGAGCAACTGCTGCACACTCTGCAATTTGACAGGGCTTAGGCGTTATAATGTTTTCACTGCCTGGCCTTGTCAATCAAAGTGCAGAGGGTGCTGCAGTTGCAGAGAGAGCTGAGCTTCTAGGTGTAATGGTAATGCCCCGGTTGCTCCTAGAGGCTCATCTACATATATTAAAACATTTTTCTCAGTAATAACATAGTAACATAGTTTATAAGGCTGAAAAAAGACATCTGTCCATCCAGCTCAGTCTGTCATCCTGCAAGTTGATCCACAGTCCTGGGGATAAATAGATGATGGGAGTGATCTCTGTACTGACCCCCGATATATCTATACATATTTATTGCGGACACATATAAACACGGGACCAACACAGACGCCTTCAGCTGCCAGGAGCACATGGAACAGATCAGCCAGGGTCATAGGGACAGATCTGCTGACAGATGCTCTTCAATGACCAGCCTGTTTTAGGCCTTAGTGACCAAGTGACTTTTCTTCATTGTTGCATTCCAACAGCTATAACTTTTTTATTTTTTCATCGATGCAGCAGTATGAGGGCTTGTTTTTTGCGGGACAAATTGTAGTTTTTAATGGGACCATTTTGGAGAACACATAACTTACTGTTTAACTTTTATTAAAGGGTTTGGTCATCAATGTCAGATTGGTACAACACCCGGCACACCCCCGATAAGCTGTATGAGGCGACGGCACGCGCAGTGCGCACATGCTGTCTCCTGTCTCTTCTCCTGCTGCTATGTCTATGGCAAAGCAGCGGTGAACAGGAAGAGAGAAGGGAGACAGCACACACCACTGAGATTTTACATTATAAATGTAGCAGCATTCATTTTTCAGCAAAAATAACATGACAACTTTATTCTCTAGGTCAGTACAATTACAGTGATACCAAATACACTTATTTTTTATTTTACGTTTACTAAAAAACTATATATAATCTGCTCAGCTCCTCCTGCTCTATAACACACTGCTTGCAGATTACACGGTGACAAGTTCTCTTTATATATAATCTGCTCAGCTCCTCCTGCTCTATAACACACTGCCTGCAGATTACACGGTGACAGGTTCTCTGTATATATAATCTGCTCAGCTCCTCCTGCTCTATAACACGCTGCCTGCAGATTACATGGTGACGGGTTCTCTTTATATATAATCTGCTCAGCTCCTCCTGCTCTATAACACACTGCCTGCAGATTACATGGTGACAGGTTCTCTTTATATATAATCTGCTCAACTCCTCCTGCTCTATAACACTCTGCCTGCAGATTACATGGTGACAGGTTCTCTGTATATATAATCTGCTCAGCTCCTCCTGCTCTATAACACGCTGCCTGCAGATTACATGGTGACAGGTTCTCTGTATATATAATCTGCTCAGCTCCTCCTGCTCTATAACACACTGCCTGCAGATTACATGGTGACAGGTTCTCTGTATATATAATCTGCTCAGCTCCTCCTGCTCTATAACACGCTGCCTGCAGATTACATGGTGACAGGTTCTCTGTATATATAATCTGCTCAGCTCCTCCTGCTCTATAACACACTCCCTGCAGATTACATGGTGACAGGTTCTCTTTATATATAATCTGCTCAGCTCCTCCTGCTCTATAACACGCTGCCTGCAGATTACATGGTGACAGGTTCTCTTTATATATAATCTGCTCAGCTCCTCCTGCTCTATAACACACTGCCTGCAGATTACATGGTGACGGGTTCTCTTTATATATAATCTGCTCAGCTCCTCCTGCTCTATAACATGCTGCCTGCAGATTACATGGTGACAGGTTCTCTTTATATATAATCTGCTCAGCTCCTCCTGCTCTATAACACGCTGCCTGCAGATTACATGGTGACAGGTTCTCTTTATATATAATCTGCTCAGCTTCTCCTGCTCTATAACACGCTGCCTGCAGATTACATGGTGACAGGTTCTCTTTATATATAATCTGCTCAGCTCCTCCTGCTCTATAACACGCTGCCTGCAGATTACATGGTGACAGGTTCTGTATATATATAATCTGCTCAGCTCCTCCTGCTCTATAACACGCTGCCTGCAGATTACATGGTGACAGGTTCTCTTTATATATAATCTGCTCAGCTCCTCCTGCTCTATAACACGCTGCCTGCAGATTACATGGTGACAGGTTTTCTTTATATATAATCTGCTCAGTTCCTCCTGCTCTATAACGCGCTGCCTGCAGATTACATGGTGACAGGTTCTCTCTATATATAATCTGCTCAGCTCCTCCTGCTCTATAACACACTGTCTGCAGATTACATGGTGACAGGTTCTCTTTATATATAATCTGCTCAGCTCCTCCTGCTCTATAACACGCTGCCTGCAGATTACATGGTGACAGGTTCTCTTTATATATAATCTGCTCAGCTCCTCCTGCTCTATAACACGCTGCCTGCAGATTACATGGTGACAGGTTCTCTGTATATAATCTGCTCAGCTCCTCCTGCTCTATAACACGCTGCCTGCAGATTACATGGTGACAGGTTCTCTTTATACATAATCTGCTCAGCTCCTCCTGCTCTATAACACGCTGCCTGCAGATTACATGGTGACAGGTTCTCTTTATATATAATCTGCTCAGCTCCTCCTGCTCTATAACGCGCTGCCTGCAGATTACATGGTGACAGGTTCTCTGTATATATAATCTGCTTAGCTCCTCCTGCTCTATAACACGCTGCCTGCAGATTACATGGGGACAGGTTCTCTTTATATATAATCTGCTCAGCTCCTCCTGCTCTATAACACACTGCCTGCAGATTACATGGTGACAGGTTCTCTTTATATATAATCTGCTCAGCTCCTCCTGCTCTAAACCATGCTGCCTGCAGATTACATGGTGACAGGTTCTCTCTATATATAATCTGCTCAGCTCCTCCTGCTCTATAACACACTGTCTGCAGATTACATGGTGACAGGTTCTCTTTATATATAATCTGCTCAGCTCCTCCTGCTCTATAACACGCTGCCTGCAGATTACATGGTGACAGGTTCTTTTTATATATAATCTGCTCAGCTTCTCCTGCTCTATAACACACTGCCTGCAGATTACATGGTGACAGGTTCTCTTTATATATAATCTGCTCAGCTCCTCCTGCTCTATAACACGCTGTCTGCAGATTACATGGTGACAGGTTCTCTTTATATATAATCTGCTCAGCTCCTTCTGCTCTAAACCATGCTGCCTGCAGATTACATGGTGACAGGTTCTCTCTATATATAATCTGCTCAGCTCCTCCTGCTCTATAACACACTGTCTGCAGATTACATGGTGACAGGTTCTCTTTATATATAATCTGCTCAGCTCCTCCTGCTCTATAACACGCTGCCTGCAGATTACATGGTGACAGGTTCTCTTTATATATAATCTGCTCAGCTCCTCCTGCTCTATAACACACTGCCTGCAGATTACATGGTGACGGGTTCTCTTTATATATAATCTGCTCAGCTCCTCCTGCTCTATAACATGCTGCCTGCAGATTACAGGGTGACAGGTTCTCTTTATATATAATCTGCTCAGCTCCTCCTGCTCTATAACACGCTGCCTGCAGATTACACGGTGACAGGTTCTCTTTATATATAATCTGCTCAGCTCCTCCTGCTCTATAACACGCTGCCTGCAGATTACATGGTGACAGGTTCTCTTTAAATATAATCTGCTCAGCTCCTCCTGCTCTATAACACACTGCCTGCAGATTACATGGTGACAGGTTCTCTTTATATATAATCTGCTCAGCTCCTCCTGCTCTATAACACGCTGCCTGCAGATTACACGGTGACAGGTTCTCTTTATATATAATCTGCTCAGCTCCTCCTGCTCTATAACACGCTGCCTGCAGATTACATGGTGACAGGTTCTCTTTATATATAATCTGCTCAGCTCCTCCTGCTCTATAACACACTGTCTGCAGATTACATGATGACAGGTTCTCTGTATATATAATCTGCTCAGCTCCTCCTGCTCTATAACACACTGCCTGCAGATTACATGGTGACAGGTTCTCTTTATATATAATCTGCTCAGCTCCTCCTGCTCTATAACACACTGCCTGCAGATTACATGGTGACAGGTTCTCTTTATATATAATCTGCTCAGCTCCTCCTGCTCTATAACACACTGTCTGCAGATTACATGATGACAGGTTCTCTGTATATATAATCTGCTCAGCTCCTCCTGCTCTATAACACACTGCCTGCAGATTACATGGTGACAGGTTCTCTTTATATATAATCTGCTCAGCTCCTCCTGCTCTATAACACACTGCCTGCAGATTACATGGTGACAGGTTCTCTGTATATATAATCTGCTCAGCTCCTCCTGCTCTATAACACGCTGCCTGCAGATTACATGGTGACAGGTTCTCTGTATATATAATCTGCTCAGCTCCTCCTGCTTTATAACACGCTGCCTGCAGATTACACGGTGACAGGTTCTCTTTATATATAATCTGCTCAGCTCCTCCTGCTCTATAACACGCTGCCTGCAGATTACACGGTGACAGGTTCTCTATATATATATAATCTGCTCAGCTCCTCCTGCTCTATAACACGCTGCCTGCAGATTACACTTAATTTTGTGGTGACAGGTTCACGTGCACGTGGTGAAGAATAATGAGCTCATAAAAGAATGGCCAAAACGTACTATTACTGGAGTATCTTACACCGCTCTAAGTAAAGGGAATCGTGGGAGTGAATTGCACCAAATGCATTAAAAGGCATATAAACCATAAAATAATAATGAATCAGTATGTGTAGTCTTGTGACAAAAGTATAACTATGCTTCCTTGAAGACCATTTGTCATCACTTTTCAGATTTGGCAACTGATAAGAAAAACTGCATTTGTTTTTAGCTAATTTGCCAAGTGTGAATGTTTTTAGCAAAATTTGTGAAAACGGCTTAGCAAATGTGGACCAATGTTCCTTGAGATCATCAAAGCCAAACTACAATTACAATGCTAATAATGTCACACCCTTATTGCTACTGTATACTCAAGAATTTTATCTTTTTCTGTGTTATTTTGTTAATCTGGGGAGGGAAGCAGTTAACGCCCGGCCCTCACAATGGTATCAGCAACCTGCTTAATAAGGCTATAATTATTGGCATTCTGTTAAATATCAGGGATATTTTGGAAATGAGACCAGGCATTCCCCCCCCCTTCCTATAGTTTATTTAGTGTTCTGCATTTCATAATAAATCCTTTGTAGTGTAAAGTCGGCTGACTCCCTCATGCGATGCAAACTCTGGCGAGTCTGCATGGCACAACACACAGCAGACAACAGGAGGTTAAATAATGTTTTTGTTTTTTAGTTTTTGCTCATTGTCGATGTGTTTAGTCCTTTCCTGGCCAGACTCATTTTGCTGCGGCTATCTTGTGCAAGACACATAAGGGGCTGAGAAATTGCCATCCAAGAATGCATGTCCCAGCCTGTTGAGACATCAGCAAATAAGATTAAAGCAAAGTAAAAAAAAAAAGAAAGAAAAAAGAAAAGAGCGATTTCTCTCCCGTTTCACATACACAGTGCATCTGATGAAAGTCACTAAGGTACTTGAATGCTTCTAAAGGTTTTGCAACCATCTCTTTACTTTACCAGGTTAAGGACAATCTCTCGTCTGCCTTCTTGAAGTTAGAGGAAATCTAGGCTTTGTAATAAACATGATGCATTCAAATAAAACCATACATAGCCCTTCAGCGCTCATCCGACAGACAGCATTTCAATGGAATATAAAGGAACACTTCTCTGACTGTCCACCCTGTGCCTGTGTCCAAGCCCTTGTCTTCTATGCTGCCTGAATCTATCAGGTTGGTAGAATATTAATCACTTACATGCGCTGGGTTAAGGTCAGCACAAAACACATGGAGTGGTTATAGCAAGTGTCACAGACATACATACATGCTGAAGAAGACTTACTTACATTGTCACAACGGGTAAAAAAAAAAATATTAATTCCTTCTCCGTGCTTGCCAAGCACATGGCCGTACATAGTATAGTGGCTGCGCTGGGTATCACGCTCAGCAGTATTGAAGTGAATGGGGCTGGGCATAAAACCAAGCACAGCCGCTATACAATGAACAGCGCTGTGCTTAGTGAGCGGAGAGAAGGCCACAGAGTTCTCAAGCAGCTGACCGGAGCGGGTACCGGATGATCAGATACCAATGACCTACAGTGCCTTGACTTTCCCCCCACCCCCTTGACTTTTTTCGTATTTTGTTACATTACAGCCTTAAGTTCAATGTTTTGTTAGGCCTCTTTAACACTGGCGTTGTGAGGATCCGGCGTGCACTTCCGTCGCCGGAAATGCCTGCCGGATCCGTCACAACGCAACACACCTTAAAGCATTCGAAGACTGATCAGTCCTCAAAATGCTTTCAGTGGTACCATGGCAGCCAGGACGCTAATAAAGTCCCGGCTGCCATGGCAAAGAAGTGGGGAGCAGTGGAGAAGCTACTTACCGTCCGTGCGGCTCCCGGGGCGCTCCACAATGATGTCACAGCTCCTCTATGTCGCATGGATCACATGATCCATGCGACGTAGGGGCTCTGTGATGTCATTGTGGAGCGCCCCGGGAGCCGCACGGACGGTAAGTAGCTTCTCCACCGGCTCCCCACTACTTTTCCATGGCAGCCAGGACTTTAGTAGCGTCCTGGCTGCCATGGTTACCATTCAGAAAGCTAAACGTCGGATCCGGCGATCCGCCGAACGACGTTTAGCTTAAAGTAGGATCCGGATTAATGCTTTTCAATGGGTATTAATTCCGGATCCGTCCTTGCGGCATTCCTTCAGTTTTTTTGGCCGGAGGAAAATACGCAGCATGCTGCGGATTTTTCAATGGCAAAAAAAGTTTGAATACTGAACTGAAGACATCCTGATGAATCCTGAACGGATTTCTCTCCATTCAGAATGCATTGGGATAATCCTGATCAGTACCTTTCCGTCCTAGAGACCCGAGAACGGAACTCTAGGACAAAAAGGAACAACGCAAGTGTGAAAGAGCCCTTAATCTGAATTTTATGTGATGGATCAGAACACAATAGTCTAAGTAGGTGAAGTAAAATGAGAAAAATTTGTAAATAAAACTATTGTTTAGAAATAGAAAACTAGAAAATGATGTCACCTGTGTGCAATCTAAGTGTCAAAGGATCTGTCATTACATACAGTATACACACCTTTTTTGAAAGGCCCCAGAAATTGCAACACCTAAGCAAGAGGCATCACTAACCAAACACTGCCATGAAGACCAAGGAACTCTCCAAACAAGTAACAGACAATGTTGTTGAGAAGTACAAGTCAGGGTTAGGTTAGAAAAAAATATGCAAATCTTTGATGATCCCCAGGAGCACCATCAAATCTATCATAACCAAATGGAGAGAACATGGCACAACAGCAAACCTGCCAAGAGACGGCCGCCCACCAAAACTCACGGACCGGGCAAGGAGGGCATTAATCAGACAGGCAGCACAGAGACCTAAGGTAACCCTGGAGGAGCGGCAGAGTTCCACAGCAGAGACTGGAGTATCTGTACATAGGACGACAATAAGCCTTATACTCCATAGAGTTGGGCTTCATGGCAGAGTGGCTAGAAGAAAGCCATTACTTTCAGCAAAAAATAAAAAGGCAGGTTGTGAGTTTGTGAAAAGGAGTGTGAGGAGACTAAAATTGAACTTTTCGGCCATCAAAGAAAATGCTATGTCTGGCGCAAATCCAACACATCACATCGCCCAAAGAACACCATCCCCACAGTGAGACCTGGTGGTGGCAGCATCATGCTGGGGGGATGAGACTGGGAAACTGGTCAGAGGAAAAGATGGATGGTGTTACAGGCATATTCTTGAGCAAAACCTGTAGCACTCTGTGCGTGATCTGAGGCTAGGACGGAGGCTCACCTTCCAGCAGGACAATGACCCCAAACACACGGCTAAAGCAACACTGGAGTGATTTAAAGGGAAACATGTAAATGTGTTGAAATGGCCGAGTCACAGCCCAGATCTCAATCCAATAGAAAATCTGTGGTCAGACTTAAAGATTGCTGTTCACAAGCGCAAACCGTCCAACCTAAAGGAGCCGGAGCAGTTCTGCAAGGAGGAACGGGCAAAAATCCCAGTGGTAAGATGTGGCGAGCTCATAGAGACTTATCCAATGTGACTGGGAGCTGTGATTGCCGCAAAAGGTGGCTCTACAAAGTATTGACTTTAGGGGGGTGAATAGTTATGCACATTGACTTTTTCTGTTATTTTGTACCTATTTGTTGTTTGCTTCACAATAATAATAATAATAATAATAATAATAACAAAAAAACATCTTGTGGGCATGTTCTGTAAATTAAATGATGCAAATCCTCAAACAATCCATGTTAATTCCAGATTGTGAGGCACCAAAACACAAAAAAAAGTCAAGGGGGTCAAGCACTGTATCCTGAGGGTAGGTCATCAGTATCAAAATCTCAGAAAACCCCCTTAATATCCTATCCTTAGAATATGATGATTTTCTGGTCTAAAAATATTTTGGGCTGTCTAGTATTTGATGTTCCTTCAAGTGCATGCACACTGCCACTATTCATCTCTACAGGACTGCCGAAGGTAACTAAGTATAGCGCTCCGCTATTTTCAGCAGGTCCCATTGACATGAATGGAGAGGCACTGAGCATGCCTGCTCATTTCAGGGGGCCCCTTTCCTCATAACCTATAGGGGTGCCAGGAGGAGGGCCCCCACTGATCTCACAATTTTCCACTATACTGTGGACCGGTGATAACTTGAAATTACCCAAATACCCCTTTAACTAATGCAACAAGTTCCCCATTACCTTGACACTCCGAAAGGATGATACACCATAATATGGAAGCATTATAAAATTAGTATTGAGGTTGCAAGAAGCAAACCTGCCTAAGGTATACTCAATATACCATAGATCATCATTTGTTTCTATTGGCAGTGTCGGAATGAGGTTCTTTGGGACCACCAGAGGAAATTATTCTCTGGGCCCAAACCTTATGTTATCGATAAAGTTTTAGAGGTTTGGAGACAAAGAAATAGAAATAGAGAAAGTTATTAGCTTGAAAGGCAGTAAAAAGAGGATTTTTTTTATCTTAGTTGTTTGGGGACAACAGTGAGGGTCCTCTGGTACTCTAGTGCGCCAGTCCGACCTTGTCTAAGTTCTGTAGGAGAAGCACAATGGCTCTGGATCTTTAGTATTAACGGGTGCAAGCCAAAAGCATCAACAGGCCAAGTGTAACAGGGAGCCGGCAACGCGCTTCCCCTTCGCATCGCCGCAGCGTCCTGCTAGTGAAGAGGAGCAAGGACGCGGCCCGCGTCCTCATCTCCAGCAGGTGGGGAGTGCCAATATTGATGAATCGGCGCTGAGCTGTTCTGAGTTGCGGGGGATGGGTCATGTGACACTGGCCACGTCACATGACCCATCAGGAGGACCTATTTAAACAGGTAACCTGCTGGCCACAGGTTGCCTGTGATTGGTCTTGCTACCCTCACTAGCAGTTTCTCATTGTTCATTTCTGTATGTTTGGACCTCGGCTCTGTTTTCGACCTCAACTTTGTGACCTCCCTGGATTTAATGTGACCTCTTGGATTCTGACTCCGGATTGTGTTTTGACCTTGTTATTGTATTGCTCCCTGTGTCCCTGTGACCTCCTGGCTTTGACTTTGGCTTGCCTGACTCTGTTATGGTATTTCACCTATCTTAGGCCCCTGAACGTATCTAAGCGAGGGACTGCCGCCCAGTTGTACGCTGTTGGTTAGGACGGGCCATGCAAGTAGGCAGGGTCAGAGGTGGGGTGGAGTTTAGGGCTGCACTTATCCCTACCCTCTGTCGTGACACAAAGATTTTAAGATTAGAAGACTATAAAGATTGCATTGAATAGCAAAGCATTGCACCGCTACCACACTGCTGGGGGAAACTTCCCAGTAGGAGAGGGGCCGACACAACAAGAAAGTGACAGTCTCTTTAAATATGTTTATTATTTATTTCAGTTTATTACCTAGTTTTGTAAAGATGAAATTCCGCCTTAATAAACCCAAAAGATTTAAAAGGCTCAAGCACCTTAAATAAAGAATAGAAAAATATCCACATATATCAATGGAATAAAGTAGCTCATTACAAAAGGGTGAAGAGTCAACAGTCCTTGATAAGTTACTTCGGGAAGGATAGCAACTGTTCCTATTAAATGCACAAGCTAAAAAGAAGTAAATGTCAATTGCTACTGGAGTTAGGATCCCGAGGAGCAGATTGTGTGATTGTTTGGAAAATGTTGCCGATAGAAAGTGTACTCTTTAGCCTCCTCCGATCTGGTTTGAGATCTTCAGCCTTAATTGGAGACCATAAAAAGAAACAATGCATTAGTAGAGGAGATTATCACAGGCTTTAATAAGATGTTGCTGGCTTTTAGATGAGCTGTAGCCCAAAATGAATCAGACCAGGCTGCGAGTGCTTCTTCCTCGTAGCCTCAAGCCAGGATTAAATGGAGAACCATCTCAGGGCATTAAAAAAAAAATAATAGAGGAAGACTTAAAATAGGGGGCATATCCAAAAGTGGTGTTTACATATTAACCCTTTATTCCCATCTAGCGTGGTCAAAGTTCTGATTTGAAACACAAATGATCTCCAATTACTTGAAAAGCCAGTCACTGAGCAGTCACTTAACCTCCACCATCTGTTTGATTCGAGAGGATGCCGGACAGCCTGCCTCGGTGACCCAGGCTTGTGTGGCTGCCTTAAGCTGACTGACTCATGACAAATGTTATTGTTTGTGGAGTTAGAGAGATCACAGAAACAAGGAGTTAAGTTGGGGTGGGTGGAGGACTCGGTAGCCTAGTTAATTCTAGCACCTGGCTTTCTTAGTTCTTACCGCCTGGTAGTTTTTCCCATTGATATGCTGTAATAATCCTAAATAGGCAAAGCAAAATTAAAAAGAGTAACAAAAAAAAAGAATCACAAATGTAGCAATGGCTGCTCTTCACTCTTTAAATATTCTTTGAAATCAATTCCCAAGAAGCCTTTGGTGCCAAAATGAGAGGCTCATACAATTAAAATATGTTAAACCACAACCTTTTGTCTGTAGAAAACATTTCCAGGGAGTGATAGGTGAGCTTTGCGGCAGGGAGAAAGGGAGAATTTTAAGGAGAGTCTTAATGATTATTTGCCGATGGCATTTTGCAAATTCGGTTCCCAGACAAGGATCAGATATTCATGAAATGACAAATAAAGGGTCATATCTGAGCAGATCTGAACAAATAGTGATTGAGGATGGACAAAGAGTGACAGCATGTCAGCTCAAATACAAACCAAATAAATTGCACTGAGCAGCGGAGACATGGCCAGAAGGGCAGGCTACATGGTATCTTTCAAGTTGGGTTCTGATTATGGAGATAAGATAACTTTATGTTTCTGAAATATTCTTCCACTAGTCCTTGCAACATTTCTAAACTGCAAAGCATCTCAGAAGTAAAGTTCTAGTGCCTATCCTATACCTCTCCCATCTCCTAACTGCATTTTGTTGTCCATTGAGATTGTTACTACTGTATTTACATCATTGCACAACCAACCAGGGGTCCACCTAGCCCAGTGGTGGCGAACCTATGGCAGGAGTGCCAGAGGCGGCACTCAGAGCCCTCTCTGTGGGCACCCGCACCCTGGAAAAAGTCTATGGTGTACCAATTTGCCTTAGACTTTTCCTGCCATTCATCAGCGCAGGGCGCACTATGAACAGCACAGGCAGCGCATTGAATGTAGGCGGGATATTATAGCTAAATGATAAAGTACATAAAAGATATACTATATTGGACTGTAGTATTGAGGAAAAATTGCTGAGTAGGCACTTCGCGATAAATAAGTGTGTTTTGGGTTGTAGTTTGGGCACTCGGTCTGTAAAAGGTTCGCCATCATTGACCTAGCCTTTCTGCTACCTAAGCCGGAAACTGAAACGGTGCCCCAACCCCCCCAATGCCAATTTCTTAACCTAACCCCTTCCCTCCAGGCCTACTGTTAAAGACAGACTTGGAAGACATTACATACAGAGCTACAAAACATACATGGTAATACAGCAACACATACTGGGCCCACTGTGCTTCCCAATACTATACGGCAGACACAGATAATCCCCCTTCTGCTGCCCCCTCTTGCCCCTACCTGGTGCTGACTGGGGCAATCGCCTCCCCTCATTGGTGGTGCACCCCTGGCCTCACCTCTCCTCATTGGTGGTACACCCCTGGCCTCACCTCGCCTCATTGGTGGTGCACCCCTGCAACCAACATGATCCATTCATGGCACAGTTGGCGATCAGTAGGCTTTTGGGAACCCTCCAAGCATATGGGTCCATTTGAGACTACGCCCAAGTAGATATACTATTGCATAATATTCTTGGGTGATAGTGACACAAGCCCTTTAAGCATCATTTCCACTTCAGCAGATGTTCATTTAATAATCTACTCCAGTGCTCCAGATAATATATTAAAGTATGACCTTTTGAAGCTAAAAGCAAATGCGTAGAAATTAGAAATCCATAAAAGCAAATCCAGTGTATAAAGTTGACCACAATGTCACTATTTGTTGGCACAGGAAACCAACTTTGTGCCACCACTCTCATTTGGTAATATAAAAAGATTTAAACTCCCGCAGGAAAAATGTCATTTATGTCTTTTTTTAATTTTGATCTTTCTCATAATGTGAACATATGAGCTCACCACGTATGGCCAGTCTGCGTATAAAGGCGCAACTTGAAGTTCGGGACTATGTTTTGTACCAGGGGCCCAATTACCAATAGATTATTTATAGTATGAGTGTCCTGTTAGGCAGCAGAGGGGCCACTATGCCCTCTGAGGGATTAGAACTAGGGGTGCTACTACCACTTTTGCACCTCTTTTAGGTGCTCCACTTCTTGTATTACCGTAAATTGTACCCTCCTTCTATTGTCCTACACTCCTCACCACATTACTTCAATATATCAGGTCAGCTATATAGATTTTTTAAAATGTTTTTTGGTCAGATGTAATGATCTGGCTGATGTTCACACTGTGTAGCACTGTGCTATGAAGAACTATCAATAAATAAGAATTAAAGGGGTGGGCTCATCTCAGACATTGATGGCATATCTCTAGAATATGCCACCTCTAGAACCCACTCCTATCTCCAGAATGGAGTAAACAGAGAGCAGCCACGTATGTGTAGCTAGCCATCATTCACTGCGATGGGAGTACCGAAAATATCTAAGCACCAGCTCGGCTATTTCCGATAGTCCCATAGAGGTGAAGGGAGAGGTGGCCGCACTTGGACTTCAGAAAACAGCTCAGCTATTTTCAGAATTCCCATAGCGATGAATGGAGAGCACATTGCACATGGGCAATGTGCTCTCCTATACTTTGGGAACCCTGTTCTGGAGGTAGGAACAGGACCTAGAGGTGGGGCCCACACCAATCTGACATTGATGGCATAATCTAGTGGAGGGGTCAGCAACCTCCACTCCAGCATGCATACTTACTCTGCTCTTCTCTGAACCCATAGATATGAATGGAGCATGCTGGGAATTGTAGTTTCACAGCAGCTGGAGTGCCGAAGGTTGCTGATCCGTGGCCTAGTGATATGCCATCAATGTCTGAAATAAGTTAACCCCTTTAAAGGTCAGAAAAGTGTTAATACAGTCTCCAAGGAGTGAAAAAATACAGCTCCCTGCCCGAGACCAAGGAGTGGCAGAGGGGCTGCATATAGAGTCTTATCTGCAAGTATGGTGTTGGTGTTCTGCCTCTTACAGAAATGACCGTGTCCGGCATAGCCGGTCACAATGGGCCCCACTGGATCTCCATTCACTACAATAGGATTCATCACCGTCGACTGTATTTTTCCAGCAGAAAGCAGCATTCGAGCCGGGAACTCAACAGATCCCATCATAGTGACTGGGGATCCAGAAGGCTCCAGCGTTGTCCGACTATGCCAGACACAGTAATTCTGGTAGTCTGCTTCTCTTCCGGAATGCCGTAACACAGATGTGGATGTAGCCTTATTCAGGCCCTCAACAGTGCAACAGAGCTCTCATCTGTCATCAAATTTCCTGCAGTAAATTCATGAGATGACTCTGCTAACCCTGTACCCATCTACACAGCAAAGCTGAAAAGTGAGTTACACAAAACAGGAAATGTCAGTGTACTGCATGATATCCAGTGTGAAAATGGAGAATTTCAGGATATTAAATATGGATAGTCACATAAAATATGTATAAAAAAAACAAAAACAAAATAGATTCTCTTTAAATTCACCCATTATTGTTATAGTTATTATAAAGATTTTTACATTCCCATCGGTTTGCAGAACATAACACGTATATTTTATTTTTCTCTACTACACTAATGTTATTTTTACCAATCAGAGTTGTGTGACGGGGATGCGTTCCTTGGGATAATGTTGTGAACTAGCACTGATTTCATTAACTGATAATAAAAATTACTCTTCTGCAGTTGACATTTTATTTCAATGGTATCTTTAACCACGGTACCGTGTCACAAAGGAGAGGGCCTGGATAATCTCTAGGGACTGTCACACGGAAACCTCGATGTAATTCTGGTGTATTGCTACTCAAAGAAATTGCTTTCTAAATAAACATGCAAATAAAACGCAGAATTTCTAATTATTAGTATGGCGGATATAAGGAAGATGAGAATGTATGATTTCTGTAACCATTATGCTATTACATCTCTCATTTGGACATGCTATAGAAAATGCCAATTTATGTGACACGTCCATATTACATAGATTATTTGTGAGTCAGGTGAAGTGTCACGATATACACAGCTTGTTATACAGTACGATTATGTGTCCAATATATTTCCTTTAAAAAAATAATTAGCTAGTCTCTATTAAAGATTCATTTTATATCGCTTGAGCCAAAAGGATAGTATTCTTATTTAAAGCATTGTGTTATGTGACCATTAAAGCAGCTGTATGGGATTTTTTTTTTGTTTCTAGACACAGCGCCACTCTCATCTATGGGCTGTGTGTGGTACTGCAGCTCAACCTATGAATGGGACTAAAGACTTTTCTCTATTTCCAGACAAACCCCAGTTATTAAAGGGAACCTATCAGACCCCTAAGCCCTGAGCGAGTTTTCTGTCCTGGTACGCTACGTGAAGCAAATGGACAGCACCCGGACTAAATCCTGACCCATTCGTTTTAATAGGTCTGCGTTTTTCATGCATCATTTCTCTGTTCTGTTTTTCACGCAATTCTGGTTCCATACAAGTGACTGGGGCTTGCGTGAAAAACCTATTGCATTCGGATGCAATGATTTTTTCACTGATGGTTGCTAGGAGGTTGTTATTCTTCAGGGTTTATTTTTCATGTACGTGAAAAACACATCCAAAACTGAATGCACCCCGCACGGAAAAAACTGAAACAGACAAGACAAGACTGACTGAACTTGCGTGCAAAACCATCCGTTTTTTTTCCTCAACAGACCCTGAGAGAATCTGTAACGCTCATGTGAACGACCCCTTATACTGATCTCTTTGACGGTAGCATGTAGTGACAGACATGCAGATTTCAGTGATCTGTCAATTATGAGTTATCTTGAAGTCGTTATTTAGTACATGCATATTATACCAGTAAGGAATCCAATGAAATGCAGACTCTTCCATCCTCTAGGGCTGATTGACAGTTTGCTCCCTATGCGCTATGTCAATCAGCATACATATCTGGATACCTTGATGATTGGCATTGATTGCCATGTATTGCGCAAAAACGACTTCAGGTTAACTCATAAAGGATAGACCGCTGAAATCCATGTGTCTGTCACGATACTATCCTGCTGTCGGAGAGGTTAGGCTCCCTTTTTACCTTGGAAAATACTGTATTCAATTGTTTCCCTTCTATTGTCATTGTCCTAAAGGCATTGTCCATGTTGGGGAACCACATCCCTCTAATCTGTAGTGGAGGAGCATCCATCCGTATGCAGGCCAAGCACCTCTAGAAAAGGAGCCATCTTCTCAACACAAACCCATTCAATATGTCCAATTAACCCTCCCATATGAACTAGACTGTACAGCTGCTAACAAAGAGTGGCTTCCACCAGGTTGTTTCTAGTCTGTTATACATTTTATGATTTTATTTTCTATACATTAGTATTGGGACGGCCATCTTGCCTGAGCTGCTAACAACATTTGGAGATAGGCTCTACAGCAGCCATGTTGACCACAGTAGCCTGTAGTCTGAAAATGACTCATTGACTTCCATATGGAAGAGTGTTGTGGACATGCTCGATGACCTGTGCAATGTTCAGTGTGCAGGAGATGTGCTTTGTCCATCCACTATTTTGAGTGGTGCATTCTGTGTTATCTGTATGTTGCTGTTACTTGTCATTGTAATCCTACCTGTGATATTAGTACCTGCTGAGAAGTGATCTCAACAGAATGGGAATTTTCATCCTATGATGAAGTGTCAAAAGCGACAACTTTAGGATTTCAGGATATATTTTAATACAGATGGTGATGTGGAGGATCAAATTACATCACCAAAAATTCTAACGAAAATATTTAACACAAAAAACTTGATTTAAACACAATAGGTAATTTTCTGATGACTTGTTGCCTTTAAGAAAGAAAATGTCTCATTAATTTGTACGGGAGTGCTGTGAGCATGCTGTGTGACATATACATAAGTCATTGTACAGGGAGGGGAGGCGAAGAGCTGTTTCCAAAACCTACTGTCAATGGTGAGATCCTGTGTTATTTTCCTTCAGCTTTAAAATGATGGTGAAAAGTGAAGAAGTGATAGCCTATGCTTGGGTAGTCTGAAAACTGGAAATTTCCTTATTGATTATATATATATATGCACGTTTTTTAGGATTTGCTTAACCGAAAATGGGTCAATTTCTAGTGAACACCCTTGCACATGTATTGTCACGGTCCCTACCTTGACAGAGGTGAGAAGATCGGAGAGACTGGTGGCACATGAGGGTATCCACAGTCTCTCTGTTTTCTCCTTGCAGTGTTGTTGTTTGGTAATGACCACACATCTTGCCAGATGCAGCTTGTGGTCATTACTGAGGCCCTTTTAGTTCTGACTCACACTGCCTGCCATGCGGTTATTTCCTACTGGAGTTGGTTGAGCTGGTGTGCTTTTCCTTTGGATCTCCTGCTCCTCCATTCTGCTTTAAGCTAAGTGCATTTTGTTTTGCATTTTGTTGTTCGCTCGTGTTAGCTGCTTTCTAGGCCTCAGGGAGAAGCTGGTTCCTTCATCTGGGAAGGGACCAGTAGTCTCATTCCCTGCCATTACTATTAGGGCTTTCCAGGGTCTCCAGGGCTTAGGTTCCAGTGTATGCGTATTCCCACCTCCAGGGTCTACTCATATTGGCAGGAGTCAGGGAGAGGTCTAGGGATTCCTAGGAGGTCACCATCTCTCTCTCTTAGCTTTGAGGCCTAGACTCCTGTCTATTTCCTTCTGTGTGTGTTCTGGATTTTTCCCCTCCCCTATACCTATGACATGTATATAGACTGCCAATTTAAGGCCTTCATCATGTTTTTCCCAGGTCTTTATTTTTTTTCAGCTCATTGCTTTGAAGCACCACTCTCTCTTCTTTCTAGAAAGGGGTCTGGCTTTGTCTAATTTTGTTTTCTGTCAATGCCTCTGAAAGTCAGCATTTCTTTTCTCTCTCCTGGAAAAAGTGCAGTCAACTGAAACCATCACCGTGACAGACTCATGCACCCATATTAATTGATCAAAATTATGTAATCTGTCACTTTGACACTGTAGCTAAGACGTACTGAGACTTTTACTGATAAACTGATCCTTATTTACATGTCTTCCCATTTCAAAGTATTATGTAAAAGGGTTCACGCCCTCCTATATATTTGCAAGTGACAGGGCTGTTTCATTCCCAAATGTGACTTCAATCCTGAAATTTTCTTTCATCAGCATATTAAAGAGTAAAATACCTCTTATAATACATATAGCCCGTAGCCCACAGCATTTTAGTGTAGATATTACAGAAAAAAATAAGAGTGTGCTAAGCAGTATCAAAATGTTTAGATTGTTACTTAGCAACAGACATTGCAGTGAGTGGGTGACTACCTTGGATATTCACTCCACTGTAAAGAACACCACGGTAACCTACTAATCTCCAGAATAGTAGTGGTGGGTAACGATGAAGTGCCAGCAGGGGTGGACTGGGAACTTAAAGGCCCTGGAAAAGATACTAAAAGTGGCCCCGTTTTGTAGTTGGACCCAAATTGATGCAAGACAGGACCAGCAATACCATATTTTGGTACATTATACCGCCCCAACAGAGCCAAATACCACATTCCATCACAAAATACTGCCCAAGCAGCACAAAATACATCTCCAAAAACTTCTACTGGCCAGCTGTGAGGAGGGCTCAGGTGGCCCCCTGAGCATCGGCCCACCGAGAAATTTTCCTGTAGGGTCCTATGGCCAATCCACCCCTGAGTGCCAGCAAAACACTGGAGGGCTGGAAGTTGGGTAAGGGCTGTAGCATGTGGACAACCATAGGCCCTACACTACAGGCAAACTGTTAGGATGCACAGTAAATACAGTGTATTTAGACTCCTTGGTATAAGAATAGACTGTGGAGCAATATAGCAGAGTGGCTTGGCCACCATCAGAAGCAACAGTTACCACAAGGGGCACTATAGGTGTATGGGACCAAAAGGGGCAATATTACTCTGTGTAACACTAAGGAGGACACTTTTACTATGTGAATCACCATTTAGGCACTATTAAAGGGGTCGTCTGGGATTTTACTATAGACGACCTATCCTAAGGATAGGTCATCAATATCAGATTAGCGGGGATCCAACGACCGGCCTCCCCGCCGATCAGCTGTATGAAGAGATGGCGCGCACAGTTTGCACGTGCCGTCTCCCATCTTCCTGCTAACTATGTCTATGGCAAAGAAGCGGCAGAGCAGGCTGATCGGAAGGGGTGTCTGATATTGACGACCTATCCTGAGGATAGGTCATCGATATTAAATTCCTGCACAACCCCTTTAATGTGTGGGACATAATTTAGGCACTATTTTCATGCGCATCACTACTTTTGTCTAGGACACACTTTGGGACACTAACTCTTTATCCTTATTATCTATCTGGAACAATTATTTGAGGGTCACTATCTGTGTGGCACTATTTTTTATTTCTGAAGTAATCTGCCTGCTGTGCAGCAGGCACAGTACTGAGGGAAACAGTAGGATGGGGAGTTTGCTTCGAGGGTGGGGGACAGGCAGGGAGAATGCTGAAAACGCAAGAAACCAAGGATGAGCAGAAATCTCTGCAGTGATGAGTTGTGGCCAGGAGAAATCTTCACGGTGGTCTGCCCCAGATGGATATGAAAGTGAAAAGTGAATTACTCTAATCAGAGATAACACCACATTTGAGTCAACACTTTCCCATGACTCTGTCTAAAACAGTGTACCTAAATAGACAGAGAGTAGGGGGTCGTTATATGGAAAGATAATGAACAATGTACAGGAAGCGGGTTGCACTCATGAAAACTTTGCACTGCACCCACCAATGTGTTAAAATGGCTCTATTTCTTTATAGTCTGAAAGCGCAGTTAATCATCTAACTGGATGCCTTCCTAATGTGTGACAGGAATCTTAAGCCAGCTGACAGAAATCACTACCTGTATGGCAAGCATAAGAAATATTCTGTGTAAAGGTTATTTGACCTCTAATAAATAAATTTAAGTTTTACTGTTTAATCCATAGAAGAGGGTAGAATAAACATGTATTTGTTAAATTATTTAGTTTCCACGAGAGACACCCAGTTCCCTGCAAAGCGAGCACAGAAATGAAATTGTTTTTGAGTCCATAAATAAAATAGCTAAGGAAAACATGAAAGGGTACTGCTCCACTCGGGCACCAGGGACCATGCTTTGACCACATACTCTTTATAGTTGATTTATTCATATTTCAGACTCATTAATAGGTATGCTTGATATCCTTTAAGACTTACTTCTTCAACATCCCGTTTGTCAACATTCTCTAAACTTCCCTCAAATAGCATATGCTACGTTACCTGACGGCAGTCATGATTCACCTCTGTAAAGTTTTTAGATTTCTAATGTAAGATCCTTACTGAAGCATTTGCTAGGCAGTCATGTACTATCAGCTGTGATTCAGCAAAGAGTAGAAATCTGACAACCCTGTTCACACACTCTTGCAGAAGATGAGGGAGGCAGGCAGCCCGAGCTTCCAATAACAGTCATTAAAGGTATTGTCTAGTTTAGAAAACCTGTTTCTCATACCCTTTTCGGGAATTAAAAGAAGGGGAATCCCTTGTTTGAGACCTCATGAACTAGCTGGAGCAGAAAATGGCAACAAGGAGCCTCCCTCTCTCTGGAGGACCTAAGACTTCAATGCATTATACAAACAGTATATTGATTTCAACAGGCACCATGTAATGCTTGATTTCTCCTGTGGTGGTGCTGCAGGGGATCTTAACATTTGATGTCAGGTTAGCACCTCTAAGAATTATGAAAAAAAAAAGACAGGTACACGCTACCATGACTGCAATGCAAAAGCAAACAACCACTATATGAAGCGGCACACTGCTCCATGTGCAAAGACACATGCAAACACTGGAAACATGTTTTAATCTGAAATGCATTACTGCTACAATTTCTATGCATGAAAATTAGAGGCTCTTTGAGCAAATTTTTGATCAAAATTGTATCAGGCCCATCTACCAACAGCAAGACGGGACTTACACTAGAAGACTTGCCTCTGCTTGGCCTAGACATACAAAATTCAGGGTTATGTAGAATCGAGCCATACTATGATTTATTTAAAAGCCTTGGACAGATGGTCAGGACTCCACGGTCCAGACTGAAGACACCCACTACCCCAAATGTACAATGTAAGCATCTTTACACTATATGAAATTAAGTACAGGTGCACGCTACCTTCCTAGGTGTGCAGCAATAGAAGAGCAGGCTGCATCATTGCATAAACCTTTTTCCAATCAAAAATCTAGAAGTTGCCTCCTAAGCTCTGAGAATCCGTATACCGCTTACGATCAAAAAGTGATAGCATATTCTAGTGACATCACTTTTTTTTATGAGAAAAAGCTTTTAAGAAGCTGCTAATTACAGTTTTTTTTACAAACAGATGACGACGATGGTGATTATTTTTACGGTAAGCAAGAATACTCTAAGAAAACAACTGTTCACATTAAATCTTGAGTCAGGGGCATAGCTATTGGGGAAGCGGTTACTTTGGGGTCCACACTCAGAAGTGGCCCACCCAGGAATAGTACTAAAAGATTTTATTTCAGAACCACCTCAACAGCATTAAAAAATGACATTATATACTGGGACACTGTAAGAAATGGACAGAGCGGCTGCCGAGCCTCATCTGAGAGAGCGATTTTGACTAGCCACAGGAGGAGGGGGTTGCGAAGAAGTTGCTTGAGGGGAAGGGCATTAAAAAATCTGCTGTGGGACTACCGGTTCTTTAGTGGGACTCCTGTCCCTTGAGACATATCACGTCCTATTCGCAATCCTTTGGACGTTCAGGCCTACCAAAATTCGATCAAGCTCTGTACTTTGGAAGTGCTGTTTGTACTTTCTGTGATTTGGGTCTGCGAACCCGTATTTTTGACGCATAATATGTCTCTTTGTCATGTTCACTTTTGCTTTACAATAAATATTTTGAAAACTCAAAAAAAAAAAAAAAATCTGCTGTGGGGCCTAGTCATTTCTAGTTACGCCACTGATTGAAGTTGTGCACACTTTTTAGCACCGGACTCGGCATTATGTAATTTCACAGCCAAAGATCATGATCCAGCCAGAAAGGTTAATACATCAATGACCACTGTTCGTGTAACATATACCGTTTTTTATCTGTGGCCCAGTTGGTGCGTTCCTGGAGGCAGGAGCCACCTTTTTGGATCCAGCCTCCAGGAACGCTCCAGCCCGGGCCACAAAAAGTGATCGTTGATGAAGTAACCTTTCTGACTAGATCATGAACTTTGGCTGTGAAATCACATAATAAATCTTGTGTTCTGAATTGCATATTTTAACCCGGGTGCCGCAAATCTGTACTACAAAACGCTTGGTGGTGTGTTCTGGCCTCTAACGTCAATTGGAAATATTACTCACCCGCTTTGTGTGGCTTCAGACACGTGAAAACACTTTTTGCTGCTGTTTGTGGTTTTAGCTTTGTGAACCTATACTGTTCACAGAAATGGATCAATGTCTTGAAGGTTACAAGCGAAAAGCATTGTGTTACAAACCCGACAACAAGGTGAACTGGTTAAGTGGTGGCCGTGATATTAATTCAACCTAATTGCTGTCTGCCTGAGCCTTACCACTTGCTTAAATTCAGGACTCTCAGACGAAGGAAAAAAAGCAGATGTCCTGTAAATGAGAAGACCGTTTACTCATAAACATTTCATGTTAACAACTGCTTTGTAAAAGCTTCCAAGCTACAGGCCTGCAGAAGGGGAAGACTCACAGACCTGCATCCTCTCCAGAGAGCTGATTTTGCTGGTAACCAAAGCACTTCTTCATGTCAAAAGCATTTATTGAGGAGGGGTGGGGGGGGGGGGGTCGGTGGTGGCTGAAGTATGCAGCCAGCCGAGTATAAAGAACTACTTACATACTTTTCATTTCCATAACAGATGGAGAAGAAGTCAATGAAAAATGTAAAGCTGTGGCCAAAAAAGCAACAAGCACACAGATCGGAGGAGCTGAGGCCTTTGCTTACTCAATTGGTGATCAAGAGTAGGGTATGAAAAATCCACAGGGCATAACCTCCTTTTGAACAAGTGCGTCGAAGTAACTGCATGCTGCTTTTAAACACAAAAAAGCTAATAATATCAAAATACCAAAATCAATTTCCACTTCAGCGTTGGGTGCCGGCCCTTGTGTATTATTGATCAGTGCCCACTGTGGAAAGCTGCAATCAGAATTTAATTGTTTAATGTTGTAATATTGCTCCTAGGTGTGTGCGTGTAAGATGTAAGATGGGGCGCGTGGAAAAAGCAGCAGCAGGAATTATAAAAAAAAATACATAAAAAATATCTGCTAAATAAAAGTTAGACTTAAAAGCAATATTAATTATGATACGGGAGGTGCTGAGATTTGGATTTCATGTCATTTAGAGAATTGATCCCAAGATTTACTAAGCCAAATGTTACAAATTCCTGGTTCCTCACAAGTTTGTTGACGGTTCTCATTAATAATGTTTAGCGGTGCTTCTCAGAGCGAACATAGGAGGACAAGATGGATATCTGTGTGTGTATATTTAATCACCAGATATAAAGGGGTTATCCCATGAGTAATGAGTAAAAAATGAAAAACAGCCATCATATAGTATGTGGCAATCTATTTCTAACAAACTTAGAACCAGCCCTGCACCTCACATGGATCCAGAGATCTGCACAATTATTTCTGCAATAACTCTGCTAGATTTATTTCAATGGGAATGTCCTTTCTGCTGCAGCTGGTGCCAGTTTAAGCAATGAATTGAGCATATATGTCAACTTCAGTGAGCTGGATGGAGAATTTAGAAAAAGGTGGTGCTAGAAAGATAGATTTTATTGAATAGCTCACTGGCTATACTAAATTTATAATTAGATGCCAAAAGTATTCAGATTCAGGCGCTGGTTTGAAAAATGCAAGATACGCTTTTATTTACCCTGGTCTGTAGACATTTTCAGACGTAAAATGAAATGTAACAATACAAAGACATTTTCAGGTTGTCATAAGGCCTCTTTCACACTTGCGTTTTTGTTTTCCGGCATGGAGTTCCGTCCTCGGGTCTCTATGCCGGAAAAATCCTGATCAGGATAATCTCAATGCATTCTGAATGGAGAGAAATCCGTTCAGGATGCATCAGGATGTCTTCAGTTCAGGACCGGAACGTTTTTTGGCCGGAGAAAATACTGCAGCATGCTGCGCTTTTGGCTCCGGCCAAAAATCCTTAACACTTGCCGCAAGGCCGGATCCGGAATTAATGCCCATTGAAAAGCATTAATCCGGATCCGGCCTTAAGCTAAACGTCGTTTCGGCGCATCGCCGGATCCGACGTTTAGCTTTTTCTTAATGGTTCCCATGGCAGCCAGGGTGCTAAAGTCCCGGCTGCCATGGTAAAGTGTAGTGGGGAGCGGGGGAGCAGTATACTTACAGTCGGTGCGGCTCCCGGGGCGCTCCACTCGCATGGATCACGTGATCGCATTGGTTCAAGTGATCCATGCGAATAGGGCCCTCTGACGTCATTCTGGAGCGCCCCAGGAGCCGCACGGACTGTAAGTATACTGCTCCACCGCTCCCCACTACTACTATGGCAACCAGGACTTTAATAGCGTCCTGGCTGCCATAGTAACCTCAAAGAATTTCGAAGACTGATCAGGATCCTGATCAGTCTTCTAATGCTTTCAGGCGACTTGTGTTCTGACGGATCCGGCGGGACGGAAGTGCCCGCCGGATCATCAGAACGCAAGTGTGAAAGAGGCCTAAAAGGAGTTTCAAGATACAAAAAAATTGTACCAATGGGGGAAGCATGCCCTAAAATAATAAAAGATCTGTCACTTACCTGAATAATCCCTTTGCCGTTCTGGATGCTCCCCACTGATCTGTATTGCTATGGCCAGTGATTGGCTGCAGCGGTCACATGGTTAGCTGGGGACGTCAAGCACAGTAAACAGGAGCATGGAGCAGGAGAGTAGTATCAGTGGAATGGTGGGTAATTTATCAGCGTATTTGATGGCATTGCCGTCCACTGGCCAATTTGTTCTTATCTCAGAAACCCCCTTTTAATTTTTTTCCCTAGATGATACTGATGAGAATGACTTTAGAGTACTGTCCTTGCTGCTAGAATGTTGCATGATTTTTTGGTATATAGTGGCACTAATGATTCTTCTGAGTGACTTCTTTCCTGCATCCTTTATAACAGGGGTAGGCAACTTCCGGCACTCCAGGTGTTATGAAACTACAACTCTTCTCAGAACTCTCATGGAAATGAATGGAGCATGCTCGGAATTGTAGTTTCACAACAGCTGGAGTGCCAAGGGTTGCTGGCCCTGCTCTATAAAGTGAACCACAACCAGGAGCGGTCAAATACACAGAACAGGTGCAAATCTTTCCATTAGACCAGGCATGTCCAAACTCTGGCCCTCCAGGTGTTGCAGAACTACAACTCCCATCATGCTCTTCTGTAGGTTGATAGCTGTAGGTTGTCCAGGAATGATGGGAATTGTAGTTTTGCAACATCTGGAGGGCCGGAGTTTGGACATGCCTGCATTAGACCTTACCATTGTGTAGCGTCCACTTCCGGTTTTGGCTCACAAATACTGATGGAAATCACTGACCAAACACTGACTAAATCGTTGAAGTGTGAACTAGGCATAAGGCTTTTACAGTGGCACACTGAGCCAGAGACTAAATGGGGGGAATGCATCATGAGGATAATATCTGAAGTCACTTTTGCATTAGTCTGCATTGGCGTACTTGATGCCACATTTATCAAATGTCACATGTTGTTTGATAAATGTCTTATCCTTAAAGTGGTTCTGCAGTAATTTTAAACTGATGATCTATAGTCTGGATAGATCATCAGCATCTGATCAGCGGGAGCTCTGTTCACTTCAATGGAGCTTAGCCTTGCCCAGGCCAGTGATACTAGTTGTGACGTCACTGGGCCGGCGGTAAACAGTGAGGAGGCTGCGGTGCTCCAGGAGCTCCACTGCCTTCTCAAACAGCTGATCGGTGGGGGTCCCGGGTGTCGGACCTCTGCCGATTAGATGCTGATGATCTATCCAGAGGATAAGATCATCAGTTTAAACAAAGTGCAGAACCCCTTTAAACCTAACACCTCTGTCTAGAAAAGCTCTTCCAGTTTTCCTACTCCAGTCTACATCTGGTGGCATTAGAGGCGGAGCTTATTAAGAGCTCATTTGCATACTTTCTTCCCAGGATTCCAGAGGAGCATGTATGGCCTAAAAGTCTCCTCATGCCGTTTAAGGTGCTCTCCCCCCAAAGAGAGAAAGTACCCCCTAAAAAGTTTAGCACAGTAATATATGCTGCTCCAACATGCAGCTATGCACAGCTATCCCTGAGCCCTGGCTATGAAGTCACTCTTACTGCCCCTCTGTAGCAGAAAATAAGTCAGTAGTGACTCAATTCATTTTATTGCTGTACCACTACCCCTGCCCACATTCATCACCTCTGGTCCCGTGGCATCATACAGGTGTCAATCAGCATACTTTGAGACAAAAGCCACTGAAACCTAAATACTCCCTTATATGCATAACACTGCACTGGAGTCAACAGCGCAGTGCCATGCATGCAAGGAGGCACAAGATAAGGATGCTGCTGGGCTGGCACTGCACTGCTTCTGTAGAGCTGAATGTGCAGCAAAGCAGCCCCCCCAAAGGCCTAATGGTACCTCTCTTAAAAGAACGGCCATCTGCTTTGTCTGTATGCATGGTGATGATCTACGCTCCAGTGCAGCACTGTGCCTGTGCATGCTATAACCCTCAGTTCACACTTGCGCGTTTTACAGCGCGTTCGAACGCGCTGTATAACGCATAACTGATGCAGACCAATGCTTCCCTATGGGACTGGTTCACATTTTCGCGTTTTACAGCCCGTTCGAACGCGCTGAAAAACGCCTGACGCATAAACAAGTACTTGAGCTTTTTTGAGGGCGTTTGTCGCGCGTTTTGGCCCATAGACTTCAATGGGAACGTGCAACGCTTGTATTTTGCGCGTTTTTGACACTGAAAACGCGCGTTCGAACGCGCGTTTATGAATTTGCAACATGCTGGAAAGGCCAAACCCGAGCTCTGATTGGCCAAACTTCATATAGACAGGGATATTTGGTCATTGGACAACACTGCAGTTAATCACACAAACGTGCGTAAAACACGCGTTTACTATTGCCAAAAACGCGCACAAAAACGCGCGTAAAACACGCGACAAAAACGCGCGTCTCAGAAACGCTCAGGTCTGAACCCAGCGTTATGGAAAGCTCTTAAGTGCTGCTGGTAATCTGCGGATGGACTTGCAAAGGTGCGGATCCCCTGCCTCTCTGGGTCTTGTTGCAGTCACGCCCCAATTGCTATAACCCCCTGGAGTTGCAAAAAAAGGGGGCTCTATTTAATCGGCAGTGATGTGCAAACCTTTTTCCCAGCATGAGCCCCTTCACTTCACTAAACTGGAAAAGCAGAGACCCCAGTCCTCCTGCCCAATGTCCCCACTAAATACTGTGGGGGATATTTATTGGGTGTAAATTAGAACTGGCTTAGTTGCCCATAGCAACCAATCAGATCCCACCTTTCATTACTCACAGCTCCTTTGGAAAAAGAAAGGTAGAATTTGGTTGCTATGGGCAACTAATCCAGTTCTACTTTACGCCAGTTTGATAAATCTTCCCCTGTGTATGGTATAATCTTCATTTCAGATGCCCATCAAAGATGGCGGCTGATGGACATAACCGGGAGTTTAGGCCGTATGACACCTTGGTCTATAGTGATCATGCTAAACATGGCAGCAGCAAAAATAGGCAAATTGCTTCAGATTTTTTCCTTCTATTGGAGTAATTATCATGCAAGCTGCCTTTTTCGTTTGGGCTTTTTCCCTTAAGTGTTTAAGGATAAATTACAGCATAAACAAGGAGAGACGCAGAAAACAAAAGGAATATTCCTGCTGACGGGGGATTTTAGACAAAAAATTGCTTAGTGTTCTCAATCACATGCTTATTATTGCGTACTTAATAAACTCTGCTGAGTGCGTATAAAGTCTGCTACATGCTTTTATTATTACTATTTTTTTCCTCTTTTAACCGTGATCTGAGAAATGATTTCATTTAGCCATCTGGTAGAATAAAAGGCGACTTGTTGTGGTAATTAAGCAGCTAATTAATAAATCAAAATACAAGTGAAGGATCAATCGTAAGGGAGAGATGAGAACAAAGCATGGAGATAATGGGAGGGATAAATAAAGGCACATGCTGGTTTAATAGTGCCGTGCCTTTAAACCAGTCTTTTGCATGTCATTCAGCTGCAAAATTATGAGCTAAAGTTGCTGATCTGCTTCTTGGAAGGAGAGTTAGCGCTATTTTACATGCTAATTGGCAGCCCATGTACCAGACTTTTATTTTATAGCATGTACTGCCCTTAATAAGGCGGTGTGTGTGAAATTGAAGGGACCCCCACACATTCATAATCATACCATTTATTTGCTATTTTGTTAGGTATATTATTACGCAGCCTATTTATCCATCAGAGACACAGGGGCCTTGTTGCCAGTGGCGTACATAGAGAAGTAAGGGCCCCATAGCAAGGATCAAACCAGCCCCCCCGCCACAGGACAGAAGGGTTTCTGCCTAAACCCATTTTAATGACCCTTGGGCCATTTTTCCACTGCCTCATTTGCTAAAAGTTGTTCCTTCAGGCCTCTTGTACACTGCCGTTGCCGTATTGCAGCCCGCATATTAAGGGTCCGAAATACACGGGGCACCGGCCATGTGCATTTTGCATCACGGATGCGGACACATTCACTTGATCCGGAGTTGCGTTGCGGAATAGAACGGAAGCCCGGAACGGAACCCCACGCAAGCGCTACGGATTGCTTCCGTGGGGTTCCGTGCTTCTGTTCCGCAAAGAAATAGAACTTGTTCTATCTTCTTGCGGAATGGACAGATCACGAACCCCATTCAAGTGACTGGGTCTGCGATCCGTATGCAGCTGCCCCACGGTCGGTGCCCCTGCAGGGAACCGGCCAGCCCACGTTCCTGTGCAAAAAGGCCTTAGAGCGTAGAGTCCTGACCAAGTTTTTACCACCTAAAGAAGAGGAGATGATGACAACTGGGTCCCCTCTTGCCCTGGGTCAAGTAGCACTCACATGGTCTGCCGCTATGGTAGTTACGCTCCTGCTTGTTGCATTATAAGCAATGAGGCTCCTTTCCCGTGTACCGAAAACTTTAGACCACGGACAAACCATCTGCAAAATGTTCATCCCTTGCAAATTTTGCTCTTTCAAATCAGAGGTTGAAATAGACGGCAAATCCACATCAAAATCTTCGTATACGACATGCAGAGTTTGCAGAGAGTTTGTCCATGTGTGAATCTACCATTACTCTCTGAGGCAATTTTGATACGAGACTCCTTAATACCACAAAAACACAGTCAATTTCTAACATACATGAAGACACTGGCCGTCCTAATGCAGCAGCACACAGAGTCCTTGTGTTTCTGCATTACGTAGCCATACTCTGTGTGCCGCTATACAGTATCTTCGTACAGTGACGTTTTGCGAAAGAACTTCACTGCTTCGCAGTATACCATCAGAGCACATGGAGGTACAATATGGCCTACAGATAAGTAGTAGGTTGGCCAGCTGACCCTGCATTGGAAACTGCTCAGGTGTAGAGAGGATGAGGATGTAAGGAAATGAGGAGTATGTATAACAAATATGTATGTAAGGGATAGGTGAGCAAAGAGGAGGGAGAAAAAGGGCAAGTAAATGAATTACTGTTGAAAATCTTTCATTCTGATCTCTCATGGCTTAAATGTCACTGTACTTTTAACAAACTTTGCAGATGAGTATAAGAAACTTTGCAATAAATCTTATCAGAGAAAAATGCCTTTTTTCTCCATAGAGCAATTCTCTCCTCCTCTCCTCATACACTTCTATGGGCAGGATGTCAGTGTGTGTCTCTCTGCACTTCCCCCTCCCTTCCTCTCGATTCAGCAGAGAATTATATTAGAAGGGGAAAAGAGACTTTTTTTCTAATAATATATATTACAAAGTTTTTTTATATTCACCTGTACTACTGATTTATGCAAAGTTTGTTGAAAGAACCAATGTTTTTTGTTGGGGTGCACTGTAACTCTGGTCTTGGACCTGTTTTGTCCCTGGTGGGTCAGGGTTCATATGCTGGTGATCTCATTTGGGACCATACCTAATTTTATTTTATTCTGAGCAGCACAATGAGCATGCTCCCGCTGTTCTATGGGCTGTTCACTGTCTAATCTTTATAGCTACTATTTAGAACATTGCAGGAAATTTCCAGACTTTTAGAGAGATTAAAAATAAAACATATTCAATATGTTTGCATTTTACGTTGCCTGTTCCGATATCTGGAATGTGTAGGTTATAGGTCAAAATCAAGGGACCATTAACAAAAAAAATAAAACTTCACTTCTGTGGTTTCCTAAAAAATACCAAAGTGTTAATTTCTCAGCTTGTGGGAAAAGCACAGCTGCCACAAATGAGGAAAAATGACATTGATTCAGGACTCTGGCTCATGTTCTATGATTTTTTCAGCTGTTCTGTAAATGAGAAAAACACTAGGAAAACATAATTTGTTGTGTGTCCAGCCACAGTGTCCTGCAGATGCTTAGGGTACTTTCACACTAGCGTTTTGGATTCCGTTTGTGAGATCCGTTACAGGGCTCTCACAAACGGTCAAAAACGGATCAGTTCAGCCCCAATGCATTCTGAATGGATAAGGATCCGTTCAGAATGCATCAGTTAGGCTCCGTTCCGCCTCTATTCCGTTTTGGAGGCGGACACCAAAACGCAGCATGCAGCATTTTGGTGTCCGTCTGAAGAGACGGAGCCTAACGGATCCGTTTTTAATTACAATGTAAGTCAATGGGGACGGATCCGTTTTCAATGACACAATGTGGTGCATTTGAAAACGGATCCGTTCCCCATTGACTTTCAATGTAATTCAAAACGGATCCGTTTTGGACTTTGTCATTTTTCTTTAAACCTAATGCAAACGGATCCGTTCTGAACGGATACAAACGTTTGCATTATAGGTGCGGATCCGTTTGTGCAAATAAACAGACGGATCCGGACCAACGCAAGTGTGAAAGTACCCTCAGCCGCATTCTTCTCAGAAAAGGGAGATCATTCAACATACCTCCAATGTAGCATTTAAAGCTGCACTGCCCTGCTAAAACATTTAGGCCTCTTGCACACGACTATGGTTTGGTTCCGCATCCGAGCCACATTTTTTGCGGCTCGAGTGTGGACAAATTCACTTCAATGGGGTCGCAAAAGATGCATACTGCACACAGAGTTCCTTTTCCCGCCTCAAAAATTATACATCATGTCCTATTCTTGTCCGTTTTGCGGACAAGAATAGGCATTTCTATAATAGTCCATCTGTTCCGTTCCGCAAATTGCGGTAGGCACACGGGCGGCATCCGTGTTTTATGGATCCACAATTTGCGGACCGCAAAACACGGCATGTTCGTGTGCAAGAGGCCTTATAGGAAGGTCCAGTTTCAGGAGGTTTAGAATAATTATCTAGATTGAGAAGAAACATTTTACAAACCAATCTCTTGCCCGAGTAAAAAAAAAAAAGAGACCTCAGAATGCATGAACTCGAGGACACACGTGTATTCTCAGACGCTGCAACTGGTGCCAAAAAGTCACAAAGTGAAGACAAAAGAAAACAGTTGTAAACCTCAATTGTCCAACATTTTTTGACAAATATGCAGTGTGGGTGTTCAATTAAGAGGTTGCAGGGAAACCCTTGCAATTTATTAGGGGTATAATCCGAAACGTGCTAGCAAGACTCTCATGGAAATAGACGCATGTTAAGCGATACTCCTCACTACATCCCCTGCATTCCACAAAGAGGAGGTGAAAATCCACCCCAAAAATTTCAGCTGCGGTGCCAAGCAGTGCTGTGGGAAATAGGGTTTATTACAGTGGAACTTAATTCTCAGCACATCTGCAGGCTGGTATTGAAATGTATGAGGCAACAGGGTGCAGTGAATGAAGCCGAGCTCTCAAATAGAATCCGTGAATATTTAAGATGGTCCAGTAGATCTGCTGCCTTCTTCAGGTGAAGTGCTTTCATTTACTGGTCCGTTTTTATTTATTTACCTGCTCAGGTCCTTTTTGCTCCTATCTACTTCCTCACTTTTATTTTCTTTCAATCTATACTGGATGTTATAGAGAATTCCGAATGAGATAAGAGAAAGAGGTCATAGGACCTCATGTTCAGCTATTAGATCCCAATCTGCCTGTAGCAGGAATTGTAGATGAGAATTCTGCTTGGGGGGCTTATAGAACACGACCATTTCTGTCTGTCTTTTGTCTTTAGGTTGTAATTGTGTCTTCATATTAGGGTTGTCACGATACCAAAATTTTGATTCGATTTTGATACCATAAAAAAGTATTGTGATACTCGATACCATTCGATACCACGCGAAAAAAATAAAACACCGAAAAAGCTGCGGGCTTTCCGCATTTTATGGAACATCTGGATCATAATAGAACAGTCCTATCCTATTTTTTGGGGAGACAAGATGACTAAAAAATGGCGAATCGCGTTTTTTTTTCTGTTACGGCGTTCACCACATAGGAGATATTTTTAAATATTTTGATAGTTTGCACTTTTTGGGGCATGGCGATGATTTTTTTACTTTTTAACTTAAGCCCCCTTATGATTTTAATAGTTATAATACTGAGGGGTGGGGGTGCAGTGCACCACCAATGATTATACTTTGCACTGCCCACCACTGAATATTATTAACACGTAAATTTAAGTGTAGGCAGTGGGTGCCGGCGGCGGTATCACATGCCCGGCACCTGCCCTCTATGACATGGCGCTGAGATCCCCGGCAATCAACCTCTGAGGACCTGAGGAGTTAATTGCCGGAGATCGCAGCGCCATATCATAGAGAGCGGGTGCCGGGTATGTGACACCGCTGCCAGCACCCGCTGCCTGCACTTAAATTAATTATATTCAGTGGTGGCGCAGTGGCCACAGCCCCTCCCCTCCTCCTCCCTGCTCCTGCTATCAGTCCATTGGTGGAAGCAGCGGCACAGGAGGGAGGGACTGCCTCCTTCTCCCCTGTGCTGCCGAGGAGAACATGGCGCGCTGAGACCAGCATGTGCCATGTTCTGTAACAGAAACTAGGCTGCACAGCAGCGCAGCCTAGTATCGTTAAATAGTAAGACCTTGTATCGTATCAATCCGGGTCTAAAAGTATTGATTGGGTATCGAAACTTCAATACCCGGTGCAACTCTACTTCATATTACTGTCCGCATAGCATGCTGGGGAATAGTTCAGACTGCAGACTGATTTAAAATGCTAACACATGTATCTAAATAGTCCTCAAACTGAAATCATGGTTTCTGTTGAACCAATATGCAATAATATATATATATCTTATAATATTGAAACATCTCGATTCATTCAGTATTGAATATAAGTACCACGTGCAGCAATACACCCACTTACAATCCTTAGCATTTTATCAATGAGGTTATTAATGGTTGTCTGAGGAATGTTCTGCCACGTTAAATGCACTTGGACATGCAAATCATCAAGATCCGCTGCTGCCAGCTACCATTGTAATTGCCAACCAATGACGTCCCAGTTTGCTCAATGGTAGACAACTACATTATGCCAACCCACACCATATTCCTGGGAGTAGGACTGGTGTGATGTTCCCTTGTAAAAGTCTGTTTATGGCGTTGCCCGCATGGTCTCCAGAAAAATCTCCATTGCGTCTTGCTGTGTACCATGACAGCCTTTGAGAGGGTTGGTGTGACGTGAATAGGACAACCGCAGCTGGACGTCTGGCTTGTAGCACAATGTTATGCGAACTCCTTCTGATGGTTTGTGTAGACAATGTTTGCCACCCTGGGCTTGGGATGTGACAAACTCTCTTGCAGTCAAGAATGGATCACCTTACCCCATTTTTATAAAAAAAATAATCTGTACGTGCATTGGTTCACCTCTGTGCACCCCTTGCTGTCATTCCAGTCCGTCATCGTTCTCCCAACCATCGGGACACACATAGTTGAATGCATAGTGATCTGCTGCAGTGAAAAACCAAGGTCTCTCATTTGAAAGGCTCTGTCCCTCTCAGTTTGCATCACATGGTGATAACTGGCACGTTGACAAACAGGAGGCATCCCACACCACTTGATCAGATTTTTGAGGTTTCATGGGGCTAAAAATCTCTTAATCTGTATTTTATGCCCCTCCCAAATGTCACAGATTGGAGCTAGGGGACACCTGCTACTTCCTGAGTTTGCATAACCTTATGGCTTGTCTTTCTTGGTGTTACAATTTCAATGTTGAGGAGAGTGTTTGTGTATGTGTGTGCAAAATGCCTAATGCATCTGGAAATCATAGTTTCCAAAAAGTTGGGTTAATACAATTCAATTTAACTATTACAGTGCAAGCTTTTTCAATGGCTTAGCTTGCCACTCATTATGTAGTGGAGGATGATATGCATATGTTATGTTGACCAATAATATGGGTCCTGCTTAGAAAATAGCATCGACCCTCTCTCCTACCTTCAAAACCGATTATGGGGCTTTAAAGAAGTATTACAGCCCTATTAATTGCTGCCATTGACTCCAAACCGTGTGCTGTCAATGATTTGTATATCGAAGCTCACATCTGTTCCCCCAGCTGTGCACCTGCATACCAGCTACAAAATGGACAAGAACAGGTCACGTTCTATCTTTTTGCGGTGCTGTGGAATGGACATATGGATGTGGATAGCACACCACATGGGTGGATTGGCCATAGACCCTACAGGGAAATTTCCTGGTGGGTTGATACCCAGGGGGCTACTTAATCCTGTCTCTTTGCCATCAGCAAGGTACATAAAAACCTGATGCTCTCTGAATTAATTAATGTAGGAGCATCAGGCACTTATGCACCTGGCCAGTGGCTCTGGATTTTTTTTTTAATTGAAGCACAATTTCTGTAACTTACCCCTAAGTCATTTATATGTTTTATAAGCTGAGAATTGTGTATGGTCGGAGAATGATGTTACAAATATCCAAATGGCCCTCGGCAGCAAAAAGGTTCCCCACCCCTGCTATAGGCGATCACAAGCATGTTGTAGCGGACAGCTGTATCATGTCCAGGACACTCCATACAGGCTGCCCCCATAACATTGCCAGCTGTGAGCTTTATATCTGTATATGCTGGCTGTCAGCAGTCACCATTTTGGGGGGGCTTACGAGTTTACTGTATACAGTTTATACATTGAAACCAGCAGCAAGCTCCCTCTAGTGGAGGCTGTAGGCAGCCAGAATTCCATCAGGGATTGCCGGGATGTGGAGCTCTGTATCACAAAGACAGAGTAAAAAATTAAGTGACATGGTTATAAACAGTCAACACTGACATTAATGCTAGAAACCACCCATTAAACCACCTTACCACTGAATATGCTGATTAATCAGAATCTGTCTAGATCAACTGTATCATGGATCATTTTAGGCAGGACCAACCAAAATGTAATGAGCATTTCTCACAAGAAACTAGAAGAATGGTCAAAACTTGCAGTGTGTGTATGTGGCAGGTGTGTAAGTGCTTGTGTGTGGTATGAGTGTGTGATATGTGGTGTGTGTAGACTGTATGTGTTTGTGTGTGTTATGTGTATAATGTGAGTGTGTAATATTTGTGTGTATGGTGTGTGTGCTATATGGTGTTTGTGTGTATGGTGCGTGCAGTGTGTATGTCTTTGTGAGTGGTCAGTAGTGTATGGTTTGTGTCTGTGTGATGTGGTGTGTGTATGGTGTGTTTGACATATGGGATGTGTGGTGTGTCTGTGTGATATGTGACGTGTGCATGGTGTGTGTATAGTGCATGGAGTGTGTATGTCTGTGTGTGGTCAGCGGTGTATTGTTAGTGTCTGTGTCATGTGGTGTGTGTCTGCTGTGTATGCTGTGTGTGTATGGTGTGTTTGGTATATGCGGTGTGTGGTGTGTCTGTGAGATATGTGACGTGTGCATGGTGTGGTGTGTGGTATGTGGTGTGTGTATAGTGCATGGAGTGTGTATGTCTGTGTGTGGTCAGCGGTGTTTTGTTAGTGTCTGTGTCATGTGGTGTGTGTATGCTGTGTGTGTATGGTGTGTTTGGTATATGGGGTGTGTGGTGTGTGTGTAGTTTGCAGTGTGTATGTCTGTGTGGTAAGTGATGTGTGTGTGGTATGTGTCTGCTGTGTATGTGGTATGTGTATGGTGTGTTTGGTATATGCGGTGTGTGGTGTATGTTGTATGTGGTGTGTGTATGGTGTGTTTGGTATATGGGGTGCGTGGTGTATGTGGTGTGTATGGTGTGTTTGTGGTGTGTGTGTGGTATGTGTGTAGTGTGTGTATGTGGTGTGTGTATGTGGTGTGTGTATGGTGTGTTTGGTATATGCAGTTTGTGGTGTATGTTTTATGCGGTGTGTGGTGTATGTTGCATGTGGTGTGTATGGTGTGTTTGTGGTGTGTGTGTGGTATGTGTATGGTGTGTGTGATGTGGGAGGCATTAAAGGCTCATTGGAAACAATGTTTAAAAGCTTAAATACAACTTAACATTAACAAACTTGCATCTGTTTAGCATGACTCTCACACTATCATTTTCTGGAGTCCATATTCTTCACCCCTAATGCTTCAAATTTGTATGTAACAGAGACAGAGCTAATGTGTGCAAATGTGTCGAAATTCCACGACACCAACTGTGACACCTCACACATTCCTAGAAATTTTTCTTAATATTATTTTACTGTCTCAGCCATAGGATGATTCAAAGCATCTCACTACTGACCTACAGCTATCACTGCAACTGGAGATTTTAGATGTTTTTTTTTTCTTTTCTTTCTCAATAAACGGTGACCCCAAATATTAAAACAATGACTACATCCGGCATGAAAGACCCTTCATCCAAATCGTAAGGGCCTCCAGCTGCCAAGAACACGGACCATGAAAATTAGCATTCCGAAATAAAGCAAGCACTGCTTTTAATCTTGTTAATACAGTGGCTTGTTTTTTCCCCCTTTCTTTTATTTCTCTCCTCTTAGTTCTCGGAAAGAAGATACTGATGCTCTCATTATCATAAATGCTGAAATCAGCTTTTGCTTTGAAGCAAGTTGTTAATATTTGGAAATGGTTAGATTTCCAGAGTCTTCTCTGATTGCAATTCCCTGCAACCCCTTCCAGTTCCAAGGTCACGGGGAGATTCACCTGCCTACTGAGCTGAATGAATTCACTTGGTCAGGGTGCATGTATAATTCAGCATCCTCTTCTTCTGGCCCTTCAATGAACGTCTCAAAAAGGGAAAAAAAAGAAACATATTTTATTACAATAACAAATTGGTTTCAAAGCCATGAATTATGGATGCCGAAATTAGACTTGTCAATGAAACACATAGATAAACATACGGTAAATACGGGGTCGGCTGCTGGCATACTTCATCCTAAAACTTTGTTTTCTGTCAAATTATTTGATTGTCTCAATTTGGTGTCTGAAGGCGTAAGCTTCTTTCGGATGAAGCTGCTAATGTTGTGTAGCTTTGTCCAATGTTCCTTGTACAAGGACGTCTATGAAAAGCAGCCGAGTCTGTATGCTTACAAACACTTTTGCAGCTCTAGTAACCAGAAAATGATCAACTACAATCCAAGGAATATTTATGTATTGTGTTCATTATTCCTTCAACATTGATTTTCTTTTTTTTTTTTTTTACTGGTTAGACTCCTGTAAATAGAATTTTATATTCCTTCCTTTCATTAAAAAAATAAAATATGTGAAATCAATTTGCAAATAAATGAAAAAAAAATAGTAATCCAAATAAAATCATTTAACATATTAGAATATTTTATAAAATTCCCGGCAATTTTGCAAAAATAAAAGCCTAAATTTCTACACTTAAAAATTTCAGCACAAATTTTGCCCGGATGCAGCCACCTGTTTTCCTAAATGGAATTATTTAGCTCCTAACACGTTTTAAAAAACAAAAAAAACACTAAACACTAGAAATCTGCATCTTGGTTTTGGTGAAATGTGAGTGTCTATTAAATGACGCCTTAAAGGTAGATGCCGCTGGTTGTTATCACATTTTTTATTAAAATATTTTACATCATTTTTTTTATGCCAGTTTGTATTATTTTATACTATACATCTCCTTTTAATATTCTATTTGGACATTTTTCCACCCACTTATCCTGAGCTTATTTATATGAGAATTGTAAAGGGATTGTCTATTGCTACGGATCTCACTTGCTGTGAATTCAAGGATATTTGTGTCTATCCATATTTTACAAATTTCATAAAATAATTTTGTATATTTAAATGACAAAAGAAAGGAGCAAGGAACAAAGAGACATTGGTAGTCAATTGCTTGAAAACCGCATTTTCATAAACATGCTTAGTGCCTGCACTGAGGCACAACTGTACAATCTACAATATTTATTAGTGACCCCTGTGTGAGTCTTATGTGGGTGGTTTGCAGGCTCAGTGTAATAAGAAAGATGTTCTTGTGACTGCAGAAGAGCACCCAGCACAGTCCCGCAGGAGACAGCACAATAGAATTAGAGGCAAGGCTGCAGCCAGCCCTTTTAAAGTGTATTTTTCATACCTCCATTTTCGTGTGTGCTGCAAAGAGTTAAAATGCTCATAAAATTGCCTTTCCTTCTTTTCTGACCTCACCAATATGGATAATGTATTTTTCTAATAAATGTCCGATTCTGATTAGCAAAATTCGTTTTGAGTAAAATATACATGTAGAGTGCTTCCTTCTTGCAGACCTTTTCTCATGTAAAATAAGCATCTCTCTTGGTCAAATGACAATATGTGAAAATGAACCTGAGTGGGATTTTTATGAATAATTAAGATAAAAATGTTTTTTTTCCTCTTTTTTTCTTCCCTGTGCCGTCCATTTTCATGTTTGTATTAAAACATTTATATGATGTAAAAAAAAAAAAGACTCACTACTGGTAAAGACAAGCTTCCAAGAAGAGCAAGAGAAAGAAGTTCTGGATTCCCTTTAAATCATCCCGCGGACCTGTTATGTTTGCTGACACACTATGATGTAAAGTGAAATTTTTTATGACCTGTGATGGAAGATATGCTTATTTTTCTTGATGTTTTTCTTTCATGTAAAAATAGACAAAAGAAAAAATAGCTTCGTCACAAAAATATAGTTTTCAAATAACAAAATATGGATATAACATGTAATGCATATATGCAAATAAAATACCGTTCAGATAGGATTAATAAAAAGGCGATGTATGAAGCCGGAACATTAAAATAACATATAATAAAATATGCAAAATTGATTCATTTATTTGGGAATAGAAGGATGTTTTTCTCTTTTACTTTCAGAATGAAAAAATAACGATTTTAGATTCGGAATATTAGTTATAAATTATTATTATTTAAATGATATACTACACGTAAAACAGCAACAGTACACGATTGGTAAAGGTGCTTCAGAAAGCAGGTCCCTAGCTATAGATCTCTGTTCACACAGTGAGTGGTCGTTCTCTATAAAGGAAACAATTGCCCTTTCTTGAATGACATGAAAAGCCGGATCCTCGGGAGCTTCGGGCTGATTCAATCCAAATACTAACAAATTGATTTGAAAATAAAACAAAAAGATTAATGGTCTGACCTACTGTACTTACAATAAGGTAAGGTCAGGAAATTAACAATAGTCCTTTAAATGTCTAAAAATCAGGGCGTTTGCTGCATTTTAACTATTGTTCGTCTCACGCCGACTGTGATACAGAAAAAATAAACCTCTGGGATGAAGTTCGTTTGTCACCAAGTGATGTGTCACGGCCAGAGATATTGAAGAGAAATGCCACTGTGAGCAGACAGACAAGTGGAGAGAAAACACACACAAGCAGGCTGGATTAAATTATAGGAGACAAAAGAGGCACATACATGTAGAAAACCTCAGCCACGTCGACCGCTTAGCGCTTCCTTCTCATTTTTGTAATAACTGGCAATTCATTTTCACAATTCTTCCCAATTGTTCTTTTCTACATCGAGCAAACAGCTTAAAGCCACGAAAATACTTTATTTGGATTAATATCAATAGTGATGAGCAAGTTTCCTCGTTTCTCCAATTTGCCAGATGTTTGACGCTACGATTCATTAGGCAAATCAATTAGCCATGATTGACAATTTTAACTGAATATTAAGTAAACATTTCTCTAACTTTATTCTATGGAGAGCAAATCAGGAACTGCTGGGTGGCTCTGTGGGGCACACATTTGGCAAATATGTAACCATTTTCTAATAACTATAATTTTTTTGTGTTGTTGCTTTATAGTTTTACATATGTGTTTGAGATCTGGCTGACACACATTAGGTCAATGAGAAAAGACAGTAGTCACCTGTCCCTATTTAACACAATGGAGCTAGGTAGGGCACCAAGACTTCTGTTTAGTGTGGCTACAATGTTGCAGTTTTTGACGAAAAGAACAGTTAAGAAACCTTTACATTGTGTTTACAAAAATTTGCAAAATGATTAGAGTGGGCAAGTATTTAAATTATTGTGCCTGGTATACACTATATAGTATTATATATATCCTCTTCTTTCCTACTTCTTTTTTCATCTTCTCTGTCAAAAAAATGCTAGTTCCAGGTGACCACTATACGGCTGCAAATGACCCAAACTAACAGCATCATAGATCCATATGATCCAAGATCCATAAAACCCGTACAGAGGCATACAGGTGCCATAGGCACTTCATGTGCACCATATAACACTATTGTCAAACACAGTATTATGGGGATATCCGTGTAATATGGCGCCTCCATACAGGTTCTATGCTGACCTGGATTTGCCGCTGTATAACGGTGACTTAGAATCAGTCTTAGGGCTCATGCACACGACCGTTGCTGTTTTGCGGTCCATTTTTCACTGATCTGTTGTTCAGTATCTGAGGTTTTTTTCCCTCTAATTTAAGTCCTTTTCCGTTCCGTTATTACACAAAACATACCCGAATTGTTTCCGTATTTGATCAGTTTTTTGCGGATCGTATACTGAAACAGTAACTTATTAATCACCAAACACATGAGCAATATGTGCTGGACATAGCATTTCTACAGTATGGATCTGCAAAATACGGATAAAATACGGATGACAAACGGATGTGTTCCGAGAGCGTTCCGTATTTTTTGCGGACCCAATGACTTGAATTGGGGCCTCGGACTGTGATTTCCGGACAATAATAGGACATGCACTACTTTTTTGCGGAACGGCCATGCGGACAAACGGAAACGAAATGCACACTGAGTAACTTCCATATATTCTACAGCCCCATTGAAATGAATGGTTCCGCATACGTTCCGCAAGGAAAAAGTAATGGAAGCGGAATGAAAATACGGTTGTGTGCATGAGCCCCTAGAATAAGGGTCCATTCACACGTCCGTGTGTGTTTTGCAGATCCGCAAAACACGGACATCGGCGATGTGCGTTCCGCAATTTGCGGACCGCACATCGCCGGCACTATATAGAAAATGCCTTTTCTTGTCCACAATTGCGGACAAGAATAGGACATGCTCTATTTTTTTCGGGAACGCGATTGCGGACCCGGAAGTGCGGATCCGCAATTGTGGACCCGGCCGGGACATCGTCTGTCCCCATTGAAATTAATGGGTCCGCAATTCCGTTCCCTAAGGGTCCATTCACACGTCTGTGAATGTGTCCGCACCTGTTTCGCAATTATGCGGAACGGGTGCGGACCCATTCATTCTCTATGGGGCAGGAATGGATGTCCGAATCCACATTTCAGTACTGTTATAGTTTATGCCTGTTTTGACATAATTATTACTATTATAGACTATTTTGATGAATGCATTTTAAAACTTTGATAACTTTCAAACAACCTGGCTCCTTTTCCAGGAGAACCATGTCAGGCTCCAATCCTTATATTCTGTGAGTCATGTCACAGAGCAGGAGCGTTTCTTATGAAGTGGCTTCTGGAAATGATGCATCCTACATCCGAACCAAGTTATGGAACAACCATAACTTTCTTTTTTTTTTATGAAATATCTGAAATTTTGCAATGGATCAAATCAACCTGCACAAAGAGACCAGCATCCAGAGCTTTTATATGATGAAGTGAAAAAGACATGCCAAAATAAGTTACAGACAGCTTATGCGTTTCGGGCATTTCCTAAAGAAATGATGAATATTTAATTTAACTAGGATAAAAAAACAATTGTTAAAGACAGGAACTAATTAATTTGCAATTGATTATAGCAGAAAAAATTACATTAATTTTATATTCTATAGTTTCAAACTGTGGTAATGGGTCATGAAGGTTTAGGATGGATCGGAGTAAATGAGGTGTGTATCGTAAGCAGCATTAGCGCGGTGGTAAACCTACAGAGAAGCTATAGAGTAACGCTGCAGCTGTCACAATCTAGACTTGCATTGAATATTGACAAATGTGGTAGCCAGCTGAGTACTGGAGTGGCCGGTACCAAAACTGATTAAGATATTTTGGGAAACCCCCCCCCCCCCCCTTGCGAAAAGGTATAAGTTGAAAGAAGTCTACATGGGTTTTGCTATTACCTAACTTTTCAATGTATTGCCGAGGATATTTAATTACTATCTAAATTGACTGCGGGGCTCGTAGAAGCGTCCCTTCATTGTATTCATGGGGAAGAAAGCTATTCTGCAGCCGCTTCCAGCTCCTCGGCTATTATGAGAGACTTGAGCACAGCTGTTCCATGGCCACTATTGAAGGAGATAAGATTTAAGAATTAAGGCTCAGGAGATGACCATATCTGCATCCTCAGACCATTTTCTACAAGGGTGGTATTTTAATGAAAATATTTCAGTTCTTGCCACCAAGGGAGGAAAGAAAAAAAATGGAAAAATAAAAATAAAAATAAAAAATGAGTTAAATAAAATAAAAATATTCTTTCCTTTCAATAACTGGAAACCTACAGTTTCAGAATCAGTTTCATAAAGCCATTTGGTTTGGATTGTTGGCCTCATTGATTGCCATGGCTGCCACTGGTATTGTTTTGTCTGATTGCATGTGGTTAATGTGACTGAAAGCTGAAGGATTCAGGTTTTGATTCCTTTACCATCCCAAGCACGTGAGTATTGGAAAGGAAACGGCAGGCAGTGGCTATATAACAGTGTTTTTCAATTTGTGTATATGTCCCTGTAAACCCTGTTATTTAGCTTAGTGAGCTGTAAAGGTTTATGGGAAGATACTTGTAAAGCACTTTAACTGCCAAATAACAGGCATGTAACGTAGACATCTGAGGAATGTGATCGTTAGGGTTTGATTGTCACACGTCTGTGAATACAGCTCATTCTGAAAAGTATATGTATGTGTGTAACCATACACCGGCTGGAAGTCCATTTTGGTGATTGCTGACCCTTGTGCCCCTGTGTGAATGATTACAGGGAATCCTATAATTCCTGCTCTGATTCTGCCTTAGTACAGGTGGATAAATAACCAAAACATGCAGGCGATAACTGGGGTTGTGCACAACAGCTCATGCACTGGTGCTGTCCACAGGACAAATGTTTGCTTACATTTTGCAACCTTTACTTTAAGGCTTCATGCACAGGACCGTATGTATTTTGCGGTCCGTATGGCATCTGTTTTTTTTGTGGATCCGTAATTTTTGCGGATCCATTGTAATAATTCCTATCCTTGTCTGCAAACTAGAAAAAAATAGGACATGCTCTATTTTTTTGCGGGGCTACGGAACGGGCATACTGATGCGGATAGCACATGGTGTGTTGTCTGCATTTTTTGCGGACCCATTGAAATGAATGGGTCCGCATCCTATCAGCAATAAAAAACAGAACAGGCAAAAAAACAAAATACGGTTGTGTGTATGAGCCCTAAGGCCTCATGCACACAACTGTATGTGTTTTGCGGTACGCAAACCGCGGATCCACAAAGCACGGAAGCTGCTCCGCGTTCCGCTCCGCAATTTACAGAACAGAACGCGGCCCATTGTAAAAATGCCTATTCTTGTCCGCAAAACGGACAAGAATAGGACATGCTCTATTTGGGGCCACGGAATGGAGCAACGGATGCGGACAGCACACGGAGTGCTGTCCGCATCTTTTGCGTCCCCATTGAGGTGAATGGGTGGGGGGCACGGCCTAATAGTGCACTGCCAGTTAACACAAGGAAGCCTCTCATTAATCAGACAGAAGTGTGGAGGACCTAGCACGTCCATTCATCACATAAAGAGCTGACTGATTTAAACAGGACCTGTGCAATGCTCCATTTCCCCCTGTGCTAGTGCTGCACTACAACTAAACACTTCCCTCCTAGGTGACCATTGGGGTCCCAACGGTGGTAAACTTATCAGCTTCTTTACAGGGGCACTAGTAACAGAAAGGGCTTGTACAAAGTGGAAAATATCTTTAAAGGGGTTATCTCATGAACAATATTCTATATTTTTCCAACCAGCTCCTTGATCCAGTGGAGGATTGGCCATAGACCTTACAGTGAAATTTCCCGGTGCCAATGCCCAAGGGGCCACCTAAGCCCTCCTCGCTGCTGCTGCTGCCCGGGTACATAATGAGCTCTCAGCGGTGCCCAGGTACCCGGCCAGTGACCGCACATGTCCTCTGAATTCAACTGCTATGGCCCACATCTCACCTCCTAAGCCCCCTGCTCGGTATCTTAATTAGAGAAAACTGCAGGAAGACAGAAAATGGCAGCTATTGATGGCCACAACAGAAGGACAGCTTTTTGGGCATTATACTGTGCTGCTCTGTGTTGTCTATGGTTCTGTCGGTCGGTATTTTGTGCTATTGCTGATCCTACCATTTCTGTTGCCCTGCCTTCTGTCAATTTGGACTCCCCTACAACATGGGGCCACTTTCAGATTTTTTTTTACAAATGTACTATATTAATGGAGTCAAACTATTTCTGTACCACCTGCTAATTGTTTGTTTCTTTTTTCTATGTCCACCTCACTGAGGTGGTCGCACATGCTCTGTTCTGTACTTCCAACTGCCACTAAGAGTATCTACTGTTAGAAGCTGTGACAGTTTCAGAGAGAGAGTCACAGCAGAAAAGACACACCCCTGGGAAAGGATACGCCCCATCCCCTGCTGCTGGAGAAAGGACACACCCCCTGAGCGGCCAGCTGTAAAATAAATCTTGCAGAGCAATTGAAGCAATGAATGGGGGGGGATCACTGGATCCATGTGTGGTACAGAGCTGGTCCTAGCTTTGTTAGATAGAGATTGTCATGTACCCTATGAGGTCTGATTTTAACCTGTTACATTAATCATAGAATAACCCCTATTAAGTACAACTTGCAGAAATATCAACTCCAGTTGAATTTATGTATAGCAACGGGCTCAGTAGAGGTAATTAGCATTGCAGAAGTCAAATTAGGTTGAGATCAGATAGTAGGCCAGAGGTGGTTCTCATTTCCTTATATTGATCTTCGCCATATACTGTATCTTCCGCTTCTCTCAGCCTTACGAGCTGCTATTCTTATTGTGTAATTTGGGTTTGTGCCCATTCCTGATAAAAGAACTTAACCCTATGAGAGGTGCCCTGAGGAGTCGTATTGGACAGTCTGCTACATATTTGTATTTTGTAATTGTAAAGCCTACATATATCTCATTAGACATCGGGAGCTGTATCCTACTGTTATTAAGAACCAAAGAAAATATTTTTTTTTCCTACAAATCAATGGACCCAAATGACTGTTTGCTGATATTTCCAATTTAATTTAGTGGAAAAACCAATCTCATTTCCATTGCAGTGGCTTTAGTACATATAATTTAATCAGATAAGGAAAATAGAAGGGGTCCAAATCAATCCACCTCCATCAGGTTGTAAAAACAATATTTTCATTTGAGCAAATTCAGAACAATGAGATCAAGCACTAATGAATGCAGGGTCACTCTGGGTTCGAATCCAGGAAACCAAAGAATGAGCTCAAATATTTACTTCTCGATATATAACCAAACCAACATGGATTCTATGTCTCTGGAGGACTCCAGACACAGAGAAGAGCTGAGAACACGGCGTAGTGTAATAGTAACACATTGTCATAGCCAGTAATGGACAAAATACTGTAGACATTAGGAGCTGACCACGGCAACCAGGATAGATTTTCAGAGGCCTAGCAATATGAATCTTCATAGACTTCTCTCAAGTCTAAACGTCAGGGGCCAATGGCAAATTTCTGGCATTTGTCAAAAACCGACCGCTTCCTGGTCCTTCTTGATATGGACATATGGAACTACTAACCATCCCTGACCGCAGTGGTATCCAGCAACAACCAGTGATTGCATGTAGTGGTTACATGTCCATGTCAGCAGAGACCAGGAAGTACAGAGACCAGCAGGGACCCAGAAAACATTGGGACAGAAGTGGCAGGGGGCAATGAGTATTAAAGCCCATCTCAGACACTCATGGCATATCGCTAGGTTATGCCATCGACGTTAGATAGGCGTGGGTCTCACTTCTGGTACCTGCTCCTATCTCCAGAACGGAGCACCCAAAGTGAAGGAGAGAGCACTGCGCATGAGCGATGTTCTCTCCATTCACTACTATAGCTCAAGTCCTATAGCGGTGAATGGACGGCGCATGCACAGCCACCTCTCACCACTAAGGGACTGCTGAGCCAGCACTGGGCTATAGCAGTGAACTGAGGGTCGCCGTGCAATCGTAGGGTTGTTCCCCTTCACTTTGGGGGGCCTGTTCTGGAGATAGAAGCAGCACCTATCAGACTTTGGTGACATATCCTAGAGATATTTCATCCATGTCTGAGATGAGCAAACCCCTATAACTTCTTTTATTAATCTGCATCTCAGCGTTTTTAAAAAGCCTTTTAAAATATTATGCAAATACTGAATCCAACATTTAAAGGGTCTGAAGACTTTTGCAGCCACTTTTAGGGCCCCAATGTATCTAATACGAAAACAAATAAACTTTACAAACAATCTTGATGGAAAAAAAATGCCTCCTTCCATTTCTGTGTACACAGCTCCTATTGCAGACCCATGTACAGAATGTCTACATGCTACCAAAACTGGGGGGAAATATATCAATCTTGTACGCCAGTTTCATGGTATACAAATGTCGTAAATTTTTGTGAAAATGCTGTTTTGCGCTATAATTTGGGCCACCATTGCCACAAATGTGGGTGGAGCGGGTGTGGTAGGAGGTCAGCTGAAGGAGGGATCTCAGAGATCCGACTCATTTAATATGCATGCCAAAAAAACTGTGCACATAAGATCAGAAATCTACATCCGCTCGCTTACTGGGGTAGATTTCTTTTTTTAGTGCAGGGAACTTCCATCAATGCTCCAGAATTATTACCTCTTACTAATTCTTGAGCATTGGACTCCAGCGGGGTTTGCTATTGAGACTCGTATAAGAAACGTCAATCTTAGTGCATTCCTCCCATGTGTAGTCAGATCCTGTATATGGTTCTCTGCTTCATCTGCTCCATGTTCTTGTTAATCTGCAGATTCTTTGGAGAAATAAATGGTTGATAACGTGCACAAATCCTTTAAAGAGTGATTGCAGTCAAGTATGATTATTATGTAACTAGTTCTATATCAGTTCTAGATTCTTGTCCACAGGGGGCAGGATTATAGTTAGCCTCGGTAGAGTTTAGATACTCTACTTCAAAGGCACAAGGTTAGATGGGTTGGAAAAGAGCTTTATTTAGAATATATGAACTCTGTGGGGCACTTTATCGTATGACAGGAGTAAAATTCATAATTTAAAGAGTCGCTGTCACCTTGCCAGGCATGTTTGTTATAGTAACTATTTGCATTCCCCATGTAATAACAATTCTGGAGCCTCTATTCTTATGGCTCTATGTTGTGCCATTCCTTTATTATTTCTACTACAATTTATCAGTGAATTGCCAGCACCTTGCAGTAAAGGTACAGAGGGGTGTTACCAGTTGGAGTTGTGTCCCTGCACAGTCTGACACTAGCAGCACTGACTGGACAGAGTCAGACACACCCACTACTGGTAACACCCAGCATCACCTTTACTGCAGACTGCTGACAATTTATTTTTAAACTTCTATCAGGAATAATAGAGCAATGGCATTACATACATCATAAGAACAGATGCTCCAGAATTGGGGAGTGCAAGTAGTTACTAAAACTGAACTGTCAGAAGAGGGGGCGGGTCCTCTTTAATATAGGTACTCGCATTGCATCTTGTACTAATCCCGATCTAGAACCTTCCTAGTCCCTGGTTTCACAATTCTTAAGGCTTCAGAGTTAAAATCTCCCAACATTCATTGCTGACTTAATGTTTGTACACATCCTGTCCTGGTTAAAGGATTTGTCATCAGAAAATTACATACTGTTTGAATCTTGTTTGAAAAAGTTTTTTTTACCATGTCATCTATTTTTTAAAAACTTTCTACTATCCTACAGTTTCCACACTGGCTACTAAGCCTAACAATGGACTAATGCTTCATGTTCTGTAGAGATCACTTCTTAGCAGTCACTACAAGCAGGATTACAATGAAAGGTAACATTTATATATAGATAACATAAGATCCATAATTCATAGTAGGTGACGTCACAGCCTGTCTACTGCCCCTCCCTGTACAGTGACCTCTGCACACGTCACAGAGCATGTATGTGAACTGTGTCCATTGTAGCAGAGGGTCCATGTGGCTGCCGTAAAGCAAATCTGTAGATGCTGTTAACAGCGGTTTAGGGATGATGGCTACACCTTTAATCATGCACAAAAAATTAAAAAAAAAAAAATTACAGAAAAAAAGGAATGTTCAAATGTAAAGTAAAGTAAAAGTACATTTCCTTTAAACCAAGCACTGTACAGCAGGGTCACAACAAGGCATGTTGGTGTCCAAGGCAGGTAAGGGTCCCCCATGCCAATAAATCATTTTCAAAATTATAGTGCTTGGGTCACTGGTAGAGAAGTTAATACGGTTGTCCTAAGACATAAAGATATACCCTTTCCACAGTATAGGGGATAAATATCTGATCAGTGGGAGTCTAACTGCTGGGACACCCACTGTTCTTAAGAGTGGGAGTCCTGTGCCCCCTAAATGAATGCACACTAACACTCCATTCATTCTCTATGGAACTACTGGAGATAGTAGAGACGCTGTCCACTCCATTCATTTGGGAGGCTCAATACTCCTATTCTTGTTGGACCACCACCTATCAGCATTTGGACCACCACCTATCAGATACTTATCTGCTGTCTTGTGAATGGGCGTACATTTCTATTTTGGGACAACACCTTTAATGTGAACATCCACGATGGTCTATGTCAGTGAATCGGTCAATGGCCACATTTTTGAGTCACGCTGGTGACCAGTGGTTTACTCAGCTCTGTCTGTTTCCTGATCACTGGTCTATAACTGTAAAGGACAGCCAGTTATGAGTGACGACATCAGGTCTTGAGATTCCCAGAAGATATATGATAAGCACTGCACAAACATAGTCCATCCTCCATACACTACACACCTACTGTTCCAGTCACTGCAAACAACCTTAATCACACCCTGGTATTAATAAAGACTCTAGACCAAACCCAGAATAAACCTGAGAATAAGCCCAGAATGTGCCCCATGTACCCAGACCAGACCCCAAAATAAATACAGACCATAGACAAGAGTATATACAAACCCCCAACACCCTCAAATAAGTATAGACTCCAGAATAAATACATACTTCAGAGGAGACTACAGATCAGACCCAAAAATAGACAACCAAAAACTAAGGACCCCTGAATAAAGACAGATGCTAGATAGTATCGGACCGGCCCACCAGGGCATCAGTACAGCTCCTGGTGCCACTGAAAATGGCTGCATGTTTCTATCACCTGCTGAACTGGTTGAGTAGATGGAAGGAACTGGAGGGTATCTCTAACTATATCTAGGTTCTTGACAGATTGTGAGCTTTGCTATGGAACCTGGTTCATTGAGAACATGACAATTGCAAACTGCACCTTGCAAAAGGGTCCGCATCCATTCCGCAATTTTGCGGAACGGGTGCAGACCCATTAATTCTCTACGGACGTGAAGCGGAGAGCACACTATGTGGCTTCGGCCCCAAACCTCCGGTCCGCGGCTCCACAAAAGATATAACATGTCCTATTCTTGTCCGCAGCTGCGGACAATAATAGGCATTTCAATGGGGGGTGTCGGCCAGGTGTGTTGCGGATCCGCAACACACCACGGACGTGTGAATGGACCCTTAGAGAGAATGAATAGCACTGTGCACAGCACATCCCCAATTCATTCTACACCGCATGATACCGGTCGGGGATATTTTTTATGAAATTTTACTTCTTGTTCCAGTTATCGCAATGTGAGTGGCACGAGATGTCTGGGTTTGAGAAAATAAACTTTTATCTTAAAATAGTCAACAGAGTAATACAAAAAATAATAATTATTATTGTTAAAGGTGGTCCTCTCATGCCACTCATGTCAGAATATTTCACGCCAAAGGAAGGTAAAGAAGGACAAAGGATACTGGGAAAATTGCTACGACATGTCTGGTACAGCATGGAAGACCAAAATGGAAGTTAATGGAAAAAAGCACACCCTTCTTTATTTGATCAGTGTTTTATGTCAATTTATGCTACAAGCAGCTCACATTTTGTTGGTTGTCCTTTTTTATCACTAATGTTCTCATCTTCCGGAAAAGCGGCCATGTCCTTTGAGATGTACCTCATCGGGTAACAGCATTAGGTCTCGGATGTAGTCTGTATCTTTTACATAAAAAGGGCTATGCAGATCAAGGGGGTCAGTGGTGGGGACCTTTGTGTTATAGTATCCATGCCATCTATGAGTATTCTTTCAGACGTTAATGAGCAGAGGGCAAAGGTAAAAGCATATTTAGTTTTACAGAAAGATAATATTAAAAAAGCAGTTTTGTATCATATGTCCAATAAATGATATATTATTAATGGGCATCCAGAATGTAAAACACTCAGACGGTCTCATGATCCTTGTATTCTATAAGCAAGATATAAGAAACTAGTTGAACTGGTGACATTCCTGGTAAACTAGTACAAATGCCCTTGAAAGACAAAACTGGATATAATGTCCTAATTACTGGCACGTACAAGAATTAAATCAAGGCCATAATGGATGAGGATGCCCTCAGGATGTTGTCACGTAGGGGCTCTCTTGAAAAGTATACAAAAGTCAATGGAGATAATGTGCACTAAGATGGTATAATCAGTATAGACCATACATTTAGTACAATATCACTAAGAATATGGAAGCATCTTGTGAAACGCTTTGATTTTCATACTTTTCTATTACCGTATTTTCCGAACTATAAGAAACACTGTTTTCCCCAAAAGATGGAGCCCAAAATGTCAGCGCGTCTTATAGTGAGAAGCAGCAGAGTCTCAGTATAAAATGAAGTATGCGCTACATATCACTGGTAAGATGAAGGAGAGTATTATAGGTATATCTATGATAGAAACTCACCATAGTGTACCTGGAGCAGAAGGGTAAAGGAGCATGGTGCATCGAGCGGTGTGTAAGGCGCATGTACAAGAAGGCAATAAATGTACTAGTGGAAGAGGAGGATTTGGCAAGCAGTGGGAAAGCTAAGCAGCAGTCACATCAAGAGAAAGAACTGTTGGAGCGATAGTGCATGCGCCAGTTACTCGGTGCTAGTGTGCCATGGCGCCGTACAAAATAAACTGCAAGCAGAACATAACTGGGAAACTAGTAACGCACAGTGGCAAGGTCAAGTGCAGGGTGCTAGTTACTGAAGTTTAGTGAAAAAAAGGATCCTCAGCTCCAGGTAGACTCCTAAACTGAAACACGGACAAATAGAGCCTGGGGGTAGGAACAGAAATACAATGGACAGCTGTAGGGAATAGGGGTATAACTAAAGGAGGGGTTACAATGAATGCAGAATCTGGGAGAAAAAAAGAAAACAGAAGGGACTACTAAAACAAGAAGGCCATCAGGAGAAAAAAACTCAAAAACAAAATCTACACATAAACCACATGGATAAATCTGTGCCTCAAAGGGGTATTGGGTCGTAATGTTAGCCCAGCAGTCCATGCTAGCGCTGCTGCCTCTACACGCGGGCAGCAGGCAGCTTAAAGAGGACCTTTCACCAGTTTAAAAACTAACTATATCTGTGGGCAGAGCGGCGCCCAGGGGTCCCCCTGCACTTACTAGTATGTCTGGGCACCGCTCCATTCGCCCGGTATAGGCTCTGGTGTCTGCAGCTTCCTCTGTTGTACTGGGCGGAGTTCTTGTACTAGGCGTGTCCCTTGCTGGAGCGCTGGCCAATCGCAGCGCACAGCTCATAGCCTGGGACTCCCAGGCTATGAGCTGTGCGCTGCGATTGGCCAGTGCTCCAGCAAGGGACACGCCTAGTACAAGAACTCCGCCCAGTACAACAGAGGGAGCTGCAGACACCGGAGCCTATACCGGGCGAACGGAGCGGCGCCCAGACATACTAGTAAGTGCAGGGGGACCCCTGGGCGCCGCTCTGCCCACAGATATAGTTAGTTTTTAGTTTTTAAACTAGTGAAAGGTCCTCCTTAACTGTTGTATCTGTGCTCCATGCCGTTGCTTACTTCCTGCTTGAGTCCTGTACTGTTTGTTAGGGCTTGTATGGGTGTATCTCTCCTCCCTTGTGAGGCAGCACATACACGCCCTCTATATCCCCAGCCTATTGCTGAATTCCAGGAAGTATTTAAAGGCACTTCCTGCCTTAGGAAGGCGCCTGAGCAACTCTTAGGTTTCTAGCTTGTCCAGTTTACTGTTTGAGCTAAGATGTTCGATTGGTCATTCTGTGCATCGGACTTCATATAACATTTACGGACTTTGCCTGATTCCTGCCTGCCCTGACCCTGATCTACGCTTATGGACTTTGCTTTCGTCTGATCAGCCTCTGACCTCCCAGCATCTACTGGTTGTATTTTGTCCCCTGTAGGTCAGTCCAGTGGGTTCACACTCTGGTTCCAATTTCCTCGTGTCCAATTGCCCTCTGATGTAGCACCTGCTACATCCCTCAGGAAAGTCTTTCCTTACCAGCAGAGGTATCGTATGAAGAATGAGGGGTGTGCTCAGACATCGACCTCGGAGGGAGTTGGTCAAGTGGGGCAGCGAGTTCTCACCCGCTGGTCATAACATATAATAAGCGTATACAGGGTCGGCTCCAGGTTTCATGTGGGCCCTTGGGCGATAGTCTCAGTGGGCCCCGTTGTGGCATTTTATACAGCGCTTACAGCAATAAAACTGCATGTATTATAGATTAAATACCTTACACAGAGCATGCTACAGAGCGGGTTTATGTGAATCAGTCCTTATGTACCTACTTTTATTTTCTACCCAGTGTTTCAGTCCCTCAGATCTACTCACAGATATGTGCCCCCCACAGTAGATATGCCAAGATATGCCCCCTTCACAGTAGATATCCCAAAATATGTGCTCCCTCACAGTTGATATGCCAAGATATGTGCCCCCTCACAGTAGATATTCCAAGATATGCGCCCCCTCACAGTACATATGCCAAGATATGTGCCCCTCACAGTTGATATGCCAAGATGTGTTCCCCCTTCACAGTAGATATGCCAAGATATGTGCCCTTATACGGTGGAAATGCCAAGATATCTGTCCAGTGCCCCCTTCACAGTGGTTATGCCGAGATGTTCCCCTCTGTGGTAAAAACAAAAAAACAAAGTAACTACTCACCTTGTCCCGTTCCTGAAGCTCACCGTCCTCTCTTCCCTGTGGGCACAGATCGCCTGTAGGCTGAATGGTGGAGCAGGGAGAAGTCTTCCTGCTTCACTATTCAGGGCGCGGCTGGCCTGAATGAGAGGAGGAGCGCTGGAAGCTGAACGGTGAGTGACAGGACCCTGTTCCCTGTGCTCCAGATATGAGCGCTTCCATCTGTATTGATGGAAACACTCATTGCTTCTGGCCTCTGGCAACTGTGCTGTGGGCCCCGGCACTTGCCCGGGTATGCCAAGTGCTGACGCCGGCCTTGAGTATATATCAAGGGTGGCAGTAGATATTCAACGAGAAAAATAATTTTAACAGCTAGGCCAACAATTAGTTCATTGCTGTATCCATGCCATTAGAATGATTGGAGGCAAGAATAGTTTTTTGGGGCACGATTTGGTTCAAAATAAAAAAAAATGTTTTAACCAAAAGGTTCAAAAAAAAAACAACAGCCTGCTAGAGTTCTCCAGATCCAACATTGCCAGATACTGCTACCGAACCCCATTAACCATAATAGGGGTCGACAGAGATCCAGCCGATCCCCGGTAAATATGCCGGTAATTAGCTGGGCAAAAACAACTGTACGCAACGTTTTGTGTCCAGCTGATTCCCGGCAGTCTATGCAGGAAGAGCCTGCTGGAGAGGCCAGCTGCAGGTATGAAACTAGCCTCAATATTATGGAATTAACTCAATGGTTTAATATTACATATTCTAAATCTAACTCTTCGTTGCAATTTTATACATTTTCAGATTGAAGCAAGTCTGATCACCATGGGGTCTGTCATGGGGTGAAAAAACACTCAGAAATCATTGGGTATTAGTACTGGGAGATGCAGCCAGCCTGATGTTTCATCTGCAGGCAATAATATAGTATTAAGGTACTCATACATATTATATGAACCTTGGTTGGAAATCAACACACCCGATTATTTTTTATTTCCAACTTTCCCCTGATGACAGATGTAAAGGGGGGATTTCAAGAATACTTTTTCCATACCCGATACTTTGGCAGTAGCTTATATCTCATTTTCTACATATGCATGAAGATATTAAGAGAAACAACTGTCTACTGAGTAAAGCATTTGGGCAAGAAGTATATAATGGCTACCTCTACATAAACCATTCAAATGAATGGATGACTGGATGAGATGAGTGTTCTAGAGAGGGGGCACAGTCTTGTGCAAGTGGCTCTCCCGTCTAAACATCATAGCACCAAATCCTTTGTTTGGAAATATCCCCCCTCAGGATCTCATTATGCTCTAGTAGGAAATAAATTAGACAGCATAAAATGTTTAATATATTGTTGTATATTGATTTTTAATTGCACAAAGGCCTTTAAAGTAATTTCTCAAAAAAAAAATATGACAAAATACGACAAATACTCTTATTTTGTAACTTATTCTATTTTCACTAACGTAAGTGGAGCTGTAAGGCGCTAAAGAGAAGGAAATGAGCAGGACCCCAGGCGCACACAGTTCTAAATGCATTTCATGAATTTCAGTCATCAAATGGTGCAAGTAAAGATGCACTCCATTAAATATAATGATGCAAAGAACAGTTATATCTCTCTATGTTTTTTATATCCTTTTCCTACATAAAGGTGGTCAACTTATAGCTACTTATTCTGGAGTAAAGTATAATGAAAAATTCTTGTACCAGTTATTAATTGAATGGTCACCAATTGTTCTTGAATTCTATAAAGATATTCAATACAAACTGAAAATCCAAGACAGACAAATCTACATATAATAGCGAGAAAATACAACATAAACGCACATTAACTCAACACAATAACTTAATTTATGATCAAGGCCACTGGTCTGCCTGAACAGATGGATGGAAAAAACCTTGCCAAAACTGGCATCCTATCACCAGACTATGTGCACTGAAGAAATAAATGACAGCACTGAATAACACATGATGAAATGAAATTCTTCTAAAAAAAATATATATATATACCGTATATATTAAATCTATAAATTATTTAAAATAATACATTTGGAATACAGGGGAAAACTAAGGGGGTATTTATCAAGTCTGCTGCTCCAGTTTTGTGGCCTATCTATATAGACATCTATCTATCTATCTATCTATCTCATATAGATCTATACATGTATCTATCTCATATCTATCTATCTATCTATCTATCTAATTAATATCTATCTATCTATTTATCTATCTCTCCTATCTATCTATCTCTCCTATCTATCTATCTCTCCTATCTATCTCTCCTATCTATCTATCTCTCCTATCTATCTATCTCTCCTATCTATCTATCTATCTCTCCTATCTATCTATCTATCTATCTATCTATCTATCTATCTATCATATCTATCTATCATATCAATCTATCATATCTATCTATCTATCTATCTATCTATCTATCTTCTTATCTATCTATCTATCTCATATCTATCAATCAGAAAAAAACTAACCGTGCTCACTGAAAACTGATAAAATGAAACAATTGTTAAAAAAAAAAATGTTAATTTCTCTCTTTTTGCAAAGATTCAGTTGCGACTATTACATACCAATTCCTATTTATCTAGATTTGAGCCATATATCCAATAATCAATGAACCAGTTAATAATGCATGAAAGTCAATTAACTATTAATTAGTCATTTTTTTCTCTTGATGCATCGTTTTCCACATGACACAGATTTATAAGGCATTTGCATTGATTTTGTGTGATTTGCCTGTTATGCATATTTGTCAACATTTGTTTTAGGATTGCCAAAGCCAATCAATCATGTCTAAAGAGCAGATCAAATGCATTCAGCTACAAATTAGAATCTAATTGACACAAAGGGCTGCATTGGATTCTGTAAGATAAATTTACCACATGGTTCTCTCAAAAGCTTCTCGCTACATTGCCATTGTTAGCGACATAAAGGGAATACAATATAAAGGAAAAGTCATGTCTTTCTCCTTTGTTAATAAATATAAACTAGAATATAACAAAGAAAGTCTAATTTCTCATCTATTCAACCAATTTTATTTTTAGTTTTCAGCGAACTCATTGAAAGAAGCAAAGGGCAATAAATATTTTATTACACTAATTTTCCACACTTTTATTTTTATTTAGAACCACAATTTCTACCTTTTTTGTCAAAATTTTGAAAGGGTTCTCTGAGATTTTACAACTGATCTAATCGTTGGGGTCCGACACCCGGGACACCCGCCAATCAGCTGTGTTAGAAGGCACCAGTGCTCCTGTGAGCGTCGCGGCCTTCTTTCAGCTCACCAAGCACAGCGCCGTACCGTATAGTTGTTGTGTTGGTAATTGCTCTCAGCCCCATTCACTTCTTTGGGGCTAAGCTGCGCCTCGGTCACATGACATCACTTGGCCTAAGAAAGGCTGATAGAAGGCCGCGGCGCTACTGTGTGCACTGCTGCATTCACTGCTGATCATGGGGGGGCCCACATGTCGGACCCCCACCAACCAGATACTGATGACCAATCCAGAGGACAGGTTATCAGTTTTAAGTTCTCGGAAAACCCCTTTAAAGGGGATGACTGAGATTAGACAAAAGGATCTGCTTTTTTCCATAAGCGGTGACAATATTATCCATAGACTGTGTCTGGCAGCTCAGCACCATGCAATGGAATCGGGATGAGCAGAAATACCAGAGACAGCCAACCAAGAACAGCGGTGATGTTTTTGAAAAAATAAAATAAAATCAAAATCTTGCTTTTTGCAGGCAGACATCTTTTGTCAACAAAGTCAACTGATCCACCTTTATATTTATGGCAGGTCTGTGAACGGGGGCTCTCAATAGTAAGAAGGGACTATTACATTGTCTGCAGATGTTAACCTTGGGTACCAAATTTTCAGCAACCCTCCCCCCATTGTAGGACCACAAATCTAGGAAAATAATAAAGCAGAAGTCATTATAAGAGTCACTATAAGTTCAAACTTCCCTGAATGGAACATTTGGGAAAATGCTAGAATAAAATTGCCTCCAGAGACTGACGATTGCTCTACAGAGTGACCAGACAATGGCTGGTGAAATTTCACACCAAAGGACTGGACAAATCCAAAAGTGTCTTTAGGTTCTTCTTTGCTGCAAACTTCCTTAACCCATGTTACCATCATGTCCCTACAAAAGCAGGATCTTCTCAGACGGTCTATTAAGCTGGGGTGGGACGAACAGTATCCTGCCCCTTAGAAGTTCAATCTTCAAATCTCCTTAGAAACTGTGAAGGCCTCTAAAAAGGATGAGTGGCGCAGTAGGGATTGTCCCAGAATGATGGCTTATCGCTTATACAAAAAATTGGTGATGTGTCTTATCAATGGGGGTCCAACTGCTGGGAAACCTACTGATCACAAGAAAGGGTGCACCGTGTCCTCTGCTTGAAAGGAGTGGTGGTCGAGCATACAGACTCCTGATCCAGTCAAACTTTAAGAGGCTGTAGGACTTTACTCAGCTATCCTCATCTGTCCCATATACTTTGAGTGGGGTTTTAGCATGCATGCACGAATGCTGGGGAACACTATAACTCCATTCTCAAGGAATTCCCCACCATAACTTGAATCGTTAGCTCCACTTCGAAACAGTGAAGGACTCTTAAAAGGCACGGGAGTTACTCAGAAACCAACTTATACTCCGGATAGGTGAAAAGTGTCTGGTCAATGGTGGGGTACAACTGACGGAAGAAGACAGCTGTCTTTGAAGTTTTCATCCAATAGTTGGACAAAGGATCATTTATCAAATAAAGATCGTTGAAATGATTCTTCGCCAGACAACAATTTGTTTATCAGTTGTTTAACCATCAACTACTTCTAAGCTGTATGGCCACCTTAAGGCATCAAGGACAATAAAGGCTGAACAACACCCATAACTGTCAAATGAGACAAGGACATGTAGCCCACCCTTCAGGGGCAGAATGGGAACTTGGCCCTTAAAATAACTAAATGCGACCCTATGTCATATACAGATCCAAATTGATTGAAGGCGAGACCAACACAAGTAGGCAGGGACAACTCAAGTAGATGGGGGAGATAATACCTTAGTGCAGCACACAATATCACCCTAGAAGAACCACACACCACAGTGCAGCACAAAACACTGCCCTGGCAGCACAAAATACCTCCCTAAAAGCCTAGGGCAGATTGGCAATAGACCCTACAGAAAATTCTCCTGGTGGGCCGATGCCCATACGGCCACCAAAGCCCTAATCACTGACCAATTACATACCACTGGGGGAACTAGAGGGGTAATTATTAGAGAAAGTCCAGGCAGCATGTTGAAGGTAGGGCTGGCTTAGTGTTATGGCCCACATCTCACCTCCTAAGCCTCATGCTCAGTATGAGAGACAATTGGAGGAGGAGAACAGAACGTGGCAGCTATTAATGGCCACCACAGAGAGACAGTTTATTTTGTTCTGCACTGTGGTATTTGGTTCTGTGGGATTGTATTCTGTGTTGCACTATAGTATTAATGACCGTGCCAACTTGTATATGCCCTATCTACTTGTGCTGCTCCACCGTCTGTCAAGTTGGACCCACCTACAACATTGGAGCCACTTTTAGTTCCCAGTCTGCCTCTGCTTGAAGCAGACCCTTTGTGTGGGGCAGGAAGCCATCTGAGGGCACCTGCAGCTGCTGGATGGGTACATAAGTACTTTAGATTCCCAGCGTTAATTAACCCTAGGAACATTGGGCTGTTATTTACCCAACTCCTGGCCACATGGAGGGCTCGGGCGGCCCCCTGGACATCAGCCCACTGGGAAGTATCCCTATAGGGTCTATGGCCTGTTGGCACCGGCCACCCTCATACTATATTGTAATCCATAGAACTAAGGACTCATTTAGACGAAAGATGCAGATCTATTCATATAGTGGTCGGAAGGGGCCCTAATAGGGCTGAGCAAGTATTTTTGTAGTTCAGAAGAAGCCTCATGTGCTCTCTTTTACAATGCAAAGTAACAGAATGATTGTACTGTGCAATCATAATTCCATTTTACCTATCTACAACCCTTGAAATGTAATATATTCAGTCACTTTGCAGGCTGCAATGCCACAATGGTTAGAATAGGACATTCTACACAGACATAATGCTTACTGGTACATTTTTTCACGAACTTCAGGAGAGCTGACGTCAGTTTAAATAAGGAACCATATAATGTATTAGTCAAGTCAATTTAACATTCCATGACTTTGTGCCTCTCAAAACAATCATTTCCAAAACTCTGTCTCCATCATACCGTTCATGTAAAGTCCCAGTTTTAATTTTATTTTTTAATAAAATACACTATTAGTCTGCAGGCTCATATGAAAGCAGAGATTTTCCAAACCAGGTCCTTAAGGAGGTTGCTTTGTCGGAGACACCTCAGCCATGTAGACAATCAGATGATCGCAGCTGGACCAGCACCTGTCAGAGCTAATTTTGCTAGGGAGACTTTTCTGGCCAGACAGTGGCTGCTGCAGGGGAAGTTTAGTATGACATGGCGGCCATTCAAATGAATGACTGCTAGGGTGTGAGTCCCTTTGTGGGTCATTGAGAGGGGTTCTGATAGGGTGAATAGGACATATGGACAAACCATTGACCGCAGAAACACCATGCTAGTTCAAGAGCGGGGCCAGAAGGATAGGGGGGTGACCTCTGACTTTGGGACTCTTTGAATCCTTGTGTCAGGCACCACCCTCTCAGCACAATGCATAGCACCATGTACCATTTTTCCATGGAGTTCACTTTGAAGAAGCCAAAAGTCACACTTCGATTACTTCCTTTATACCTCTCAGGTGATAAGTGGAAATACAGCCGTAATTCTTGGGGATTTCTTGAGGAATTAAAATCAGAATTAACCAGCACTGCTGCAAAATGAAATGGTGTATTCTACCAAAAGTGTATAACGTATTTGCAGTATGGCATAGGTATTATTATGGGCCATTATAGGCACTAGCTCACTGAAATATGTTAACTACATGCTAATACTAAAAAATAGGAAAATAAAATTAACACATCAACTTTATACTTACAATATATATAATATTTATGTAAAAAAAAATATTACTATGAAAATGTCACAGCATTTACCACTGAAATGCATTTGAATTATTATAATTATATAGTATATCTATCTATCTATCTATCTAATTTCTGCTATCTATCTATCTATCTATCTATCTATCTATCATCCATCTATACATCTATCTTCTAATTGATTACATTACACAGTTAATCTCGCATATAAGTCACTATAAATAACAAGGGCTATGTGACTTTACACTGTAACTTAAACTAAGCCCTTGATATATATACCGTATCTGTTTTATATGCAATTCTTATTATTTATATCAATATTGAAATTACGGTACTTTGATTTAAAAATTGTGAGATTTTTTTCTCCTGATTTTACTCACATTTCTTTATCTCACATGTCATTATAGATTTGTACATTAATACGCCCATTAATAGAACATTATTAGTGTTTCTGAAGTTGCTATTTTTATATTCTTCCACTTTGCCTATATCACATTAATACACTTTATTATATTATTTAGAATGAATATGTCTCTTTCTCCATGTAATGGTTATCATCTAAGAAAGAAATGAAATCCAAAACGCTGCAATATCTTAAACACTGAGCTCGGGTCTATGAAGCTTTTTCTTCTAAAGTAATATTATTTATAAAAAAAATTTTTATGGGGGTACAAAGGGCTAGAAGGGGAACAGAAATTGCCTGTGGCTGAATGGTTGATGCTTGGAACATTTATCACTATGATCATGCAGGGCAAATGATTACTTTACTCCAGATTAATCATAGCAGCATCCCTTTAAAGCTACATCGAAAAGCTATTCCTCTGACAATACCAAACAGGTACATACATAAAACATGCTCAGATTATATTATATTACACGGTTATTATAAATAACACTTGCCAACAAACCTTAAAATGAAGCAGATTTTATATTTTCAAGTCATAGCCAATGGTAAATGCCGCATGCTTTAACGAGGGACATTCCTATGAATGATTCCTTTACCAGCAGAGTAAATTCAACAGGTTTTCAATAAATAATTATGGCCAATTTCTTTCTCCTGATATGTATTTTAAAAGGTAACAAATGTGTGTTTTAATGAACAAACAGTTACATAAAATACAAATAATAGTTACATTTAGGAAAATATTACCAAAAAAGTAAAAAATATTTTAAGTAGTGAATATTATTCATGTAAATGTATGAATGGTGCGGATTATTATTTTATAAATAATTCATAATTATACATAGATTTTAATTAATTATAACACATTTATTTCTAAGAATTTTTGTTTCATTTTTGCTAGTTATATATTCTTGATTTTTTTACTGTGCAGATCACATGCGCATAACAATGAGTGGTCACTCACCCTTCAGTTGCACCTTCCTAAAAATCCTCTTCCTCCTCCCTTCAGTTTAGTAAGGGATATCTGATGGCCTTGCAGAGTTAAGGTGTCTCAGTGCTACCTTAAGCAGACACTCTAATGCTCATGCAGTGGGTCAGATCAATTCTATAGTATCATTTCCATATGATACCCTGATAGCAGTCCACAGTGAAATAGCTGACTCCAGGCTTGGACTGTCAGCCTGACAGCTGGGACAGTTCCTGCTGCGGCTTACTTGTTAATCAATGTATTACACGGATATTTTACAAACATGGAGACTAACCGGCTCAGACCATGAAGAGTAAGATTACCACAATCAGACATTCAAATTAAAAGATTTTCGCAAGGTAGGGGGAATCGGCTCAATATTTTTAGCATTTGTACCCATTAAAATAAATTTAATTTCTATTTTCCTATGAAAGGAATTAGGAGATTCATTTTAATCTGCTTAGTCACATGCTTAAATCCTAAAAATGTTTTTCTTTTTACTTGTTTTTTTCAAACCTTCTACAATAAAAAAAAACTCAGAGCAAAAATAATGAGACATATATATATATATATTTTTTTTTTACTCAGGGGTGTATACTTAAACATACAGCGTGATAGACAATAGTTATTATTAAAAATATATATTTTTTAAAGACACAAAAGCCAGAAAAATGACTGTCATTTTAATGAGTCAATTAATTAATGCTTTGCAGAAAATATCCCTGCATGAAATTTGAAGAGGCGCAATTAAATAGAGACAAATACAAATATTTACACAGCACTCATCAATCTTCTTTAATAGAAGAGATTTTCTGCCTCGGCACATTGCTGCAAAAGTGTCACACAGAATTCTTCCTGTCACCGCTAAATGCAGCTCCAGGCAGAATCTTTAAAAAATACTAACATGTACAAAATGCATTTGTGAGGAAGAAGAGTATGTCATTCAATCTTTACACAAGTTGCCACCCTATATTATCCGAGCAGGGAGCCAGAAAATATCACTGAAGCAGCACTTATTGGGTACACCTCTGGTATACAAACGGTTAACTCAATGATAGTACATTACTTTTACAAATCTTTATCTATCTATCTATCTATCTATCTATCTCATATCTATCTATCTATCTATCTCATATCTATCTATCTATCTATCTATCTCATATCTATCTATCTATCTATCTCATATCTATCTATCTATCTATCTATCTCATATCTATCTATCTATCTATCTATCTATCTATCTATCTATCTATCCATCTATTCATCTCACACCATTTATTTATCTACCAAGCTGTCTCATAGCCAGCTTGTATCTCACGTACTTTCTGTCTATCTATCTATCTAATATCTATCTATCTATCTATCTATCTAATATCTATCTATCTATCTCCTATCTATCCATCTATCTCCTATCTATCCATCTATCTCCTATCTATCCATCTATCTACCTATCTATCTATCTCATATCTATCTATTTATCTAGATATCTATCTATCTCCTATCTATCTATCTATCTATCTATCTCCTATCTATCTCCTATCTATCTCCTATCTATCTCCTATCTATCTCCTATCTATCTCCTATCTATCTCCTATCTATCTATCTATCTCATATATGTACTGTATATGCATATACCTATAGACACATTCATCTTATTCTCTGCATGTATTCTATAGAATATCATATTTTACAAGTATTATTATTCCTTATTTTTTAATATACTTGAATATTAATCAGTATTCTACAATTTGAAAGAAATCATTAGGTGGCCATTTTGAAATACACTCTCCGTTTTTGCCTTCTCTACCTATTCTTTGATATTTTTGAGGGTCACCGAAAATACATTGGGCTGGAAACATTTTTCTCTTTTTGTTTAGTTATTGTAAACTCAATGTTTGGCTGGTGGCTGAAGAATACAGACGACAGGCCTCCGTAGAATTTGTAAGGTCAACTCCAGATTTCCGCCGATTCACTCTGAACATTTCGCACTATACACAGCGATGTTTTGCTTTGGAGATGCTTTAGGTTGTATTTTTAGATTTACTAACGTCGCCTGCGCCTCCACGCCCTGGTGGGCTCTGCTGTCTCTAAAAGTCTACCGTTCCACCGCTGTCCCATTCTATAATTGGAAGCCTTGACTTTATCTACATGGAGGGAGAGCTCTTGGATGAGGGAATGACAGGTCCCAACCGGCACTGAAGTTGTTAACGCTCATGCACACTGTCAGGCACCGAGTTATTGCTTGCCATTTAAACAGGTAGTGTGCTCGCTTCCTGGAGAGATTTTGATATTTCTGAGGTACATCATATAATCACTAACAAGGTAAGGAGCTACATACATCAAGGTCTCCTGTGCTGGCATATCATGTTAATTTTGTTCCCTCTCTCGCTCTCAACTCAACACGTGACTGAAAGAGAAAGGTCACATCTTCTGTCGCTTCTGCCTGACGAATTCTCAGAGACGCTGGGCACGGAACTGCAGATAGTTAAAGGCAGCTGAGCAAAGCAATCAGCCATTTTCTGTATGAATCGTAAAAAAAAAAAAACACCCTCCATTTTGGGCTAAGGCAAGAGATTAGATGTCTAGCAGACTCCCCACACCCAGACCATTTATTACACATTTCTACAGCCTTTTATCCACATACAGCTATTTTCTTTCTCTCACTCAGGGATATTTTAGCGAAATTAGGAACCAGGGGTCTACGAACGGTGCAGAAAGCAGACAGGATTGTTGCCGGCTTACAAAGTCATAACTAGCCCGGCACATCTAAGAAGGAACAATTGTCATGATGAAAAATAACATGTATGATGCATCTGATGGTCTTCACTTGACCACATCCCATACCGCACCCTGCAGGCACCATAATTAACAAAATGCCTAATTAAAAACCACTGTATATGTTGGTTGGAATAAATTGCTACCAGTCTGTGCACAAAAAAAACAAAAAGTACAATTGAATGCCAACACAAGGCACACAAAGCTCTGCTCACATTTGCATTGTGGCTTCCATTTATGAAGCACAGGGATAGACTGGCCTACCAGAGTACCAGAGGGGGCCCGGGCTCTAATACTAATAGTAGGCCCTGAAGGTCCAGGAGAAAAAAAATCTATATAGCTTCCTTTGGAGCCAATCACTTGCCACTAGAAACTGTTACATTTTAGTGATGATATGTAGGGTGGGCCCTGAGAATATTTTCTCTGGTGGGCCCCGGAACCCAAGTCCAACAATGCACAAGGAAATGATGGATCCATCACATGCTAGAGACAAACATTCTCAATGGACCTTATGTTATTCCAGAAGTCTGTGTCCAATGGCGCTCCACTCATCCTGCATTGCTCACCCATCCTCTCTCCTGCTTCCCGGTGGTCCATCTGTACCGGCATCTCGCCTTTCCCTCCTGGAGTGCTCAGCCACCGAGACCGTACAGCACCCTTAGTCTCTGTACAGGGGTTAAAGAGTGAAGACCAGGGGAGTACCAGGATAAGCCCTTCAGAGAAGCCCTAAGACGAATCTGATAGGTAGACGCAGCGGATCCACATCCACTTTATAACACCCTATGGACTTAAAATGGAGTCCATTGAGTTCTCTCATAGTGTTACTGTATGGGAAACCAGCACCACATGCGCTATTAAAGGGATATTCCCATCTCAGACAATGGGGCCATATTGCTAGGATATGGCCCCATTGTCTGATAGGTGCAGGTCCCACATCTGGGACTAGCACCTATCTCTAAAACGAAGCCTAACAAAAGGCCAGCAAAGCGGTGGCCCGCCGTGCCAATGAGAATCCTATACAGATGTGAACAAGTGTAAACCAGAAGAAAATAAATCACAAATTATCAGTAAGTAGTAATATATACCGTATATATGTAAATGCAGGGTCAGACCGTCCTACCTGAATAAAAGAGGAACCTCTTGGTAGGCCTCAAAGATTCAGCAGAAGACAAACCCACTTTGAGCTGTCTTTGACTCAATCACTGTCCACTAGAGCAGCGGTCCCCAACCACCGGCCCGATACTGGGCCGTTGGCCGTCTAGTACTGGTCCACGGGAGGCACTGTTGTTGAGCGGCGGGGACAGGAACTATCGGTTCCTGTGCCTCGCTGTTTAGCCTCATAGACTGAGGGCCACTAGGCCTGAGGCCTATGAGGCAGTGCTAATGTGCAGGAGGTCGCGATGAAATCATAATGTCCTCCTGCACTGGGTCACAGGCTCCGTGACAACGTTATGACGCCACCAGAGACCCGGAGAAGAGCGCATGTAATGCAGGCAGCTGGGGAGGAAGTAGCAGCAGGAAGAAAGAACGATGTGGACAGAGAGCAGGAGTGAGGTGAGTATTTTGTTCTTTTTTTAAATATTTGGTTTAGGGAGACTACTGGAGGCACTATATCGTAAGATGCACTACTGGGGGTGGGGGGCTAGAATAAAAGAGACCACAATTGGGCAAGGGGGCAGCACTACATTAAAAGAGACCACTACTGGGAGGTTACTATATTAAAAGAGGCCACTACTGGGGGCATAATATTAAAAGAGACCACTACTGGGAGGTTACTATGTTAAAAGAGGCCACTACTGGGGGGGGGGGGCACTATTTTAAAAGAGACCACTACTGGGAGGTTACTATGTTAAAAGAGGCCACTACTGGGGGGGGGCACTATTTTAAAAGAGACCACTACCGGGGGCACTATTTTAAAAGAGATCACTACTGGGGGCACTCTGAACAGCGCTTGTGCCCCTCAGTGTTATTAGCAAGTTTTAGGTACCCTTTAAGAGAAAACGGAATATGTTTAAACAAAGACTACTCGTAGATCCTGTTCTATTATAAAAATGGAAGAATCCAGTAGCTGTAAAAATATTTTTCATCGGCTGGCCAATGGTCGCACTAATGTATGTGTGCTTTTCAAGTATACAGAGGTAGCAAATAATGACTTGATACTTAAAGGGGTTGTCTCATCTTAGACAATGGTGGCATATCGCTAGGTCATCGAACAGGTCTGGGACCCACACCTATCAACAGAACGAGCCCCCAAAAGTAAAGCAGCACTAGTGGTGTGCCATCAAAGCTGACAAAACCCATTTAAGGAGCTAAACACACAGCTGAGGCAACATTTTAATTGACACTTAGACACAACAAAAATATCGAAAAAGTCAAGTTAACATTTTCAACATCTATTAGTTAATAAGTCGAATATTACTACTTTTGTTATTTTGGTGGATTTAACTACCAGGCAAAACAACCAAATGCTTGGAGCCCCAAAGATAAAGTGGCCCCCTGCTCTCTACAAGCAACTGGCTGATAAGACGAAACAAAGAGGTGGACATACCGTCTGTGCAGCCGTTTCAGCTGCACAAGGGCCTAAAGCAGTGGCAGAACCGCCCAGGCGGTCTGTTTGTCACGGATTCGTTGTTCTGCATCTGAGTTTTTTTTCTCTGATTTAAATCCTCTTCCGTTCCGTTATTCCACAAAACATATCTGTATGGTTTCCGTATGCGATGCGTTTTTTTGCGGATCGGAAATGGAAACAGTATGGGCTGGGCATAGCATTTCTACAGTATGGATCCATACAATACGGATGAAATACGGATGTGTTCCGTGTGCGTTCCGTATTTTTTGCGGACCCACTGACTTAAATGGGGCCTCGGACAATGATTTGCGGACAATAATAGGACATGCACTACTTTTTTGCGGAACGGCCATGCGGACTAACGGAAACGGAATGCAGACAAAGTAACTTCCGTATTTTCTAAAGCCCCATTAAAGTGAATGGTTCCGTATACGGGCCGCACAAAAAACGGAATGGAAGTGGAAATAAAATACGGTCGTGTGCATGAGCCCTTACGCTGAGAGTGGGGCTTTGCGGGCAAATGAGGGGGGAGCTTTCTGGGTCAAAGAGGCAGAGCTTAGTAGCGTAATGGTGGCCTCCAGGCATAGCTTTGCATGCCATAGCCAAATCTACCCCTAGTTTATGCCACTGTAAGCAGTTTGATAACCCCTATAATAGTGAAACAAAATATAGGAAGGCGCAGATCCATGATATCCAAGTCCTAGTTTTCTGTGGTTGTATGCTTTGGGCTGATGAGGGCTTTGTCTTATAATGTGGAATGACAATGACAGGACTGAATTACAACTATTAGCCAGAATAAGTCTTTCTCTCATCATAGCAAAAGAAAGGCGGTGACACCTGCTCCATATAGGAGTTGTCACTTTTACTTTCTAGCAGAAGTCCCCTTTATGTATGACCAATATTTCCCAAAAAATTGGGCTGCACTTGAATATATTAGAAATATGAACTTTGTGGGCACCAACTGGTCCGTAGCGGTTTCTTTCATTGATTGATTTTGTATATAACTTTCTAGGACATATATGTTATGTTGGGAAAAGTATCTGATATTGTTCCAATTATCATTGCAAATAGCTGTATAACCATGAATTTTAGGAATACAAAGGATTCGCAAAACAAAACAATCAGCAAAATCCAGGTATGGAGACAGCAAAGTTTCCCTGTAAGTAGGAGCTGATACAGAAGATTGTTTATCCTTCTACATACCCATCAATCATATACAATGAGCACAAGAGACAGCTTCACCCACTCAATAAGAACTCATGTTCTCAATCCTGAGGCATAACAAATGTGAAATTCAGACTAAGGCCGGTTTCAGAAAATTGCTTTTCAAATGTTAGTATTATGGCCGTAAGACCCAGACCCCCTGCGATTCTACCATAGACACCTGAGGAGTCCTGATCTTACAGCTGTAAAATGGACGGTAAACATGGCGAGTTATGGGGGAGACTTATAATGAGGGGAATTTATGAAGTCAGTCTGTGTTGCCGTAATGTGTACCAAATCTATCAAATGTTGAATGGTGTTTGATAAATTTGGCAATTTTTTAAAAAATGTCTAGAGATGCTGCACCCCCCTCTACAGGAGTGAAATTGCATAATGTCTTTGTGACTTTATGAAAAAAAAAAAAAAATCAGACATTGATGGCATATTGCTAGGATATTCTATCAATGCGAGATAAGAATTGATAGAATATCTCCAGAATGGGGCCTGCAAAATTCCGATTATCGCCGAGCACACTCGCTCGGCTATTTGCGGAAGTCTCATAGCGGTGAATGAAAAGCGAACTGCGCAAATGCAAACGCCAGTCCATTCACAGCTAGGGGACTGTCGAAAATAGCTCAACTGGCTCTTGACTATTTTTGGAATTTCCATAGCGGTAACCAAGCCCACTTAACTATCCTCTTTTCAAAAGTGATGAGAGTGGTGGAAACTTTGCAAAAAGTCACAATTTTTGTGACTACCAAAACATTCATTTTTTTGGGGGGGAAGTAAAAAAAAAACTGGTGTACAAGTTTTCGAGAATTCCCCTCAGTGTATAAAACCAGCTGAAATGGTATGCATCAAAATCTTTTTTTTGTACAATTTTTGAGTATTTAAATTAGGAATGTTTGTTGTGCCAATGATATTACTATAACATCTGTAAATCTCGCCACTTTTGCCAGTTCATAGCCATTAAAGAATTAAAGCCAACCAGTCCTTACCTTGTATGTCCAGCTTCGAGAGGGTTTCCTTTGCCAGTAGATTTTTGTGCCCGCTCTTTACATCATGCTGAGCAGTTCACTTACTGTCTAGAAATAAATAACATAACGTAAAAACATGGCAGACTGACAAGTAGAAACATATTTCTTCCTGGCGGTAAATGTAAGTTATAAACTTGTGATTCCTGCCTGGTTTCACTAGTGACAGACAACGCTCCCAAAGGGTTAGCCCCCACCTCCGACGGAAAGAGAGTATTGACGTTGTAGTGACATATTGGCAGACAACTACATTTGTCAGAAATAATTTAAGGTAATTTCTTTAAAAATGAAGATAATTGGTGCGGAGGGAATACATCTCCAGGGTTTTAACAACCTGTGTGGGTGCAGAAACCATAAAACACACTAGATATAATGAAAAAAGCTTCACTGCTGATGAGATATGTGGCGGCCTTCGAACCACTGTGGGTCGCCAAGATTTCTTAGATCTCATTGGTTGTACACAGGCAAGGATCGACCTTCCCTTTTTTTACTTTAATTGTGCAATATTCAGCTCTTCCAAATGTTCGTTATCTCCTGTTCCCAGTTCTTTCCAACATAATTGTTGACGTCAAGTTTTCGGGACTCAGCAGAATGGCTGCTATATATAATATATATGGAAAATGAAGAGTGAAACTGCTGTGGATGTGGATCATACTGATAAATGTGGTATACATACCAAATTGTGCACCATTAGGTTACCTATCTACGTTGTTGCATTGGTAAGAGGAATCATTTTATTCCTAATTACCTCTGAGCAATCATGTTATTGTTACTTAGATAAGGTAGGTTATGGTGAACAATTTATATATGGTTTTATTGGACTTTATTGGAAAAAAAAAATAATCAGCATTGTATTGTATTATTCAGCATGGAGTTTTTACTCTTGTTTTTTTTTACTTCAGAAGATGATCAAGTTGTAAAACCAGGTTCTAAGGGTGGGTTCACATAACGTTTTTCTTGTCCGTTTAACGTATACAAAAAAACTTAAATGTTGAACGGATGCCTCAAACTGATGCCATAAAGTGGCATCAGTTCCCCAAAGAGTTCCATTGTAAAAAAAAAAAAAAACAGTATATATTTTTTTATCATTGTAAGAAAAACAAAAAACGTATACTTTTTTTTACCGGATAGTGCAGAATACAAGAACGTAGTGTGCTGCGCTTTTGTATCCTTTTTTTTCTTCCTAAAAACGTGATGTGAACCCACCCTAAGTTAGAAATTTGACGCCATGTTTTGTAAAAATTATCTTAATTATCACTATATATATATAACCTATAAATCCACAAAATATGTTGTAATTGCCTGATAGCTGGGGGCCCCACTGATGGGAACCTCATGAAATGCTAGAAATGGGATCGCTGTCCTGAATCACTGCATGACCACAGGGAGGAGGAGTTTTAAAGGAACGGCGGTCGAGCATGCGGGCTATTGGAGGTAGCAGGGCATCGCACTCCGCTGTCTTCATCAGTCACATAGACTTTGATTGGAGCAGAAGCTGGCATACTCAAACACTGCTCCATTCTAATTGGTACTGACTGTGGTAGTACATTGAGGTAGAACAAGCGGCTCAGGACCCCCATTCTAGTGATCAATGAAGAACTTAACAATTAGAACCCCCCCCCCTCCCAAAAAAAAAACAAAAAAACAAACAAACAAAAAACAGACACCTATGGATGGGTAATAATGCTGACGTGTAGGAATATCCCTCTAAGGCTACATTCACACGACCGTGAATGTGTCCGCATCCGTTCCGCAATTCTGCGGAACGGGTGCGGACCCATTCACTCTCTATGGGGCCGGACGAGGTGCGGAGAGCTCTCCGCTTCCGCATTTGCGGAGCGAGGACCCGAGCTTCAGGTCCGCAGCTCCGCAAAAGATAGGACATGTCCTATTCTTGTCCGCAGCCTGCGGATAAGAATAGATATTTCTATGGGGGGTGCGGCTGGGTGTATTGCGGATCCGTAATACACTACGGTCGTGTGAATGTAGCCTTACAAGAATTAGAGTATAAGTAGACCAGAATATGGTAATACATGAAAAATACCTCTTTGAAAGACTTCTCTGCATCTAAGCTGCATTTTTCATAAACCCAATATGTATTCCCGCAGTGTACCCCCTTTTCACTATGATTGTGCATAGTTTAGATTTTATTTATTCATAGATAAATATTCTGAAGTTAAAAATAACAGCAGAGAGAAAAACAATTCAAGAGGAAATAATAAAATCAATGACTATGGCTTCAGCTGGCCTTAACCAAAGGCCACCTCAGAGAAACCCGACAGAAAACCCCGACCTGTGTGCCCTCCATGAATGAAATCGTCCAAAGTGTGTTGGCCAAAAAGTTCACCTGAGAAGTGTACCGGCGTATTTCACTAAAGAGTATCCATTTTTGACCCGGAAGTCTATGAGATGGCCAAGAAATTTACAGAAAAACAACTTAAAAAATCAGACATTTCAATTTTTGCTCTACTATTTTGCACTTTTTTGAGTTTGAGTGACACTTTTCAATATGACGAGTGATGTTGAGCCACAATATACTGTATATTAAAAGTGAGTGTATTGAAGATATGGCGCTTACCACTGCGCTAACCACCGGCATTATGGATTTGTCGTTAGTGCCAAATTTTAGCAATAAAATGACATCCCTGGTGGCCGTCAAGCCTCCAGCTTTTAAGCCACATGCAAGACGGGAGAGCTGCATGTGGGTCCTGAGCCACTGATTGAGGGACACTGATCTAGAAGAATGTCAATCAAGTGTTGGCCAATATTGGTAATTTCCTCCTTCCTCCTTTATTTTGTGTGTATATCCTGGAGCCTCCAACCATTAAAGGGGTTTTATGGATCTTTTATATTATTGACCGATCATCAGGATACGTCGGTCATCAATATAAGATTGGCACAGGTCTGCCGACACCCATGACAATCAGCTGGTTGAGGAGGCTGAGGCACTCCTGTTAGAGCCGCGGCCTCTTTGCAGCTTATTAAGCACAGCGCCGCCCATTAGAGTAGTGGCCGTGATTGGTATTGCAGCTTAGTTCCATTCACTTTAATGGGATTGAGCTGCGCCTAGGCCACGTAACCACGGAACGTGACGTCACTCCTGTGAGTGCCACGGTCTCTTCAAAAAGATGATTGTGGAGGTCCTGGGAGTCGGACCCCCACTGATCTGAGGATAGGCCATCAATATCAAAATCTCAGACAACCCCTTTAGTGCTATATAGAAATAACTCAAAAGCATTTTTAGTATTTCTCTCCCCCCGTTACTTCGCCAGTGTCACTGCATTCCCTCTCTTTCACACCGGTGACATTACATTCCCCTACATCTGTCTATAAATGACTGGCTCTCTGCGTGCAACTTTCCAACTGTCTGACATGCCATAATGTATTTATCCGAGTTGCTGAATATTTTATGCAAATTAAATGATGCAAATCTTATACAGTATATTCTTTTGATGCAAGACATAAGCGGCTTACGTTTAGATGTCATACTTGTTTAGTCAATTGTCTTGTGTACTTCAATGGCAAAGTAGGGGCTTCATCTTATACTTAATCATTATTCGCTATCTGAACAGTTTAAGGTAATCTTTCTTTAATAAAAAGAAAAAATTGAAATGAAAAAAAATTTTTTTTTGTAAAAATAATGTAACAAATCCACACAAATTGTGAAAAAACACCTCTACACAGATATACATCTATAAATCTATATATGCAAGCACAGCTACAGCATAAAAACAGCATAATAGAAAACTAAAAAGATAAGCTACTGAAAATGCATCGTTCTACTACACTAAATGGAAAACTAAATGTGTATAGCCTCCATCGAATAGGCTCAGAAATTTACTAAACAATAACCAGCCAGATTCCTCTTTGTTCTCCTTCCCACCCCCACTGCAGCAAAAAAATAAATAGCCAACTGCCTTCACATGTCATCAAAAGTGCACATCTATCACTGCGGTATGGGAAGAGCATGATCCAATTTAGGAGAGGGTCGCAGTATGAAGTCCCTGGTCAGAGTGACATCTCTCTGTCTGCACAGGCTGGCTCAGGCAGGGAGGGTTAGCTTAAACAGAGCCACGTTGTACTTGTACTATAATTTGCAGGTCGATACAATAGACACAAGGAATAAAAACACCTCTTGCCACTCTCTTTGCTTTTTCACACCATCAAGTATCATTCGGGAAATGCTGCGTAAGAAAACAACAATTAAACACCTCGCGGACATGCAAGACTCTGGCTGGGGAGCGATATTTTAATTCTGAAAACACATGTGCACAAGTCAATAATGACTGATGTGTAACACACAATGGTACATGGGCCGATAGATTTAGGGCTTGTGAAATTCAGGAAAAATAAGGAATATATTCCGATTGCCTTTTAAGAGTACGTTCACAACTCACTGGTTTTCTTAATTTACATGCAGATTTGCAAGGAGTTTGTGGCTGATTTTTAGGCAGACTTTACCCTGCAAAGAGTGAAATCTGGAGTAAAATGCCATATTTTTGCTCTCTGTCCGATCTGCGTTTTTGCACTTTGGGCAAGGACCTATTAATTTCTATGGGGCTGAAAAAAAAAAGAAGTCATCCATGTATTGTCTGCATCTGTGTGACCATTCCACAAATTACAGAACATGTCCTATTCTTGTCCGTTTTGTGGACAGGAATATGAATTTCTATAAGTAGTAGTACGGGATGCACTAGGCCGGTATCCATATTTTGCAGATTTGCGGTTTGTGGACCTCAAAATACATACGGTCGTGTGCATGAGGCCTGGTTCAAGATGCCACAGATCTAAAAACTGAAGCAAGGATCAACAGACATTTTGCATAATCTCATCCCCTTTACTGGCACTGCAATACACTGTGGATTTTCAGTCTGCATTGCGTTACGTAAAATCTGCAGGTTATCCGCCACCTGGGAACATACCCCACAGGTTTGAAACCATTTCTTAAAGCAGCGCGGTGCCTCAGTGGTTTGCACCGTTTCTTGCTGTCCTGAGGTGCAGGGTTTGAATCTGACAGAAGAACATGTGCATAGAGCTTGTCAGGGTTTCCTCTGTGTACTATGGTTTCCTCTTACACTCCAAAAGACATACTGATTTAATGTACTGGATATGAAATTGGCCCAAGTGTGAATTGTTTCAGATAGAGTATTCAGACAGGGGCTGATGTGAGTGATGACATCAGTACTGTGCTGCAGAATATGTTGGCATGATATCAGCAATAGACACACATTGCCAATATTCATAAGAAATATGCGTCTTACATTTAGACAATGGAATGGAATATTTTCAACATAGTTTACCTATAGGTATTGTCCCATGAATAATATTCTACATTTTTATAAGCAGCACCTGGATCCGAATACTTTTGTAATTGCCTGTAATTAAAGGGGTTCTCCGGCCTTTTTTTTTATTGATGACCTATCCTCAGGATAGGTCATCAATATCAGTATCCGAATACTTTTGTAATTGCCTGTAATTAAAGGGGTTCTCCGGCCTTTTTTTTTATTGATGACCTATCCTCAGGATAGGTCATCAATATCAGATAAGCGGGGATCCGACAACCGCACCCCCGATCAGCTGTTTGAGGAGATGGCGCGCGCAGTGCGCACATGTCGTCTCCCGTCTCTCTTTCTGCTCATCGCTGTATGTCTATGGGACAGCAGCAGCAGGCAGGCAGAGAGTCGGGTGACGGACGTGCACACTTCGGCCGCCGTCTCCTCAATCAGCTGATCGGCAGGGGTGCCGGGTGTCCGACCCCCACCGATCTGATATTGATAACCTATCCTGAGGATAGGCCATTAATAAAAATAAAAAAAACTGGAGAACCCCTTTAAAAATCTATTGTTTAGCTACTGAGTTATTCAGTAAAATCTGTTTGTACAGCGCCACCTGCTGTTTGCTCCTTTTCTAATTTCTCTGTCCTGCTCATTGAGATGGAAGCACATGCTCAATTCCATCCTTCAACTGACACCAGCTGCGGTAGACAGGACACGTCCTCTGAGAAAGGACACACTCCATGAGCTGCCAGCTTGAAATAAATCTAGCAGAACAATTGGAGCAATGGATAGGGAGATCTCTGGATCCATGTGAAGTCCATTGCTGGTTCTAACTTTGCTAGAAAGAGGTTTTCATGTACTAGATAATGTCTAACTTAATTTTTTTTACATTAATCATGTGATAAACCCTTTGAAGATAAAGTAATATCCTTGTTAATGTGCCTTTATAAACAATCACGGCCCCTCTGCCCCCTCTCCTGACATGTCTATTTTAGTAATTATTTGCATACCCTATGTAATAACAATTCTGGTGCATTTATTCTTTGATACCTATATTATGCTATTCCTCTAATATTCCTACTAATAGTTTATGAATGAGTTGTCAGCAGTCTGGAATAAAGGTCCATCTGGGTGTTACCAGCTGGGGATGTGTCCCTGCACAATCTGACGCTATCCAATCAGTGCTGTCGGTGTCAGACTGTGCAGGGACATCCTCCCCAACTGGTAACCGCCATGTGGACCATCATTCCAGACTGCTGACAATTCAATCATAAACTTTAGGCAGGAATAATGGGGGAATGGCACAACATAGGGTCATGAGAACAGATGCCCCAGATTGGTCATTACATGGGGAATGGAAGTCATTACTAAAACAGTCATGTCAGGAGAGGTGACAGCTCCTCCTTAAAACATGGATTCCTACTGTAGATCCCTATTCTTAAAGAAAATAAGCTAATAAGCTGGAAGGATTAGCTGTTAGTGATGTTACTAGCAGTCCGTGTTGGCATAAATCCTTTGGGTTCCTATTAAAGTATTCATCCATTGCCCCCAGCCGGGTGGCTGGGCGACCATGTAGTGTTGGACAGATGGGTAATAGGATTAATGGCAGTAAACGATAGGGAATGTGGTGTAAATAGGAGGATTTAAGTGTGGAGAAAAGCTAAGGACTGGTGTAAGTGTAACCCGAGTTTCATACTTTGGAACAGAAGTAAGGGGCTAGTGAATCAAAGCGATGGGCTGGAGAGTTCACCAGATCAGCTGAACCGGAAGGAAGTGAGCAAGGGTAAGGTTATACGGGTAAATTAGGAGAACGGAGCCCTTCGGATATTAGAGAAAGAGAAAAGAGAAGTATCTGTCCATATCACTACATTAGAAAAGCAACAGTCATTACTCAATTTTGCATTGACAAACCCCAATGGGGTAGTAGTTAGGGCCAGGCTGGAGAATTGTAGAATGGAAGTGTATTATTATTATTATTTTTTTTTTTGTATTTTAGTTCATATGGGGCAGTTGACTATAAATCGTCCCCTCCTCGGGTAGGGGAATAATTGTTTGTACTTGTCAACTGACTCATTTAAGTAAATATCCAGCTTTGATCACATTTTAGATCCAATTTTCTGAGCTGATTTCTATTTCTATTGAGTGCTGTTTTTCTGTCACAGAGCTCACACTCTCTATATTCCAGCCATACAAATGCAGAAATAAATGATAAGATTCAATCTGCCTACAGCCACCACTAGGGGGAGCTTATAGGCTAAGGCTACTTTCACACTTGCGGCACTTGTATCCGGCAAGCAGTTCCGTCGTCGGAGCTGCCTGCCGGATCCGCCGTTTAGTGTCACAACTGAGAGCAAATGCATTGCAAGAACGTATCTGTCCCTCCGCTTGTCATGCGGATGGACGGATCCATCCTGAACTCTTTTTCACAGTTTTCCCGGTCTCTGCATTGTTTCGCAATGCTGTCCTTCAGTTGTTTTCGCAATGCCGGATCCGGCACTTATACAAGTCAATGCCGGATCCGGCATTCCGGCGACTGATCAGGCATTTTGGACAGACATAATACCACATCAAAGGAGGTATGGGGCGCTGGATGTAAGAGGTATGGGGCACTGTATTACCCTGGATGTAAGAGGTATGGGGCACTGTATTACCCTGTATTTCTGTAGTGATGGGAGCAGGGGCGTAACGATGGCGGTCGCACAGGGTGCAACCTTTTTTTGGGGATGTGGGGGCAATTCAAAGTTTGCCCTGGGACCCATACAACTCTAGCTTCGTCACTGGAGACAAATCCTTTGTCAAGGAAGTAGACACCTGTCTTCATATGCCCACAAAGCCTATCATGCCTAGAGGTAATCGTAGCCATATTGTGATCTCTGTAACAGTGCTTTGCTCTGTCAAATAGGAGATGTTTTTTGCAAGCTAGGGTTGCACTACGTATCGAAATACTGAAACTTTTTGATGCTTTGATGTCCTGTTCAATACTGAAATTTTTTGTATTTCGATACCACGTTGTGCTGTTCCGCAGCTTAGCAGCAGATCCTATCAGAGGACATGGCACCAGAAAAATGCACTGCACGACAAGTTATCATCAGCAGCGGCACGTGGAGAAGGAAAGAGAGCATCCCTCCCTTACCACTGTGACACGACCAGCCACTGCCACCAATGAAAATGTAGAGTAGCCTGTGGGAGAAGTGTCGGGGGAGGGAGGAGAATGGTGCGATGTGTGAGCAGAGGGTTCCGCTTGCTTCTGATGACGTGCACTGCGACAGCCAGCAGAATAGAGGAGCATTAACCCCAATGTTGGCAATTATATGAGGAGGAACTTGATGGGGTTACTCACTATTGATGTGAAGCACATGGTTTTGTTAATTTGTACTATAAGTATGTGCCATGTGATTAAAAAATGGAAGGACTATATTAAAAATATATATATATATATATATATGTATATAAAGTATCGATTTGCTATTGAGTATCATTTTACTTTACTTGTTTTCGAAATCGAAGTTCAAATTCTGCTATTGTGATAACCCTACTGCTAGAAAAAAAACACCCAGCTAAGACCACGCTCCTGTGCAGGCCACGGCTGTGACAGTGAATAATGCAGTCGCTTTCAGCTCAGTCATATTGTTCTAATTTAGAGATGGACAAGGCAGCAATATCTTTGTGAGAAATAGTTTTTTGGAACACAAATGGAATAGCCTTGTAGGAGAAGTGGAAAGACTAATACGAAGAGAGACCTGAATTTAAATAAGGCTGTGGATTATAGAAATATAGATTTAGTGTGCCAATTTATCTTGCAGTTACAAGGTTACTGTATTCCTTTTACACAGTTGAGTCTCAAGATATCTGTAAAATGGTCACAAAGAACGGTGCGAAAAGGAAATCTGTAAAAGCAGAACAAGATCAAATGTATGAACAGGGTATAAGTGCTCTACTCCAAATCTATCTTTGTAGTTTTTCTATCTATCTATCTATCTATCTATCTATCTATCTATCTATCTCATATCTAACTATCTAATATCAATTTATCATCTATCTATCTCATATCTATATCTTTCTATCTGTATATCTAACTATCTCCTATCTATCTATCTATCTATCTATCTATATATCTAACTATCTCATATCTATCTATCTATCTAGTCTCCTTTGCTTCAGTGAACAAATTTGTACCCTGGTCCCTCAACTATCAAATGAACTGACTTTACTTTGTATTGGATCTATATATGCTACCAAAAGTAAAAATATTAAGGAGGTTTTCTGATACTTTTAAAGGTTTTCTGATACTTTTTTACAGATGACTCCTGTAAGAGCGGCAGTCTTCTCACAGCTTACCCTAGGCCAGTGACGTTACGCAATTGCCACCGGGCTGAGCTGCAATACCAAGTCCAGCCACTATACAACGTATTCTAAGCCCCAGCCACTATACAATGTATGGTACTAAGCCCCGGCCACTATACAATGTATGGTACTAAGCCCCGGCCACTATACAATGTATGGTACTAAGCCCCGGCCACTATACAATGTATGGTACTAAGCCCAGCCACTATACAATGTATGGTACTAAGCCCCGGCCACTATACAATGTATGGTACTAAGCCCCGGCCACTATACAATGTATGGTACTAAGCCCAGCCACTATACAATGTATGGTACTAAGCCCCGGCCACTATACAATGTATGGTACTAAGCCCAGCCACTATACAATGTATGGTACTAAGCCCCGGCCACTATACAATGTATGGTACTAAGCCCCGGCCACTATACAATGTATGGTACTAAGCCCCGGCCACTATACAATGTATGGTACTAAGCCCCGGCCACTATACAATGTATGGTACTAAGCCCCGGCCACTATACAATGAATGGTACTAAGCCCCGGCCACTATACAATGTATGGTACTAAGCCCAGCCACTATACAATGTATTCTAAGCCCCAGCCACTATACAATGTATGGTACTAAGCCCCGGCCACTATACAATGTATGGTACTAAGCCCCGGCCACTATACAATGTATGGTACTAAGCCCCGGCCACTATACAATGTATTCTAAGCCCAGCCACTATACAATGTATGGTACTAAGCCCCGGCCACTATACAATGTATGGTACTAAGCCCCAGCCACTATACAATGTATGGTACTAAGCCCAGCCACTATACAATGTATGGTACTAAGCCCCGGCCACTATACAATGTATGGTACTAAGCCCCGGCCACTATACAATGTATGGTACTAAGCCCCGGCCACTATACAATGTATTCTAAGCCCCAGCCACTATAAAATGTATGGTACTAAGCCCCGGCCACTATACAATATATGGTACTAAGCCCCGGCCACTATACAATGTATGGTACTAAGCCCCAGCCACTATACAATGTATGGTACTAAGCCCAGCCACTATACAATGTATGGTACTAAGCCCCGGCCACTATACAATGAATGGTACTAAGCCCTGGCCACTATACAATGTATGGTACTAAGCCCAGCCACTATACAATGTATGGTACTAAGCCCCGGCCACTATACAATGTATGGTACTAAGCCCCAGCCACTATACAATGTATAGTACTAAGCCCCGGCCACTATACAATGTATGGTACTAAGCCCAGCCACTATACAATGTATGGTACTAAGCCCCGCCACTATACAATGTATGGTACTAAGCCCAGCCACTATACAATGTATGGTACTAAGCCCCGGCCACTATACAATGTATGGTACTAAGCCCCAGCCACTATACAATGTATAGTACTAAGCCCCGGCCACTATACAATGTATGGTACTAAGCCCAGCCACTATACAATGTATGGTACTAAGCCCCCGCCACTATACAATGTATGGTACTAAGCCCAGCCACTATACAATGTATGGTACTAAGCCCCGGCCACTATACAATGTATGGTACTAAGCCCAGCCACTATACAATGTATGGTACTAAGCCCCAGCCACTATACAATGTATGGTACTAAGCCCCAGCCACTATACAATGTATAGTACTAAGCCCCAGCCACTATACAATGTATAGTACTAAGCCCCGGCCACTATACAATGTATGGTACTAAGCCCAGCCACTATACAATGTATGGTACTAAGCCCCCGCCACTATACAATGTATGGTACTAAGCCCAGCCACTATACAATGTATGGTACTAAGCCCCGGCCACTATACAATGTATGGTACTAAGCCCCAGCCACTATACAATGTATAGTACTAAGCCCCGGCCACTATACAATGTATGGTACTAAGCCCAGCCACTATACAATGTATGGTACTAAGCCCCGCCACTATACAATGTATGGTACTAAGCCCAGCCACTATACAATGTATGGTACTAAGCCCCGGCCACTATACAATGTATGGTACTAAGCCCAGCCACTATACAATGTATGGTACTAAGCCCCAGCCACTATACAATGTATGGTACTAAGCCCCAGCCACTATACAATGTATAGTACTAAGCCCCGGCCACTATACAATGTATGGTACTAAGCCCAGCCACTATACAATGTATGGTACTAAGCCCCGGCCACTATACAATGTATGGTACTGTGCATTGCCTTCTCAAACAGCTGATCGGCAGGGTTCCCAGGTGTCGGACCCCCGCCGTTCAGAGACTGATGACCTATCCAAAGCATACCTATGGCCACGCTTTAACATTGAACCAGGCACAACAATAATATTTCTATCACCTCTATGGAAACATTATTATTGACTCCCCCACCATGCCAAAATCTACACCTTTTGAATCGTGAACATGTTGAGTCCCTGAGAAAAGATCAGTGCACAAATCTCTATAGTCAACAACTAAGGGCTCATGCACACGACTGTGTGTGTTTTGCGGATCCGCAAAACATGGAAGCCACTCCTAGTGTCTTCCACAATTTGCGGAACGGAACGGGTGGCCCATTATAGAGATGCCTATTCTTGTCCACAAAACGGACAAGAATAGGACATGCTTTATTTTTATTGCGGGGCCACAGAATGGAGCAACGTGCATTCCGTGTGCTGTCCGCATCTTTTGCGGCCCCATTGAAGTAAATGGGTCTGCGCCCGAGCCGCAAAATATGCGGCTCGGACGCGGACCAAACATACGGTCGTGTGCATGAGGCCTAAGGTTGACCACAACAACAAGGGCCTATGCAGACACTGAGGGGATCACACATACTTCCAGCAGATACAATGTAATAAATCCTATTCTCAGCGGTTTTCCGAGTAAAGACAAACAAAATCGGATGACGTTAAACGGGGCATTTTCAGGAGCAGGAGGGAAAACAAACAGGATTTATGAAAGACAATTATCGCACAGTATTAAGAGGCCATTGGGTTTTTATGAGCCCGAGTGAATCCCTTTCACTAATTGTCCTGTTTTTAGAGCGTATAACTTGAATTTGTCTCATATACACACATTTACAGCAGAACAAGGGCATTCGGAGAAGCCGAGAAATCATGAAAATCACGTAAAGATGTTTTACAATCAATACTAACAACATTTTCCAGAAGAGTAAGATTAGTGAGACATATCCACATTGGTCGGCTGCAAACCACCATAATAGACAGAATACAAATACAGTAATATCTTTATTTTTCCCTGGTGGTTTATTACAATATACATATTTTAACACTTTCATATTCTTATGGCTTTAAAATGCATGTATGCTGCTAAAAATCTACCCAGTCCGGGACGTGAGTGGATCCGCCTGAATAAGGACTCATGCTGAGGAGTACCACACTCTATAGACCTCGCCGAGAAGACAACCAGCTGTAACTATGGGTTAAAGGGGTTTTCAGGTTTGCATCAACATCCTTTCAAATAATCATTCCTGACCGTAGCTGTAATATTGTAATGTATCCTTTTACATTTATTGCTCCCAGCTCCCATTTTGTCCATGCAGTTTTTTCTTATTTCCTATGATGTCATGTCCTTGGGCATGTCAAAGCAGCTACAGGGGCAATGATAAAGGAGCGTCTGTAAGCAGCTGGGTGGGAGGAGCTATAAACGAGCTGGGCTTTGTTAGGGGCGGGGCTGGAGATGTGACAGAGGAAAGAGAAGTGCATCATGGGTTTGGTTGGATACAGCAACCGGAAGAGCTACATACAGGATGGGAACAAACCGGAGAGATTGGTTTATATGGTGAAAACGGGTCAGGAGAGTCCAAACTAAGGCCTCTTTCACACAAATGTTTTTTTTTTTTGTGAGTGTACAGGCTGTTTTTCATGTTCCGTATACGGTCTGTATACGGAACCATTCATTTCAATGGGTCCACAAAAAAAAAAATGTATTTCCGTTCTGTTCACAGATAGAACATGTCCTATTATTGTCCGCATCACGGACAAGGATAGCACTGTTCTATTAGGGGCCAGCTGTTCCGTTCCGCAATAAACGGATGCCATCCGGATGTTTTTTTGTGGGTCCGTTTTTTGCGGACCGCAAAACCATATGGTCGTGAAGAGATGGGGAAGAGATACATGAGCTAAGCAACTACATGAGCATATTTGTTAAAAACCACAGGGATCCCGGAAAAACCCCTTTAAGCATCAAGTAAGGCAAAATATTCCCACAGCAAAATTGAAGGGGTTTTAAGAGATTAACCCTTTGTATAGGTCATCAGTATCTGATCGAGGGGGTCTGACACCCTCAGCTGTTTGAGAAGGAACCAAGCACAGCGCCATACATTGTTAATGACTTCAATGGGGCTGAGCTGCCGTAGGTCATGTGACTGATGACTGTGACATCATGTGACCTAGGCGAAGCTGCAAGAAGGTCATGGTGCTATTGTGAGTGTCGCTGCCTTCTCATACAGCTGATCAGTGGGGGGTCCTGGGTGTCGGACAACCACTGATCAGATACTGATTACCTATCCTTAGGGTACTTTCACACTTGCGTTGGTGCGGATTCGTCTGTTTATTTGCACAGACAGATCCGCACCTACTATGCAAACTTTCCTATCCGATAAGAACGGATCCGTTTGCATTCGTTAAAAGAAAAATGACCAAAACGGATCCGTTTTGAATTACATTGAAAGTCAATGGAGAACTGATCCGTTTTCAAATGCACCATATTGTGTCATTGAAAACGGATCCGTCCCCATTGACTTACATTGTAATTTAAAACGGATCAGTTAGGCTCCGCCTCTTCAGACGGACACCAAAATGCTGCATGCTGCGTTTTGGTGTCCGCCTCCAAAACAGAATAGAAGCGGAACGGAGCCGAACTGATGCATTCTGAACGGATCCTTATCCATTCAGAACGCATTGGGGCTTAACTGATCCGTTTTGGACCGTTTGTGAGAGCCCTGAAACGGATCTCACAAACGGAATCCAAAACGCCAGTGTGAAAGTTCCCTTAGCTTGGGAAAACTCCTTTATGGGCACAGTTCACTTTTATATGCACAGTTATGCCCCGTCCCTGGACCAACCCAAGGACACTCACCCCACCCTCAAGCCTGAACAAGATGAATTTGATGGGATTGAGAATTCAGGACCATCCTAAATTCAGTACTGCTGACATCTATGCACCCGTCTACAGCCTCACAGCTCAGGTGACGATGACACTTGGTGGCCACAAGGGTAAACAGTATGCTGACGCTCGACCACAATGTAAGTCGGACCTTAGTGTATCCTGCTGAGGAAATGTGTGTGGAAAATCTGCAGCCTATGCAATAAAGTGGACGAGATTTTCAAAAATGTCGTCAATGTCTCATCTGCTATCTACAATACTTCTTGATATCTGTATGTTTTCCGTTCCTTCCTCCATCTCCTTGTCTTTGCTTATATTTCTTCTTTTTTTTTTAACCCTCCCCCTCTTTCTCTCTTTTGCTCTCTGCCTCACACATCTCCGTGTATGAAAAATCCCGAAGAGCCATGTTTTTCTTATACAGCAAACAGGCATGAAATAAGTGGCTGACATATGCCACCGCAGGTCATTCAAGTAAGGCAGCATGTCAGAATTCAAACTGGGCCATCCATCACCAGAAGACCAGGAATCAGCCCGAGCAAGACAGCGAGAGCCCAATCTAATGGCTGACCTTCCAAGTACTGGGACTGCTGACAGGAGGAGAAAGAGATTGGAAAAATATTTCATGCATTGCACCCGGGCTACAATTGAACTCTGAAAGATTTTCAGATAAATTTCTTTTGTTTAAAAAACAAAACAAAAAAAAAACCCCACACAAACAGAACCCATGTGTGACCCGGTTTACCCTTTCGGGTCAGATAACAAGTGGTGTAACGCAGCTCGAGCCGGCTGAGGAATTTTCTGAATTGCGGAATGCTTTCTGCAGCCAACAGCTTTTTCTAATGACGGGAGGGAGCATGGATCCAACGAGGATTTATATTACAGGCGCAAGTGAGGAGAAGAAATGTTTCTGGCTCGGTGAAAGTAAACATGAAAACACATTGCTGTCAGTAACACCCCGACAACAGATGATAAAACCCTCCGCCCACAGACAAGAGCCATATTTTAATATATTAATCGATGCAGCCAGAGCAATGTGATTTTAATTGTCAGCAGCACAAGCCAAATGCTGACTATGCTGTGCCACACCAGAATAAGACTCCTGTCTCCAAGATCATTGGTGCTATATGTTCATTCACACAGCCAGAGCAATTACCATCATCTTATATGTAGGCTGACATGCTAATATGAAACATTCATTGCAATTATTCAATAAATGTTAAGTAGGCCTTAGAATAGACTACAAACCAGTGGGTTTGGTAAGAAGCCAGAGGAAGACTGCTGCCATCTGCTGTATACTAATGGTAGTGCAAAACATTCAGCATTACAAATAATATAAAAAGAGTGGTTTAAAGGGCCTTTCCATAACTTAGAGGGGTTTTTATACTGATTATCTATCCTCAGGATGGGTCATCAGTATCTGATCACTGGGGGTCCTACACCTACACTGGTCACGTGGCCTAGGAGCAGCTCAGGACCATAGAAGTGAAGGGGGCAGAGTGCGATACCAAGCACAGCCACTATATAATGTACAGCGCTGTGCCTGGTGAGAAGGGAGAAGGCTGCGGCGTTCACAGGAGTGTCGGTGCCTTCTCAAACAGCTGATCGGTGGGGGCCCTGGGTGTCAGACTCCCACCCATCAGAGGATAGCTCATCAGTATAAAAATCCTAGAAAACCCCTTTAAACACATTTGAGGGCATTGTTTTTATTATTCCACTGTACTCATTTTGAGCTAAAAATCTTTTTTTTAAATGGGTTTTTATTACACAATTTTCAGCACTTTCTCTGTACAGGCTTGAGATTCTCCATTAGCAGGGTCTGTCTTCATATTGTTTCCCACTCATGTGATGCCTCATCTCCTGACAGCTCATAAATACTCATTATAGCTTAAATCTTATCTTACTGATAAGTATATGGCTTACTGTATATAAGTGTTTATGAGCTGTTAGTAGCTCAGAGATAAGGGATATACATAGCAATAGGCTACTTTCACACTTGCGGTAGCCTTTTCCGGCAGGCTCTTCCGGCGGGGGAACAGCCTGCCGGATCCGTGCTAACGCTAGTCCACCGTTCCACCAGAAGTCTGCTCCAGCCCCCTTCACTATAATGGGGGTGGGCTGTAGTTTTATGCCACCTCTCGGTATGTTTTCCGCGCTGCATCCGACCTCCACCCCCTTCTATCGAATCAGATATTGTAAAGTAGTTGCTTACCTCATGCACATCTTCTTCATGGTTTTTCATTTTTTAATTTGTACTCCCCTGACCTGTTTTCAAACTTTAAACCAATCCCTCTGATTTGTTTCCACCCGGTATGTAGCACTTCCTGTTACTGTGTCCAACCAAACCCATGATGCACCCCTGACAACGCCCAGCTAGTTTATAGCTCCTCCCACCCAGCTAGTTACGTGGACACTCCGCCGTTTCTGCCCCACCCATGGACATAACATCACAGGAGGTAAGAAAGAGCTGCATGGACATGGTCATGTGACCACAGCCCAGAAAAGAAGATAGGAGCGATAAAGATAAGAGAAATAGATTATAAAATTACAGCTTTCCTTTACACTTCAAGGACTTACTCTTACTCCTCATTTATTTTGTATTTACCTTTTTACACATATTGCATTGCCAAATATAATATCATCTATAAATGATTTACCAGCATTTAGGAAGGGTTGTTTGGGAAGCTAATAGGACAAAAAAAAACATAAAAAATAATAATAAAGATATTGACAGCTAAAAAGATGAATTCCTATTTGCATTGAAGATGTAACTGGTTCTCCAACTGGTTTTCTATAATTTGAGGTACATCAGTATGACACACTCTGTAGATATCACACATTAATCAGACATAATTAGCACTCTGGGTGACAATGATTTGATTTCTACCCCAGCAATAAAAGCTTTGGATGTCGGCGTATAGATTCAGCATGTAAATTGATCATTTACCTATTGTTACTATGTATCCCCATGAGGAAGGATTTAGGACAAACTATGGCTGCAAAAGGCGGAGGAGGGGGGTAGCAAAACAGGCAAGAAAACCCTCCGCGAGTCTCCTGGATAAAATAGAAAAATAAATTAATTCAATAAAAGCTTTTAAGGGTTATAATGAAATGTGCTATTAGCAAGAGAGATAATACTGATACTTTGTATTTTCTTTTCTCTACTGCCAAATGGGATGCATCCAAGAAATAGTAAAAAAAAAAAATACAATTTTTTTAAAGGGGTTGCACCAATTATATTGCTTTGAGTTGCAATCAGTGCATCTCAACGTGGCTATGACACATATGCAAAGGTGAGTCTCATCCTCAAATGTCACAAAACATTTGACATTCACTATTGAAGTGGTCCTTGTAGGGGTAAAGGCAATTTTTAAAATCCTAAACCGTATGTTCTGCACCTTTCTATAGTTTTGTTATTTTGCAAGGTGTTCGTATAACTGAACACACAGGCATTTATGGGAATTTGTTATATGTACTATGTCCCATTACGCCCATTATAAGCTGCAAATCAATATACACCTTCCATACAGCAGTGGCCTTCAGAGACTACACTGAGACATCGTCTGAATTGCAAATTATTAATTAAATTTAAGTATTAAATGAGACAAAATGCATGCCAATTACTTCACAATAGGAGCAGGGGCAGGCATAAATTTCTACTACCTGTGCAACTGCAAAGGAGCCCTGCAAGCATTGGGGTCTGACTGCTGTTTTAACATAATATTGGTTCCTAATGTAGATTAGATCCCAGTCAGGGGCTATACTCCCGCTTATCCACGTCATACAATTACCAGTGAGGGATTTTATAGAGAGTCATCAATGAGACGGTCTACTGTCATCAAGTGTAGTTGGAAATAAAGGAACTCATATACTGTTCTTACACAGAAGCAATCTGCTGTTGGAATCTGCCACTGCGCAAACAACTGTGAAATCACAAGTGTTTCACCCAGGTAAGCCACTATGAGATCACTAGTGGTTTCACCCAGGTAAGTTACTCTGACATCACTAGTGGTTTCACCCAGGTAAGCCACTATGACATCACTAGTGGTTTCACCCAGGTAAGTTACTCTGACATCACTAGTGGTTTCACCCAGGTAAGTTACTCTGACATCACTAGTGGTTTCACCCAGGTAAGCCACTATGACATCACTAGTGGTTTCATCCAGGTAAGCTACCGTGACATCACTAGTGGTTTCACCCAGGTAAGCCACTATGACATCACTAGTGGTTTCACCCAGGTAAGTTACTCTGACATCACTAGTGGTTTCACCCAGGTAAGTTACTCTGACATCACTAGTGGTTTCACCCAGGTAAGCCACTATGACATCACTAGTGGTTTCACCCAGGTAAGCCACTATGACATCACTAGTGGTTTCATCCAGGTAAGCTACCGTGACATCACTAGTGGTTTCATCCAGGTAAGCCACTGTGACATCACTAGTGGTTTCACCCAGGTAAGCCACTATGACATCACTAGTGGTTTCACCCAGGTAAGCCAATATGACATCACTAGTGGTTTCACCCAGGTAAGCTACTCTGACATCACTAGTGGTTTCACCCAGGTAAGCTACTCTGACATCACTAGTGGTTTCACCCAGGTAAGCCACTATGACATCACTAGTGGTTTCACCCAGGTAAGCCACTATGACATCACTAGTGGTTTCACCCAGGTAAGCCACTATGACATCACTAGTGGTTTCACCCAGGTAAGCCACTATGACATCACTAGTGGTTTCACCCAGGTAAGCTACTGTGACTTCACTAGTGGTTTTACTCTGGTAACCTCCTATAACACCAGGTGTGGGTTTTAAAGCTACTGTGACATCACAAATGAGTTTCATTCAGGTGGGAAACTGTGACATCACCACTGGTTTCACTCTGGTAAGCTGCTGTGACATCACAAATGAGCTTCATTCAGGTGGACAACTGTGACATCACTAGTGGTTTTACCATGGTAAGCTACTGTGACATCACAAGTGAGTTTCACACATTTAGGCCTCATGCACACGACCGTTGGAGTTTTGCAGTCCATAGAAACCGCGGATCTGCAAAACACAGAAGATGCTCCGCCTTCCGTTCCGCAATTAGCGGAAGGTAATGCGGCCCATTGTAGAAATGCCTATTCTTGTCCGCAAAACGGACAAGAATAGGAAATGCTCTATTTTTTTTTGCAGGGGCACGGAACGGAGAAATGGATGCGGACAGCACACGGAGTGCTGTTCGCATCTTTTGCGGCCCATTGAAGTGAATGGGTCCACGCCCGAGCCGCAAAATATGCGGCTTGGACGCGGACCACAACAACGGCCGTGTGCATGAGGCCTAAGGCTACTTTCACACTGGCGTCTGGTGCGGATCCGTCATGGATCTGCACAAACGCATTCGTTCAGTTAATACAACCGCATGCATCCGTTCACAGCGGATCCGTTTATATTATCTTTAACATAGCCAAAACGGATCAGTTTTCTATTGTGCCATATTGTGTCAGTAAAAACGGATCCGTCCCTATTGACTTACATTGTGTGTCAGGATCCGTTTGGCTCAGTTTCGTCAGACGTTTTGGTGTCCGCCTCCAAAGCGGAACGGAGCCAAACTGATGCATTCTGAGCGGATCCTTATCCATTCAAAATGCTTTAAGGGCAAAACTGATCCGTTTTGGACCGCTTGGGAGAGCCCTGAACAGATCTCACAAGCAGAAATCAAAACGCCAGTGTGAAAGTAGCCTAAGCTTTACTCTGGTAAGCTACCATGAGGTCACCAGTGGGTTTCAAAGCTACTGTGTCACCTAAGTAAGCTGCTGTGACATTTCGAATGTGTTTCATTCAGGTGGGCAACTGTGACATCACTAGCAGTTTCACTCTGGCAAGCTACTGAGAGATGACAAGTGGGGTTTTCACAAGTATATTACTGTGATGTCACAAACAAGGTTCAGTCTGGTAAGATGTTTTGACTTCACAACTGTATTGGTCAGGTAAGCTGCTGTGACATAAAATCAAGGAGACCATTTTGTTCTTGCATAAGGATCCTCTCTGGTTGCTAGGGGTTAACCCCCACTGATCATTTGCTTGAAGTGGCCGGGACTCCAATGTGCGCTGCGGTCTTCTCACAGCTCGCCAAGCACAGCGCCTTACATCATTTAGTGGCTGCGCTTGGGATTGCGGCTCAGCCCATTCACTTGATGCGCTCATGGAGTGCTGCAACCTCTTCAAGCAGCTGATGAATGGAGGGGAGCACATTGTCGAATTAACAAAAGAGGAAGAGATATTAAAAAAGCTTTTGGAGTCATTTTTATTTGGCACTAAAGGGGTTATCTGAGATTTTTATATTGATGGCGTATCCTCAGGTCATATAGGTCATCAATATAAAATTCCCAGATAACCACTTTAACATGGTGTTCATGAAGGGCCACTGAAGTCACATGAGCGCTACACTCCCTAGAAACCAATGGGAGGCTTGGTTGAAGGGCCTCACCAATGACATCTCGCTACTAAGGTGGACCTTAGAAATCCGTGGATCATGAAATCTAGAAGAATGGGTACATCAGATACAAGACCTGACCAGCAGAGGATTCTCCAAACAGTCCAACAGGAATTTTCAGTTTGCATCATGCTCACGCTGTTTTACGTCTGCACTGATTAGGAGTACACTAGAGAAGAAGCTAAACAGACCAAACATTGCCTCTTCAAAGTCTGTACGCCAATTATGTATTTAAAAGAACAGCATCCACTTTCTACTTGAGATAGGCAATGAAAATATTGCTGTAGGTATAGTTAACCCCTTAAGGACCCTGACATTCTTCACCTTAAGGACCAGGCAATTTTTTGCAAATCTGACATGTCAATTTATGTGATAACTTTAAAACGCTTTTACTTATCCAGGCCATTCTGAGATTGTTTTCTCGTCACATATTGTACTTCATGACAGTGGTAAATTTGAGTCAAAATATTTCATTTTTATTTGTAAAAAAATTACCAAATTTTAAATTTTGAAAAATTCGCAATTTTCTAAATTTTAATTTCTCTGCTTTTAAAACAGATAACGATACCTCCTAAAATAGTTATTACTTTACATTCCCCATATGTCTACTTCATGTTTGGATCATTTTGTAAATGACATTTTCCTTTTTTGGGACGTTAGAAAGCTTAGAAGTTTAGAAGCAAATCTTGAACCCACTTTTTAAGGACCAGTTCAGGTCTGAAGTCACTTTGTGGGGCTTACATAATAGAAACCACCCATAAATGCCCCAATTTTAGAAACTACACCCCTCAAGGTATTCAAAACTGATTTTACAAACTTTCTTAACCCTTTAGGTGCTCCACAAGAATTAAAGAAAAATGTAAAGATTTCAGAATTATATTTCAATCCATTTTTTTCCAGTAACAAAGCAAGGGTTAATAGCCAAATAAAACTCAATATTTATTGCCCTGATTCTGTAGTTTACAGAAATACCCCATATGTGGTCGTAAACTGCTGTACGGGCACATGGCAGGGTGCAGAAGGAAAGGAAAGTCATATGGTTTTTGGAAGGCAGATTTCACTGGGAAAAAATGTAAGTTGCCATGTCACATTTGAAGACCCCCTGATGCACCCCTAGAGTAGAAACTCCAAAAATTGACCCCATTTTGGAAACAACGGGATACGATGGCAGCTTTGTTGGTACTATTTTAGGTTACATATGATTTTTGGTTGCTCTATATTATACTTTTTGTGAGGCAAGACAACAAAAAATAGCTGTTTTTGTACCGTTTTTATTTTTTATTTATAATGTTCATCTGACAGGTTAGATTTATATATTTTTATAGAGCAGGTTGTTATGGACGCAAAGTTTTACACAATAACAGCATTTTCTAAACAAAAAAAAAATTTTTTTTAGTGTCTCCATATTTTGAGAGACATAGTTTTTTATTTTTTGGGCGATTGTCCTAGGTAGGGTCTCATTTTTTTGTGGGATGAGATGATGGTTTAAATGTTACAATGTTGGGGTTTGTATGACTTTTTGATCGCTTGGTATTACACTTTTTGTGATGTAAGGTGACAAGAAATTGCTTTTTTTACACCGTTTTTATTATTTTACGGTGTTCATCTGAGGGGTTAATTCATGTGATATTTTTATACTGAAGGTTCTTACGGATGCGGCGATACTTAAAATGTACACTTTTTTTAATTATTTAAGTTTTACACAATAACAGAATTTTTGAAGTATTTTTGAAATAACAGCATCCTAGGTAGGGTCTCATTTTTTTTGTGGGATGAGATGATGGTATAATGTTGGGGTGTGTATGACTTTTTTTTTTTTTTAAGTATTCTTTGCAAAAAATAATATAGTAGTACTGTCAATTATTTTCAATTCTTTACATGAATCAGAAAAGACGTAGAAAATAAACAATGGTATTCTCAGTTATCAAGATTAAGCAATTACATTACAAGTATTAATATCAGCTTAATATACATAGCAAATTACATGGAAAACCGTTAGGCCTCTTTCATACGGGCGTCTGTGTTTTCACCAATGCCGGCGCATACAGCAGGGGTCTGGCTATCAGTGACTGCCGGACCCCTGCCGCTGATCGTACATGTACAGCACTGGTCCTTAAGGCTGCATTCACACGGGCGAGTTTTCCGCGCGGGTGCAATGCGTGACGTGAACGCATAGCACCCGCACTGAATCCTGACCCATTTATTTCAATGGGTCTGTGTACATGAGCGTTTTTTTTTCACGCATCACTTGTGCGTTGCGTGAAAATCGCAGCATGTTCTATATTCTGCGTTTTTCACGCAGCTCTAGCCCCATAGAAGTGAATGGGGCTGCGTGAAAAACGCATTGCATCCGCAAGCAAGTGCGGGTGCGTTGCGTTTTTCACTGATGGTTGCTAGGAGATGTTGTTTGTAAACCTTCAGTTTTTTATCGCGCGTGAAAAACGCATCAAAACGCATTGCAACCCGCGCAGAATAAACTGAAAGCAATCACAGGCAAAACTGAATGGCTTTGCCTGTGAAATCGCACAGTTTTCACTGAACGCATCCACAACGCATCCGGACCAAATCCGGACACGCTCGTGTGAACTCAGCCTAAGGGGTTAAAGGCTAAAAACTGCATTTTTTAACAGTGTTCTTGTGAGTATAGATGAGCAAATCGATACTACATGAATTGACTTTGTTGCATATTTTCCAAAAGTTTCTAATTTAGGCAAATCTAAAACTTTTATAATTTATTTCAGACAAATAGCTCAAAATGGGGGCCACTGTTTTATAGATCAGAAGACAGAGAAGAACGTATCCGCCACCAAAAATTAATAATTTGTGGACTGTTAAATTACATTTTAATTAAATCCAGACAAACAAATAGGCTGTTTGCTACCACCATACCTTAAACCGTGGTCACATATGTTGCTGTCTCTTTGACATTGCTAATGTTCTTTTTGTGTTAAAGAGTTTTAAGGGGGTTGGATACAGTCCTAGGAGACCACACAGTGTCATTCATGACTTTTCAGGGCAACTGGAGCACTTTTAGCAAAACAAATAAAATCTGACGACTGATTTGCCTGTACTGAAGCTGAAACACATTTTGGTAAATTCGCTAATCTCTACTTGTGAGCCATTGTGCAACAGTGAAGAGCCTTTTGGGGATATATATATTTATTGGATCCTCACCTACTAGTTTGGGCATCTTCCAGATGCCCCCTTTAAAGGTGCACCTGCCCTATCTGGTAGGATTATCTAAGATTATCAATTCATTACTGTTACTGACTTATGACTGTTAAGGCATAAGGGATTTGAGGTGGAATGATGGAGGGGGATTCGTAAAAGAAACAGAAGAAGAAAATTTTACAAAAGATACTGTCCATTAAATATGAAGTACATGGTGAGGCCACAAGACAACACTGCTGTGAATTATTTATTAAAGGTCCATTTTCACATGGGAGAGACTGTAAAAGCAGTGCCCCGAATGCACCTTCAGGATTTTATCTCAGTCCCCCTCCACCAAAGCGACAAGCCCACAAAGCACATTTTACAAGGGAAGGCATGATCTCACCATCCAGACATGCTTAATAACAGCTGAAACATGCGGCCATATTTATCCCTTGTCTGAGCTCGGATCCAATCACACTGTGCTGAGCGGGAACACAAACAGAGATCAGACGTGACGAAAATGTCAGCGTATTTAAGCCTTAAGTTATGCAAACACTCATTTTCTATAGTATCTGTAAGGGAACAGCTGCATCAACCTTTAGGGTGCACTCACCTGGTGGAAATGCTGCAGATTTTCCACAATAGATTTCTGTGTGGGAAATGTGCATTTTAGGCCTCGTTCACATTTCCGTGTAAGTGTCAGGCCTGTGGGAAAAAAAAGGGCACGTTTTTCTTCCGTGTGTCTGTTTTTACCATCTGTGTGTCATCCGTTGCTCAGCTGAAAATTAATTTCCAAATAATCTCCTATTAGTCTTTAGTGAAAAACAGACGCAACATGGACACAACACGGATGTGTGTCAGTGATTTTCACGGACCCATAGACTTCTATGGGCGTGCTTGGTCCGCATCACAGATCAAGGGAGTGCATGTCCCTCTGATTTTTTAAATGACCCATGGTCAGTAATAAAATACTGAAATGTGAACAGACACATATAAATCAATGGGTATGTGTGCTGTCCGCAGAAAGTGCAGACAGCACACGTCAGTGTAAGATGGAAATGTGAACGAGGCCTTACAGTGGCAGCAAAGTGAGATTTTAGAAAGTGTCATGCAGATGCTGACAGGCTGCGGAAAATGTCCTCAGAAACTCCGCACATAACTTGACAGTATAGATTTTAAATGCTGCCGTTTTACGGCGCAGATTTCTCCTTTTGCAATACAAAGTGTGAAAACCTTGCAAAGTCTACAGAAAAAATTGCATGTACATCATACAGATATTACCTTGGATGCATTGTGGAGTTTCTGCTACAAAATATGTCATGTGTGGGATGTACCCTTTCAGGCAGGGGCGTTGCTAGGGTCTCAAAAGATCCGGGGCCCAAGCCCCAATGAATATGGCCCAGTTCTCTAAGTCTCCCCCCTCCCCCCACACACCGCATTTTGCTGTACTTGCTATACAGCAGCACATACCCGTCATATCCAGGGCCTCCAGGTGACGTCTCCTCCGATGTAGATCCTCTCTGTCATCATCTTCTCCATTTGGTCCGTACAACTTCTCTCATGTGCCTCGTCTCTGCAGAGACATCATTCCTCGCATTTCTATCATCATCTCCCAACCTGGAGTCCTCACAGTGTTATCCTGCTGCTTGTTGTGCCCCCCAATACCCCCAAATACAATCCTGAAGAAAAATTTGTGCCCCCATAATAATAGTGCTCCTCAGTCATAGTACCACCAATAGTAATTTCCTTCTAGAATGCCCTCATTAGTAATACTGCCCCTACAGTGCCCCCAACCGTGATAACACTCCCCAAGAATGCCCCCATTAGTAGAAGAGCACTCCAGTATTAATAATACCCTCACAGACCCCAGTAGAAATAAGGCCCCCCCCTATTGTTCCCCCAGCGGTAATAAAGCTCTCTACAGACCCCTCAGTAGTAATAAGGCCCCCCCCCCCCCACAGTTCTCTTTGTAGAAATAAGGTGGATCTATAAGTCCCTCCTATACAACCCTCAGTAGTAATAAGAATTCCTATAGTGTCCCCTGGATTTGCAGTGCCCCTCGTAGTTATATTACCCCCTCCACCATACAGTCCCATGTAAATAACATCATACCATCTCTCCTGCCCCCTACAAAATACAGTCCTATGTAAATAACATCACTCCCCTCACTTCAGTCCCTCCAACATACAGTCCCATGTAAATAATATCACACAATCTCTCCAGCCCCCTCCAATATACAGTCCCATGTAAATAACATCCCTCTGTATCTACAGCCCCTCCAAAATACAGTCCCATGTAAATAACATCACTGTCTCACCCAGCCCCCTCCGACATACAGTCCCATGTAAATAACATAATCCCCTCCCACAGCCGCCTTCAACATACAGTCCCCTGTAAATAACATGACCCACTCCCAAGCCAACTCCAACATACAGTCCCATGTAAATGACATCCCTTCCTTCAGCCCTAACATACAGTCCCAGTTAAATAACCACAACTCCCAGCATTGCTCTGCCTCTCCGTTCACTTACCTCTCCTCAAGTAGCAGACATCACCACAGCTTCTTCTCCTCTTCACTGCGTCCTCTCCCGCACTGGTCACATGATGGTGACATCATCGCAGGTCCTTCTCAACCACTGCCTGTTTTGCTGGTCACATGACATGTGATGTCGCCACAGGTCCTTCAGCTCTTCCAGTGCATTAGATTTAACTGTTTTGCTGTCCTGAGGACTTACAGTTGGATCTAGCTGGCAGGCAAGACATTCGGGGACTGGGACAAAACATCAGGGGCCCAGGCCCCGAATGTTTTAACCTAGCAACGCCCCTGCTTTTCAGTTGTTGAAGGTTTCTGGACTGGTTAATGTTCACCAGAATTGAAATGACCAATCAGAGTGCAGAGTATAAGACTAGACCCCACCCCCGAGCAAGTGTGACAGTCACAGACTTGGTTCATACTTTGAATTTATAGGGATTTCTGCTGCTTTTAGAAAATAAATTTAGTAAAATTCTTTTAATCTGGGAGATGGAATCAAATATTATGGCTTATCACACTTTTACAGTATATACAATATTTAGGTGAGGGTCAAATAACCTAAAAAAAAGTGAAACAACAAAAAAAAGTAACATCTGTTACTATAATTGTCTATAGTAAAAACAAATTCAGCAATTTAGCATTATTTCATTCCTGATTATAGGAATTTCATTCATATTACTTTTGCTAAGGTCCTATGCAGGGCTTACATCAGTAGTGGGCAAACCTGGGCCTATAAGTATAGGAGGTCGTTTGTGATCTGGGTATAGATGCCCTACACTTGCGAAGTCAAGGCTTGGTAGACAAGGGGTCCGCTTGTAACTCTCTCTCTCTACACATGGAGCATATAGAGAGCGCCAGACTTGCCCACCAGAGTGCCAGAGGATCCTCCGGTGCAGCCAGTGTCTAAAGCCACAGTGGGCACCAAAGGTCCAGGAGAAAAATCCAATTTGGACCTAATCACTTCCCACTGGGGTCTATTTCTTTGATTCAAAACTATTAGACTTTATTGATGATATAGGGATTGGGCGCCAATAATTATTTCCTCTGGTGGGCCCAAGGAACCCACTGTATATGGACACTAATATTACTTTGCCTATTGGCCCCTCGGCTTTCCTTATTTATCATACATAAGCAATGGCAAGAAAATGTTAATTGACTTTTTCAATGGATTTAAATGGCTTTTGCCATGAGATACCATGTAGAGCCCCTACATATCCACCATTGTCCCCACTGACTACCAATGAATTTGGCAGGCAGACAAGACTATGACTGCTTCCTACAAAACATAAACCTTATGCCGTTTTAATTTTTCTAATCTTTACCTTACATCTATGGCATGGTCATCATCATCCCTTCATTAACTATTGTCTGTCACATATTTATGTCTAACCATGTAGGTTCTCCGTGTTTCTTCACCTCCTTTCTCCTTCTAGCTCTTCTACAACCAAATCTATTCCAGCCAAATTGATCCTGCCATAACACCATGTAAACACTTCATCTCTAATAAGTACACCGTTTGTGTTGCATATTTACACCTTGATCGATATAGCTGCCGATACAGCAACGAGACCCCAGATACTGCCCTGTGTCTAAGTGATTTTACAAGTCTAGATAACGCACACATCCTGGTAATGATTTTCCGTAGCAAGGTAGCAATATCCTATCAGTCATTACAAATGACCAAATGGACTTTTTGAGGTCATTAGCACATAGGGCGCCTGTATTTGTATGAGGACTGGAGGTCATTTTTGATCTTAAGGCTTGGTTACACGTTGACAATGTCAATCTATCATTTATAAGCAACACGGGTTCTAGTGATTCACCTAAGTTTCATTGGGCCTGTCTAGTAAATGAAGCTTTGACCACGATAGTTGATATTAAGAGGTTAATGTACACATCAAATGCGTAGAACAAAAAAAAAGGAGCACCGCTATTTTACATATCTACTTCCGAAATCCAACTCTATCTAATTTCCACATAAAACACATAAAAGTGATGGTAGAGAATGTACATTTTTTTTTGCCTCCCTCTCCCTAAGGATGATGTTGGGACCTTGTGTCAAAACCCCTCACTTTCCGACAATAAATTAATAACGTCTAAAATCTTCCCGGAGCTGACCAACTGTAGCATAAGTAATTCCAGAGGCTGAGAGATGCCAGATAAATTTGATTACTATAAAAGATGGGAATATGTTTGTTTCCTTTGAGATTTCACAAAAAGGGGTCAAAAAAACAAAACAGCTCTGGGAAAAAAAAAAGCAAACCATTTCATTTTTGCTGCAATTGAAGGTGAAAATTCAAAAGCAATTTCACGGGAACATTTTATCACAATTTTATACACTCATTTCCTGCGCACGGGTGCAATCACTAATTTGTGGAGAAGGAGGGAAGAAAAAGGGTAAGGAATAAAATAAATGGGATATGGCAGAAAGAGAGCAACAAAGAAAACGAAAAAAAAAATGTAATATAATGGAGGGTCAGATATGAAGAAAGACAATAATAAAGGAACGTCGGAGGGAAGGCAGGTGAAGAAGGAAGAAAAAAAGAGAAATTTTAAGGGAGGCCAGCAGTGGGGAGCTGTTGACAATCCTTTCCTTCATACATAAAAACATATATTTTTAAGGCAGAGGGGTTTTATATTTTTTTCTGCTAAACCTACTGCTGAGACTATGATTTGCTAAAAGCTGCAGCAGACGTACTCCAAAGCCCAGCAGGGTCCTCCATTTTTCATTTTAACTCTATTTTTTCCCTCCTCCCCTGACAGTCCAGATTTCACCCCCTTTAATCACCCATCCTGCATCACAAAAAAAAGCCGGTCTGATTAGTGTCTCATCAGAGAATATTTCCCTTGCATGCTGGATTGTGCCTAGTGCTTGCATTCTCCCCATTAGGCAGAAAACCTAAATCCCAGTCAAGGGCTTGATATTAGATTGCGACTACCTGGCCAATGCAAACATTTTGCAGTTCGTGACAAGGGGATTCATGGTTCTGTCACTTTTATATATTAGAGGGGTTTTAACACATTGTCAACTTTCCTCCTCATGCGACCACAAGTGCAGATGTACATAATGTGCGTTCTGTTGATTTGTTAGATAGAAATGAAGAAAAATGTAACTCAATTTTCAAATCATCAACCCTTCAAGAGGTGACATTAGAAGTATAACGATAATATACCCAAAGCGGAGGGATTTAGGTTAACATTAACACCATATAATGTATATTTATTTTACGCACTTATATAGCGTTACTATATTCCGCAGCACTTTACAGACATTAGCATCGGGCTGTCGCCAATGGAGCTCACAATCCAAGGTCCCTATAAGTCTTTCCTTGGAGTGTGGGAAAACCCAGAGTACCCAGAGGAAACCCACAAAAACACGGGGAGAAAATACAAACTCCATGCAGATGTCGTCCTTGGTCGGATTTGAACCTAGGAACCCAGCGCTGCAAGGCACCCGTACTAGCAACTGAGCTACTGAATATACAGTTGCAAGAAGAAGTATGTGAACCCTTTGGAATGATATGGATTTCTGCACAAATTGGTCATAAAATGTGATCCGATCTTCATCTAAGTCACAATAGACAATCACAGTCTGCTTAAACTAATAACACAAAGACAAAGAATTAAATGTTACCTTTTTTTTATTGAATTAACCTATTCAGGACCAGACCCGGGTAAGGTAAATTAATACTTATAAATGCTGATGCCATCTAAGGCTTTATATCTATCTTGACCCAGGTCCTATATAAAACTTCACTTTTTTTAATCCTACTAAAACACACAAAGTAACAAAATAATAGAGCCACAAACTGTATAAAAACTAAAGTCTATACTGTGCTGGCAGTATTCAAAATAGTGACTATCAGGGTGAGGAGATGTGCAATGTTTTTTTTGGACAGCAGTGGCTTCCTCTGTGGTATCCTCCCATGAAATCCATTCTTGTTTAGTGTTTTACGCATCGTAGATTCGCTAACAGGGATGTTAGCATATGCCAGGGAATTTTGTAAGTCTTTAGATGACACTCTAGGTTTCTTCTTCACCTCATTGAGCAGTCTGCGCTGTGCTCTTGCAGTCCTCTTTACAGTACGGCCACTCCTAGGGAGAGTAGCAGCAGTGCTGAACTTTCTCCATTTATAGACAATTTGTCTTACCGTGGACTGATGAACAGCAAGGCTTTTGGAGATATATTTATAACCCTTTCCAGCTTTATGCAAGTCAACAATTCCTAATCGTAGGTCTTCTGAGAGCTCTTCTGTGTGAGGCATCATTCACATCAGGCAGTGCTTCTTGGAAAAAGCAAACCCAGAACTGGTGTGTGTTTTTTATAGGGCAGGGCAGCTGTAACCAACATCTACAATCTCATCTCATTGATTGGACTCCAGTTCGCTGACACCTCACTCCAATTAGCTCTTGGAGATGTCATTAGTCTAGGGGTTCACATACTTTTTCCACCTGCACTGTGAATGTTTACATGGTGTGTTCAATAAAAACATGGTAACATTCAATTATTTGTGTGTTATTAGTTTAAGCAGACTGTGATTGTCTATTGTGACTTAGATGAAGATCAGATCACATTTTGTGACCAATTTGTGCAGAAATCCATATCATTCCTAAGGGTTCACATACTTTTTATTGCAACTGTATATTGTTAGCAATAGCAATGTAATAATGGGCCAACTAACCTGTCTGGCGTTGGGCTATCTGTAAGAGTGTTGTCCTGGCAATCCCCTGGTTTTCACCTTTTAACCCTTATACACGGACCTGATCTTAGCTGCAGGGGAACCACCCTGCCGGTACCTCTAGGTATAGTCCCGGTGTAGTTGAGACCTGACCCACACAGGGCATTGACACTGGTGAGAAGCACCAATGAATCAGGCAATACTCATACTCAGAAACAGGCCCTGGTCAGGGAAGGCAGCAAAGGGCCAATACTGTTAACAGGCTATAGTCAGGGCAGGCAGCAGAGTATCAGAATCGGTTAACAGACAGAGGTTCGGTACACAGGCAGACAGTCAAAATAGCACACCTTCACTGGTTAAACTACGGAGTACGGAGCTGTGTGAGCATTCATTTTTTGTGGGGCGATCTGTACTTTTCATTGATGCCATTCTGGGGCGTGTACAACTTTTTGTTCACTTTTTATTTAATTTTGATGCTTTTTTTCGTTTGCCATATGGGGAAAATATTTTTATATTTTTATAGTATGGGTGTTTTTGCAAGTGGTGATCCCCATGATGAGTATTTTCTTTATCTTTTCTTTTTTTTTCTTTTGGGGAAGCTGCCCTTCACTTCTATGAGCCAGCGCTCGGCTAATAATTGGAGGGCGGCTGCACATGCACAGTGCTCCCTACAACACTTTCGGGGCTACATTCTCTATATAGGTGCAGGTCCCAGGGACCGGCACCTATAAGACAATAGGGGCATAGCCTAGTGATATTCCACCATTGTCTGTGATGAGACAACCCCTTTAAAGTATGATAAATTAGAAAGACTGCATTGCTATAATTGGTAGTGCAATGTAAACATATATAATTAAAAGCCACTATAAATCGCATTGAGGTGCTCAATTATTATGGAACATATCCCATCATGCCTTCATTCAGATTTATCTAAAGGGATGATAAAATAATGCAATATACAGCCAAGTTTGTCATTTGGCATAACATTGTGATACCACCATGTGTTATCAGTGGTCTTCCACTGATCTGCAGTTAAAACTTGAGGAAAGAGGTGATCTCACATCAGCAAATAGCATTTATCATTCGGACAAAGTTAATACAGGCCATTTACTAATGTATTGTCCATACTGCGTCCTTTGCTGACTGGATTCATTTTTCGATGACATCATACGCTACTTGTTTCTATGGTTACGAGCACCCTGCAATCTAGCATTGGTGGTCATGCTTCAGCACTTTAGGAAAAAGCTCAGGCCTATGCACGCTTTCACGGTTCTGGCCACCAGAGAGGCTGGCGTTTTTTCTTTATAGTGCACAAGCATGACCACCACTGCTGGACTAGCAGTGTATAATGTGATGGAAAAATGAATCATATGGACAATCACAATACATTAGTAAGTGCCTTGTATTAACTTTCTTTACATGATAAAGGTCATTTGCTGAAGTGAGAGGACCCCTTTACTGCCTTTGTTGAAGGCATCAATCAAGAATCAAGAAGGCAGTGGTGCTTCCTACATGATGACTGAGAGAGAGTACATTGTGTATATCTGGGGTCTTCTTTGTTCATGGAAGAGAAATAAAAACATTAACATGGAATCATCGCTATTGAAACACTCCACGTAATATTTTTCCAAGGTAGCGTGACTGTGCTGGACACTGGGGAGGCCGCCATTTTGTCCTCTCGGATAATTAATATTGCAGTAGCTCATATTCTCTTAATAAAGGCAGGGCTGGAAATAGTCCCTAGACCCTTACATGCCTATGATCATTAAAAAGGCTATCTCTCACCATCTCATATATATAATGATGTTCTGAATATCAAAATGTTCCCTTTTCGTTGGTTTATCATTGGAGATCCGAAGACTTATCAATGCGCACCTACTGTAATGACCTTCCCGCCATCGTTAATTGTTAATCTGACTAATAGATAACCTTTTAAATTATTCCACAAAATTGGTCCTGGGAGTATTTCTCTTCCAGCTGACATCACACTAATCTGTGAATATAACCTGAGCGTCACACCTTCATTACAGCGAGACCCTTGGTAAGTCGTTGAATATCCTTGAGGAACATTAGGACAGGTCTTTGCACATTACAGCTCATCTAGGAAAAGGTTCAGCATGCTGTGAGCTCATTAGGGTTAGACAAACACTACATTTATTTTTGCCCGTGAGCAGAACAGATCACATATATAATGGTCCGCTCCCTCATTAAAGGGGATGTCTGCCTCATTAGGGTTAGAAAAACACTAGATTTATTTTTGCCAGTGAGCAGAACAGATCACATACAGGATGGTCCCCTCCCTCAAGAGGATGCTCACCTTAGATTTAATTACAGGACATCTGCTTTAAAGCGTAAGGGTCCATTCACATGTCCGTAGTGTATTGTGGATCTGCAATACACCCGGCCGGCACCCCCATAGAACTGCCTATTCTTGTCCACGATTGAAGACAAGAATAGAACATGTTCTATTTTTTTCCGGAGCCGCGGACCGGAAGTTTGGGGGCGCGCTCTGGAAATGCGGATGCGGACAGCACACTGTGTGCTGTCCACATCTCTTCCCGCCCCATTGAAAATGAATGGGTCCAGATCTGTTCCGCAACATTGCGGAACAGATCCGGACCCATTCTACGGATGTGTGAATGGACCCTAACTTTCATTTCAAAGAGTCTTCTCAGCAAAACTGAGCATTGCTACGGAGCGCCTTTCTTCAGTCTTCAGCATTATACTAAGTGCTGAAGACACCTGTTTGTAACAAACCAGATAGGCAGGGTTATGGGCGGTGATATTAAAAGGGGTTATCCAATCCCAAAAAAGCCCCCCCATATGCCGGGCCCCCTAAGCTGAATATGCTTTCCTGGGTCCCCGATCCCTGCGCCGCTCCTGGTCCCCGCACCGCCGCTGCCCCTTCTCCCCGTGCCTGGATGAAAACATCCGGTGTCGGTGGGGTGCAGCCAATGGCAGACGGTGACAGGGACGTCCCTAGGGTCACCCGCCATCAGCTTGACACCAAATGTTTTCCTCCGGGCACTGGGAGAAACAGCAAAACAGCAGCGGCGGTGCGGGGACCAGAGGCGGCGCAGGAAGCGGGGGGCTGGGTAAGTATATTCAGCTTGGGGGTCCGCATATGGGGGGGGGGCTTTTTTTAGGATTGGATAACCCATTTAAAGCACATGCACATATAGTAGTCAAGGTCTTGGGTAGGGACAAGAGGCAGGCATGTATGTTACACACAGCGGTCTTCAGCCTGCAGTAGAACTGAAGATAGACTCTCCTTAGCAACACTGTTAGATTTTTTACACTCTGTTTTCTTGAACAAAGAAACATATTTCTATAATGAAGTATATATAAAAAAAAATTTGCATCACTGTCCCTGAACTATATGAAAAGTAAAGCGAAACGACAGTTATACTTTCATAACCAGGAGCGACACTGCAGGAACAAGGATGAGGCAGAGGCGTAGTCATATAATCAATGGGTCATGACAGGGGCACAGATACAGGTCAGGCAATCGACGTCTGCAACAGGAGAGTCAACACAGAGCAGGTAAGGATCAAACAGGTAGCGGAGTCAAGAAACACAAAAACGGGTCCGGTACACAGGAATACAAGCACAGACAGCAGCAACCTTTGCAGGACACAAGGGCCTTTGATGCTCAGTCACTTGGGAAGTGACTGAGCAGGAGGGATTGGATTGGTCAGTATGGTCACTTGCTACATAAATCACAGGAAGTGCCGCCCCTAAATGAAGTGCTACATGGAACGGGTTGGAAATCATGCTTGCCCAGAGCTGGAAGGAAACTGGATTCCAGAAAGGATGATGCCTGCAAGGACAGAGCTCAGGAATGCGGGGAGCTGATCACTGCTGAACACGGAGCCTGGGACTGCAGCGGTAAGTAGGGGAAAAATCAGTAGTAGCAACCTCTGTTACAAAGTATCAAACTGTTGAAAGTGTTGAACTAAAGGCCAGAGTTCAACTGAGGAGAGTTGACTATGACAATGACGCTGTGGACGTGAACAACCCCAGCAATACTGTGATATAAGGTACAAAACGTACAGGATTGTGTCTTTTGTTCTGTACGTCTGACGCAGTTCCCACTTATTATTCATTAAGTGGTCTGATAATTTGAAGACTGAGCCCATTCAGGAATACATATATTGGAGAACATTTAGCAGTCATATATTTTTTATGAATTAAAAATGAAATGTTAAAGCATGTCTCCGCATAGCATTGCGTACTAAATGGTAATATAATCCCCATCTCAGTAAAAGTACTTTGAGTACTTTCTATAATTATAGTGCAGTATATAACTTTCAAGAAATTATTGCAAAAAGTCAGACACACGATCATATTATAAAGTTGCATGGTGGAAAAAAAAGGTTCTGTTCACACAGTTGTCAGAAACGTAATGGCTTCTATTAAAAAAAGAAGACATCATGCTGTTCAGAGTCCATCATACAATGGATCCAAATAGTGACAAACTGGTTTTTATTGTGGTTCTCTGAGATACTATCACATTTTCCATTGGTTTTCTGTCTAGGAGTCTTCCAGAATATCAACCTGGGTTGTGTTACACAGATCTGTGTCATGGCGCCCATATGTAACACCCCAGAGTGGTGTTACCACTTCTGCACTTTGCTACTATCTTTTATGGTCCACCCTGTATGTCACCTATATATTGATTTCCAGGTCCCTCAACACTGTGCATTTATAATAATATTATGTAAATGTTCATGTAATGTGCCTGGTTCACCAGCAGGTGGCAGCAAACACGACAGAGCTATAGTTCCATTCTCTCCCCATTTGGTCAGAAGTGGGCCAGTCCTGCATGCTACCAGAAGGAGATGGGGCAGTTCTGGTTTGTGCTGGTTGAGACTCCATGTTGGAGCTGCCAGGATTCTAACCTATTCCTTGGCTAAAGATAAGTCCAAATACAGAGTGAAGTCCAGCGTAAAGAGGAAACAAAGACAGCGAGTCAGCTCGTCAGTACAGCAGAGTGAGAGTAGGATAGAACAGAGTTGAGTTTGCCTGACAGTTTAATGCTAAAGCTGCAGGAACCAAGACAAAGCCTGAAACTGTTTGTAGAAAAGTTTATTCAAGTAAAGCTGCCATTGAACTTCATCTCAAGGTCTGGACTCAAGTTATTTCTTCAAATCTCTAAATTATTACCCCTATTTATTGCTTCGGAGCCAAAGCCTGGGGTCCAGCCGTATCCAGATAGGAGCACCGTGACACACACAAAGAGACTTTTTAGGCCGCAACATACCACTCGGCATTCCTACACCTGGGACGTGTTGTAGAGAGGGTCCTGGGGGGAGGCGCCCATTGCACATGCAAATCTTTTCATACGAAAGCATGCATGAGGAAAATACTTCATGGAGGAACCATACGGTGGCACATGTAGACATGGGGTACCTATAAGTGTGTAACAGATATAAGGAGACTGAGTGCTACCATAAGGCTCTGCTCACGCAGAAGAGCTAAGGTCAGACACACACATGGTAGAAACATCAGATCAGTGGTGAAACCACAAACACCATGTGTGCTGCATATGAATTCTGTTGTGAATTCTATATGGATTTCAATCCTACGCAGAAATTCATAGTGAACACCTGCAACAAACCTGTCCTGCTGCTTTTTTTTTTTTTTAGCAACGTATGGATAGTGTTTCCAAAAACCCATCAACATGTATTGTGATGTAATTTTCTGAACTCAATCTAACAATAATAGGACAGTGCGGGCAACTGCATATGATTAGTGTCACAGATAGATAGATAGATAGATAGATAGATAGATAGATCTCACCCTAACAATAACAGGACACTCAGTGAGAATAAGTGTATATGATTTGTGTCTAGATAGATAGATGGGAGATATAGATGCATAGATAGACAGATAGATATGAAAGCCCTGAAAAATATAGAACATGTCCTATTCTTGTCCGTTTGGCAGACAAGAATAGGACATTTCTACAGGGGTAAAAAAAAAAATGGCGGCAGCATGCACACGTTTGGGGTCTGTGTTCTGCGGGTCCGCAGTTTGCAGATCGCAAAACACTTACAGTCATGTGCATGAGGCCTAACACTACAATCTGACTGGCGATTAAGGCTTCATTGCCAAAGACCTTAGTTAGAAGTTATGACGTGAAATTCTTTTTCTGCACACGACCACACAGATCGGCGTTGTAGTCTATTCACCTCAATATCCGTATGTGAAGTTGTCTTAATCTACAATGCTGCTCTTACTATGGTCTTCTGACTCATATCTGCTTACTTTAGAGTAATCCTCATATGTAGGGCAATTCATCCTTCATGGTCCGTGAGACATATAGATGGAGGGTACTTCGTAAGAAAAAGCAGAATCAGGAGAGCGCACAAACATTGCATCTTGCCTTTGGCCAGACACTTAAAATGTTAGGTGTAATACGTGCAGTATAAAAGACAATGACAGGTGAAGGTCAGAGTTTTCGCTTCGGTGTATTTTTTTTTTCTTTTAATAATGTCAACACAAATTAGTTAAGTTTCGCCGTGAGATGCGACATGAAGACTGAGCGGATTTGCAATAAACAACACTGGGATGAAGCCCATGTATTAATCTTGCAGGTGGTAAAAACATGCGGCTTGCTTTTCTTTGTAACAGCATGTCCAGAAAATCAGCACGCTCACATCAGAGGATGTACCTGGGGAATGCATCTTATTGTGGAGATGACATTTAAAACAATGCACCTGACCTATTTGAGTGTTAACATAAGTAATAGGAAAGTCTTTGTGTCTATTATTTATAGAAGATTCTCTTTGGAAGACGACCTTGGCCAATGCTTAGATTTCTGCGTTATTCCGGTGAGTTAAAGCAGAAAATCGGATAGAACAATGATAACGTCTGATTCTTGAAGGAATGTGCGTTCCATAGTATTTCTGCAAAACCTTCTTAAGACAAGTGCTACATACCATGCCATAGAACGCAAAACAATCATCATCTGAAGTCAGCCATAAAAGTGAAGGGCCTCTCCATCCCCTCCCCCAGCACGCTTGTTGCAATCGAAGCGCTCAGCAGGAAGACGGCATTCATGTATGGATATTTCCCATTGTGTGAACAACTATAGCTATAGCTATCTTGAATTTACATTGACCCACATGAAGTTCTTTCGGGCAATAAAAGCTGTAGCTATGATTGTAGCATTAATAAAGGTCGACAGGGTGATGAGCGCCCCAAAAATATTCATACCCTTTGAACTTTCACGTTACACAAACAAACTTAAATGTATTATTATTGGGATTTTATGTGAGAGACCAACAAAAAGTACAAGTATGTGTGAAGTGAGAAGAAAATCATACGTGGTTTCCAAAATGTTTAATAAATAAAAATCTGGAAAGTGTTGCGGGCATTTGTATTCAGTGAATACTTTGTAGAACCACCTTTTAGGCAAATACACCAAAAGTCTTTTGGGGCTATGTCTCTACCAGCTTTGCACGTCTAGAGGCCGAAATTTTTGCTCATTCTTCTTTGCAAAATAGCTCGCACTCAGTCAGATTGGATGGAGAGCGTCTGTGGACAGCAATTTTTAAGTCTTGTCACAGATTCTCGATGGGATTTAGGTCTGCACTGTGACTGGGTTATTCTAACACTTGAATATGCTTTGATCTAAACCATCCATTGTAGCTCGGGCTAGATGTTTAGAGTCGTTGTCCTGCTGGAAGGTGAACCTCTGCCCCAGCCTCACGTCTTTTGTAGACTATCAATATTTCCTCCAGAATTGTCCTATATTTAGCTTCATCCTTCTTCCCATCACCTCTGACCAGCTTTCCTGTCCCTGCTGAAGAAAAGCCTCCAAACAGCATGATGCTGCCAAAAAGTTCATCTGTGGTCTCATCTAACCAGAGCACCTTCTTCCACATATCCCTTACATGGCTTGTGGAACACTTCTTATGATTTGCTTTCAAAAATGGCTTTCTTCTTGCCACTCTTCCATAAAGGCCAGATTTGTGGCGTACATTACAAATAGTTGTCCTGTGGACAGATTCTCCCATCTGAGTTGTGGATCTCTGCAGATCCTCCAGAGTGACCATGGGACTCTTGGCCACTTCTCTAATTAGTGCTCTCCTTGCCTGGGCTGTCAGTTTAGGTGGACGGCCAAGTCTTGGTGGGTTTGCAGTTGTACCATACTCCTTCCATTTCCAGATAATGGACTAAACAGTGCTCAGTGAGATGTTCAGAAACTTACATCCACTACAGTTTACATCATGTACAGTACCTTTCTAAGTTGTCAGAAAATAAACATTTTCGTATGAGTGATTCTTTAAACAGCATCTGAAAGATGGAGTCAACGCCACAAAAATATCTTATTTTAGGACAATTATAACAGATGAGGAAGTTGAATTGGTTTGAACCTAACAAAATATATGTGTGTAACCTGACAACTCAGACCAATTTCATCTCATGTCATGGAACGTTATTATGGATAGCTTCTCAGGCAATTTATTGCGAATGGACCGCTCCTTCCCAATAACTTCCTGATCATTGAGCTAAGGGAAAAGCTGTACCGGTATGCAATTGCACTGCATAAGGACGAGCGATCACTCCTGTGATCATTCGTTCCTCACATAGAATCATTGTTTCTGGGCAGCAGATTCCTGTTTGAACAGGATGATGTGCTACCCAGAAACTTTGATTATGGGTACCAAGATATGATCACATGATGAATGAGCATTTGCTTGCTCATCAGATGACCGGGGGTACATTTACCCTCAACAATTATTAAACATGTTCATCCCAAATAATCATTCAGTGTAAAAGGACCTTTAGCTGGGTCTGATAGTTCCACAAGCTATGTGTATAAGCCCAGCAAAGTCAAAGAGTCATCTCCAGACACCAGTTCCCCGTGCTCCCTTTGGCTGCTATGATGCAAATCTCGGAATACTGGTAACAGAGAAGAGAAGCAGCTCAGTCAAGATGGCTGCCCCAACAACATATATAGGCATAAAAGGTATAAAACCTGAAATAAAAGAAAATGTGCAATCACAAAAAAAAAAGGCCAGCCCCATTCACTTCAATCAGACTGAACATGATGTCACATGAACGAAGCACAGCAGCGAAAAGGCTGTGGCGCTACTGGGAGCGCTGGTGTCTTCTCAAACAGATGATTGGCAGGGGTCCCGGTTGTCAGACTCCCACCAATCAGATATAGATGACCCATCTAGAGTATAGTTCATCAGCTAAGATATCTCGGAATACCTCTTTAACCCCGATCTGAAGTCCTGCATTTAGATACCTATCCAAGTTAAGGTGGCTTGTTGGCTGTTTGCTTGGTACTCAGTACCCAGGGCATTTGCCCAGCTAGCGACACCTAAGCACTAGCAACTAAACAAAAAATACTTGAAGTGTAACATTGGTGCAGATGTCTATTGGTTGGAGCCGATACCTAACGACCATCAATAATGATCACAAGGTGGATCACTGACAGTAATCATTACATCTATGGCCAGATCCACTTGCTTCCCCCATCTCTACATCTTCAGGAGGAAGCACTTGGTACTGTGGAGTAATCACTGTAGTGATTTCTTCATCCTGCAGTGACTTTATGGAGGAATGCAGTGACTAACATCCATAGGAAAACATATTCTATTCCTTTGTATCACCTGTCTGGTATCAGCATGAATCTCATACAATGGAGATAAGAGCAGTGATTACTCTAGGCATCCTCTATGCATCTCAGCATGTAAACTCTTTTGATGACAGTAAAAGAAGAGGCTTTATGGGCAGAATGGATTCATGTGGATAAGGTGGTGGGATAAGTGGGAGACAGCTCCGGAAAGGAAAACACATTATGGGGAAGAACTACAGTATATTTTCTTCCTAGAAGCCAAAAACAGAATCGGAAACTATCAGGCCCAGATCCCCATCATACAGTTACACAGTAATTACGCATTTCACATATACTGTATGTGGAACACTAAAGAGGAAGTCAACTTATATCAAACTATATCAAATATGGATAGGGCTGGGGGACTGTATGGGGTATTTATTTCCGTTTTTATGACTACTGTAGTTTGAATGACTTTTTCTTTTGAGAGATAGTCCATATCAAATTCAAAATTAGTTTCAATAACATATATGTATGCAGTATTTGGGTGGGACTTCATTTTCAGGACTATACTCCTAGGGGTCAAAACAGTGCAAAAAATGAGCTATCTAGCTAAAAGAAGTGCAGAAAGAATACACCGGACATACGTTTAGAAGTCTGATGGATGACTAAGAGGTTGCGATCCGTACACATACAAATTCTGTGAAATACGTTTTGTATCACTAAAGTGGATCCATCAGCTACTGGCTACTAGGAGCACAAGCCTTGGTTAAGGTGAGAGACATTGACAGGACACCTTAATTTCAAGATAGGCCACATCTGCAGGTTATAATAGAGGAATCACTGAAATTAGTCTTGACGTTTAATACAGAGTATAAAAGGATAGCACGAGTTATCCAGAAACATTGGTATTTAATAGAGTAAGATAAAACATTGGGGCCTAGTCTGACAGAGCATCCACCGATTGTGTCTACTAGAGCGCCCATTCTGGGAGGTGGCTCCAACAACTAGGAGAACAAAGGTCAAAGAATTGACTACACCGTGGGCGTCACTAAAGGGATTTTACAGATGTGGCTTTTGCCAAAGTTGTAAATTGACCAATTTCAATAAGAAGTGGACTGAAATCTGTTAAATTGGGAGATCAAGGACAGGTAAACCTGCAATAGTAAATCAGTAATATATTTAACTAGCAAACAGAGCCGGCTTTTCACGGGTTTATTTCATCTACTTCATTTAATGGTTGTGTGTGTCATTAAAAGATATCAATAGTATCCCCCTTAACAGTGACATCCACAGCCCCCCACCCCTTAACACTAACCCCCCCACGGTGCCCTGCCTCCTTAAAATGTGGTCTCCACAGCAGTCCACCTCCTTAACTTTGACCTTCACAGCAGCCCACTCCTTTAACAGTGACTTCCACAAAACAACCCCTCCCCCCCCCCCCCCCCAACAAAGACCTCCACAGCGGGGCATTATTGTCTTTAATTGACAGTCATCTTTTGTCATGTGAGTTACATCATCCTCTACAACAACGTTGACTAATGGCTGCAATCAAAATCATGTTAAGGCGGCCGTATGAATGAGTCCGCATCCGTTCTGCAATTTTGCGGAACAGGTGTGGACCCATTCATTTTATTTTTTTGGGGGCTGCAAAAGATGTGGACAGCACACCGTGTGTTGTTTGCATCCGTGGTTCAGTTCCATGGCTCTGCAGAAAAGATAGAACATGTCCTATTCTTGTCCGCGGACAAGAATAGGCATTTTCTATTGTGGTTGCGGCCATGTGCGGTGCGCAAATTGCGGAACGCACATGGCCGGTATTCGTGTTTTGCGGATCTGCAAAGCACTACGGCCGTCTGAATGGGCCCTAACTCACACATAAGTTGTCTTATACTAAGAATGCCCTTCATTGCCTACAGCAACCAATCAGAGTTCATATTATTGACCTGTAGCAAAATGGAAGCTGAGCTGTGATTGGTTGCTATATGCAACCTGATGAATATCCAGGCTAACTGCCATAACAGCCAACAGACAATGGCTCCTGGAGTTTGGCAGTTAGGTTACTAAGGGTATTTTTTGGCAAATAATTGGAAAGAGCAGGATGAAAATTTCCATTTAAGGCTACATTCACACGTCCGTGTGTGTTTTGCGAATCCACGGATCCGCAAAACACGGACATCGGCGATGTGCGTTCCGCAATTTGCGGACCGCACATCGCTGGCAGTATATAGAAATTGCTTTTCTTGTCCGCAATTGCGGACAAGAATAGAACATGTTCTATTTTTTTCGGGAACGCGTTTGCGGATTTGGAAGTGTGGATCCGCAATTGCGGACCCAGGCGGGACATCGTCTGTCCCCATTGAAATTAATGAGTCTGCAATTCCGTTCCGCAAAATGCGGAGCAGAATTGCGGACGTGTGAATGGAGCCTAAAACATAGTCTATGACGTTCCCCGAGTCACATGTAAATGTGACAGTGTGGATTGCTTTAGCGGACACGCATACACTCAGCTTTACATATTAGATTGAATGCCCATGTTCTACACAGCTTATTGGTCGTACCGGAAGAGCATTAAAAGTGAGAATTGCAGAACATACAAATAATATAAAAAAGGGTTGTGAGAAGAACTTGTCATGCAAGTAATCCAGTGGGCTGAAGTATATGGCAATACAAACAGTAAAAAAGGATTGGAAGGGGGGGGGGGGGAGACTTTATATCTAGAATGTCAAGGAGTGAATCAAGAAAGATATTTGAATTTGGATCCTTGATGCCCTCGGGCCTCAATTCAGAACTGGAAGTTTTGGGATTTCTGTAGAGGGATGTTGGGAAAGAACACATGGCGCTTTATATCAGCGCTTTGACACGCCCTGTGTCCTTCCCAGCACCCCCATTTATAATTCTAGGAAGATATAATATGATATAAGGCGTGTTTTTATATTAGTGCCTAGTATTTTATTATTATGCTCACAGTGTTAGTATTTACTTGGTTATGGTAATAGAAGGGCGAACATTACATTCCAAAATGGTGCAGATTTAAAGTTAGCAAACACCCCAAGGTGTGTACTGTGGGTTTACATATTTGACCTATGTTATATCTAATGCAGTCCGGTTCGGACTTTTTAATCTTTCCAACTTAGCTCTATAAAAGCAATCAGTAATGTGGCATTACTCTGCATATCTTGAAAGTTATAAAGCCATTATCAATTTAAGTAAAATAGTCCTATATGAGAAAGCTGGGCATTTAGGCAGCAACAGCATTTATTAATGTTAATGTATTTTTTTGGTAATGGTTTATCAGCTGATATTAAACGTATGAATTTTACTGAGAGCCAACCATATTTATTTTTACAATTAAAATCAACATCAAGGACACCTAGGACAAGTGACATGATTAAAGGGAACCTGTCACCATAAAAATGCAGTATAATCCACCAGCAGCAGGTCATAGAGCAGGAGGAGCTGAGCAGATTGATATAGTGTTTTATGGGATAAGATTCAGTAAAACTTGTATTCATTTCTATTCCTCCTCATTCTGGGCTTTGAAGTCCAGGAGGCGGTCCTATCAGTGATTGACAGCTATCTCTGTATGCAGGGTCATGGAGGTTATACTTCATTTTTTCCCATAAAACTATACATCAATCTTCTCTGCATCTCGTGCTCTGTAACATGCAGCCTGTAGATTATTTAGCATTTTCGTGATGGCATGTATCTTTTAAAGGGGTTGTTCACGTTCAGAGATGAACCTGGACATACCCATATTTTCACCCTTCCAGCCCCCCTGACATGAGCATCGTATCGTATTTCATGCTCTGATGCTCTCACTTGCCCTGCGCTGGTTCGTACAGGGCAAGGGCTTTTTTGTTTATGTTATTAACACTACTAGGCGGAGGCTTCTGATGGGCAGGCTTTAGCACTACCCAAGCCATTTTACAGGCTAGGGCAACGTTAAAGCCCACCCATCAGTGCCGGTGACGTCACTGAATACACTGCTGGGTGGAAGCTTCCTCCAAGCTTTTTCCCTGAAGAGCCCAGTATGTCACTGGATCTCCTAAAAAAGACTTTGCCCTGCACAGGGCAAGGGAGAGTATGTGAGCATTTCTTATATTAGGGGGCTGCCTGAGTGAAAATGGGGGTATACCTGGGTTCAGCTCTGAACACGGACGACCCCTTTAAGCTACAGACATGACTAGTGATCAGTCACTTTCTTTTGGAATTTGCTTCTAATCTATGGTGCACTTGTGACGGAGGTATTGGGACTCTCCCTTGTTATCCAGGACAGAAAGTTACTACAAAAAACAAATTGTGCTTTGGAGGACTTGGGTGGCTGGGTATAATTGGCCATTCAACTTGATCAAACACAATATTCCCAGACAGATAATGTACTTAAATGAAGATTTATGTTACCACCCAGCAGGTGGGGGGAAGGGTCCGCTACACCGACATGTAATGGGGCCCGGCATTGTTACTGTACTTAAAGCCAGGCCCCGTCAGAATGCTCATCACAGCAGTATCACATGCATTTGGTCTGGCATCTATCAGGCCCCAGCGCTGCCCTACTAGTATTATTCACAAACTAAGCAGTAGGGTGCGTGCGTGGGGGTGGTTTGGAGCCTGACTAACATGGGTCAGGCTCCCCCCACCCGAGTCATACATGAATACTACTAGTAGAGCACAGCTGTGGCCTGATAGATACCAGACTGACTGCAAGTGATGCTGCTGTGATGAGCGCTTTGACAGGGGGCCAGCATGAAGTACAGTGAAAGTGCCAGGCCCCGTTACATGTGAGTGAAGACTGGGGGAAAATTACTGGGGATACCAAAGGGCAGTGGAGGAGAACTTATAGCACAGGTGCCAGAAGCAGCACACACAGCCCTCTCTGTTGGCACCCATGCTATGAAAAAAGTCTATGGTGTGCCAATATGCCTTAGACTTTTCCTGCCATTCATCAGCTAAGGGTGTGCTATGAACAGCACAGGCAGCGCACTGAATGTAGGCAGGTATTATAGCTACATGATAAAGTACATGGAAGATATATTATATTGGACTGTAGTATGCAGGTTAAATTGCTGTGTTGGCACTTTGCGATAAATAAGTGGGTTTTGGGTTGCAGATTGGGCACTCGGTCTCTAAAAGGTTTTCCATCACTGGTATAGGGAGATTACTGGGGTCAGTGGAGGCATGAACATTACTGGGGGCAGTGGGGGACATTACTGGAGACAGTAGGGCACATTACTGGGGGCAGTGGGGGACATTACTGGGGGCAGTGGGGGACATTACTGGGGGCAGTGGGGGATATTACTGGGGACAGTGGAAGGACATTACTGGGGGCAGTGGGGGACATTAATGGGAGCAGTATAGGGACATTACTGTGGGCGCAAAAGGGTCATTACTGGGGTAGTGGGGGAATAGTATTATTACTAGAGACCAGGGGTGTAACGATCGCGGTTGCAGAGGGTGCGACCACGACCAGGTCCAGGAGCCCCGATCCAAAGTTTGCCCTGTGACCCACAGAACTGTAGTTACGCCACTGCCACCTAGTTTTCTGTAAAAAATGTGACATCTTGAAGGCACTCTGCCTCCTCCCTCACCATTTTGTGCCATTGGGTTAAAAAGAACGTTCTGTCAGGGTAGAAAGTGGCTGCAAGGTAATGCAATCCATTTTTCTTCTTATTATTTCATTAAGCTGTATCTCACTAAACTTCTTCCCAGATCTCTCGGCCGAACCACATTTGTCTCTCCCTGTGTAAATCATAAATCACTGGCCTAAATTACAATGTAATTATAAATGCCTTTCCTTCTAATGCTCCGCAAGACCTTTTACCCTCCTACATAATTCTAAAAAATTGCCCGTCATAATTTTGTTCCCTAGGATAAATAAGGAGAAATATCAGCCTGAATACCACTTATACACAGGAGACAATTAGTATTCACAATACATCCATGACAATGGTTTAGGAGAAATTATGTTGCCATTTTTTTTAAATAAATAAAATGAGCATACAAGTATAAATCCCTCCTTACTAGCCCGTGTTAAACAGACGACAGAAAAATATAAATGTAAGATAGATTTTGAAGAAAAAGTAAGTGAACTCTCTGGAATTTCCTGGATTTCTGCTTTGGTTTCATTATTGCAAATAACATTTGTACAATGTTGAGAAGGAATCTTGGCCCGTAGAATTTTTTTTTTCAGTCCATCGTTATTTCTGGTATACCACCTTCCATGCACAGGCCTCTTCAGCTTTCAGCTCACGCCATAGTATCTCAACAGGGTTAAGGTCAGAATTCTGGCTTGGCCATACCAAAACACTAATCTTTTTCAATGACTCTTTAGACTCTTTAGCTGGTTTACTTGTGAGCTTTGGGCTATTGTCTTGCTGCATCACTCAACATCTCTTCAGCACCATGGACACAGCCCTTACATTCCCCTGTAAATTGTTTTCATACACCCAAAATCCATTGTTTCTTCAATGCTCCTAAGATGTCCATGCCCTGAGAAAGCGAGGCAGCTTCCAACCATGATCCTTCCTTTACCATACTTCACATTTGAGATGAGGTTTTGGTGTTGAGGTGTATTGCCGTTTTCCCTCCAAACGTAGCTTCGTGCATTTGTGGTAAAAAAAATTCCACCTGTCCATTGAACATGTTCCATTGGGCACTGTAGAAAATCCAGGTGGTCTTGGACCAGTGTCTGACTGGGGATGCTTGGGCCCACCAGATGAAAATTATTCTTGAGACTCCAAAGTATCAATAATGTGTAATAGGTTCTGGATCAAAGAAGTAGAATCTAGTGGTAAGTGATCGGCTTCAAAGCCAGGCACAGGTTTTTTCTCTTGGACCTTTGGGGCACACCAGAGGATTTTCTGGAACTCTGGTGGACAATAAAACCCTGTCTTGGACAAACATGAGACAGGCTGCAATGTTTTTTTTTTTGTTTTGCTTTTTGGACAGCATCAGCTTTCTGTGGTGTCCTTCCATGAAAACCATTTTTGTTCACTGTTTTTCCAATAATAGACAGGCCAACATAGGTTTTTATTTTCCAATCAGCTCTTGGAAAAATTACATAGTTAATGCAATTGAAAAAAGACATATGTCCATCAAGTTCAACCAAGGGACAGGTAGAGATGTGAATTTTAGAAAAGGGGAGTGAGACCCAGACTTCTACACATTTCCATAAGCATTAATGTCATTAATTGTAATGCATTCCGGCATTGTCAGATGTTACCGGAATGCCCACCGGCCCCATTAATTATAATGGGGTCCGGATGAGATCTAGCCAGTACCTGGAAAATATGTCGGGATTTGGGGAAAAAAACACTGCATGCAATGTTTTTTGTCCGGCTCATTCCCGGTACTTCATGCTGGAGCAGCCTGCCAGAAGGCTGTGCGCAAATCTGAAAGAAGTTTAAGCCTTTTTATAACCATGTTCCTGCTGTGACCCCGTCCTGAGGTGACTATTCCACCGTCACTATTCACAGTTCTTACAGTAAAGAAGCCTCGACGCCTCTAAAGACTGAACTTCTGCTCCAGACGGGGCAAGTGCCCCCCTTTCTGGGGATTTTACATGGAACAGCTTCTCGCCATATTTTTTGTGTATACTTGTATAGGTAATCATGTCCCACTTAGACGCCTCATCTCAAGACTAAGTTAATAATACACAGGTTCACTTACTTTTTCTCCCTGTACTGTGGATGTTTACTCAATGTGCTCAAAAGGACACAAATGGTACAACTATTTCTATATTATCAATTTAGTATGATTGTGTCTGTCTATAACTGTGACTAAGAAAACAACCAAAGCACAAACAGTGTAATTAGTAATCAATGCAGAAATCCCTGTATTATAATAGGGCTCATGTAAAGGGCAATTCCCATCTCAGACACTGATGGCATGTCGCTAGAACACGCACCAATGTCTCCCACCCAGCCAGGTAGTATATATCCAAGTAGTAGTAACAACAGAACATTATATATATATAGTACATTATACTTATTGTATACTAATACCTATTAACCTCTTTACTACCTGGGCTATTCTATATCACCATTTCCCTTATAAGACTGTGCATGTTTACTTTTTTATTAATTTTCTATTTTTGTTATTATTGGGTTATTTTTCATAACTATTCATACTCTCCATGCTTATATAGATTTACATATCTATACATCCAAGCTGCTTCTCTCCATAGCACTCCCCCTTTAAATCAGCAGTGATATATACTTATCCACTAACCTAGTATAAGTGACAGCGTGCCAGTTCCCTGACCACGCTCCACAACACCAATGCGCATACGGCCGCCCACGATGACGTCAAAAGCCCCGAGGTGCGCGCCAAACCGTCGTTCTTATTAAATCCAAGCAGGGCAAAGACGCTCACACGCCACCCTGCATACTTTTTCCTACCATGTCTCAGGTATGTACCCACTGACCACCAATGTACCTATAAACAACAAAAACGCATTACTTACAGTATACCAGCGCTGCTTGTACTTTGCCTAAATTAGCGCTCCATATATATTTTACTTCTCTCTTTATGGTTGATATTTAACTACCTCCTTCTTGCACCCCTGCCAGTGTCCTACATATCTCTCTCCACATCTAAGGGCTCATGCACACGAACGTATGAATTTTGCGGTCCGCAAAAACGGATCTGCAAAAAATACTGATGACGTCCGTATGTATTCCGTATTTTGTGGAGCGGGACAGCTGGCCCCTAATAGAACAGTATTATCCTTGTCCGTCATGCGGACAATAATAGGACATGTTCTATTTTCTTGCGTAACGGAAATATGGACATATGGAAATGGAATGCACACGGAGTAACTTCCTTTTTTTTTTTGCGGACCCATTGAAATGAATGGTTCCGTATACGTTCCGCAAAATAAACGGAATGGACAAGGAAAAAAAATACGTTTGTGTGCATGAGGCCTAACTCTCCTTCCTAATGTACTCATCCTAATCAAGACACATAGTGCCTGCACAGACACATTACCCATTGTCACAAAGACACAAGTGCTGTTCTTCTAGAACAGGGATCAGCAATCTTCGGCACTCCAGCTGTTGTGAAACTACAATTCCCAGCATGCTCTATTCATTTCTATGTGAGTTCTTAGAAGAGCAGAGCAAGTTTGCATGCTGGGAGTTGTAGTTTCACAACATCTGGAGTGCCGGAGGTTGCCTACCTCTGTTCTAGAAAGTCACTGGATATATGTGTATAGCTATATGTATATGGTGATACTATACTTACCCTTTTAAAGAGAACAGTGATTAAAAAAGACACAAATGCTGAATGTATAGAAATCCACCTCTCTGAGAATTAACTCTTTGGATATATGTGTACACTGATACTATACTTACATGTGCATGTATTATGTCCATTTCAAATCCTCAGGAATCTTCATTATCCCTATTACCTCGCCCTAAGATGGTCTCCTGTCTACCACCCTGGGATATCCTTTTATATAAGATGTTATCATTGTATTAATTCTCTGCAACAATAATGTTCCTTTCTATATAGGATGATGCTATTCTCTCCGTTATGGCATCACGTAACACCCTACATTATCATCTACTGTTAATTCACCATAAATGCCTTTTTTTTTAAATGTTCTTATTATTTGTACTCTTGTCTTTATCTATACCAGGCACTGAACAAGATCTAGGTTGGACCGAAACGTTGGCCAGTGACTTATATTATTTCTTCTGGATGGATTAAAATTATAACAAAATAAAACAAGAAGTTCATGCAACAGAACTCAGAGTGCCGTGGTTTATTCTGAATTTACCAATGTCACTCAGGCACGTGTCCTACCTCTGGGACCTGCTCCTATCTCCAGAATGGGCCCTCTAAAGTAAAGGAGAGGACACCACGCAAACGCAGCCACTTTCCACTCACCGCTATGGGGGTTCTGAAATAAGCCGAGTACTAGCTTGGTTATTTCCAAAATTTCCATAGCTGTGAATGAAGAGGTGGTCATGCATACGCAGTGCCCTCTTCTGTGGGACTTCAGAAAATAGCTAAGATCCCATAGAAGTGATTGCAGAGCACGCAAGCATACGCAGTGTACTCTCCTTCATTTGGGGGGCACCTGACATATCCTAGTGATGTACCGCCAATGTATGAGATGGGAATACCCATTTCAGGTTCCTTTACACTGGCCAACTGTGCAGACAACTATCATTAACCGATCGTGAGTGGAGGTTAGAGCTGCATTTACATTCCAGTCATCATGTCCGCTAAATGGAGACAAGTGATCACTAATGCGATCGCTTGATCCCATACAGATTAATTTTTTCTGTGTATCAAATTTGCTACCCAGAAACAATGATTTTAGTGTCTGCGTGTACAATGCTTTCACCCGATGATGGGCGGCACCTTTATACAGGGCAATTATGGGGAATGATAATTCTCTGATCATTCGCCCATGTAAAAGGGCCTTACTTTATCTTGCAAATGTAGACAGTTATAGGCTAATTGATTGTGGTACAAAAGTCTTAATGGCCCAGTGAGACATTCACCAGACTGGGTACAGCAGGTTGGTTGTCTACAGCGCTGTCAGATTCAGCAAATTTGTGCCTTGTGTTAGTATGCCACCCTCAGTCTACTGCCATAGGCTCCATTCATGCATTTTGGCACAAGTTCAGGTTAAATAGACAGCTGATGTGTTCTTTGTTGTGACAAAGTGAAATGTCTGCTAAAATCAATTTAGGGCTCGTTAATTTCATTGAAATCACAGCTAACTGCGGTAATTAATCCTGAGTAATTGATCCCAGTTAAAGATCTGTGATGTTTGGTTAATGGGTCTTATCCTTGTCGAAAGCAGATGAGAAAAGGGTTTCTCTCCAAATGTTAGATAGACTCTCTTGGGTATCTGAGACATATTTATGCCATGAAACATGCAGTCATGGTAATGGAGGCAAAAGGAACACATGTGCAGTACAAGAGATAAATAGGCTATGTATTTCTGCCATATGCACATATACATAGACCAAATATGTCTAATTATCATTGTTATTTTGGTACAAATCTGTAAATCTGTTTTTTTTACATGTCAAGATGCTATGTTCTTACATAAATAATGATTGAATAGAAGTAGTTTAAAGAAAAACGTGGGGAAACATGGGAATGAGCCAGAAAAAAAACTTTTTAAAAATATTCTTTAAATTTTTTTCAATTATAATAAATAAATCCCAACATGTGATTGTTTACAGGCCTTTTTTGGAATTGCAGTGCCTTGATTTTTTGTCTTTTTAATGTTTTTTTTGCCTCAACTGTTTTATGACAAGAATATAAAAAGGGGTTAGCCAAGACTGAATAACCTCCGCTACAATGCCCAGCAACACTGTGCATACTTATCTGGTCCCGATCTGCAAAAACAAGGTTTTAATGGTATGCAAACGAGGGCTCCCAAGTGCCCAGGCCCCTCAGCGCTTTGCGTTCCTAACCTCTCCCCAACCTCATCTGGCCGGCCCTGTAATCATCTTATGTCATCTTCTCCAGCTCCCGAGCTCCCGCACATGCACAGTCCACCACTGGACCCAGGCATGTGCACTCCGGTAACTACTGCATTGGTTGCGGCAGTGCGCATGAGCACAAAGCCGATGCCCTCAGTGGTTATCGGAGTGCGCATGTCTGGGCATGGCGGTGAACTGTGTAAGCATGGGATCTCGAGGCTGGAGAGAATGAAGTAACAAGAATACAGGGCTGGCCAGATGAGGCTGGGGTCTTTTTTTTAATCAAAAGACCCCGGTCAGGCATGCACGTGGCTGCTACTTTCATTTCTATGGGAGTTCTGCAGCTAGCCAAGCACAGCATTTGGCTATCTCCACAAATTCCCATAGAATTAATCGAGCAGCCGCATGCATGCCCGACCGGCTACTGCATACATTTCAAGGGGCTGCAGTGGGTACGGGGCCCCCGTTCTTGTGATCGGTGGGGGTCCCAGCAATAGGACCCCAACCAATCTACTAGTTATGCCCTATCCTGTGGATAGGGGATAACTTAATGTAACCGGGATACCCCTTTAGAGGGGTTTTCGGGGAATAAATCGTTTTTTAATAATGCCCCTAGCCTACTTTTGCTAGTGAGAGAATCATACCTACCTGCTATCCACTCCTCTGGTCCTGCATGCTGGCTCCTGTATGTCCATCTGACTGGAAGATAGACACATGGGAGCCTGAGTATAGAACTGGAGCAGCGGGGAGCAAGTAAATATGATTCCTTCCCTAGCAGAGGCAGGCTGCAGGCATCAGTGAAAAATGATGTATTCCCAGACCACCCCTTCAAGAGAAAAAATTATAATGAATTAAGAATGTTTTCCTACCGCCTTAATTAGAGGTAATATCGGAGTGATGTGACTGATGCCCCCTAATGTGTGACATATCCACAGGACTTTTCATCACAAGTCCATCCTGAATTGGATGTGTTTTGTGCTAAAAAAAACATTTTTAAAATGTTGCTTTCTTTGGCTTCATTAGCTTGCATGCATCCCAATACATAGCAAGCTGCAGAATGCCATTCAGATCTAAATCCTCTGGATGACACCTTTGACGGCTGTGTCTGCAGCAACTCTCTGACTTTGAAGCTGATACAAGCTCAAAAGCTTCAGGAAAGGTCAGAGAGGGGCTGCAAACTCAGCCGTCAGTGATCATGTCTGACAGATTTAGCTCAGAATGCCATTCTGCAGCTTCCTATGTGGTTGAATGCATGCACACTACTGTAGCCAAACAAAGCCACATTTTTAAGGGCTCATGCACATGATCGTGATTGGTCCGGGGAACACGGGCCGCGTGTCGGCCGCATCTCGACACAAACAGACTGTATTATAGAAACTTATGATACAGTCAGTCTCTATCTCCAATCTCCAGGCAACAGAAAAATTTGAACAGATTTGAAAACAGAAAGCAATGAACGTTATCTGACGTTTTAACATCTAGGTATTCTTTTGCTAGGATTCACTTCATACAGCCACAGATAACTTATTACTGGACATTCTGGTCTTTCCTGCCCACTTAAAATGGCAGAGGTGAGCGCAGAACTCTCTGAAGTCACGCTGATCAATAAGGACAGTCACTTGTATTTCTCAATTGTTCTGCAATGAGATACAGACGGAGTGAAGAGATCATTCCCCGGAGGGAAGCCTCTGATCGGCTTCTTCCATGTAGAGAAGCCAGATTAGTTATTCTTAATGCATGGTATAATTGCCCCTACACCTGGGACTTCTATTAAAGGATGCATAACTTAAGCCGGCCTGCAGATGGTTAGCTGGGAAATCGCTGCTCAGTTGTGAGCTTGCATTTACTGAGGTTTTCTTTTATTTACAGTTGTAGTTTCTTACCTCCCAGCTTATAGAAAAAAAAATATAGAGGGGCAACTACACCGGCGTGCTAACATTTTACATTAAAGGGGTTATGCCATGATTAATGTAAAAATAGAAAATCAGACATCATTTAGTCCATGACAACCGCTTTCTGCCCTGTACCTCATATGGATCCAGAGATCTCCCCATTGGTTGATCTGCTAGATTTATATCAAGCTGACAGCTGAGCGAGCCCCTTCCTGCTGCAGCTCAGGGGGGTTGTTTTTTCTGCTGCAGCACAGGAGGCAGTTGAAGGATGGAACTGAGCATGTGCATCAACCTCAGGGTGGTGGACAGAGAAATAAGAAAGAACAGCAGATGGTTTATATTTATACAGATACATTTTTTTTGAATAGTTAGCAAAACTGCAGAATATTTTTCACGGGACCACTTATTTAAGCCATACCTACAAGTTTACCCAATCCCTATCTATACACAGCTAATCCCACCCACTCCCCACGCAGTGACAGTGGCCTTTTGTGTCACCCACACAAGACATGTCCTCACTGTCTCCCACTTAGTACCCCAAGACAGTAAGAAAGTCCCCACAGTCTCCCCTCACAACCGTGATGCCTCCACAACGTAAAGGTGTTCTTCAGACAGGGAAATGCAGCCACCCTGGGATCGCAGGACAGAGAGTGAAATTCGGGACTATCCTTTTGGATCCAGGACGGTTGAGAAGCACGGTAGCAGAACGCAGCCTGGGTGACATGTCTCTTATCAGTAAATTTTATTGAAAGCTTTCATACAAAGTACGCAATGTGACTGATATTGTGAGGTAGAGAGGTGGTGTCCAGGACAAAGCGAAGCAATGGGAGGGAAGGGAGCAGGTAATGGTAATGGAGAATGACTACATCTGGCGAAGTCTGCTCGTCCACTTTTCTCCTGCTATTTCCAACAAAATTATTTGACAATGTAACGTTATTCTGGGCAATGAAGGTCAGACTGGTCATTTATATACACAATGAAAATCATATTTCATATCCATCAATGTCTGGAAGTAATCTATTGTAATAAATCTGTCTAGTAAAAGACAGTGGATTATTTTAATATTTCAATAGTCAATAGTCTGTGTATGATTTAAAGGGAGCATATCCTAAATCTATCTGTCCGGTATATGAGTCCGTTAGAGCAGAAGTCATTTTTGGAAACACAGAAAGCTTCTAACATATCATCGGGACATGATCAGAAGTTCTGATCAGTAGGTGGTGGAGGGTCTGTGACAGGGGTTGAGTGGGAAATAAAAGCAGCCCTGGAAAATCCTAAAAGTGGCCCCATGTCTGACAGCTCATACACAAGTAGGCAGGACCAATAGAAGTAGGGGGGACCTATAATACCACAGTGCGGCACAAAATACCACCCTAGCAGAACCAAATACCACGGTGCAGCACAAAATACCGCCCCAGCAGAACCAGATACCACAGAGCAGCACAAAATACTGCCCTAGCAGAACCAAATACCACAGTGCAGCACAATATACTGCCCCAGCAGAACCAGATGCCCCAGTGCAGCACAAAATACCGCCCCAGCAGAACCAAATACCACAGTGCAGCACAATATACTGCCCCAGCAGAACCAGATACCACAGTGCAGCACAAAATACCGCCCCAGCAGAACCAAATACCGCAGTGCAGCACAATATACTGCCCCAGCAAAACCAAATACCACAGTGCAGCACAAAATACTGCCCCAGCAGAACCAAATACCACAGAGCAGCACAAAATGGCGCCCCAGCAGAACCAGATACCACAGTGCAGCACAATATACCGCCCTAGCAGAACCAAATACCACAGTGCGGCACAAAATACCGCCCTAGCAGAACCAAATACCACAGTACAGCACAAAATACCGCCTCAGCAGAACCAAATACCACAGTGCAGCACAAAATACCGCCCCAGCAGAACCAAATACCACAGTGTAGCACAATATACTGCCCCGGCAAAACCAAATACCACAGTGCAGCACAAAATACTGCCCCAGCAGAACCAAATACCACAGAGCAGCACAAAATACTGCCCCAGCAGAACCAGATACCACAGTGCAGCACAATATACCGCCCTAGCAGAACCAGATACCACAGTGCAGCACAAAATACCGCCCTAGCAGAACCACAGAACCAATATGCCACAGTGCAGCACAATATACTTCCCCAGCAGAACCAAATACCACAGAGCAGCACAATATACTGCCCCAGCAGAACCAAATACCACAGTGCAACACAATATACTGCCCCAGCAGAACCAAATACCACAGTGCAGCACAATATACTGTCCCAGCAAAACCAAATACCACAGTGCAGCACAAAATACTGCCCCAGCAGAACCAAATACCACAGAGTAGCACAAAATGGCGCCCTAGCAGAACCAAATACCACAGTGCAGCACAATATACTGCCCCAGCAGAACCAGATAGCACAATATAACGCCCTAGCAGAACCAAATACCACAGTGCGGCACAAAATACCACCCTAGCAGAACCAAATACCACAGTGCGGCACAAAATACTGCCTCAGCAGAACCAAATACCACAGTCCAGCACAAAATACCGCCCCAGCAGAACCAAATACCACAGTGCAGCACAATATACTAACCCAGCAGAACCAAATACCACAGTGCAGCACAAAATACCGCCCCAGCAGAACCAAATACCACAGTTCAGCACAATATACTGCCCCAGCAGCACTAAATACTACAGTTCAGCACAATATACAGCCCCAGCAGAACCAAATACCACAGAGCAGCACAAAATGGCGCCCTAGCAGAACCAAATACCACAGTGCAGCACAATATACTGCACCAGCAGAACCAGATACCACAGTGCAGCACAATATACCACCCTAGCAGAACCAAATACCACAGTGCGGCACAAAATACCGCCCTAGCAGAACCAAATACCACAGTGCAGCACAAAATACCGCCTCAGCAGAACCAAATACCACAGTGCAGCACAAAATACCGCCCCAGCAGAACCAAATACCACAGTGCAGCACAATATACTGCCCCAGCAAAACCAAATACCACAGTGCAGCACAAAATACTGCCCCAGCAGAACCAAATACCACAGAGCAGCACAAAATGGCGCCCTAGCAGAACCAAATACCACAGTGCAGCACAATATACTGCCCCAGCAGAACCAAATACCACAGTGCAGCACAATATACCGCCCTAGCAGAACCAAATACCACAGTGCGGCACAAAATACCGCCCTAGCAGAACCAAATACCACAGTGCAGCACAAAATACCGCCTCAGCAGAACCAAATACCACAGTGCAGCACAATATACTGCCCCAGCAGAACCAAATACCACAGTGCAGCACAATATACTGCCCCAGCAGAACCAAATACCACAGTGCAGCACAATATACCAACCTAGCAGAACCAAATACCACAGTGCAGCACAAAATACCGCCCCAGCAGAACCAAATACCCCAGTGCAGCACAAAATACCACCCTAGCAGAACCAAATACCACAGTGCAGCACTAAATACTGTCCCAGCAGAACCAAATACCACAGTGCAGCACAATATACTGCCCCAGCAGAACCAAATACCACAGTTCAGCACAATATACTGACCTAGCAGAAACAAATACCACAGTGCAGCACAAAATACTGCCCCAGCAGAACCAAATACCCCAGTGCAGCACAAAATACCACCCTAGCAGAACCAAATACCACAGTGCAGCACTAAATACCGCCCCCGCAGAACCATATAACACAGTGTAGCACTAAATACCACCCTAGCAGAACGAAATACCACAGTGCAGCACAAAATATCGCCCAGGCAGGACCAAATACTACAGTGCAGCACAAAATACTACCCCAGCAGAACCAAATAACATCGGTCAGGTGCATAAGAACCTGATGCTCCTAAATTAATTAATGCTGAGAGCATCAGATTGTTATGTACTCATCCGGCAGCCATGAGGAGGGCTTGGAAGGCCCCCTGAGCATTGGCACAACTGGAAATTTCCCTGTATTGTCTATGGCTAGTCCGCCCCTGCTCTGTGACCTCCAACAGCAAGAATGATGGGAAGGCTGTACCCTCATGGCGTTCACTGTTTTTTCTGGACTCCACAGTATGCAGTATGCTCTACTAACCCATAGAGACATGGTTTATATGAATGAAAATCCAACCTGTTCTTACTTTATTTTTTGGATGAAGGAGCTTGGCAGTCCAAGTCCATGAGCTGACAAGAAGCCACCTGGCTGACTTAGCAATACAAGCTCCAGGATACCAAAAAAGAATTAGCTACCAGCCGCCTGATGCTCTTCTTTGTTTAGGATACGGGAAAGAAAGGAAGGAGGGTGCAGCAAAAAAAAGAAAAAAAGAAACGTAAAAAAAAAAAAATCCTCAGTCATTTAGTACAAGTCATTTTACATGCTGGGATAATGAAGTATAAAAATGCCTTCAAAGAACTGATTTCTTAGATTTAACTCACTACCAGCCAAGCTTTTTGTGAGGCCCCGAGGAACACGCATTCCCTGCTCCAGCCAAACAAAAGGGCTGCAAATTCATCAAACTATTTAATTATGCCTCTTTATTTTTCTCCATTAGCAGGTCCTGCCAGTACAAAGTAAATAAAGCCACCATGGTCTTTCCCCAGCAGACACATTGACTGGTTTTATTCTTTATTCAGTTTACAATATAAAGGGACCTATCCAGCCCCCCCCCCCCCTCCATCACCACCCTCCTTGCCCTTTTCTTTTCCTCCTCGTTCCCATCTTGGCTAGTTTCCTAGTACAAGCATCACAAATTGGAGTGCCCAAATGCACACGCATGGCCCTGGTAAATAGCTGCCACTAAGGCTTTCTGCATTGCAAGCACATAGTTCCCGTTCCAGGCAAAAATACTGAGAGAGGCAGCCGGCGGCAGCCAAGCAGCACTTTACAGCCTCGTGGAAAAGAGGAGCTTTTTATCCTCTAGTAAATTTGCTTTTTACATCTATTTCTTTTCAGAGGGGTTTGTTATTGAGCTCACTGTCCACAAATTCCATTGATCTCAGGCTGTGACTCAATCCATATGCTTATGCTTTGACACCGGCTCAGCAAGCCAGCCATACAAATCCTGTTCAGGCTGCAAAACGTATTGATTTTATAGATTTCCCCCAAAGTTGTGATAATGATATATCATTGTTAAATTTGGTAGAACAAACTGCTTTCCCAATCTGTCAATGCAAGCATGAAAAACCAATTCACAACCCTGTTTAGAAGGCTTTCTAGTAAGCGTTACACAGAACCGCACAACTTCCCTACTGAGCCCAAGGCAAACGCTTGAGGGTCAATCGCTTCCTCTCCTTGACTGATCAGATTCGCAGTGCATGGTCAGACTCCGGTAGAATAAAACATCCCTTTTTTTCATGCTCGTTATTTTTGGAACAGTTCCTATTTTTAATTACTGACATTCACCACTTGCATCTTGTATCAATTAGTTTTTAGTTCAAGCTCAGGGAATGTTCCAGTTGGGATTTTTAGGTGCAATTAAAATATATTTTTGGAGAAAAAAAAAAAGACAGAAAAAGCGATTAGTGGCTCTAACAAATTGTTCTTTTTCTTTTAATCAGAATTCTTCCAGTTAATTAAACCTTGGGTACAATGCTTTTTTTTTTTTTGCACATAATTGTGATTTTTTTATTATTTTTTTTTTTGGTGGCCGCGACGCACACTGCCTCTCGTTCTTAATGCTGCCTTAATGGAGGGAGCTGACAGTTGTCATAAACAATTACATAGAAATCACTTCTCCTTTCATTAAGCAATCATCTCTTTTCAACCATTCTCAAACACCCCAGAAACTTTTGTTCAGTCTTCCACGCTTAGAAAAGTGAGGAGTTTATTCTCAGCCTTTGCTTCATTTAGAAAAAAAATAAAAATGACTGGAGAACGTGGCATTTTATTCTGCAGTGTTTTGCTAAAATCAAGCTGTTTCCTAATTGCAATGGTCCAGATTTTTCAGGGCCAGTCATCTCTCTCTTCAGCATTTGTTCAGCTCCTCTGGGAGGAGCAATTTACAAAAAGCAGTATCGATTTTCACTATAATAAGGCCTGAGATGTCCTACGGACTATTCACAATTGGCACATTGCATCTTGACTCATGTAACAGTACATATGCAATCCAACTGAACATAGGTCATTACGAGCTTCTCAGCTCCACATTTAACTTATGTGTATTTCATAGCATGTGAAAGAGAAATGATAGATAGATAGATAGATAGATAGATAGATAGATATGATAAATTAGATAGAGATAGATTGATACATATGAGATAGATAGGACTGTTTCATAGATCTGATAGATTAGATGCAGATAGATAGATAGATAGATACTATGGGGGTCATTTAGTATGCTGAAATACACCTAAATTAGGCGTATTTCAGGCACAGACAGAGGCACAACGGTTAGTTCGCCCAACTCACGGCAGTCTAAAATTCTGGGAGGGGGAGGGCCGGCACGCCCGTCTCATTCACCATTTTCTACGCCTGTTTTAGACGTGGAAAAAGTTCTAATTGTAAGATAGCTAGGAAGCGGTCTTAGATTTAGAAGTGGTGCTGGATCCGCCGAAGTTATGAGCTTCGGCAAATTTACCGCCAGTTTAGGGCTTAAAGGGAGTCTTTCACCCCAAAATCGCAATATCTAACACTTACACCATTGTGTCCAACACAGCCCCCACATTAAAATGCATCTTACCATTTTGTTGTCCGTTCCACAGGTCGTCCAAAAAACACTTTTATTTCATATGCAAATCAGTGTGTGAAGGTGCCCAGGGGCGGCGTTCAAACAGCTGGTGCCCAGGCCCCACCCTAATTTTCATAAGCAACCACTCCCCTCTTACCCATTCGGCCCACCCTTTAACTGGATCTTCAGCTCCTTCGTCCGTAGCCAAATCACACGCCTGCGCCGACGAACGGGAGGTCCGCGCCTGCGCACTGGTTTATCCATTACTGGCAGAAGCATCGGAGTATCCAGTGCGCAGGCCCATACGTCACATTACAGCAAGCACCGGACAGATCTTGCCACACATCTGTGCAGCGCTTGCTGTAATGTGACGTACGGGCCGGCGCCTGCGCACTGGATACTCCGATGCTCCTGCCAGTAATGGAGAAACCAGTGCGCAGGCGCGGACCTCCCGTTCGTCACCACAGGCGCGCGATTTGGCTACGGACGAAAGAGCTGAAGATACAGTTAAAGGGCGGGCCGAATGGATGAAAGGGTAGTGGTTGCTGTGGTTGCACAGATCCCTACCATATTGATATAGATAGAAAGATACCATATTGATATAGATAGATGGACGGACAGACAGAGATATATGTATTTAGTGTGTAGCATTGCATATATACTGACTATGTCTAGCTACAGTATGTATTTGTGTGGCTCCAGCTATGTATTGTGTGTTTTCATGCGGAGTCTTCCTATTGAGGGGGCCTATGACATCACTTCAGTACTTAAATTGTAGCTGTGATAGTCTAAGCTAACAGAACTCTCGCATCCTGATAGATACAGTAAAGCCAGCCATGCACACCAGATAACTGACAGCAGAACGTGCGTTTGGCAAACAGCTATGTCTCCTGATCCTCTTGTATACATGCATGCTCAGCTCGGCGGACCATGCATGTGTTCTGAATGGTAGAACGATGAAAACAGCTGCCAGACCCCACTGACAGCACCTTATCTCCCTAATAACAAAGGGATCAGGTGCACTAAAATTCATCTCCCATCAGGGAGTCGGGAGGACTATAAAGATTAGAAGGTCGGCTGATCCCGCAGAAATTGGTAGGTTTAGTTGGCATGTATATCTAAGGTGTATGGTCAGGAATAGCAATGCTCAGAGACTATGTGGTTATGCAGTTATTCAACCCATTGACATTTTAATTTATTGTATAATCCATAAGTATAGAATTTATTTCTGACCACTGACCGTTGTATCAGTCTGTGATATTACCTCACTATCCCTAAAGACTGGCATGAGGGATTGTAGCATCTCTGTCCTGTAATAAGCTGTCATATCATAGAGGGAATATGACTGCGCTCTGCCAGTAATTAACCCATTACCTTCCATTAATGGAAGGCTGCATAGTAATGCTGATTTAGCTGTCAATAGCATTGGATTATCTATTACTAATTAGAGTGAGTCATTAGCATTCACTTACAAGAAGGACAATTATGGTTCAGCAGCCCGAGAGAATTACAGTAAAGAGAGGCTGCTTTCTTAATGGAATGCTATTGCTATACTAAAACTGACATCAAATTTTGCTGTTGGTGACCTTTATATACTGTGCATATGTGTGAGTGTATACATACATATATATATACCTTCCTTGACATTGAAATTTTAACATCAAGAAGGACAAGCCGTAAGGTTATGCAAATTGAGGAAGTAGCAGGTGTGGCTAAGATCTGCAGATGATCACATTTTTAAGCACCAATCTCCAATCTGTGGCATGAGCGAGGGGCAAAAAAGCCAGACTGAAAGCAGTTTTCTTAGGGCTTATTCACATCACCGTTATGGTTATAACGGAAAATAACGGAAAGCCGTAAGATGGAAATCAAAACGGAAACCTTTAAGAGGAGCCTATAGGAAAGATCTGTCTGGTTTCTGTTATGCTGGATGGAAAACAAAGTCCTGTGGCAAAATGAGAAGGAAAGGTTCCTTGTTTGGAGAGATCTTGGTTTATCACTCTGGCAGATCACTATGCACCTAGGCCGATATGTCAGAGCTGTTCAATATAGAGTGTCCTGGTGATTGAGAGAATAACAAGAACTGGAATGACAGCAAGAAGTGCACAGAGGCAAACCTCGGCCCGGATGGATTGCCTGATTAGAAGAATGGCGCATAGTGATCCATTCCCAAGCCTAGGGCGGCAAACAGTATCTACACAAACCATCAGAAAGCGTCTGCATGACATTGGGCTATGCAGGTGTTCCAATGACCTCGCACCGCAGGAAAGTAATGGAGATCTATCCCCTTCAGTGATGAGTCCTGCTTTGGTCTCAGACGCAATAATGGCTACAGATTTGTCACGGTCCCTCCCATGACAGAGGTGAGAAGATCTGAAAGACTGGCAGTACGTGAGGGTATTTGCCAGTCGCTCTGTTTTCTTCTTGCAGTGTTGTTGTTTGTTAATGACCACACCTCTTGTTAGGTGCAGCTTGTGGTCATTACTGAGGCTCTATTTAGTTCTGACCCCCACTGCTTACCATGCGGTTGATATTTCCTGCTGGAGTGTGTTGGGCTGGTGTGTTATTCCTTTGGATCTCCTGCTCCTCCATTCTTCTTTAAGATAAGTGCATTTTTTTGCATTTTGTTGTTCGCTTGTGGGTGTTGTTGTCTAGGCCTCAGGGAGACACTGTTCCTTCATCTGGGGAGGAACCAGTAGTCTCATTGCCTGCCACCACTCGTAAGGCCTTCCAGGGTCTCCAGGGCTAAGGTTCTGGTATATGAGTATTTCCACCTTCAGGCTCTACTCGTACTGGCAGAAGTCAAGGAGAGGTCTAAGGATTCCTAGGAGGTCACCATCCCTCTCCTTTAGCTTTGAGGCTTAGACTCCGGTCTGTTCCTTCTGTGTGTTATCTGGTGTTATCCCTTTCCCATTACCCGTAAAAAGATTACTCTGGAGAGTAAGTGGGAAAAGTCATGAAGAGGCCTTCACATAACAACGTCACAGTGGTCCTACTCCCAGGATTACTGTGTGGGGAAGGGGCAGATTGGCAATGTACCTTAGGCTATGTGTACACAACAGTGAAAAACGGCTGTGTGATGGCCGTTTTTTTGACGGTCGTTTTCAGACCCATTGCTGTCTATGGGGCTATTCACATAGCCGTTTCTTTTAGCGGCCAGTGAATAGCGGGCATCAAAAAATAGGACATGTCCTATTTTTGGCCATCTTCACAAACAGACAGAATGGGGCCTTGAAATCGAACTCGGCTTTGGTTCCGTCTAGTACCTAGGAACCTAAGCCGAGTTCGGTTTTAAGTTTTAAAGTGGTTTTCCACTTTAAAAAACAATTACCGAAGTTATTCAATGAAGTTAAGGGCGACTTTGTGAATAACTAACTTCGGCTCATCAGAGCCCACAAATTCTAATACTGTACGGGGACGAATCTCCGTACAGTATTATTCCGAAGTTTTGAATAAAGCGCTACATGAGTTGGGATCTTTATAAAAAAAAAAAAGAAAAAAGCCAATGAAATTCATTTGTTTTTTTTTTATGTCAAAAAATAAAACGTTCTTTCTTGTCCGTTTTTCACTGACCAACTGCTCCAATACAATTGAATTGGTACGTTTTAAACGTCAGTTTCTCAAAAAGGCATCAGTTAAAAAAATGTCCGTTAAAAATGGACAGTTTATCCGTTTTTAACAGACTTTTTTCCACTGACAGTGTGTCCTGGTGGACCGATTGCCTTTCACAAGCAGTGGGCCTGTATCCACTCCTGCTCTGCTTAGGAGTCCTCTGCCTTGCTCCATATGTCTATTTCCATATATAGAGTCATCCTTGGGTGTATCCTCAAGCACTGTGATCATTCTGACACTGTATGAGCATACCCCTGTATATTTAAAATATTTCTTGTGTCTACTTTGAAACTGTTACCAGAGAGGTACAAACTAACAACCTCCTGCTACAAAGCACACTGTTATCTATGGGAAGAATCTCTCCAGCTAAAAACCTAATGTACAATTGACTGGTATCTACAGATACATCTCTATATACCAGGACATTAGAATAACACAAAAGCCAAATTTATTTAATAATCACAAAAATGTAATGGAGCAAAATAAATTACAATAAACACATTTTAGCTCTCTTTTAAATAAATACTAATATATATATATATGTATATATATATATATATATATATATATTTATATATACTCCAATATGGTATCTATAAAAACTACAGATTGCCCCACAAAAAATCCGCCTATTTGGCTTGGTCACACCTTTTGCCAGTTTGGCTCCTCCTACAAGAGGGCCAGCTCCAGGTTCATGTGGGCCCTTGGGTGATAATGTCTCAGTGAGCCTCCTTGGGGCATTCTGCACGGCACTTACAGCAATCAAACTGCATGTATTATAGAACAAATACCTTACACAGAGCATGCTACAGAGCGGATATATGTGAATCAGTCCTTATGTGCCTACTTTTATTTTCTACCCAGTGTTTCAGTCCCTCAGATCTACTCACAGATATGTGCCCCCCACAGTAGATATGCCAAGATATGCCCCCTTCATAGTAGACATGCCAAAATACGTGTCCCCTCACAGTTGATATGCCAAGATATGTGCCCCCTTACAGTAGATATGCCAAGATATGTGCCCTCTTACTGTGGATATGCCAAAATATGTGCCCAGTGCCCCCTTCACAGTGGTTATGCCCACCTCTGTGACCCTTTACAGTAGTTATGTCCTTCTTGTGTCCCCCTTTGGCCCTTAGTGCCCTCTCCAGCTCGATTAAAAAAAAACCAAAACACATAAATACTCACCTGTTTCCCTGAAGATCGGCACATTCTAATTCTCGGACTTTCACCACTCCTCCCTTACAGCCAGCAGGGTGTTGTGCGGCCTGTTGAGAAGCGCTGGAGATCAGCTGAAAGGTGACGCAGGGAGCGACCGGCTTTCTACTTAACCATTTAAACAATCCATGATAGAAAAGTAGAGTGGTGCAGCCTTTTCTATCCACTTCTGTGATTTCTATCTTCTGTGATTTCTATTGGCAACTTGTGTCTGAGGAAGGTCATAATTGACCAAAACGTCACACTTTATTGTTGAGATTGCCTTATGAATAAAGCTATCGTTCTGCATTTAAAGAGTGCTGTCGTCTCAATTTACCATTTTCCTTCCTGCTGTTGCAATTTGAATGTTGAGGAGTGTATGTATGTGTGTGTGTATATATATATATAGACATTGCCTGCTATGAATATTTGCCTGTGTATTAATACTCTTTATTTTTTATTAATTCACTTAAAAGCGGTTAAGGTTGTATTTTTTAAAGGACGATTTGTCCTTTTTCAAAGGCAAGGTTTAATATGCCATATGATGTATTATGGTTCACGTGGGAGTTATCAGGTGAGGGTGTGTCCCTGCACAGTCTGACACTATCCAATCATTGCTGCCAGTGTCAGATTATGCAGGGACACACACTCCCAACTGGTAACACCCAGATGGACCTTTACAGCGGACCGCTGGAAATTCATTTATAAACTTCAAGTGGATTAATAGAAGAATAGTACAACTTAAAGTCATAAGAATAGAGGCTCCAGAATTGTTATTACATGGGGAACGTAAGAAGTCACTAAAACAGACATGTCAGGAGAGGTGACGGGTCCTCTTTAAAGAGCTCCTTTAGTAACAAAAAGGGATTGTTCTAAGCGGATATACAATGTAAGGTGTGCCCACAGTTATTGCAGAGCTAATAGTACTGTCATAATGTGTTATATCTGGGTCTGAAGAGATCTGGATCTTAATTCAGGGGATTATGATGAAGCACAAAGCAAATGTTGTTGGTCAGCCAAGCTGTGTGCAGCATGGTAGCTCAGTGGTTAGCACTGTTTGCTTATAGAACTGAGGTCCTGGTACCAAGGACAACATCTGCACAGAGATGGTATATCCTCCCTGTGCACAGTTCAGTTTTGTATTGAAGTAAACACCCATTGGTTAAAAAAAAGCGTTCAAAAACACGTCAAAAACCGCATGAAATTTGCACGGAAAAAAGTGCTGAAAACAAATATGCGCGGATTCCATTTTAAAATGAGTTGTGCGAACATACCCTTACACTTTACGTATTGACTGCTCCTTCCTTGACTTTCTATAGCTGTATAGAAATGAGACTGCCATGCATGAAAACGCTTCCATAAAGGTGAGCGCTCGCTGGACGTGTGCTGTGCCTAGTAACAATTCCATCTGTTTGAGCACAGAATATGCTTCAGTGGAACACTAGAGTTTTATGACAGCAACTGGGATTCTGTGGCCATTTCACTAGGTGAAATATGATTAAAAGAGAATAGCAGCTGTGTATAAATCCCTGACTGCTACAAAATTTATGTGCGGCGTTGCAAAGGAGAGGATGTTTTAATTGAAGTGATTTTATAGAATTCTGGTTAAGATTTCATGAGATCCGTGCGCCTGAAAGGTCCTTTTTTCAATTTATCGCTCTAGGTCGGAATATCTTGCTAACTTTGCAGAGTTCTTTTGATCCCTTGCCTGTGGTTGCACAATCCAGGTGTCTTCACTGGGGGTGATAACTCTAATTCCAGTCTTTATTTATTTCCTCCTTACTACTTGTAAGTTTTAGGAATGAGGGAGTTATAAAAATAAAAATGGCAGCTGGCTAGACTCATCTAACCTAACAGGAACATTGATGGTGTGGAATTAATGGAGAAGAGGATGGAAGCATTTAAAGTGCATGCAAACCTTCTAGATAATTGTAGCATAATCTACATTTCTACTTTATATCAAAAGGTAGAATCTTTAGATGTCATTTATACCTAAAGTATTACGACACTTGCACGTTACACTTACAGGAGCTTTTAGGACATCCCATTCTAAATCCGTAGGCATTAATATGGAGTTGGCCTCCCTCTTTGCTGTTCTTGGAAGGCTTTCTACAAGAATTTGGAGGGTGTCTGTGTGACCTTTTTTTTTTTTAAATCAGATCACATTTATTGATATTTGTCATACTACATTGACAATTCCGTACTGAAACACGGAAAGTAGAAGGACCAGGAAGTAATGAAAATACAACATAGCAAACAAAAGGCCCAAACCTTTCCTCACCTAACCCCGTCCCCTCCATACAGTGGAAGAAAAATTCCTCCTCACACAGATATGAAAATATAACCAGGCCTATTTGGCCTTTATTAGCAGGGTATCCTAATAGCAGTGACATACCCATTGCATACCTAAGGCTCTATTAATACATAAAGAGGCTTAGGGCATTCTGACCATTACTGGAATTAATTGTTCAAGACTTCTCAAGACTTAAAGAGGACCTCTCCCCGCTCCTGACAGGCCTGTTTGATTAGCTTTATACGTTCCTCGTGTAATAACGATTCTGGAGCCTCTATTCATCTGGCTCTACGTCATGAAGCTCTAGGCACAGCAGTTTTTGTGCTGATGTTGATGCTAGAGAAAGTTTGGAGCTCTACAGTTATTGAGTCAGCAGAGTGACTGTTATGTACTATACACCTCAGCACTCGGTGACCCCCATCTGTAAATTTATGTTGCCTCCTCTTTGGGGTTGAGTTGCTGTTGTTCCTTCTGCTAAGCAATAATATCTCTCACAGTAGATGGAGGAATATCTAGGAGGGAAGAAATTTCACAAACTGACTGTTATGTTCCAATCCAGGAAGCTCTTTAGAACGAGCTATTCTTTTACAAATGATTGTAATGGCAGACTGCGTAGCTAGGGACTGGATTTTATACACCTGTGGGAATGGCAGACTGCATGGCTGGAGACTGGATTTTATACACCTGTGGGAATGGCAGACTGCATGGCTAGAGACTGGATTTTATACACCTGTGGGAATGAGAGTACTGATTTCAATGATTAAGAGGTACCGTAAGTCCTAATACTTTTGTCCATATAGTGTATCAGAGACAATGTGTAAGCTTTGTTTTATCTTCCTACAAATTCTACTTTTCATCCTCTATAGTGTGGATCTGGGGGCAGGTGGCTAGCTATGTATCCCACCGTGTGTGGCATGGTGACTGTCACTGCAATGAGGGTATTACTTATTGTGGTGCAATAGTTGTCACTAGGGGTGAGCGAATTGTGCTTCGAATCCAAGATCTGAAGTCGATTAGTTCCTCAACTTCATTTTAATGCAGTATGGAAACCTGTTTGTTGGCTTCGGTACCGAGGTACCAACCAGTACAGAAGCCGAGATTCCTGTTTTAAAATGTTTTTAAAGTTGTAGAATCAAAGGCCAAAGTTCTTCACCGAAGTCTTGCGTGACTTCGGACATAACAAATTTAACAACCGCGAAGCCCATACATTTTAATGCTGTATGAAGACAGGTCACCGAATAGCATTAAAACAAAGTTGGGGAACGAATCGACTTTGGATCTTGGATCCAAAGCCCGATTTGCTCACCCCCTACTTGTCACAATAATGAAGCATACCATTTATTGACAAAAAGGTCCTATGGATGGTATTACCCTGGTATTACCCAAGAGCCCAGACCAGATTCAGACAGCCACCTTCAGCCTATGGACACACAAAAAGTTATCCCCAAATTTGGAAAACTAGACCAGTAGCCCATAATAATCCAAACCTATAAAATTGAGGCAGTAAAAGTGAAAAAAAAACTCAAGCTGCAGGAGTTGACCAAAAAGAAAGCAGACGTTACTTCAGGGATGGCCAACCTGCGGCCCTCCAGCTGTTGTGAAACTACAACTCCCACCATGCCCTGCTGTAGGCTGATAGCTGTAGAGAAACTGGGCATGCAGGGAGTTGTAGTTTTGCGACAGCCGGAGAGCCGCAGTTTGGCCATCCCTGCGTTACCTGATAATAGTTGCGTGCTGTGTGGAAGGAAGGCTCAGTAAATCTGATCTCAGCCCAGAAGATCACATTTGAATTTTTGTTAATTAACTGATTTAATGTTTTAATATTCAGTTGCTTTAATATCAATCTGGACGATTGTACAGATTGATAAATCAAAAATGTTATTGCATATATTTTATTATATATATATTTATTTCATATACTTGAGCCTAAATGGTATAATAACAAACATATCCTCCATGAAACAGAGCTTTTGAGGAAAGAAGCAGCTCCTTGCAATATCTGTTTTTCCATCAGATTAAATTTACTGGCAATATAAAGTGCTGCAGCAACAACAAAAAGCAAAAGTAGAAGCTCAATAAAGCAACATGTTTTGTAACAGTATACACCTAAAAATCTATGCGCCACAGCCCACTGGCCCTTACAAAACAGGACGCAACATGTGTCCTACACGGCTGTACAATTATGACTAAAGTGGTGTCTTGCCGTTCTCAGAAAAACAGATTGAAGATTTTATTTCCTCTAACATCTTTGCACCAAAAGGCTTTTTTTTTTTTTTTCTTTTCACAAAACCACTCTTTCCAGTTTCTCCGCTAATGTCCCCATGTCTACACCTGGTAACCAGATTTTGCAAAACACAACCCTTTACTGTATGGAAAAAAAAAAGGAGTGAAATTGAAATGCTGCTGTTTTATGGCTGAATCAAAAGGAAATTTATAAAACATCAAAGAAAATATTTAAAATATATCAAACACAATTTGTAAAATAATATAGCAGAATAGAAAGAACATTCGGGTGGGAAGTGCTGCGCACATGTGGAGAATTAATTTATCGACCATGTTGTGCAGACTCCAGATACTCTCAGAAAACAGATTTCGGGAGCTTTTTTTTTCTATCTTGTGCAGCAGCATAGCAACATCTAGACTGGGCATGGTGAATGCCGCAGCTGAAGTATACGGCTAATATCTTACAAGACTTGATTATGGACGATGACCTGTGCAGACCTTTTCAAGTGACAAGCTAAGGTAGCCATTTCAAATACTGCAGTCTTTCTCTAATTCCTCTCTTTCCGATAATAGTCACGCAGCAGATTTCAGGATGTAGGCGTCCTGGATCTTGGCGTAGAACAAGTAACGTGTGTTTGCTGTCTGTAGGCCCCAGAAAACCAAAACAAATGATGACTTGACGTCTTTATCATTTAGCCGAGCTTTCTGAGCGCCAGCCGGTGCTGTATAGGTCTTGATTTATCAAAGGTACAAAGGCTTAGCACTTATCTTCAGTTCATGTAAACGTAAGTGCTCAAAATAATGGCCTTCTGATAAATCTAAATCTTACATTTCCACTTTTCTTGCTGTCACTTTGCTTTAAAGAATCGGTTTCATCTTCCATTAGTAATAAGGAATGGAGCTCTTCTTCTATGTTATCTAGCTAAATTTGTTATCAAGGAATCTTTGCAGCTTCTTTAGATTGCAACAACAAAGCTCGACACCTTCGACTGCCTAAAATGATCATTATTCAGGGGGGATGGCTACTGCCATAGAGGCCATCATGGGCTTTTGATGGAAATAAACTTTAAATACTATATAATTATTAAACTGCAGACCATTAAAGGATATTATATACAATTATAGGAACTAAGAAACACAACTTAACAAGTCTTCTATAAGGGATAGTTGCTAACTCACAAGACCCATTACTGGTTCTTAGAGAGTCCACCAAGTTCTCCTATAGACAGTCTTTATACCATGATGCACTGGAGATTTAAGAGTTCCTTATGGGATTGCTTGAAAAGGACCTGTCAATATTCCTGACATGTCTGTTTTAGTAAATAATTAGATTCAACATGAAATGACCATTATTTGTTGCTATTCCTCTATCCTTCCAACTAGCAGTTCATGAATGAATTACCAATTGGGTGTTAGGACAGATTCACACTAGCGCTAAAATGATCGGACAGGCTGATCCGGCAGAGAAGTTCATCGCATCTGGCATAGCCAGAAGGGGCCAGAGCACTGCCAGGACCTATTGACTTTAATGGGACCTGGCAGGGATCCAGCCTGTTGGCTGAGATTTGTCCAGACAAATACTGCCGCAAGAAGTGTTTTTTGCCCAACCAAATCCCGGCACTAATGCTGAAAACAGGCTGGATGCCCACCGGGTCCCATTATGGTTAACAGGCTTCCGCACGGAAAAGCAGTATCCGGCAATGCCGAAAACCATAAACTCCAGCTCATTTTAGTGCTAGTGTGAAACAAGCCTTACCAGTTGGGTGTGTCCCTGCACAATCCGACACTGTCCAACCAGAGCTGCCAGAGTCAGACATTGTGCAGAGACATAACCCCAACTGGTAACACCTAGGTGCCAATTCATTCATAAGTTTCAAGTAGAAATTAACAGAATGCCACAATATATAGTTATATGTAAAGATGCTCCGGAATTGTTATTGCATGGCTAATACAAGTAATTACTAAAACAGAGTTAACTTTTTAGGCTGCGTATCTCCCATTAGAATAAAAGGATTGGGCAAAAATATTTATTTCACCCAAACCTTCTCTTCCCCGACAGATGAGTCGGGAGCTCCCCACAACGTGCATTGCCAGCTCCATCCACAGGCTATTATTTATCCCAGCTGGGATATGCCAGCATATAGTTCCTTTTAACTATACATGATAGGACATCAGACTGCATTTTCCAATACAGAAAAAAAGGTATATGGTAAAGGTGGCATACTTTTTTTTTTACATTTCGAGCAATGGGCACCATGCCACTGTATAGCTACACAATGGCATACATTCCAGTTTTCTATGATTAGTGTATGGCAGGGAATATGACAAAACTCTGACGAGATGTTGGTGCTTATGGAAACAAACCCATCCGTAAGTAACACTCCACGAGGCTGTGATACTGTTACTGTAATCGGTACAGACAACAGAGAACATGGCTGCTGATGACTTCTGTCTCCGTGAAACCTCCGTTATCGCAATGGAGCAAAATTATTTACCTCAATTATCAATTTTTGTGAGCGGTATGGAGGTATTACACATTATGCACTGTCTTTTGGGATGGCATTATTGAGCCGCCTGATACGGCTATCATTGCAGCATATTAGATTTATATTAGTAGTATTATCAATTTATTAAAAAAATGTTGTTTAGAATGTAATTTAAAGGGATGTATCTAATAGTTTCTCATTGCTGGTAAACCTATTTACTGACTACTAATATTTATGTGGCACCTATATAGTCTTCATTTACATTGTCCCTCTCCACTGTGGGGTTTACAGTCAAACATACTGTCCAGTTCTAGTTTGGCATCTCCTGCATGACCAGATTTCTCCTCATGCTGCCATGGAAGACTCTCTAGTACACAATTGGTGTAATGGAACATCAGACAAATGCTCATATGTAAATGGATCCTGTCCTGTTGGTACTTTTCCCTTTAAAGGGTTTGTTTTTAACCAATGGGATTCAGCTGACATAAAGAACAGGTAAGTACTTAGGGCCCTTTCACACTTGCGTTTTCAGGACTTGGCATAGAGTTTCGTCGTCGGGGCTCGATACCGGATGAATACTGATCAGTATTATCCCCGTGCATTCTGAATGGAGAGAAATCCGTTCCGGATGAATCAGGATGTCTTCAGTTCAGTCACTGAACGTTTTTTGGACTGAGAAAATACCGGTATTCTTTCCGTCTAGGGATGCAGAAAAAAAACGGATCCGTCATGACCCCCAATGCAAGTCAATCTGCCACAATAGAAAACGGATCTGTCCTCTATTGACTCTCAATGGAGTTCATGACGGATCCGTCTTGGCTATGTTAAAAAATAGTTAAAATAATACAAGCGGATCCGTTCAAACAGATGCATGCGGTTGTATTATCTGTAACTGAAGCGTTTCTTTCCGGCATAGAGCCCCGACAACGGAACTCTATGCCGGATCCTGAAAACGCTTGTGTGAAAGGACCCTTACCTCTGAGATCACACGCAGTCTCTCCGGTTCTCCCGACCAAGCTCTATGTACCTGGCAGCAGCAGTGATGTCATGTCGACCACTGCAGCCAATCACTAGCCTCATCAGGTGCATCGCTGAGGCCAGTGATCGTGTGCAGTGGTCACATGTGATATCACCACTTTAGCCGAGTAAATATAGAGCTGTCATGTTGACTACAAGTGACGGCTGAAACTGCTTCCTCCTGGAAATGGACAACCCCTTTAAATATTAACACCCAAAATGAAATCCAAAGGCATAAATAGTTTTGCAATCCAAAACCACAGAGAACGAAAAACGCACAAATGAAATCTAGGCTGTAATTATATGAAAACATAAAAGTACATATTGTATTATACAGTCAAAATAGTCTTCCCTCTTCAAATAAATTCAGTTTCAATTATACTGTAAAGGAGATTAAGGTGTAGAATTTTAAAGCAATCTGGGTTAAATTACTGAAATATCAAATCTTGGTTGGGGGGCGGGGGGGATTGAGAAACATGGTGTATGTGAAGTGTTACACAGAGGTAATGGAATTCCAGCATCTGGCAAGGTGTGAAGCAAAAACTGATTAAATTGTCTCTGTTCTGTTTTCATGTTGGTCAAGACTAGTTCAGTTATGGCGTAGGCGGCAATGACTTCTGTAACATATATTAAACCTGAAAAAACATGGCTAATCAAATTTACAGCACACACGTATAAATGATTGCTTGCTTCAGTGTGAAAAATATACTGCATTAAAAATAAAGTTAAGAAATTTAAGGTTTCTGCTTTAGAAAACCCAGGGAATTTTCAGATATTACATAGGAGTATTATCTATCTGTCAGGGAAAAAAATGGCACCAAGATCATCTCTCTCTGGAGGATCTGACATGTCTCATTGATTTGAATGGGAAATGTGTAATACTTCACTTCCCCAGTGGAGGCACTGCAGAGAAACTGAACACTAACTGCAAATACGGATGACGGTTGATCGCTGGAGGATCCGACAGTCTTTAACAAAAAGGGATTGTCCAAAGCAGGTCACACCTTTTAATTAAAGTGCTCATACCACCATGCTATGAAACTGTTTTTAATGACCTTGGTCTTTGTAATAGACAATGAGAACATTTTTTTTCTACTTTTAACCTGATAAATTATTACATGCCTTAGGTTGTATATATACAGTAGTAATCTCATAATTCAGCATGCTTAAAGCCCATCTGATGACAAATTACTGGGTTTCCTTGACCATTGCACTTCTCTATTACAGTTAATTAAATTCAGTTCACAATGGTCTCCAAAAGCTATTTCTTAGCATATTTATATTAATTTACATTATGTGCAAAATACATGCATTATTAATAATAGGGGAGAAAATAAACAAGGGTAGGCTTGCAGTCCTTGTTTGACTTAATGGAAGTCATAATGTCCTTGGCAATCTCAATAAAACAGGGCTTAAAGGAATAATAGCCTATCATTCAATGCCCAAGGGATCACAATAAAGACTGCCCATCATAACTGCATCCGTGGCTGAGGGTAAGGAACGTGCAGCCCTCCCTCCCGCCGGGGATATCTAACATCATGGAATATCTACCAGGTTCTGACAGTCTTATGCAAATAGCCCAATACTGTGGTCATTGGAGAAGACTCGAGAATGTTCTATGACATGGAAGACTAACAATCTCCTAAAGAATTAAAATGTGAAAATTATGTAAGATTGCAAAATGATGAGATCTCAAGACACTGGTACACAAACAATCTCAAGAGACTCTAGCAGTAGTAGGTCGGGCCCCCAGCTGTCAGAAACTGTCAGGGACCCCGAGGAGAGTTTAGAACCACTTCTGTATTCGCTCTTCCAGCCTACATAGCCTGCAATGAATGGCAGTGCTGCTGCCTCTATTGGACCTTGTGTTCACGTGATCGCCAGATACCCCCCTGGTGTGGCAGAGATGCTGGGTCTTAGCAGAGCCAGATCAACTCTAATATCATGATAAAAGGGTGTTCTCTCCTGTAATTGGGGCTACCATTGATGCTTTATTTACAGTGGTAAAATGCAAATGTAAAGTAAAAAATGTAAATATCCCGCAAGGTCTTTTATGATCATCATCCCTTGAGAAAGTGACCGCGAAACACGTGTCGGGATCAGGACTACATTGTTCTGTATACTTTATACGATTGTCTCCTGTATGTATTGATTTATACTACTGCACTTTGCACTTTACTGATTTATTATATATATATATATATATATATATATATATATACACTTTATTTTTATTTTTTTTGGGGGGATTTTTATCTCTCCAGTTACTTTTAAGAGTTTCTTATCTTTATGTATTTTGAATTGTAGCCCTGTGGTGCATTTTTTTTCCTGTGAATGTTATGCTGCTATTATATATATATACACAGTATGTACTTTTAAACTATTTGTTTAATAAAATTTGCTATTTTTTGCCTTATATATTTTCTGCTCTGTTTTGCTGTGGGGTTATATGTTTTTATCTTGTTGTATCCTTAAGGCTGGGTTCACAGCATTTTTATCTCATTGTTCTGCTCCGTTATTAGAGCAGAACAACAAACATAATGAAAGTGACGTTTCTGTCAAATGATTGAAATGACCGGTGCTGACCGACCCCACTGACTACACTGGGATATGTTGGGTTTCTCTTAGAAGACCCAACAATTTACCAGGGAAAATAGAGCAGCACGTCGTGCTATTGTGCGTGGTATTCTTCATAGAATTTGCTACTCATGCCACTAATGAGCCTCCAAAACATATACGAACATACCTTTACCCCTAATAAAAATAAAAAAAATAATATATTTCTCAAGAGAGCGTATTAAATACAGACCTATGCATTAGAAAAAAAAAAATCAGAACTAATAAAAAAGTTAGAACCGTTTAACCACCTTGAGCACAAAATTAATTAAGGGTGTCCAATCACAACTGAAAAACTCTGGAGGTTAAGGAGTTAAAACAGTAGGTAATTATAAAATTACAAATCTAATGACTTACTATCTTCCTCCAACTATAGGATAGAATGGGAGGACGGCCACACCTCGTGCTCTCCCTACACATTTGTACCTGGAGTTACTGTACATTTTAAAGGGGTTTTCTTAGGATCAGCTCTGTGGGGTCCAACTCTCAGCACCCCTGTTGATCAGCTGAGCCAGTATAGCCTCCTCACTGTTTATGGCGGTTTATCAGTAAATGAGATGAATCTACAATACCCTGCACCACCGCCAGGTAAACGATGGCTGCTTGACTGCCCGTACTAATTGCTGGAGTTCTTTATTATTTGTTGGCTGCCCGTTCAAGCAGCTGATCGATGGAAGTGTCATGATACTGAACCTCATCAATCTGACATCCTAAGGATGCGTCATAAATTTGCTGACTCCAGAAAACCCCTTTAAGATGAACTTCAGTAACCCGAGAAAAGGGGGAATATAATATTTTCTTTTATTTTGACATGTGGACATGTGACTACTTATAAATGGCACCAAGGGTATAGGATTAGGAACAGGTGCTATGCATTCTGGAATAATTTATCACAACGAAAAGTAAATCCGCTCTTGAAGAGCAGAGTCACCTATGCTTGAGAAGACGCCTGAAAACCTATATATCTGTTTTATGATTCAACAAATATACTTCCTCAGCTTTAATATGAAGCAGTAACTCTGAATTTCTGCAGCCAAAGACTTATGTTCTGCTAAAGGATACTGATATGGAACAAATTGCTGCTGTTGAAAATTCTCACAAGCAAGTAAAAAAAAATGAGAAAAAACTTGCTGAGAGTACTCAGATGATCTTTATGCAGTGATAACTGTAGAGAAGAGGTTATTATGTGAGGAAGAAATGAAGGCAAGACGAGTGAAGTGTCATTTGCAGCTTTGGGAAAACTCTGTACTGGATCCCCAACAATCAATGGTTTGTTTAGTTTCCTTCGATATCTCCTCAAATTTGAAGAGTGTTGTTAACTAAACAAGGTGATTTTATTTCCCGCCAAGGTCACCATAATTCTGGAGTATTGTTAGCTAAATAAAGCCGCAGCCCTGATTCCTCCACAAACAGGAGAGAGGAATTGGAAGCGTTATATGCAGTCACTAAACACCGTCTGGGAAACAATAATGTTTCACCTTGAGCTAGATTCGTCATGGAAAGAGAGGTCCTGAGATACAGAGATTTGTATAGGAAATATATTACAAACAAATATATTATAAAAATTAAACTTTCGATGAAATACTCAATAAAATAAAGAAGAAAAACATACAGGGAAGCATTTATGTGACATAAACACAGTAAGTTGCAAATTTTGTTGCATGCCATTTGTGCAGTGAAATTTGCAAATTTTCCCCGCTCAGGCCACTTATCCAAAGTGGTAATAAAAGGGTCATGGCGTTGATGGGGAAGCAAGGGATGGGGACCCAGCTCATTTATCATTTTCTACAGCGGTTTTTGTCATGGAAAATGGGGTAAATCTATGCCAGCAAGAGGTCTGGCGTAGAGTTAAAGGGAGTTATCCAATCCCTATAATGCCTCCCAAAATGCCCTGGAACCTCATACTAGTCATACTTACCCTGCTTCCCGACACCCGCGTCGCTCCTGATGCCCACGCGGCCGCCGCTGCATCTCCCCGTCGAGTGGATGAAAACATCCAGCTATGGGGGAGGGGGGTGGTTTCAGCACAAAGCAGGCTGCGACAGGAACTAACCTCCCGAGCATTGTGGGTTACACTAGGGAGGCTCGTTCCCGTCGCGGCCTGCTATTGGCTGCCCTCCCTACGGTCACTGGATGTTTTGATCCATGCGACAGGAAGATGCAGCAGTGGTCGTGTCGGCATCAGAGATGACACTGGTGCCGGGGAGCAGGGTTAGTATGACCAATATGGGGGGCCCGGGCGTTAGGGGATACATTATAGGGTTTGGATAATCCGTTTAAGTTTGTCATACGGCCTGCCAGATGAAGCACCAGAGTTATGTGGAGGTCTGCGCAGAGGGACTTGAGAACGGCATGGAAAACGTCAGTCTAAATAAATGTACCCCACAGTTTTTCGGTGAGGTTGGCTAAAAATTATAACTAAATATTACTCGCACTCATGGTCAGGGTAATAAATTCTAAAAGACTGATTTCTGAGAAAATTAGAGCGTTGGACCAGGGGCTGTGAAGTCGATAAGCCAGGCTTCCCACAATGACTCCAACTTCCCTATTTTTCTACACTCCGACTTTGACTCCAACAACCTATTACGAACCCTGACTGCACAGCCCTGCAAGTTATTAATTAATTTTTTTTATCAATTGAGACCTTAGATTGATAGAACATAACATTTATTTAACTCATTAAGGACCTAGGATGAGAATGCTCATCCTAAATTGCCGGTACTTGACGCACCAGGACAATCATTCTCGTCCTGTGGTCCGTCCCCTGCCCCACACACGGTGTCTTCATCAGCAGCAGAGGCCCGGCTGTTACTGACAAAGTAACTTCATAACTAAACTGGTCCTTAAAAAAGTAGGTTTCGGTAATTTAAAAATTTGCTTCTAAAATTCTAAGCCTTATAACATCCTAAAAAAATAATATAAAGTAATGACTATATTATGAGATATCACTATCAGCCCTAATAGAAGAGATATTACAATTTTGAAAATTGTGAATGTTTCCAAATTTTTAGTAAATTTGGGATTTTTTTTTTAAATAGATAAAAGTGAATTATATTGAGTCAAATTTTCCCCTACCATGAAGTACAGCGTATCAGGAGAAAACAATCTCAGAATGGCTTGGATAAGTAAAAGCATTCCAAAATTGCTACTACATAAAGTGACAAATGTCAGATTTACAAAAAAAAAAAAAAAAAGCCTGGTCCTTAAGGTGAAAAATAAGTCCTTAAGGGGTTAAAGTAAAAAAAAAAAAGTCCTTAAGGGGATAAAGGATTAACATTTCTAAATTCTCCTAAATTCCTATTAAAGTAAATATGCAACAATCAGTGCATTTAATAAGTTCATTAGACAATATAAATAATGTGTAAAATGTTATATTTGCTACAGTTAGATATATGGTCAATGGAACTTCAGGCTAGAATTTTCCAAATGCATTTGTTGCATACCCTAACAAGCGGTGAAGAAAAAAAACGTATTTTCAACAATTAAAAAAATTATGAAAAACTTAACATGATGTGGTATATTTAGATCTGAAGGTAAGTAACTCCAACACATTGGAATAGATTTACTAACTCTCTTTAAATTGTAGGCAGCATAAACTTTGTCTAAAGATGCAGCTAATTTATCACAATGGCTAACGCTTTATGATAAATTTGGAGCTTAGCTTGGCACTTTTGTTTAACTGTATACCAACTGTATACCAACTATATACCAACTATATACCAACTATTGGTCAAATTTACTTTGTTTCAAAATTGCGGCACAACGTTGTCACATGCTATTGGATCTCAAGCCATACCCCTTGTGTGTTAAGTCGTGTCCCCTTTTCCAACTGGAAAAAAGACAGGCAAGCTCGGAGCCGGACTAAGACTTTGTGATTTAACTTTATGCTACAGAACCGTTGTATTTTATGACAAGGTCTAGGCACAATTACAAATCTATCGCACTGTCCCAACATTGTTTCCTGCTACTAACTTTGCTACATAGGTGCCCTACAATTAAGTGTCTATGAAACCCACTAGGCTGATACAGGGACACTTGACCTTGAAATCTAAATGGAAAGTTGTCATCACCACATACTGAGTATGAGGTATCATCTGTAACACTGTACAAGTTCTCTAACCCCCATTCTTGGCAAGGAGTCCATCAAATTAGAGGTCAAGGTGAACGTAAAAAAAGAAGTTTGGACATTTTGCTCAGGACATTCAACTGATATAAATTGGAATTATTTTAGTAGTAGGTGCCATCTTATCATACCAAAAGAATGACATAGAAATGGCCGGTCCCAGTAAAATCCTCCATGACTTCCCTCAATCCTATAAACCTTCCCCTTCCTCCTTCTCAGAGGATTCTTCTTGGTTCTCTTGTCTTCTGCTTATTATAGCAGAGTTAAGACTTGTTCATCTGCTTCATTGATTAATTCCTATTCCTAATAGCCAATCTGACTATTCTATAAATATATTCTGGCCTTTGAGCCAAAATATTACATTCTCTGTTTTAAATGTATTCCGGCTTGTCAGCCAAAAAGCAGTGCTTCGTTCTTTGAATTAAATGTATCTTCACCTGAGTCCAAATTGTTGGTCTCCATTTTTTCTTATTCTGAAAATGATAAATAAAATAGAAAAATCTCCATGATTTAGTGGTTGCCCTTTATACAGGTTTACAATAAGACATAATAAAGATCCATTGGTAAAGACCATCTAGGTCAATCCACTATTCCGCAGTGTTGATCCAGAAGAAGGCAAAAACAATTCCCAATGCTAATTGCCCTTGACATAACATAGAACCATTGGTAATGGCCATCTAGGTCAATCCATTATTCAGCGATGCTGATCTAGAATACGGCAAAAACAATTCCCAATTACCACCGCCAATTGATCTTGACATACCATAGAACCCTTTGTAAATGACGTCTAAGTCAATCCATTATTCAGCAGTGTTGATCCAGAAGAAGGCAAAAAAAGTTCCCAAATACCACCGTCAATTGCCCTTATGTTAGAAAGGAAGACATCCTTTCTGACTGCAGATAGAGAACAGTAAATCCCTGGATGAACCACCCATCTCAAGCCTTTCAAAACACCACATGGATCTATTTGTTTTAGACATTCTCCTTCTCTAAAAAGACATAACCTGGAACCTGGAGTAAGAAAAAACAAGCACTCAGACAGCAGAATGGACGTGTCACCATAATCGTATCCTATATACTAGTAAATGAAAGTTCTACATTTTATTGACAGTCTACAACAACCGATGGCGTAAAAGACTGGGAAACGATGAGAAGGGTTAAGTGTAACGCTGATCGAGCGTAGCTTCTTTCTGCATACCTCCGCAAAGGATGTAGCCATGCACTTACAGACGCCACATTAGAGAGGAAACCAGGCAACTGCTTGGAAAATTATGGAGGATGTAAAGAGCGAGAAAGGCGTGTCAAGACTGTCGGAACATTGGCAACCTGTCTTTTAATATCAAACTCGTTTGAAAGGGCTTTAATTTTATTATAATGGGTAAAAAAAGGTTTCTTTGCTAGATTAAACTTATGAAAGCCATTCATACATTGTTTATAAGGTACTCATCTCCCCTTCAAATACTTTTTGTTTTTGATTTTGTATACCAGAAAGTACTGAAAGAGTTGTCTGCTTGTATCAGAAGGAATGAAGAGAGAGATGTCCTTAACTGTCACTTTTAATAAGAGGAGTCAACATGCCTCTATTCAGGTTAAATATTGCCCTGTCACTTTTCAATGAAGTCAACAGATTTCTTAAAGAAAAGTCAAAAGAATCATGCATGCAAAGAATGAAAGAGAAGAAAAAAATTTGAGGGTCCTGTCAGACAGTGTCAAAGCCGTCTTTATTGTAGGGGAGTGGTAGTAGGACAGAAAGTTCTTTTGTAAAATGGGAATAAAAATACTACTCATAATAGCTGCTGCCATGATTAAAAAAAACACTCAAAACAAAGGGATTTTCTACCGTAATAATAACCTGCAAAATGTTATTGTGGTTGGAACAAAAAAAACGTCAAACGTCCCCCTTTCTCAAATAATAACCTTGTTGGTGCATGTTGTTGCTACTAAGTTATGCAAAATCTTCTGTCATGTTAAGCGTGGCTTCCAAGAACCAGTAAAAGGTGTATGGAATTGACTTCATCATAAAGACTGATTAGATGGATGAATGGTGGCATTGGGTCCTACAAGACTGGTAAAACTAGGAAACGGTTGGTAAAGGCTACGGCCAAGGAATGGTAATTTGGACTATAACTGTTCATGAAGTATGTCTTACAGACATCAGGGGTAGGGATGAGCGAATCGACTTCGGATGAAACATCTAAAGTTATTCGCATAAAACTTCGTTCTAATACTGTACAGAGCAGGAGCTCTGTACAGTATTAGAATGTATTGGCTCCGATGAGCCAAAGTTATTGCTTCGTGCACTCTCCCGAGACTTCGGGTAATAACTTCATAAATTATTTGTACTGTAAAAAACCATTTCCCGTACTCGGGTTCGGTTCCAAGTAGTACCTTGAAACCAAACCCTAGTGCGGGATATAGTTTTTTACAGTACAAATTAATTTATGAAGTCGTTACCCGAAGTCTCGGGAGACTTCGCGAAGCAATAACTTTGGCCCATCGGAGCGAATACATTCAAATACTGTACAGAGCTCCTGCTCAGTACAGTATTGGAACGAAGTTTTATGCGAATTGACTTTGGATGTTTCATCCGAAGTCGATTCGCTCGTCCCTAATCAGGGGTATTCAATAACAGCCAACGAGCACAAAGTTTCCCTGCAGCAGCCACGGAAATTATGAGCAAGTAAATGTCTCTGCAACATCTCTCTGCTCTTGTTAATAGGACACAGTAAAACAAAGTGGTGCCCACAGAGGACTATCCCTTTAAACTACATTTCTGTCTTAAATTATAGTTTGGCCCTAAATAATTCTGTATCCCCTAAAGAGGTTCTATCAAAAAAGATGTTTTTCAGATATTGTTTAAAAAAAAAAAAAATATTACAAAATTAGTGTCAATAGTCATCCATATAAGCAGGGGCTGGAAGACTAGATGCTACTGATCCAGAAGGAAAGGAGAAGTAAACCTATATATTTCAAATGTCCAATATAGAAGGAACCAGGGGAAGATGAGACTTTGCTGCCCACTGGGTGCCATTACTTGCTGACCAGCCTAACTGTATCTCAGAGTCTTTGCTCATCTGTGAAGAAAGGAAAGGCCTGGGATGGTGCTTTACCAAAGAATTCTTTGTGAAAGCTTCCGTCTTGCTATATACATTCGATTCAATAATTTATTTTATTTATTTTTTTGCATGGTCCAGGAAAATGGACTCCCAACAGTCCTAAGTTTATGTGTCAAAATAACATAAACAAAAGAAAAGAAAGCATGCTGAAGATGACATACATAAATGAATATGAGCATACAATACTAATGGATAAAGCCAATATGATTTCAAAAGGCATCATGGGGACAAAACTGTTCCAAAACCGTAAGAACATAACAGATAATAAGAGTAATATGGGTATGACTTCTCCTGGTCGTAGAAGAAAATTGGGTAGGGAGGGGATGGTAAGATGGCTCGTTATACAGGGTAATAAAGACAGAAAGTACAGTAAGTTAAGAGAATTGGCACAGGTCATCCATGGGCTCCATATTGTTGAGAACCGTTCTCTGGTATCATTTAGGGTAGCATTAAGGGGGTCATTTATCAAACTGGTATAAAGTACAACGGGCACAGATGCTCATAGCAACCAATCAGAATCCTCCTTTCATTTTTTCAAAGGAGCTGTCAAAAATGAAAGGTGAAGTTTGATTGGTTCTATGGGCAACTCAGCCAGTTCTACTTTACATAAGGTTCATAAATGATCATCTAAGTTGTTCGTATAACGAGATTCTGTTGACCCTTTGGACAATAGTGGAGATAGAGAGTAAAGGGGCCCTCCACCTGGAGGTAATATGTCTTCTCGTAAACATCGGGATATATTGTAGAAGCTTGTAGGCAGTATTATTATATGAAGGTGGTTTAAGCCCAAGCAAGTATACAAGTGCAGAAAAGGGAAGATCTCTCTTAAATACCTCAAATAATCCTCTCCGGATATTGGTCCAGAATCGTCTAACTACAGGACAGGTCCACCATATATGTAAAGTATTACCAACTTCCTGGCAACCCCTAAAACATAAAGGAGAAACCATCTGATAAATAAGGTGCAGTCTAGAAGGCACCATAAATACTCTATGTAGTATCTTTAAAGAGGTCTCCATTAAGGTTCCTGCCAGCTCCCTTTGCTGGTCGCCATCTGCCCTACGTTTAGGCTGAACCTCTCTAACTCTAGGTAAATATTGACAAAAAATTTTCTTTAAATGCTCAGAATGGTTTAAAATAATAAAAACCTAACTGATTCCCCACCACTGCAATGCAGATGTTGACATGGAAATGCGAGGGGAGCATCAGTATGGGGGCCGCAGGGGACCGGTAAAGTAACTTTTACTAATATTATTTTATACCATTCCAAGTTGTTTTTAAATTAAGTCAGACAACCCCTATAGTAGAGCGAAGGTCACACATGCTTTTGGGGTTCCATATTCCATAACCTTATGAATGTTAGTTTTCTGCCATGGTAGAAAATAAAAAAGGAAAAGCGCTTGACAAGACCATCAATTAATGGTTCGTGTATCAATAAGGCTACACATCTATCTGCATTGTGAAATCTGGCAGAGAAACCGCCTGCCCGCAATTCACGTATCTGTCATAGCCAGATAATGCTGCAAACTGCCATTTCCCCATTGACTACAATTGGATTTGATGGGGATCCGTCCACTTTCCACCATAATGCTGGCTTTTAAAAGTCGCCCCTGCAGCATTTATGGATTTCCATCAGATCCTATTGTAGTCAATGGGGATCCAGCAGTCTGTGGCATTATCCGGCTATGCCGGACACGGTGAACTCCAGCACATTTCACAATGCAGATCTGAATGTAGCACAGATTCTTGTGGATAGGGCTGTTCCCAGCCTCACTATTACCCCAGTGGATTTTTGACATATCTACTACATTATCACATGGTAAACTTAATATGGAGCATATGTACTTGTTAGTAGTTGCCGGTTATAATTTCATGAAGTCTCTCACAGTTAAGATACTATATGAAGCCTTATTTATTGTGATAAATCATATGTGTGAATCGAACAACCCTTTTTTGTACCCTATTCCCATTCAGCAGTTGCATACACCAAGCCATCAGGGTGGAGTAATAATGTATAGGTTCTTGGAGGCTCTACATTCCCAATACCATTCATCTGGATTCATTTATTGCTCCCATGTAATCCAATCATCTATGTTTACATTTATATAATACATACTAGAAAACATGGATTATAAAATCGTTTAAAATGCTTGATGTACCAGAAATAACCCATGGCTGTTTATAGAGTATATATAGTTAATGATGTATCTTTTAGCGCATTGACCTGTAAGATACTGTCTTCTAATTAACCTGTACAGGGCATTATTGGAAGTGGTGGTTTCAAACATAAGAACAATGCTGGGCTTTACTACTCTTGTATGGAAGGATGTGATAAACTGAGCCACTGGTCCTTTTTGGTTTTGCTACAGTGCACCCCAGGCCCTAACTGGTGGGGATGGTGGAGCAGGTTCCCCAAGAGTTGGGTCCTAGGGGAGTACAAACAAGACACTTAGCCTTAAGCTGGCCATAAACATTAGATGCATGTCAGCCAAATGCCACGATTTTGTGGGATAAGCTAACCATTTAATGAGTATGGAAGCCTCAAAAGATGTTGGATTTCAACATGACTGATTCTTTTGCTCTTGAGGAGAAAGGCCAGAGGTGCCTGGCAGCAGCTTCTTCCCCTTTCCCGTCCCCAGCATATGAATGCTTGGAAAAGCAGAGCGGGCATATAAATGGGGGCATCAGAAGAGAGAGCCGTTGGTCATGCGACCAATTAGCCGACATTTATGTGTATGGCTGGCTTTTTGCCAGGGAATTCAGAAGGGTAGAGGCAAGCCTTGCTAAGCCTCATGGGCACCCTCCCATTGTACGAACAATCAGGGGCGTAGCTAAAGGCTCATGGGCCCTGGTGCAAGAGTTCAGCTTCGGCCCCCGTTCCCTCAGTGCTTTGTGTGTCTTCTTATGTGGCACAAGGCTCTTTGGGCCCCCTCAGGCTCCTGGGCCCGGTAGCGACTGCTACCTCTGCACCCCCTATAGCTACGCCCCTGCGAACAATACTAACCCATCAATACCCTGCACTTATAGAAGAATAAGCAGTGCCCTAAATGGTCTTCCTGGTTCCTGGTGCCACAATTATAACCAGGCCCACTAGCAATGCTTCCATATCACCGGATGGCACTATGAAGTCTTATTTGTAGAGTGACACAACTGAGTCTTGCTTAAATACAATGTAGTTGAATCATCATAACAAGTTACTTTCTCGCTGCCCTACGGTTTCTCTATGTAGGCATGGGTCCCATGGGCCCCCTATGACCGAGGGTATGATTGAAACCTGCTCCGACTCTGCTACACCACTGCTTTTATAGCTTTGTGCAGTCAATCATTTATTGTTGAATTTTCAGCTGACAAAATGGTTTCTTTCTCAGTGTGCAGAAGAACTGGCAGATATAACCTTGAAAATCCATAGTGTTTCCAATTATTCTCAGAAGAAGAAAAAAAAAAGCTGATCCTGAATTACATATTTAGAATAATAAAAGTAGGCAGAAACACCTGTTATATAGCATGCCAGGTCATTGCTATATCTCATTACATTGTTCACTATCTGCACTTTCCCTTTGTATCAGCTTATTACATATTAGTCTTCTATTGACTGTACAGCTCACTTGTTATATTACAATAGAAAACAGTGCTTAAACCAAGTAGTTAACTAAATCACTGCTCAGCCTTTATTTCTTTCACTTTGTGAATTACTTCATTAATTTATTGTTCCATTATTGAATGTGGTGGGGGGAGAGACAAAAACTTCATTTTATTTCAGTTTTTTTCTTTCCCTTCTTGGAGTTTCATGCAGCAGAGGATAAAGCTGGGAAAGAGAATGTCGCCTTTTGATTCTGTAAGCTATAATAAAGTGTAATTTGTACAAAAGACATGTTTAACCATCCCGTCTGCAAGTAGAGACAAAAGAATCATACTGAGTACTGTGAGGACTGAGCTAAAGAAAACATTTCTTGCGTGTACTTTGGTAACATTTAAAGCCCCGTATTACATCTACAGGGATAATTAGTCATTACATATTCCCAAGACTGTGACCTTATCCTTACAGTTCTATCTAATCAGCAGCACGGCTCTGTGTCTTTCAGGCTCCTAAACTAACACCAATAAAGCTCGTCCCTCTGCCGCCTCGCAGAGAAATTTTACAGCAGAGATCAAGAAGAAAAATAGACTTTATTTTAATAGAAAGGTTTCTTTCTTAAGGAGGTTCTCCACCTAAGTGTCATTACAAGTATGATCAAGATGCATTCACTGTGCATTTGCAGTATGTGTTTGGCATGTGCATCGGGAAGGCTCCTATCAGGCCTCCTGCACATGACCGAATTCGTTTTTCAGTTTGCAAACCGCAGATCTGTAAAACATGGATACCGACCATGTGCATCCCGCACTTTCCGCAGACCCTATTGTTGAACTGCCTATTCATGTTCAGACATGTTCATCTTTTTTTGCGGAATGGCCGCACGGACATAGTGAAGTGGACAGCACATGGTGTGCTGTTTACATTTTTTGCAGCCCATTGAAATGAATATGTGCATGAGGCCTAAGCTACAAATGTTCCCATGAGCTCCCAACCACCCAACATAGTGTCTTTTTGGCCTCTGTCATTCGGTCATACTTTTTTGGTGTAATTGACTAAATGAGTCGGACACAGATGTTGAGAAATCCTATCGATATATACCTCTGACATATAATGCAAATGCAGTGTAAATGCACCCTAATACAGACTGAGCGGGACAGTCCCTCTAATGGGGTTCCAGTCATTGGCCCGTCATTAGCGTTTGCATAGAGCCATTCTACCTGGGTTCATACAAACATCTGTTCACCTAATCACTGAAATGCTGCTGATATCCAGACAAACAAACATCGCTTGTAGGGTGATCGGATCTATTAGGCTATTTTCACACTAGTGGCAGGACGGATCCGACAGGCTGATCCGTCCTGCTGCTAGTTCAAGTGTGTCGGCGGACTCCGGCTCTGTCCCGATTGACTATAATGGGGGGGGGGGGGCCCGGAGTTCTGGCGCAGCACGGCAGCGCACAGCGAGAGGCCGCCAGACTTAGATGTCCGACATTTAGTCCGCCGTGCACTGCCGTGCTGCGCCGAAACTTCGCCCCCGCCCCCATTATAGTCAATGGGGATGGAGCGGCAGTCCGGCGACACACTTGAACTAGCGGCAGGACGGATCCAACAGACTGAACAGCCTGTCGGATCCGTCCTGCCGCTAGTGTGAAAAAAGCCTTATGCAGCACTGAGGATCGTGGTTTGTTGGCAAGACATTACCCATGTAACAAAGGGATGTCCTGACGACTGGGACAAATGATCATACTAACAATCGTTCATCGTCATACTAACCAAAACTAGCCCATGTAAATGGAACTTAATGGGCACCAATCAACATGTTGTATCTTGTCGATTGGGAAAAAAATCTTACTGTGTAAAAATTCTATATAATCTAAAATAAGACTATTGGAAGAGGGCGTTCATCCTAATCTAAAGTAACCGACTATTTACCGACGGATTCAAATCAGCCAGAGCACAAACTAACCAAAAAGCACCTGGCTCTCTCTGGAAGACCTTGCACATCTGTATGTTACATGGGCAGATTATTAAGTTCAACTGGAACCATGTAATGCTTTATTTCACCTGTGGTGGAGCTGTAGGGAAATCAAACTCTTGCTAGACTAACGCTGATCGCTGGGGAAGCCAATAGTATGATATCGTATAATCAATTTATTGGTAATAAAAATTTACTACCCTTATAATATGTATAAAATAGAAAAAAAGAAAATAAATTACACAATTTACCGATCTACATTCTGTAATATAATGCCCATCAACACAAAATAAAAAACCCACTTTCATAATTTATGCAGTTTAATCATTCTGTAGTTTTCCAAAATAAAACAAAAAAAATGTAAAAAACAAAAATCAAAACTTATTAATAAAAAGCCCTAGGTGTCACGTAAAGAATTTAGAAAAAATTATACCGACAGTCCAACAGATAAAAAGTTTGGACCGTTAAACCACTGAAAGTGCTAAATCACATTTAATGGCCATTTTTTCGTATTTAGTGCATGTGGTGGTTTAACGGTCCTAACTTTTTATTTTATGATTTTTGCCTTTTCAAGCATGGTCATTAAATGGTTAAATTATACAGATTTTTCTACCAAAGAATTTAAGCTATATCCACAAGATAGACAATAAATGTCTGATGGGTGGGAGTTAGGGATGAGCGAATCGACTTCGGATGAAACATCCGAAGTCAATTCGCATAAAACTTAGTTTCAATACTGTACGGTATTAGACTGTATTGGCTCAGATGAGCTGAAGTTATTACTTCGCAAAGTCTTGCGAGACTTCGCATAATAACTTCAGAAATTGATTTATACTGAAAAAAAAAACATTTCCTGAACTCGGGTTCGGTCCCAAGGTTGGAACCGAACCCGAGTTCGGGAAATGTTTTTTTTACAATACAAATCAATTTCTGAAGTTATTATGCGAAGTCTCGCGAGAGTTCGCGAAGTAATAACTTTTAGTCATTCCTAGTGGGAGTGCTACAGGTGGGAGCACTCTGACCCCCATCAGGGTAGGGGAAGCGGTTACTGGCCAGCAGAGCCAAGCAAAGGTGAATGGAAAATTGCCCAAATAATCTATATGCTGTAATATAAAGGCCATCATTTCAGAACATATCTCTACAGGGTGAAAAAACTGTTGAATGTGTAAATCCTGCCTTAGAAAAGCCTACAAAGATCACTGTCTAGTAACTAAGGACCAGCTCTACCTACTGGTAACAAAATAGAACCGCAACAGCTGTATTTTACTAGTATTGGTCATGGTATGTGATTTATACATTAGTTTTATATTATATTTGCTTTATTCACTGCCCTTGCCAAACATCAGCAGCTCCATGCATGAATTACTTATTAATTGAGGGGATATCAAATGTAGCTAACGCAACTGGAACCCAGCTCTGTGAAGAGCTTCTCTCACACTAGGATTGCAAGGATTGGGATAAACGAAAGTTAATTGCATTTCCAGATGACAAACCTCTCACCTCTGAACTGAATGGCTCTTTATAAAAGCTATCAGTAATAAACTGTAAATCTCAGCTATGATTGCAAATAAAGGTCAGGTCCGTACAGGCTGCCACTTTCCCCGGCTTCACTACGGATTCGAGAACCTTCCTTTTAAGGTGTTCCAGCTGTCATGTTACAAAGTAGTGCAATGACTGTTCTTTGGAAAATAATATTACACAGTGCCCTGGTGGATAAGCTTTCAGCTCTGCAGAGGTTCACAGGAGAGAATCAGCAAAACTACCCAGACTTTCATTAATACCCAAATAACAGCATTACTCTAAAATTCCAAGATAATAAAATACTTACATAGCAAAAATACAGTAAGCAAAAAATATTTGAAAAAATACCCACAAAGGTACTGAGATTCTGAAGGAAGCTTTTAACGGAAAACATGACAAAACAGTAAGATAGACTTATTCTTTATTCTATTGTATTTGAAGGGGTTCCCCCATGATTAATGTAACAATAATAATCAGACACCATATAGGATATGACAACCTCTTTCTAACAAAGCTGGAACCAGCCGTGTACCTCACATGGACCCAGAGATCTCCACATTCATTGCTCTGTTAGATTTCTATCAAGCTGACAGCTCAAGGGGAGTGTCTTTTCTGCTGCAGCTCAAGAGGCGTGTCCTTTCTGATGGATCTCTCTCCCTATCACAGATCAGGAGTCAGTGGAAGTATGAAACTGAGCTTGTGCGGCCATCAAAGAAATAAGGGAAAAAACAGCAGGTGGCGCTATACCGATAGATTTCACAGAATAACTCAGTAGTAACTAAGTAGTAGTAACTAAGTAATAAAGTAGTAACTCAGTAGTAACTAAGTAATACATTTTTAATTACATACACTTACAAAAGATCAGATCCAGGTGCTCGTTTCAAAACTGCAGAATATTTTTCATGGGACAACCCCTTTAACCCCTTCCCATAAATTTTCATCAGCGATTGGTTATATAAGGATGGCGCCCGCTCGCACGCGCAGCGGGCGCCATAGCCGCATGGTGCCTGCGTTTTATTCAGCAGACACCCAAGGATAATGTATGCAATCGACGATAATGTCAACCGCACACATTTAACCCACCAGTGCATTGGAGTCTATGAGAGAAGTAATCTGATGATTGCTTGTTCAAGTTCCCTAGGGAAACTATAAAAAAGTGTAAAAAACTAAACAAAAAAAACAGTTTTTAAAAATATTTAAAAACTGAAAAAAATAATTAAAATTCAAATCACCCCCTTTCCCTAAAATAAAAATACATAAGCAATAATAACAATAAAAAAAAAATAGGCAACTGCATGTGCAAAAATGCTCACACTATTAAAAACTTATTTATCTCATAGGCAAAATGAAAAAAATCTGTCAGAAATGGCAGATTCGCTCATCCTTTGTCACTTCAACCCCCCCCCCCATTTTTTTTTTAAAAGGGATAAAAATGGCGCACATACTCCAAAACAGTATCATTAAAAACCACAGATCATCCTGCAGGAGCCCTCAGACAGCTCCGTCCACATAAAAATAAAAAACGTGCGGTGCTTGGTGAAGGGCTTTAAACAATCAAAAGTGTCAGTGGTTCCAGAGGTCTTTTAATAACCTCTTGGGGGGATATATTATGTGCCAAAATATATAAATATAAAAAAAATATATATATAAAAAAAAATAATAAAAATATACAATAAAAATAAAAGAAAAAATGTAATAAAAACACCCATGCTAATCAAAACTCTCAGCCCCGTTTAGACAAAACTATGCAGATTATATATCAACATGACCAACACAAAAAAGGGAAATCCATTTTAATGTTTTATTTTGGTGTCAGTTTTCATATTTAAAAAAAGAAAAAGTTATAGTTTGAAAACTATTTTTAAAAAAGAAAAAAAGCCCTAGGTGTTGCATAAAAATGTCAGATAATTTATGATGACAGTTCATCAAATCAAAAAACAAAAAAGTTAGGACTGTGAAAGCACCATGTGCACTAAATCACATAAAAGTATCTGGTCGTTAAGAACTTTTCATTATATTTATAGGGGGGGTTTCTACCAAATAATTAAAGCTACATCCACAGGACATACAATAAATGTCTGATAGGTGGGAGTGCTACAGGTGGAAGCAGTCTGACCCCCAACATGGCAGGTAAAGCAACCACTACCCACCAAATCCAAGCAGAGGTGAATGGAAAATTGCCCACAGGATGGGTGATAAATGTCAGATGGTCTGACCTCGGGACCCCCAGCAGTCACAAGAGTGGTGGTTCCCCTAGTCTCCTCTCTGAATAGAGTGGTAGTGTCAGTTCCACCACTCCATTCCCATCAGTCCCATAGACTGACATGTGCACTACTGCTCCATTCAGTGATGTGACATTTATCGCCTATTTTTTAGTTGTGTGATAAACATTTTTCATGAGATAACAGCTTTAAGATAAAAAAAAAACAGGATTAATTCCATTCAAGATGGTCAAGAAAAAATGTAGCTTCGGTCACAGACACATCCATTGGCGGAATGCACAATGGTAACAATAATGATCACAAAAATGCAACATTAGAGGAGTTGTCTACTTTCTGGTTACTGCTGACCAATGTGCTTGTGAGATGAATATATGACACTCACTAATATAGCCTTTGTTGAAATTCTGCAATGTTTTCTACATTTCCTAAGCAATGCCCCCAAAATTGCTTTGTGCTGTCCACATAGAGGTCCTGTCCACAAGATGGCCGCTGATGAAGGATCATGTGACCTGGCAGATCACCTCCACGTGATGTCCCCACCATTCAAATACACTGCACCGGCACTAAACTCCCAACATAACCAGTACAGATGGCAGGTGCATGTATTTGAATGGAGGAGACATCACATGGCGATTTACCTGGTCACATGACCCTGCATCAGCAGTCTTATGGACAGGACCTTTGTATCAGGGGCGTAGCTAAAGGCTCATGGGCCCTGGTGCAAGAGTTCAGCCATCCCTTTAACCTTGGTACAGATATTCCTAACTTTTGACTAACTTTACAAAAATCTATCAAGCTATTATAGTGTCTTCAACAAATAGGTACTAATCGGTGTGTAACAGGTCAGCGAGTGTCACAGAGACAAATCTGCTCACAGATGCCCTTTAAAGATTGATTATTTTTTTATTTATGTTCCAAAAAACATCTGATATGTAAAATAAAATCAAAGAGGGAAAACCCACATACCACAGCGAGAGATTCTGGGAAGAAAAATCTGTCGTATTCCTGGGTCGTCTTTTTGGGGATAATTACAAAATGAAAATGTAACTATCCAAGCACATGGCTGTTACTGTTGTATTAAATTTTCATTTCTTATTCCACTGATGGCTTAAGTCAACATAAATTATATATATATATTTATGATCCAGGCACAAGCAGAATTTTCCTCATGTAAGTAGCAAATTCCAAACAAATTGTAAAATACACACAAAAACTGGTATGCAATTAACCCTTTCACGACTGCTATACAGATATATACGCGCTATCTGCACATACCCGTCCAGATAGCACGTCTATAAATGTTATGGCAGCTCTTTAATCTAAAGCTTCTGCCCCTGCACTTCTGTGGTCATGAATAGTGTACACTCCGGTACTGCCGGCAAGGGACCAATTAGAATGGTCCCTTGCCGCGGTCGCTCCGATTGTTTAGTCTGTGCAGAAGCACCGAAGAGCAGAGTTGTAAAAATGCCGGTTTCAGTGCTGATCTGCACTCTGTAGGCACTACTTGATCCGTGCCCCTGATCTGTGCCGGTCCTGCCCCCATCTGTGTCCCCTTGTGCCGTCCCCCTGCTGTATCTGATGGCGGCGGCTCCATTCCTGTTGAATCTGATGGCGGCGGATCCGTTCCTGCTGTATGCTGACACTCTGGGGTAAAGGGCAAAATCAGTGCTGGCACCGATCTCGCCTGTTTAACCCCTTAGATGCTGTGGTCAGTAGACACCCGTGGCATCGCTCAGTTTAATAGAGGGAGGAACAGTGGCCGGATAGTTGCCATGGCAACGGGGCACCTTACAAAGGCATTCAGTGTTGCCATGTATCAGTGCAAAACTGATAAAATTATACTTGCAATACAAGAGCATTGCAAAGTACAGTACAGCCATCAGTCCCACTGGATCTTCAAGATCCAAGCAGGACTTAATAAAAAATAATAATAAATTGTGTAAAAATAAAAAATGAATGTGAAAAAATAAATAATTAAAAATGTAAATTAAAAATAAAATAAATTGCCTTTTCCCGTATTTACTAATTTATAAGAGATTAAACAAACTTCACATAATTGGTATCGCCATGTCCATAATGACCTGATCTATAAAATGATCATGGTACTAACCCCACGTGATGAACACTGTAAAAAATAAAACTAAAAAACAATTGCTGTTTTTTGTCTCACCTCCCCAAAAAATTTAATAAAAAGTGCTGAAGAAGTCATATGCATCTAAAAAATGATACCAATAAAAACTACAGCCCATCCTGCAAAAAAAATAAGCCCTCAGACAACTATGTTGTCGGAATGATATAATAGCAGTAGAACATGAAAAAAAACTTTACAAATTTGGAGTCGCCAAAACCGTATCAACCCACAGAATAAAATGATCATATCAAATATACCACATGGAGAACCCCATAAAAAAAAATCCACTGACAGAAAAGCAGTTTTTGCCTGGTTTACCTCCTAAAAAATCGAATAAAAAGCACTCAAAAAGTCATATAGACGCAAAAATGTCCCAGTAAAAAAACAGTTTGAGAATTTTATAGAAAATTTTAAAAATTGCTTCTAACATCTAAGCCTTCTAACATCCTAAAAAGTAAAATGTAATTTTTTTTTTTTCATTTTCATATAAAATTACAATATAAAATTATAATTTTTTTAACTTCCCCATAACCACCCATTTCCCACCCCTCTCTACCCTTGCGATGCGTCTCAGAACCCTCTATCCCAATACAGGAAACAAAAAAAGGAAAGAAAGACTAAGGCCTCTTGCACACGAACGTGTGCGCCCCGTGCCCGTATTGCGGACCGCATTTGCGGATCCGCAATACACGGGCACCATTCCGTGGCCATTCCGCATCACGGATGCGGACCCATTCATTTCAATGGGTCCGCAAATCCGGAGATGCGGAATGGAATGATGGAACGGAACACTACGGAAGCACTACGGAGTGCTTCCGCGGGGTTCCGTTCCGTACTTCTGTCCCGCAAAAAGATAGAACATGTCTTATCTTTTTGCGGAACGGGCAGATCGTGGGCCCATTCAAGTGAATGGGTCCGAGATCCGCTGCGGCTGCCCCACGGCCGGTGCCTGAGCATTGCGGGCCGCAATTTGCGGCCCGCAGCACGGGCACGGGGCGCACACGTTGTGCAAGAGGCCTAAGGCGTATTTTTTTTCTGTTTCCGTTCCGTTTTTTTTCTGTCGACTGGACTTTGTTTTCTGTCTTGCATAATGGGAAGCAGATGGATCCGTTTTGATTCCCATAGACTTCTATTAGGACGGAAAGCAAACGGAATGCCTTTTAAAGGTTTCCATTTTGCATTCTGTCTGGGCATTCCGTTATTTTACGTTATAACCATGTTATGACGGAAAGCTATATCGGAATCCCTAACGCTGATGTGAACCCACCCTAAGAGAAGTCATGGGAAGTGGAAGCATAAAATTAGGGATGAAGAAGATTAAAACCTCTAGGCCTCCCATATCTTAGTCCATTTCTCCTGACTATTTCTTTGCTTATATAGGGCATTCTCATAGTTTTTAACCCTATTAACCAAGTTTATCCAAATGTTCAAATTTGGAACATCTCGTGAGAACCAGGCTCGAGTGATCAAAAGTCTCACCAAGATCAGTATTCTATTCAAAAGAATATTTTTATATTTATGGCAATTTACCTTAGAGAGATCACTCAATATCCAACATTCAACCATAAATGGATCGGGAGTCTCCATTTATGAGTAACAGAGTTATTAATTGCAATTCACTATTCTTTTATGTGTGGACATGACCAGGGCATATGTAGGTGATCAGCCCCAGAAGAGTCACACCGTGATTTTAACCCACATTTATTAAGCCATAAAGGAGTAACATATAAGTGTAGATAAAATAGAATTTTCAAAATGATGCCAACATAAAGTAGACACATAGGGAATCTTAAGTAAAAACTATCTAATGAGGTATCACTATCTGCCTTTAATGCAGCGTTTCTCAAATAGTGGGGCGCGCCCCCCATGAGGCTCCGTAAAGGGGGGCTCCAGGTGAGAGGAGATGAACGCTTCCACTGTGGAAGCGTTCATCTCCATTGTGATCTGTATCGCCGTCCTCTGGACAGCGATACAGATCGCTGTGCTGTGCGGCAGTGGAGGGAGAGGCGTCTCCCTCCCCTGCTCCTCTGATAGGCTGCGGGCCTTGTGCCGGCAGCCTATCAGAGCGGTTCAGGCGGCGCGATGACGTCATCGCGCCGCCTGAGCAGAGTGCACAGCGGGACACAGGCCGGAAGAGGCCTGCATCCAGCGCTTCCAGGGAGGTAAGTATTGGGTAGGTGGGGGTCCCTGGACCCTATTTGGGGGAGAGCCTGCACATAATTTGGGGGAGAGAGAGAGCCTGCACATGATTTGGGGGAGGGGGAAGCCTGGACCCTGCACATGATTTGGGGGAGGGGGTTAATGTAGCCTGCACATGTTTGGGGAGGGGGTTAATGGAGCCTGCACATGATTTGGGGGGTTAATGGAGCCTGCACATGATTTGGGGGGGTTAATGGAGCCTGCACATGATTGGGGATGGGGGTTAATGGAGCCTGCATATGATTGGGGGGGAGGGGGGGAAGCCTGGACCCTGCACATGATTTGGGGGGAGGGGGTTAATGTAGCCTGCACATGATTGGGGAGGGGGGTTAATGTAGCCTGCACATGATTGGGGAGGGGGGTTAATGGAGCCTGCATATGATTGGGGGGGGGGGGGGAGAAAAATGGCTTGGTCTTGAAAGGGTTAATATCATTGGCAAAAACTGCCAGCTACACTACTTCACATAGATTTAAATAGTGAGAGAAAAGAAACCAGAAATATCTTTTTAATTTTGTGAAAAACAGTTTATAATTAAAAATTCTGAAGTTATAGTCCCAAAGCCATAGGCTCCATCTCACTTACGGTCATTAAAGGGTTTCTGTCACCAGTTTTAACCCTATGAAGTTAGCTGACATTAGCGATGTGCTAATGTCAGCTAAACCTAACTAGCCTATTCCTACTTTTCTCAGTGCCCGCATAAACCTAAAAATCGAACTTTTATAATATGCTAATGAGGCTCTAGGAGCAGGGGGGGCGTTGTTCCTGCTCCTAGAGCCTCCATTCTCCCACCTTGGTCTCCTCCCTCCAGGTCTTGATTGACAGGGCCAGGCAGCGCTTGCATCTGTCTGCCAGCCCTGTGCTCGGATGAAATCTCGCGCCGTTCTGAACTCAGCGCAGGCGCGGTGAGGGAAAGACGCTCGTCGGCTGCCAGGTTCCTCACCGCGCCTGCGCTGAGTTCGTAACGGCGCGAGACTACATCCGAGCACAGGGCTGGCAGACAGACGCAAGCGCTGCCTGGCCCTGTCAATCAAGACCTGGAGGGAGGAGACCAAGGTGGGAGAATGGAGGCTCTAGGAGCAGGAACAACGCCCCCCCTGCTCCTAGAGCCTCATTAGCATATTATAAAAGTTCGATTTTTAGGTTTATGCGGGCACTGAGAAAAGTAGGAATAGGCTAGTTAGGTTTAGCTGACATTAGCACATCGCTAATGTCAGCTAACTTCATAGGGTTAAAACTGGTGACAGAAACCCTTTAAGTGTATTAAAATCACCACATACATTAATATCTATGTTGTATTAAGGTTGTATTGTGACAACTATGTGTATATATCTGTAGAAATAGCTAGAAACGGTAATTTGATGTACACTAACGAGCCTATTATAGACCTCTTCTGGTACGTCTCCTTAAGGCCCCATTCATGTAACCATGTTGCCACTATGTCTGTGTTGTGGACCGCAAACCACAGGTCCGCAAAACATGGGCACTGGCCGTGTGAGCTCCGCAGAGGCATTTATTTCAATGTTTACTTCATGTTCTATCTTTTGCGGTGTGAAGCTTTCTGTGGCCTTCCCGCTCCGTGCCTCCGCACCGCAAAACATAGGACATGTCCTATCTTTCACCACATCTTGTGGATAGCTGCCCTATTGAAGACAATGGGTCCACATCGCAGTGCAGAGTTTACATGGTCAACCCTGTGACCTATGGATTTTTTTTCCATGTTTTTTTTATTTTTTTTATTTACACTATATTAAAAAAAAATCCTGAAATGCTGGAGTTTGCCACCCTGTCCACCGAGCCTGGCCATGGAAGAAGCGAATATCTTGAAATTCACTTTGGGTCCAATTTGCATGAATTGGTCCTCAGATTTGATTCGGGTCCAAATAGATTCTACCCGAATTGAAAGTGCCCCAACTGCCCTGAAAAGTCTTGTAGGACACTCTGAGATCTCCTAGGATTGTATAAAACACCTTTCAAGATCTTTAGCCCAAATACATTATTAGTAATGACAATGTAACAGCGACATATATGGGTAAAAGGATGGCAGCCTGTTTAATACCACTATCCACTGCTGGAAAAAAGTTCCAAACAATTTACCGATGATCTAAGAATGATCTCTTATTGGTGGTGGATACTTTCTTCGCTGTCTTCTGACCAGTAAAATGGTGGCCTCCAATTTTGAGCAATTTGCCTGGAAGATTTGGATGAAATTCATAACCAACTAAATTTGTTTTCAATTGATTTGCTCATTTGTAATAGCCTTCAAAACTTCCGGCAGGGGTGGGGGGATGTGTTAGGGCAGCCAATAGCAGGCCGTGACGTGAGCGAGCCTCCCTAGCATTATGAGTGATGCTAGGGAGGCTTGTCCCCATCAAGGCCTGCTATTGGGAGAACCATACTGGCTAGATGCAGGAGTGACGTGGGTACCGGGGAGTATAACCTGTATGAAGTGCCCGGGCATTTTGGGGGGGCATTATAGGAGTTGGATAATCCCTTTAAGCCACACCCATTTCTGTGAAGCCACATTCATTTTCTCACTAAACCATACCCCCTGATGATCTAACAAATTGTGCCAGAAATGTGCCATATTTTGTAGCAATTTATAACTACATGTAGATGCATTCACTTTAGTTCATGTGGGCTATTGTGTTTGATTTTTTTACCTATAAAATATATATATTTTATGGAACCCTCCTTTACGTATAGCCTATAAAAGTGCTACTGACAACCGTTTTAGGGGGTTAAGCGACTGTTTAAAACAGTGATGCCCAACCTACGGCCCGCGAAGCCGTATCATGCAGCCCGCACAGTAACGGGACTTTATCAGCGCAGGGTGTGCTGCGAACGGCACAGGCAGCAAAGCGACGCTGCCTGTGCCTGCAATAACCAATAGCAAAGCTCCAGACAGCAAGGAGCTTTGCTATTGGTAAGTTTGGGCGGGTGCTGGAGCGATAGAGCGCCCTGTAGTAGGAGAAGCCGGCGGGAGATGAGAGGAGGAGGGGCCAGCTCCTGGTGGTGTCCGGCACAGTGCGCAAGCATGGCGGTGGAGGATCCGACTGAAGCCTAAAGACCAGACATCAAGGTAGATCTGCAGAAGAAGGTGACAGCGCAGTATGTGATGTATACATGTGTGTAATGTATGTAAAGCAGTGTGTGATCATCACATACTGCACTACATACATTACACACCTGTATACATCACATGCCCAATCACAGTAATAATGCCAAGATATTTGCCCTCTTCACAGCCCGTTCCCCCTCACAGTAATAATGTCCAGATATGTGCCCTCTTCACAGCTGTAATGCTCACATGTGTCCCCTCACAGCAATAATGCCCAGATATATGCCCTCTTCACAGCCATAATGCTCACACGTGCCCTCTCACAGTAGTTATGCCCATATATGTGCCCTCTTCACAGTAGTTATGCCGGATATATGCCCTCTTCACAGCTGTAATGTTCACACGTGCCCCCTCACAGTAATAATGCCCAGATATATGCCCCCTTCACAGCAGTAATGCTCACACGTGCCCCCTTATAGTAGTTATGCCCTGATATGTACCCTCTTCACAGTAGTTATGCCAGATATATGCCCTCTTCACAGCTGTAATGTTCACACGTGCCCCCTCACAGTAGTTATGCCCAGATATGTGCCCCCTCACAGTAGTTATGCCCTTATATGTGCCCTCTTCACAGGGGTAATGCTCACATGTGCCCCGTCACAGTAGTTATGCCAGATATGTGCTCTCTTCACAGTAGTTATGCCAGATATGTGCCCTCTTCCAGTGGTAATGCTCACACGTGCCCCCTCACAGTAGTTATGCCAGATATGAGCCCTCTTCACAGTAGTAATGCTCCCACGTGTCCCCTCGCTGTAATAATGACCTGATATGTGCCCTCTTCACAGAAAAAATGCCCGGATATTTGTTCCTTCACAGTAGTAATGCTCACATGTGCCCCCTCACAGCTATTGCATTTCTTTCTGACAAAGGTACCTGGTTCCGGCCCGCGAAATTTATACCAAGTCTAGTGCGGCCCTCAGACGAAAAATTGTTGGGCACCACTGGTTTAAAACATTAAAACTGATGACCTATCCTCTGTATAGCTCATCAGTATCTGATTACGGGGGTCCGGTCCGACTTTCAGCTGTTCGAAGAGGCTATGGCACTCCGGCCCCTTCTTTGGACAGTGACGTCTAGTCCATCGGTCACGTGGCCTAGGCTTAGCTCAGGCTCCTTCAAGTGAACAGGGCTGAGCAACAATACCAATCACAGCCACTGTACAATGGAGACCGCTGTGAGCCACAAGGAGGCCACGGCAGTCATCGAGGCTCCCTGCAGTCGTCTCAAGCAGCTGATCAATGGGGGTGCCAGGTGTCAGGCACCCACTCATCAAATACTGAAGACCTAGCATGAGGATAGGTCATCAGACAACCCCTTTAACTAGCTAGTCAGAAGGACTGCCGCCCACAAGAGAGGGATACAGTGAATGAAAATGAAAGGGCTGCTGCAGCTAAGGGAGGGTCAGAGCTTTTCTCCATTTTAGAAGCAGACTACGCAGAGACCATAGTGGCAGAAAGGTTTCCTTTAGGCGTGACTGGAGAAGGTCATGGTGCAGAAATAGAGGTTAGATGACTTAAGTAAAGAGATTACAAAAGATTTCAATGAATTTCGAAATGAACAATCGCTTATACTCAGTTCAATTACGAGAAAGCTCATGAGCATTAGACCGATGGAGGACATGTAATATATGCCTCAAAAGCAGGCTAAACTGGACACACTGAGACTCGGTGAAAAATGTATATTTTATAGAGAAAATGACCTTTTCCTCATTACAGGCCAACGTCACGAGGCTGCGGTTAACTCTATGAAATCTGTTACATTCTTTTGACATGTTTTCGTGGAATAAGGCTTTTACAATAAGAACAGCATAGAGCTAATCCTTAACAAAGGTTTATTATGCTGTAAATCCAATGTGATTTCAAAGGATTACAGTTGCACATGATAGATGGATTGTCACATCAGAAAATCTCTGGGGATGACTTCATAATATGCATCCACACATACACCACCCTAGATATAGGTAATAAATTATCAGTGTAACCTTTCACACTGGAACCTTTCACAGCACATTGATATCGATGATAAATTTCTGAGGGGAGTCATTTATTTTTATGTATGCACAACAGGAAAACAAAGTAATCAATGTAATTTTACATTAGTAACAAGGTTTATTGCATCTATGTACTAGTGGTTTTTAGGTTTGTGTTCCCCCTCCACCCTACTATCTGGTGTCATCTGTGTCTGTTTATCCTTCAAAAAAAAAGAGAAAAAAAACAGGTACTGATGACAATAAACATTGAAAAATGGAGAAGAAAAAGATAAATTAAACATAAGAAACATACAAAAACTTTGGCTCTTCCTCTAGGAGGAGAGTTGTAGTTTAAAAAAAAAAAAAACAGGGAGCCACAGGTTGGAGATCACAGTGTTAGGGCCCTTTATATGGGACAATACAAAGGGCAATGATCTGAAATGAACGGTTCACTCCCAATAATTGCCCAATTCAGTTGCATTTACGTTGAACTCCTTCCCCAATCTCTCCACTCTGATCTGTCATGAGTAACCTCCTGCTGCTATCCCTACCACTAAGGCCTTATTCACACGTCCGTAGTTTTTATGAATCCGCAAATTGCGGATCCATAAACACACCCGGCCGGCAGCCCCATAGAAATGTCTATTCTTGTCCGCAATTGCGGGCAAGAATAGGACATGCTCTACTTTTTTGCGGAGCTGCAGCCGTAAGATCGGCAGCGCGCTCTGCAAAAACTGATGCGGAGAGCACAGTGTGTGCTCTCCGCATCGTTCCGTGCCCCATTCACAGTCAATGGGTCCGCAAGTATTCCGCAGAATTGCGAAATACATGCGGACATATATGCGGACGTGTGAATAAGGCCTAAGGGGGAGAGCAGAGAGAGAGCCATTAAAAGCCGGAGCAGAACTGATGGATTTATGTGAGATTCATCAGTGGTCCACATTATTTTCTTTAAACACAAATGAAACTATTATAATAAACATAAAGTTATACATGAACCCCCTCTAATACAGTGCTGCTCCAATCCTACCTGTCTCTGAAAATTCAAAAAGATATAGACGAGCACTGGATAGCACTGCTCAGCGCCGGAATGTCCGTCATGGTAGAAAAAGGAGAAAAACGTGGTGGGAATATGGCCTCTTGCGGACTTATGGCGGTGCTCTATCCCACAGCTCACAGTAAAACTCCAACATGAAGTAATGATGATGGCACTCACCATAGTTATCCAAATAATCTTTTACTCAAAATGTCCCAATTGCGGTTTATGGTTCTACGTATGATATCTGCCATGGGACTATGGTTTATGGTTTCACACAGTATGATATCTGCCATGGGACTATGGTTTATGGTTTCACACAGTATGATATCTGCCATGGGACTATGGTTTATGGTTTCACACAGTATGATATCTACCATGGGACTATGGCAGATATCATACGTAGAACCATACACCGCAATTGGGACATTTTGAGTAAAGATGAGGCTTTGGGAGATATTGCACGGAACAGACCTATGATAGCATTTAGACCCAGTCATACCAAAAAGACAGATTGGTGAGAAGTAGATTCACAGGGAGATGACCAGATATATGGTTGATAGATTATGTACCAAACGGTAACCGTCATTGTGGTAACTGTTCTTTTTGTACTGTGTAGAGTACTTTATTTTGGTGGTTTACAACATAAGGTTGATCATCTTATAACAAGTAGAAGTAGGTTCCTGGTATACCTGATAATGTGCCCCTGCGGCCGCTTCTATATTGGCAAGACAATAAGATGTCTGTTTGAAAGGGTAAGATAACACTTTAACTCTATAATGTCTGGTAAAGGATGTCCTCGTTTGATCGAGCATGTCAGAGATTTCCGTGGAGGCGACCCCAGGGTACTCATATTTTCAGGTATAGAGATATTCCCAAGTCCACCTGCAGGGGGCGATAGACACCGACTGCTACAACGCAAAGAGGCCAGTTGGATTATATGGGACAATGCTATGGGCCCTTTGGGCCTAAATGATAAAAATGATCTAAGTGTATTTTTGTAAGTGTTTTATAACGATATACAAGTATTGACCTTGTTTTAATATGTAATTCAGCACTGTAATGTTAGTTGTATTCTTGTATGGCATCCAGGATCGGTGCTGGAATATAAACGTCGCCGCCTGTGCTGCATGTGTGGCGCTCTGCCCCCCTGCATAATCCTTTGGATGAAAATAAAGATTATTTGGACGACTATGGTGAGTGCCATCATCATTACTTCATGTTGGGGTCTACCTGTCTCTGCAGCCTTGACATTGTGTTTTTCTGCAGCGATTATGAGCTCATATAATGCATGTGACTGTGGCAGCCCATTACTGGCCTCAGTGGTACACAGCACAAGACTGCTGAGATCAGTGATTGGTTGCAGTGGTCACATGCTGTATTTGGGCATGTCAACACAGCAGCGCTGAATGGAGGGGGTCGAGGACGGTAAGTATAATACTATATTCACAGCACTTAGGGTAACAATACTTAACCCTCCCACATCAAGAACTCAAAATTGTTTAGCCTTTGTTTCCTACGTAGGTTATACAACCAGCATTCGTTAGAACATAGGCCTAAATACAATGACGATTAAAACAATCAAGATAAATGCTGTAAGTGATACAACTATTTGTCTTTATATGTAGAATGATCTGATAAATGCTTTCCATCAAAATCATGGACAAAACATGGATCCATCTTGTAACCGTACAACACATTTCAACCATTAGGTTCTACGGCAGGGTACTTGGCTCCTGACTCCACTTCCCAGTCAAAAGGGTCTCGTACATGTTGAAAAAACAGAAGTTCTTTGTAATGTTCCCCATCCTTTGAATTTTCCTGCCTTATCTGAGGTTTAAGAGCAGCGGTGAGAGAAATTGCTATTTCTTTCGTAGATTAGATTTTTGCAAAGTACCATAGGGACCTGCAAGAGGGTTTCCATGGCCGAAAAATTGCCTTGAGGCTCAGTGTCCCCCAGTTTCTGGTTAAAGCTAATCTATCATCAGATACGTCGAAAAAAAAAACAACATCATGGTCTTGGTCCCATCTTCCTAGCTGCTATCATTCTTGAGAAAAATGATATTTTGTAGTACGCAGTGCCTCCATCCCTCTACAGTGCGTGCGAGACTTCAGGGCTACGTTTTCACTGCCTTTCCCTGTCAGTCAATGGTGGGGGCACCACATGAACAGCGGTGAGCGGAGACTTCTGTCACCAATTTTTCCCCCTGGGTCCATGTCTCTCTGTGCCATCATGTTCTCCACAGGACATGACACCACAGAACCAAGTGCGCAACAAGAAAATGAGACGTGAACCTTTCCTGACACCTGGATTACAGGTTGTAGGCAGGCCTAGATTTTAGAGAAAATTAATAGTAACTCCTCTTAGTGGGGAAATAAAACATGTTGGTACCGGAATCACAACTTAATCACTTTCTATGGTAGTAACGCCATTATAATACATTTCCAAATAGGCTTCTCAGATTCACGCCCGTGCCATGTGATTTACATCAAATTAAACAAATCTAAAATCTGTCATACATTTAAAAAAACAATGTTATCCTTAAGCAGCGGGTTATGTGCAGCAAATTAAATCACATGGCATGAACAGAAGTGTGAGAAAAAATAACAGAAAATATTAATACCCTTTTTAATCATCGCATGTTCTCAAATGTGTGAAATCCTTTATTAGTTTTTTGTTCTAGTAAAAAGGGGGGAAAAAAATCAATGTAAAATAATATTTGAAAAGCTTAAGTAAGATGGACGCCTGTATGAATTCTCCCGCAGTGGATATCATGTTACGTTTTTCATTTAGATATTTATCGTCTGAAACAACGTACGTTAATCAGCGCCAGTCCTCGATAGTTTATTATGTGTTTTATTAAATATAGCTGTTCTATCGCTATATAGTGCAAAGGTAATGTTTTCCTTTACTTCTGTACTAAAAATCCTAATGAATAAATCGTAAGATCCTATTTCCTCTCGGGGGGTTTATGCAATCTCAGCTATTTCCAAGCTAAGTCAGCGCACAGAAAATGTGCATCATTGTCAGACTGGACTACCGGAGCACCAGGGCATCCTCCGATGGGCCCTTTGACACTGCCACAGCCTGTCCTGCTCTTCCACAGTGCTGTCAGTGCAGTGCTGCTTAGTTATAATGCCAGGGCCTCACAGCCCTGTATGCTGTCTCTCTATTCTGCTCATTCAGAGCAAGCAGTGAGGGTCGAAGCTTGTCAGCTTTGGACAGGACTAAGTTGCTTGTGTGTGCGTTTGACAGTAACAGACAGCACATTAACCTGCTGCCTGGGGGCGGGCCAGCCCTGGAGAGCGTCGGAGTCTCCAGACAGGGGTACGAGCCTAACGCTGGTTGGCTGGGCCTTCAGCAGTGGGTGTTCAAACTGACTACTGTAAATTGGCACAAGCCCTGCACAGGAAGTCAGTGCATGTTCAGATGAAGCAAGGATAAGATGATTGTAAAGTGCAAGAAACTCAGATATGCACAGTGCCAAGAGAGATCATGCTGGGGGGAACTATATGCAGACATGACCTTATGTTAAGTTTGCAGTGTGGTGTGAGCAAGAATCCCTCCATCTTCTCATTGCTACTCCAGTAAAGAGGAATGGTAGCTTATGACATTCAGCTTTGACGTGGACATACCGGGCCAAAGCAGCAGTGGTTTGGGATGAGAAGAGGAGTTACCTGGAAGAGTGTATTAAAGCATGTACGTGAGGACGGCATTCCGGGTCGGACACTCAGGACAGTGAGGAATGTTGGAAAGTGTTTAGAGGCGCTGAAGTGGATGTGAGAGTGTGACCCATGGGCAAATATACTGCTGAGTTGTGATCTACAAGAGTGAGGCTATGTTCACACAGCAAAACTAATTGCAGGTCAGTAGTGTAATCAGCGGCTGAAGACAGGTTAACACTTCCACTCTAGATAGGCCTCCAGTGTCCCTGCACAGTCTGGCACTATCCAATCAGTGCAGCCTGTGGCAGACGCCCCCACAATTGGTAACACCCAGTTGGACCTTTATGTCAAAATGCTGTCAATTTATTCATAAACTTCCAGAAGGAATAATAATGGAATGGTATATCGTAGGGTCCTAAGAATAGATGCCCCAGAACTGTTATTACATGGGGGATACAAATAGTTACTAAAACAGACATGACAGGAGAGGAGACTGGTCCTCTTTAAGAGGCACACACCCATCACCTCTCCTTTATCAGCAATAAAAAGAGTTTTCTGAGGTTTTTTTTAACTGACCTGTGGGGTTTCGACACCTTGGTGAAGGCTCACCAAGCACAGCGCCGTCCATTTTATAGCAGCTGTTAGTTTCTCATTTCAATGGAGCGCGTAGGCCATGTGATCGATGAACGTGACGCCACTGGCCTAGACTAAGCTGAGAGAAGGCCGCGGCGTTACAGCAAGCTCCAGTGAGTTCTCAAACAGCTGATTGGCGGTGGTCCAGGGTGTTTACCCCACCAATCAGATACCCAGGATGGGTCATCATCAGAAAAGTTTAACCCTTTCATGACATTTACTCCCAGACCTCCCAAAGCCATAACTTTTTAATTTTTTCATTCACATAGCCGTAAGAAGGTTTGTTTTTGGGGGACAAGATTCACTTTCTAATGGCACCATTTACGGTTGCATACAATGTGGTGGAAAGCAGAAAAAAAATTCCAAATGGGGTGTAAATAAAAAAAAAAAGCAGTTTTAGGGGGGAGGGGGGTTTAGACTATTTCCTATGCTGTAAAACTGCCCTTTTACTTTTAGTCTTCGGGTCAGTATAATTACAATGATACCACATATGATAAGTATATTTTGTTCTCCATTTTAATACTGAAAAATAAAATTAAAAACTTTTGGGAAAAAAACATTTTTTCTTTGAACCATAACTTTTTTATTTTTATGTGTACAGAACTTTGCGGGGCGATCAGACTTTTTTCTGTCTTGCTACTTTCCATAAAAGATAAATATTTTTATATTTTAACAGTACGGACGTTTTCACACACAGCGATGCCCATGATGTTAATTTTTAGAATTATGTATTTTTACTTAAATTTTTTTTATTCTTATTTTTTAATATTTTAAAAAAAACTTTTTTTTACAGTTTTTAATAGTTCCTCTAGGGACCTATAACAAGTAATCATTGGATTGCTCTTCTTACAGACCTCTATGCATTAGCATTGGAGTTTATGAGAAGTATATTAAGTTCCTATGGAGCCCTGCCACAGGTAGAGGCTCCATAGGAACTAATGTGCGGCAGCCCTGTACCACTCCTGAGTACAGATGCTGCGCACAGTACATCCGGCTGCCCCGATCCCCACAGAGGAGAGCCAGTACACGGCTGGGATCGAGCGCTCCCGGTCTTTAACTTCCCATATCCCGTGGTCACATCTGACCACTGCATTTGAGGGGTTCAATGTGTGCGATCCACGTTATTATTTAATTGCAGGCACCCAGCAGCTATGACACCCCTCTGCTCACGAGTGGGTGCCAGTTTTAAAATGTCCAACCGCCAACACAAATTGGCGTGGGGCCATCGGGAAAGGGTTAAGGTAGAAATGTTTGGAGTGTTCATCTATTTCAACTTGTAAGGCTACTTTCACACTCGCGTTTTGGCTTTACATTTGCAAGATCCGTCATGGGCTTTCACAAGCGGTCCAAAACGGATCAGTTTTGCCCTAATTCATTCTGAATGGAAAAGCATCCGTTCAGAATGCGTCAGTTTGCCTCTGATAAGTCTCCATTCCGCTCTGGACGATGCCTGTAGCGTTTTGCTGTCCACTTGACGAAACTGAGCCAAACGGATCCGTCCTGGCACACAATGCAAGTCAATGAGGACGGGTCGTTTTCTCTGACACAATCTGGCACAATAGAAAACGGATCCGTCTCCCATTGACTTTCAACGGAGTTTATGACGGATACGTGTTGGCTATGTTACAGATAATACAAACAGATCCATTCATGACGGATCCGTGGGTTGCATTATTGTAAAAGATTCGTTTTTTGCAGATCCATGACGGATCCGCCCAAAACGCGAGTGTGAAAGTATCCTTATAGTCTTCTCCTATTACTGAGTAAGTTAAACCTAACATATGTATGTAGTTAAATATCTACCACAACTTGAAGATTTCAAGGAGGCATCCTCCACATGTTTTAAATAAAAGTAACCTGTCTATTGACTCGTCCACTATTAGAAATATGTAATGTTAAATATGGAAAACACATTTTATATTTCACTCACTGACTACATAGGAAAATGAGGAAAGGAGGCATCAGGAGGTGGCATAGTAAGGCCTCATGCACACGGCTGGTGTTGGCTGATGCCCATATTGAGGCCCGCAAAAATAGGGTCCACAATATACGGGCTCCGACCGTTTGTGCACTGTATCCTGGACGTGGACCCATTCACTTGAATAGGTCCGCAATCCGGAAGGTGCAGGGCAAAAACGGAGGCTGGACTGTCTCTCTGCATTACTTTTTTGTGGTGCAGACCATCAGTTGCAGATCGTGGATCACATTCAAGTGAATGGGTCCATGTCCGCATACGGAAGGCACATAGTCGGCAAATGGCGGTATGCAGCACGGGCACAGGCCAACAACGGCTGTGTGCATGAGGCCTAAGGCTGATCTTCCACTGAACATATCAAACTCTGATCCAATAAACACTATGGAAAAAAAGATTTAAAAAAACCTTCAGAAACGTGCTATTAATGCCAAACAGCACACTTTCCCTTTAGGACTTACAAAAGCACTCAAGTTAACTTTTGCCAGATGTCAAACCATCACATTGGGAGTTTCTAAGGATCAAAACAGTAGCAGATTTAACCCTTCTGTAGGATCCAGCCAAAAGTCATCAACCACTTCTATTACCAGTTGTAGGAAAGACAAGGAACAGAAAGCAAGCGGGGATTCGACAGAAAACAGGGTGTAACATGTGCACAGAGCATAATCTTTTCTTCTCTTGCAGGTCGAATCCGTCTGATGTAATTATTGAAGATAATGAAATATGACATGCAGCTTGGCCTTTGACCAGTAAGAAAAACCTTAGCTCCGTTACCTTGCGAACAAAGCCGAAACAGATGTCCTCCTTTCCATGTAGTTTGCTTATGATGACTGTAACACAGAACAGGTCACCGCCTAGAATTATGAAGCTCACTTTCACGCTCATTGCACTATCTGAGAAGAATGCATTTTATTAAATGTGAAAATGGAATCTGGCAGGCGAGTTCTCAGATGATACGGGACTATATTTTTTTTATTGGGATCGTTTTTGCTTTTCAGTATTAAAGACAGAGAATAGCCAGCTTGAGCTTACCGGACGCGGCCTAGTTGGATACTGGCGTCAGTGCTGGACCCCATGGACTTTTTACAGGGAGTGGGTGCCCCCACAGAGGGCTCTGAGTGCCCCCTCTGGAACCCGTGCCATAGGTTCGCCAATTTGACGACCATTGCATATAATGGTTTTTGTCTGGCCAAAAGATGGCATTACTTTGGAGAATGGCTGGATCCCCGCTTGATCCCATTATAGTCAATAAGGTATGGCGGCGAACGGCAGTATACGGCTAGGTCAAATTTGCTGACCTATGGTAGGCTGTTCTCTGAACAGGTACGGCTGCGATCGTCATTATACGGCTAGGTCAAATTTGCTGACCTATGGTAGGCTGTTCTCTGCCGCAACAGCCTGCTGGATCCGTTTAACCCAAGTGTGAACCTACCCTTACCAACACATAGTATAAGTGATGTAGGCAGAGGTTGTCAGGATAGGCCATCACTAGCTTATCCTCAGGGGGTCCAACACCATGCAGATCCATGTAGCTTCAACAATGGAAGTCGGCCTCAGAGCTACACAGCCCTATCAACATTGGAGCACTGGGAGCTTGCTACTACAGTGGTGCTCTCATTGACTTGGGACCAATAGCGCTAATTTTAAAATGGGTTGAGCTCATATATGCTAATTATCTCACAGGGTGTGCATATACACACAAAGTCCCTGTGGATCTGTACTGTGAAAACATAGGTGTACAATATGCCACCGTATTATACATATTACAGAGATATACTTCAATAGATGCAAAGCTTCAAGGGTTGTACCAGATGGATAATGCCACCATACATACGTATGCCTCCGTATGAAATCGGAGGCAATAGAAGGTACCATGGGGACCCATACACTTTAATGGATGCTGTATTGCAGCTATTTACAACTTGAATTTTGAATAAATCGATGAGTATCATGATTAAAGGAGTTCTCCAGGAATTAAGAAAATGAATATACTTAAATATTACTTCATTATAAATATATTCCCAAATACCTTTCATTAGTTATAATGGCTCGTTTTGTCTAGGGAGCAATCATTAGGAGAAACAAAATGGCTGCTGTCCTATTAGTGCACACAAAATCTGTCCTAATCACACAGGAGGACAAGTTACTTCACAACACTGAGCTAAAGAGCTGCCTTATCCTGCTCTCCTACTTGTCAGGGATTGTGATCCTGAATACAGATGATAAGAACTTAAGCTGAATCTCTGTAGGATTGGAGTTCATGGGCAGACCTGGCTGATGATCAGCAGCATTTGTTTACAGTCTCCATTACCACAGTCCATCCTCTCTTTACTTCTTGTCTCCTCATGAGCTCCACGCCTACAGAGATTCATCTGAAGATCTTATCAGCTGTATATAGGATCATAATCCCTGACAAGCAGAGCAGAGAGGAGGATGAGGCAGCTCTTTAGCTCAGTGTTCTGAAGTAACTTGTCCTCCTGTGTGATAAGGACAGGCTTTGTGTGCACTAATAAGACAGCGGCCATTTTGTTTCTACTAAACATTGCTCCCCAGACAAAACGAGCCATGATAACTAATGAAATGTATTTGGGAATATATTTTTAATAAAGTAATATTTACGTATTTTTAATTCCCGGAGAACCCCTTTAAACATAGTAAAAACTGATAAAATGGAATTGTTACCTTGACATAGCCGTTATCTAGTCATACTATTTATACTTGTGCCACAAAAGAGAGGGGTAACCTGCTAAAAGCTGCCGTACTGGACATATACCCATTTTTCCGCCTATAATCTAATCTAAATGGGGTTAGCCTCATAGTTCCCTGACAACCCCCACTGGGGAAACAGACAGGCAGGTTGGTCAGTTAGTTGTCAGTTGCTTATCGCTTCCTCGCTATTGAAATACAATGCACGTTCATCCAAATGGGGGAGGTGAGGACAGCTATCTTATGTGAATGGGTCTAAAAAAAACAATATCACATTAAATGTGGCCACTTATCACTAGATTAAGCGTTAATGGAGCATAGATTAACTATTGGAGAGTCAGTACTTTTAGTGGGGTAATTACTTTCAATGGAGCATATCAAATAAATTGGGGTATAACGTATGGCACGTATGCTTAAATAAAGTAGAAATAATGGACCTCATTGTGTTCAGCCATTAATAATACATTCCCCTACATAAAGATCATGTATACTGTGCGGAATATATTTATATGTAATCCAGAGGTAGGTCCAGGATGGGTGGAGGTAAAAGCAAGGAATCTGACCCTTAGGAGAATGGTAACCCGGTGTATTGGGAGGACTTATCATGTAATTGTACAGTAAATCCACAATCTATGAAACAGAACCATCGGCACCATGTACCTCTATGGATATAATTCTATAAAAGCTTACAGGCAGAGTCCCACAACAGTATGCCAACCCATCTTGAGAGCTCAGTGGTAATACAGATCCACAATGAGGCCCACAAAAAGAAGCAACGTTCACAGGGCCGCTCTGGTGGCCTTGGAGAGCCGCCCTTGTTAGCACTGTCCCTTTGCTACTAGGTGGAAAAAACATAAGCAGGACTCCTATCTGTAGAGGAAGGGCATTATTAACAAGAGGGTGAGGTAGTGGATTGTGGACGGGGGCTCTTTTGGGTGCAGCAACTCAAGACCAAAATCAGGGCTCATTTATAACTTAGCTCTCACCTTCTCTCTACACCACCATGAGGGACTTGGGTCAGATTATGTTATTGTACTAAGGCTGAAAAGCAACTTCTCTGATCTATATCTCCTCTGGAGCTGACTAAACATCAGTTGTGATGCAGACAGCCATTCTTTACCTGTGTCTTATCAAGTCACCAAGCATGCTTAGGCTACAGGAACCCGCCTACCATCTAATGTGTATGGAGGTGCTCAGGTCATGTTGGATCTCAACAAGCCTGATACTTCTGGTATGAGCAAACCCATCCTTTCTTACCCAAATTTGTTCCTGACCCATGATAGGCGCAAGGCACAAACAGTTCTATTGTATTGTGTGTGGTACTCGTTCTGTTTATTGTTCACATACTGATACGTCATTAAGGATCCTATGATATAGGATGTATTGCACATTCACCTTATTTTCCCTGTCCCCCCCCCCCTTCCCTCGACACTACCCCGTTCCCTTCCATTACCTTCCTTACCTTCCTTGTCGCCCCTTCCCTTCCCCCTTCTTTACCTCATTTTGTTTCATAATTCTGCATTGTACTATGTGATTTTTTCATGATGAGAATGCTCATGCGAATGATACATAAGATTTGTAATTAATGCTTGATATTGTTTCTAAATTTAATAAAAAGAGATTTAACAAAAAAAAAACAAACAAGCCTGATACTTTAGTATTCATGGAAGATAAGAGGTGTCTCCCCACTAAGGCCAGTATTTATGTGTAAGGGCACCGATGGCTAAGGTGGATGGCTGCCTTTAGTGCAACCTCAAATATAGACTTTCACCTTCCGTGAATATCTGTACTGCAGTGCAGAGTCCATCTTCCTCTCTCCATAATTTGGGACACGCAGCTCTTTTTTTCTCTGCATCAAATCCTCTTTTCTTAGCCTCCGAGTCTGTCAATATGAAGCATTATTTATCTTTACTTGTACTTGAACTGACATGCGCCTTCTGAAAGAGGATACTGCATACTGTACCTTTAACCTTGACTCTGAGCACAATCTTAATTTTGCATGCAAGCAGAGGTTAAAAAATGGATGACCTCTTGGCGGAGACTGGGGGTGGGTTTTGACTGGCTTTATTTATGAGGAGACTGAGAAATTCTGACATAAAATGCAAGTCCCATTATTCATGTGCTACATGACAGAAGATTGGTCTAGGTAATGCATGAGCGCAACACACGCACATTTCCTCATTTCTAGGTCTTGTTCACAAAGAACAAAATGGAGTGAAGTAAAATGGCACAATGCCACACATCACGTAGTGATATGTCAAAAATAAAGTGGAGTTTGCTGCATGTATTCCCTTGCTGCATTGTATTTAAAAAAAATCGTTATATCATGGACCAATGATGGGGGCAATTATCAATAAAGAGGCTCCTTCCCAATAATTGCCCTGTCCTAAAGGTGCCGCCGATCACCCGATGTAAGGAGCAGGCAATTATTGGGAACAAATAAATCATGTTGGCCCATGTAAAGGCGATTCATTTGTTCCTGATAATTGCCTGCTCCTAACATCGGGTGATCGGCGGAACCTTTAGGACAGGGCAATTATTGGGAAGGAGCCTCCCTCTTATTAATTTCCCCTTCATTGGTCCATGTAATGGGGCCTTTACTGTGACAAAACATAGTTACCATGCCTTGAGCCTTTTACCCCTTTCCTGACCAGACACTTTTTTTTGGCACACTTGTTTTTGAAAGATGTAACTTTTTTTTTTTTTTTTTTTGGCACACTTGTTTTTGAAAGATGTAACTTTTTTTTTTTAGTAAGATTATTTTAGGCCATTTTTTATTTTATAATTTTTTGTTTTCATTTGTTATATCTGGAAAAATGTAAAAAAAAAAAAAAAGTAAACAGACTATTTTCCATTTCAATTTGTTTGAATTATTTTTTTTTTTATAGCATTAAGTGCAACTAAAATACCATTTTACAGAGGATAAACAATCCACTGGCGACGGCTTTACCTTAAGGCCAGTGACACCCATTGGTGCTCTGCCAAACAGTCTTTAAAAAAGCAGTAAATAGAAAAAGGCGGTGGTACTCACCAACCTCGGCACTCCTTACAACCTCCACTCTCTGCGCTTCACCAGGGGAAGGCATGATAAAGCTCAAAGAGCGCAAAACGCCTGTTGCCTGGTATGGTACCCACATCCTAGTCCGCTTGTTGATTTTTAACATGAATAAAGTGACGCTGCTTTTTTCTATTTACTTTCAGATTTTTAAAACACATTTTTACTTTGTTTCCCTTTTCTGTTACAATCGTTTTGATATGGTTTATGGTTGCCAGCGGTGGTTATTTATTTTTATTTCTTTTGTTTTGTCTCTTGTAACTGGCACTGACACATTAGCCCCAGTTCCGGGAGGAACACAGCTACCTGAGATGCACTGCAGAGTTGATCTAGGTCTGCTAAGACACAGCAGCTGTTGCACTTACTCAGGACTCAGCTATCACTTGATAGCATTGATTGCTGCTGTCTGATCTGTAGACACAGCGCTCATTGAGTCCTGTGTATACAGCAATAGGGAAGGCAGGGACGGCAAAAAAAAGAAATCTCTGCCTTCTCTGTCTCCTTGCAGAGATAAATGTGGACTGCCCAGATGCCCAAGTTTTCATAGTCTATGGATTTTGTAGAAATTAGGAAAAGGAAATTAATTTTATTCCTTCATTGAAATGCAAGCTAAAGAACAGGGAATAAGTTACATAGAAGGTCAATCAAGTGGAAGGGGAGAGTCTTAGGAAGCAGTGCAGGGGAACTAAGGTGAATCGAGTGGCAAGGGCCTACCCTCAGTGCACTTAAAGAGGACCTGTCATCACAAAATGCAAAGCAGTGTGAAAGCACCATGTTATAGGACAGGAGAAGCTCAACAAATTGATATACAGTTTTGTATGAAGAGATTCATTAAAACTAATTTAACTTGCCATTTATATCTCTGCTTTTTCCGCTTCCTGTGAACACTAATGGGTACAGGAGGGAGGGGTTATCAGTGACTGACAGCTGTCTCTCTATACACACAATGCTGTCAATCACTGATAACCCCTCCTCCCTGTACCGATGCTGTTCACAGGAGGCAGAAAAAGTGCAGATGTAAACGTAAAAATGACAGGTTTTACTGAATCTTTTCCTATAAAACTATACATCAATCTGCTCAGCTTCCCCTGCTCAATAACATGCTGCTTGCAGAATGCATTGCATTTTGTGGTGACGGGTCCTCTTTAAACTCTAATTTACATATTTTTTAATCACTTCTCCTAATCGCAGCTTTGGATCGTTGGAAGAAAGTTATGTTTTTAAATATCAGGGTCACCCCTTCCAGGCACTATGGCTGTTCCAACAGGGTTGATCCTGCAGACAGATGCCCTTTTAAGGATACCTTTGGTGCGCATGGCATTTACTGTGAGAACTATGCCCCGGTATCTGTATTCCCTTTTCCACCAAGGAAAGCAGCCAATTTGATAATTCTAGGGCAATGATGCCTGTAACACAGCACGGGAGAGACACTGTTAGGAAACAATGACCAAGACAGATCAGCGACCACCGGAACATTTGCTCTGGATCAGCGAGGTAAGTAGTGTTCTTTTTATTTTATAACATTTTTGTCTGTGTTTTTTTTCCCCCAAAAGTTGGATAACCCCATTAATTGGTAGAATGAATGCAATTTCAACTCAAAGGGCACAGATATTAGTAAAAGATATTACCATTTACAACTTAGAATATATGCAGATTATATTAAAAACCATTTAAACATTAGTAACAAAAGAAAAACTGTATCCACCTGATTACTTAGCGTTTAATTCTGTTCACCGAAAATACGAAACGTAATTTACAGCTTTGCTGACATTTATAACTGGCTCAATTAAACTGTAATTACAATTTTTGTGGGAGGTTTAAAGGGAATATCTAAAGTGCGGTATTTATAAATCAGATAGACACAAAACACACATATAATCTGGGAAGCCTGCGCTTTGTATGACATAAAACACATACAATCCATTCTCTTCACCAGATGGATCAATTAAATAATGAAAGCCCTGATGAACCCACATTAAATTACTAATCATTGCAAGTCCATTTAGTTAGAGACATCCCTAATGAAGGGTGCACCTTCTGATGATTTGGATTGCATTTTCACTAATGCATAGAGCAGCATCTACATATTAGGGTCTGCCTTTGCAAAACAGACCTGAATGATCCATGCCGAAAAAAATTAATCTCTACAACAGTAGTGCGTTAATATTTATGTTTTTGCTATTGCTATTGTCCTTAATTCCCGATAGACTTTATAAGACTATTCTTGAACCTCTGAGACCAGTGTTCAATCCATGAGCCATTGCCCTAAAACCCAAACTGTTCATCATTCAAAACAGATAAATCTCAGCAACTCCCATAGCAGTGAATGAAGAGGAAGACGCACTTGCGCGTTGTGGTTTCCTTCTCTTTGGGGGGCCTGTTCTGGTTATAGGAGCAGGTCCCAGAGGTGGGACCCGCATCTCTCCTAGCGATATGCCGCCAATGTCTAATCTGGGAATATCCCTTTTAATATTGTAATATCACATCCTGTATAATATTCAGCCCTTTAGAAATTCTGGTTTCTAGTATAAATATCAAAAAGTTTCATGGTTCAATAAAACCATATGGTAGTCTCCACCGCTTTGAGGTTTATGAACCCTCTTAATATCTTGTAAAACAAAGTGCCCTCCGTGTTTTTCCAAAAATGTGAAACTGTAGAGGCATTAGAAGCTTCTGGATTGATCGCATTTGATGAATATCTTCTTATTCTAGTTTCCAGGGGTCCTGTTGTGAAACCAATGTACTGTCATTCACACAAGCAAGACATGTAATAAGGTAAATTACAAATTCTGTATTGCTTTTACTATAAGTTTTTATCTTATAACTACTGCCTGTATTTATAGATCTAATTGTTTCGGATTTATAGACACAAGTTTCACAGTTATTATGGCTGCATTTGTGCCATCCTTGTGTTTAAAGACATTTTTTAAAACTTGGAACTGATATATAAACTAGGAGTCCAAGTAGACAGAAGCTGTGGTTGGAGCATGTCTAAGACCTGAAGAGTTCTTTTGGAGTGCTTCATCTCGGTATAACATGGGCAGATATTTATTAATAATATTCATACTTTGCACATATTGCTGACTATATGCTGTGTTAAATACTATTCTCTGTACATTTATGAAGCTAAAAGGCAAATTTCTAAAAGGAGCACTTTTTCATGATTGTAAGGCTGGGGCCCCTAAATGATATGGAGTCATCACTCGAATTGCAGGATTTACTATGACTTAAGGAAAACACCATGGAGCTCTAGCCTATAATTATAATCAGTGAAACTTCTCCACTTTGAGACATATTTTCATCATATACAATAGTGCCAGTCATCATGACTAGAGGACCACTCCTCTTGTTTTAAGGTGAATTCAACAATTCGATAATAACTAGGCTTAATAGGCTAAGTGATAAAAATATTTACTAAGTGTGATTAAATATAAGTTAAAACAGACATATCACATACCGAATAAATAATAACCAATCACATGGCCTGCACAATACAATATGGGAGGGGGGGCTCTTGTCACCATGTCAGAGCACATAGCCGACACTCCATGGTTTTACAAGACAGAGATAGTAACCTTACAACATCCTATCTTGATGGTGTTCTCAGTGGAGTTCCAATTAAATGCCTGTATGCAGAAAAGTTTATACCTTTGTTCCCCTCCTCTTAAGGATGTCCAGTGTGCAGCACACATGTCTATCAGATAATCACTCACAAATGTGGCCTTCTGAGTACAATGGGGGGTTTGTATGTCACACCTCTAAAAGATTGTAAGTGGCTAATAGCCACAAACAAGTATAAGCAATATGTAATATATATGTGTTGTCAGTGGGAACAAAACCACTGCCAGACACTTCTGGTTCACCTCTTTGTTTTACCAGCAAACAAAATGATTAGGCAAAAAAATTCACTTTGTCTGATCCTTCTCTTCCCCGACATCATCTGTCGGGGAAGAGTCGGGGGCTCCCCACACACATTTGATTTCGGATGGTGGGTTTGCCCAACAAGAAACAAATGTGTATAAGGCTTTAATAAAATGCGTAATTGGAAACAGTAATAAAATATTAAAAGCAGACATAAAAATAGAGAAGACCTAGCTCAAGGAAAGACGAAACCTGCATCCTGTTCTCATCACACTCGTATCAGTCCTAGCAAGATACAAATATGCTTGAATTCTAAGTCAATCCATATTTTAAGTAAACAATATGCCACTTAGAGACTGTCATTAAAACCAAAATGTATCATAAATATTCCAATAACAGTTTAAAGAATGAAATATTCGGTGTCAAACAGATGAAAGGTATAGGTTACATATTAAAGCATCTAATGCATTAGAGCGCGGGAGCATTAACTGCAGAAAAAAAAAATGTGTATGTGACAAGCACTCACTGAAATACTGGAATCATATTGTCAGACAATGATAAGCAATAATATAAAAGCAACTCTTAGAAGAAATTCAAGGTGAATCAGTTATTTTCTACCAAATATTAAAACAAAATTCTTCAGCGACGTGACGCTACATCCCAACAATACCTTAACAGTAATTTATTAAACACACAGACACATACAGAGCCTGTGCCGTGTGCGGCTTCAGGAGTAGCACATTCATCACGTGCGCATAAGAGGGCTAGACAGTGTCATTGAAAGTCGTTTGACATCCTGCACCCATAGAGGTGCACTGAGTCAGAGGCTGGTATGAGCTGAAGGTGCAGCTTAACCAGTCCCCGACCGCCGTACGCAGGATTGCGTCCTGCGGGCGGCCGGGATCTTCTGTTTGGACGCGCCAGGGCGTCATCTCGCGAGACGCGAGAGTTCCTGTGAACGCGCGCGCGTGCGCGCGTTCACAGTGAAGCGCGGCTCGAGAGTTGGACTACAGCCTGCCAGCGATGATCAATCGCTGGCAGGCTGTAGATGCGATATAAATCGCATCAAACAGCTATATCAGACGCTGTTTTATGAACAGCGTCTGATATAGCTGCTACCTGGTCCTCTGGTGGTCCCATTTTCTGGGATCGACCACCAGAGGACCAGGTAACTACAGTAAAAGTTGCACCAAACACTACACTTACCCCCCACCCCCTCACCTATTAACCCCTTGATCACCCCATCTAGACCCCTGATCACCCCCTGTCATTGATCACACCCCTTGTAAGGCTTTATTCAGACGTCCATATGTGTTTTGCGGATCCGTGGATTCCACGGATCCGCGGATCCGATCCGCAGATCCTCAAAACACGGACACCGGCAATGTGCTTTCCGCATTTTGCAGATCCGCACATTGCCAGAACTATATAGAAAATGCTTTTTCTTGTCCGCAATTGCGGACAAGAATAGGACATGTTCTATATTTTTGCGGAACGAAGTGCAGACCGGAGCGCGGATCCGTAATTCCGGATCCGAGCGGGACAAAGTTTGTCCCCATAGAAATGAATGGGTCCGCAATTCCGTTCCGCAAACAGAATTTCGGACGTGTGAATGGGGCATAAGGGTCCCTTATCACCGCCAGTTAGTTAGCTACTTGTTAGGTAGCTAGCGCCCAGCCCACCGCACCGCAGTCACTGATTTTGGCAGAGATTTTTCATCCACATTGATCGATGCGAATGAAAAATCTGTGCCGTTCATTTTTTTTTTTTTTCAGCGCAGAGGCTGAACGGAAAAAAAATCTCATTACCTGTATGCTCAATATACGGAGAATCGCAGAAACTCCTAATGCTGGCCATACGTGTAATGATTGCGGAGACCCTCAAATGCCAGGGCAGTACAAAACCCCACATGTGACCCCATTTTAGAAAGAAGACACCCCAAGGTATTCTGTGAGGGGTATGGCGAGTTCATGGAAAATTTTATTTTTGTCACAAGTTAGTGGAATATGAGACTGTAAAAAAAAAAAAAAAAAAAACAATTTCCGCTAACTTGTGCCAAATTTTTTTTTTCTGTGAACTCGCCATGCCCCTCACAGAATACCTTGGGGTGTCTTCTTTCCACAATGGAGTCACATGTGGGGTATTTATACTGCCCTGGCATTTTAGGGGTCCAAAAGCGTGAGAATCCAAATGCGTAAAAATGGCCTGTGAAATCCTAAAGGTACTCATTGGTTTTAGGGCCCCTTTGCGCATCTTGGCTGCAAAAAAGTGTCACTCATGTGGTATCGCCGTACTCAGGAGAAGTAGGGCAATGTGTTTTGGGGTGTATTTTTACATATACCCATACTGGGTGTAAGAAATATCGCTGTAAACGACAACTTTTTACATTTTTTATTCAAAGTTGTCAATATACAGAGATATTTCTCTCACCCAGCATGGGTATATGTAAAAATACACCCAAAACACATCGCCCTACTTCTCCTGAGTACGGCGATACCACATGTGTGACACTTTTTGCAGGCAAGATGCGCAAAGGCCCAAATTCAATGAGTACCTTTAGGAGGGCATTTTTACGCATTTTCTTCTCACGCTTTAGGGCCCTAAAATGCCAGGGCAGTATAAATACCCCACATGTGACCCCATTTTGGAAAGAAGACACCCCAAGGTATTCGCTGAGGGCATAATGAGTTCATGAAAAATTAAACTTTTTGTCAAAAGTTAGCGGAAAGGGAGACTTTGTGAGAAAAACAATAAAAATCAATTTCCACTAACTTGTGCCAAAAAAAAATATTCTATGAACTCGCCATGCCCCTCATGGAATACCTAGGGTGTCTTCTTTCAAAATGGGGTCACACGTGAGGTATTTCTACTGCCCTGGCATTTTAGGGGCCCTAAGCGTGAGAAGAAAAATGCGTAAAAATGCCCTCCTAAAAGGTACTCATTGGAATTTGGGCCTTTACGCATCTTGCCTGCAAAAAGTGTCACACATGTGGTATCGCCGTACTCAGGAGAAGTAGGGCGATGTGTTTTAGGGTGTATTTTTACATATACCCATGCTGGGTGAGAGAAATATCTCTGTATATTGACAACTTTGAATAAAAAATGTAAAAAGTTGTCGTTTACAGCGATATTTCTCACACGCAGCATGGGTATATGTAAAATACACCCCAAAACACATTGCCCTACTTCTCCTGAGTACGGCGATACCACATGAGTGACACTTTTCTGCAGCCAAGATGCGCAAGGGGCCCTAAAACCAATGAGTACCTTTAGGATTTCACAGGCCATTTTTATGCATTTGGATTCTCACACTTTAGGGGCCCCTAAAATGCCAGGTGAGTATAAATACCCCACATGTGACCCCATTTTGGAAAGAAGACACCCCAAGGTATTCTGTGAGGGGCATGGTGAGTCCACAGAATTTTTATTTTTGGCACAAGTCAGCGGAAATTGTTTTTTTTTTTTTAATTTTGTTTTTACAAAGTCTCATATTCCACTAACTTGTGACAAAAATAAAATTTTACATGAACTCACCATACCCCTCACAGAATACCTTGGGGTGTCTTCTTTCCAAAATGGGGTCACATGTGGGGTATTTATGCTGTCCTGGCATTTTAGGGGCCCCTAAAGGGTGAGAAGAAGTCTGGAATCCAAATGCGTAAAAATGCCCTGTGAAATCCTAAAGGTACTCATTGGTTTTAGGGCCCTTTGCGCATCAGGCTGCAAAAGTGGCACACATGTGGTATCGCCGTACTCAGGAGAAGTAGGGCAATGTGTTTTGGGGTGTATTTTTATATATACCCATACTTTGTGTGAAAAATATCTCTGTAACGACAACTTTTAAAAATTTTTATACAAAGTTGACAATTTACAGAGATATTTCTCTCACCCAACATGGGTATATGTAAAAATACACCCCAAAACACATTGCCCTACTTCTCCTGAGTACGGCGATACCACATAAGTGCCGCTTTTTGCAGCCTGAGTGCGCAAAGGGGCCCAAATTCCCTCACAATTTAGCCCCGCCCAAAATGCCAGAACAGTAAACACACCCCACAAATGACTCCATTTCGGAAAGTAGACACCCCAAGGTATTCACTGAGGGGCATAGTGAGTCCGTCTGAGATTTTTTTTTTTTTGCCAGAAGTTATCAGAAATTGAAACTTTTTTTTTTTTTTTTTCTCAGAAAGTGTCAATTTCCGCTAACTTGTGAAAAAAATGAAATGATACATGAACTCACCAAGCCCCTCCGCGAATACTTTGGGGTGTCTTCTTTCTAAAATGGTGTCATTTGGGGATATTCATACTATCCTGACATTCTAGCACCTGAAGAAACATGACAGGTGCTCAGAAAGTCAGAGCTGCTTCAAAATGCCGAAATTCACTTTTTGCACCATAGTTTGTAAACGCTATAACTTTTACCCAAACCAATAAATATACACTTATTGGATTTTTTTATCAAAGACATGTAGAACAATAAATTTAGAGAAAATTTATATAGAAATGTAGTTTTTTTGAAAAATTTTACAACAGAAAGTGAAAAATGTCATTTTTTTGCAAAAATTTCGGTAATTTTTGATTAATAGCAAAAAAAGTAAAAATGTCAGCAGCAATGAAATACCACCAAATGAAAGCTCTATTAGTGAGAAGAAAAGGAGGTAAAATTCATTTGGGTGGTAAGTTGTATGACGGAGCAATAAACGGTGAAAGTAGTGTAGTGCGGAATTGTAAAAAGTGGCCTGGTCATTAAGGGTGTTTAAGCTAGGGGGGCTGAAGTGGTTAAAAGGAGTGAGCGGTGAGCACCAAGATATGGCACCAACGTGACCCCCTCACAAACTTTGCAAAAAACATTGGAACAGATCAGAATTTTTTGATTTGTAATTTTCTTATAACTTTGACTGTAATTTTCCTCATAGGAAAACATTGAAGGCTGTGCAGACCTTAGCACCTATTTTTTTTTCCATTATTTTCTTCTAAAATGTAAACTTACCTTTTCTTTACCTTTTTCTTACAGATAATCTATCCTTTGAATAGGTCATCAGTAGGATCTGATTGGTGGGGTCCGAAGCCTGGAATCCCCGCCTATCAGATGTTTGAGAAGGCACTGGCACTTGCAGAAGCACCGCAGCCTTCTCGTTTCCCGTAGGCCAGTGAGATCACGTCTGTGAGTGGCCTGGACGCCACTCAGCCGCATTCACTTCACGGCCACGTAACATAGTCTTGACCTCACTGGCCTGCAGGAAGCTGCAAGAAAGCCGCAGCGGTACTGCAAGCGCCACTGCCTTCTCAAACAGCTGATCAGTGGGAGGGGGAGGGGGTCAACAGCAAAATGGCTGTCTAGATTAATAGGTCCCTTTAATTCCTATCTGGCCAAACAATCTAAAAGGTATAACCATGGGCACATAAATATATTATATGAATTAGAGTTGTTTCGATACCAAAATTGTGATTCGGTATCGATACCATAAAAAAGTATTGCAATACTCGATACCATTCGATACCACACGAAAAAAATAAAATGCCAAAAAATGCTGCATGCATTCCATATTTTATGGAACGGCGGGCCCATAAGGGTACTTTCACACTAGCGTTGGTGCGGATCCGTCTGTTTATTTGTACAGGCGGATCCGCACCTCTAATGCAAACGTTTGTATCCGTTCAGAACGGATCCGTTTGCATTAGCTTTAAAAAAAAATGACAAAGTCCAAAACGGATCCGTTTTGACTTACATTGAAAGTCAATGGGGAACGGATCCATTTTCAAGTGCACCATATTGTGTCACTGACAACGGATCCGTCCCCATTGACTTACATTGTAAAAAAAAACGGATCCGTTAGGCTCCGTCTCTTCAGACGGACACCAAAATGCTGCATGCTGCGTTTTGGTGTCCGCCTCCAAAACGGAATAGAGGCGGAACGGAGCCGAACTGATGCATTCTGAACGGATCCTTATCCAATCAGAATGCATTGGGGCTGAACTGATCCGTTTTGGACCGTTTGTGAGAGCCCTGAAACGGATCTCACAAACGGAATCCAAAACGCTAGTGTGAAAGTACCCTTATACAACAGTCCTAACCTTTATTTAGGGGGGGACAAAGCGACTAAAGGAAAATGGCAAATCATGCAGTTTTTTCTTTTTTTTTCTTTTACGGCGTACAACGCATAAAAGAGGATTTTTTAAATAGTTTGGACTTTTGAGATGTGGCGATATGTAATATTTTATTTATTTATTGTTTTTATATTTTATATGTAAAATTGGGAAAGGGGGTGACTTATACTTAATATTTTGGTGTACTTTTTTAACTTTTTTTTTTTTTTTTACAGTTTATTTATTAACTATTTCCCCCTTAGGGGCTAGAACCTGGGATCTTTTCATCCTATTCACCCTGGTAGAGCTCTATTAGGGTGAATAGGACTTCACACTGTCCCTGCTGCTCTGTGCACAGTACACACAGCAGCAGGGAACTGACCATGGCAGCCAGGACTTCAGTAGCGTCATGGTTGCCATGGAAACCGATCGGAGCCCCAGCATTACACTGCTGGGGCTACAATCACTGCCACCAATGAGGAGAGGAGAGGGGACCCTGTGGCCACTGCCACCAATGAGGAGGAGGTGAGGGGACCCTGTAGCCACTGCCACCAATGAGGAGGAGGTGAGGGGACCCTGTGGCCACTGCCACAAATGATTTTAATACTGGAGGAGGGAGGAAGGGGGGATGGGGGAGGGCGCACTGGCCACTAATGTCTTTAATACTGGGGGCGAGGGGGACGGCGCACTGGCCACCAATGATGAGCAACATTTAATATACAAATGCAGGCAGAAGAAACACATTGTCGGCACCCAACCTCTGACAGGGCGCTGCGATCAGTGCCAGTTAACCCCTTAGGCAAAAGGCAAATACGGGTATCGTATCGAAACCGGGCTAAAAGTATCGAATGGGTATCGAAACTTTGATACCCGAAACAACCCTAATATGAATTATCTGACACCATTTTAAAGGGAACCTGTCACCGGGATTTTGTGTACAGAGCTGAGGACATGGGCTGCTAGATGGCCGCTAGCACATCCGCAATATCAAGTCCCCATAGCTCTGTGTGCTTTTATTGTGTAAAAAAAACTTATTTGATACATATGCAAATTAACCTGAGATGAGTCCTGTCCCTGAGATGAGTCACGAACAGGACTCATCTCAGGTTAATTTGCATATCTATCAAATCAGTTTTTTTACACAATAAAAGCACACAGAGCTATGGGGACTGGATATTGCGGATGTGCTAGCGGCCATCTAGCAGCCCATGTCCTCAGCTCTGTACACAAAATCCCAGTGACAGGTTCCCTTTAAAACACAGAATGGGTCTTCCTTTAACATTCCTCCTTCTTGGCCATTACAGCGCCATCTCCTGTGATAAGGCTGCACTGTACAACTTCTTCACTAGGAAGCTGCTCCCTTTCCTTAGCACCCGTGGACCATTTGTTTTCTAAGAATCCTGTGTCACCGCAAACTGCAGAGCTTTTACATCTACTCCTCTGCAAAGCGGAAGGCTAAACTTTCAAGTTTAAATTTCGAGATGTGAGGTGGAAAGGCAATACAGTTCTCCCCACCTGGCAGGAGTTTCCAAGCGACATAATTTTACCAGCTGCCGTACTTTGATTTAGTTGAAAAGAAAACCAGCGTTGAAAGAAAATAGAAAGTGCTAATGGCATAATGAGCATTAGAGTATCGCTAGATTTCTAATGTGCAAATAAATAAACACTTCAATGGCTTGTAAATGCCCCAGGGCAGAAAGAACATCTGAGATGTGAGAGCAGCTGAGAGGACATTAAACATTTCATTTGCATGTGTGGCTGGGAGAAAGGTGGCAGTATATTATGACATCGCAGGGTAACACAATAGTAAGATTCTGCCTTTCTTCTTGTGTTCTTACGGGAGATTATCCATTTTTAATATGTGACCACATAAAACGGATACAAAAGTATCTAGCTCATTTATGATGTATCAGCAATTATCAGTAAAAGGCCACAGCCTGGTTTAAAACTTCCCCTTATGAAAGATTTTACATTACATACATCTATTTCCACCGCTATATGCAACTAAAATCCATTCATTTGCTTTGTTTTTTCTAGTTATTTTAATGGGGTTGTCCCATGAAAAATAATCTACATTTTTCAAACAAGCATCTGAATCTGAATACTTTTGTAAGGGTGCTTTACTTCAGGCCCGCCGGATCAGTCAGAACGCAAGTCACTGCCCGGACCTGTGACATCGTGAAGGAGCGCCCGGAGGCCGCAGCGCAGGTAAGTACACTGCTGCGGAGTACTTACCATGGCAGCCAGAACTTCAGTAGCGTCCTGGCTGCCATGGTAACCGATCAGAGCCCCAGCTTGAACTGGGGCACCGATCGGAACTGCTGCTGCGCATGCGTAGAGCTAAACGTCGCATCCGGCGATGCACCGAAACGACGTTTAGCTTAATTCCGGATCCGGATTAATGCACTTCAATGGGCATTAATTCCGGAACGGCGTTACAGCAAGTCTTCCGGACCCGACGACGGACCTCTACGCCGGAAAGTAAAAACGCAAGTGTGAAAGCACCCTAATGTAATTAAAAAATTAGCACAGCCAATGAGTTATTCAATAAAGTCCAACAGTATAGGGCCACCTGCTGTTTATCTTTTCCTCATGTCTCTGTCCACCTGACTGAGGAGGACGCACATGTTCAGTCCCATTGTTCAACTGCCACCAGTCCTATCTACTGTCAGAAGCTGTGACATTTACAGGACACGTCCCTGGGAAAGTACTCTCCTCCTGAAATGCCAGCTTGAAATAAATACAGCAGAGCATAAGAGCAATAAATGGGGAGATCTCTGGATCCATGTGAGGTACAGGGAGGTTCTAGATTTGTTAGGGTCCATTCAGACGTCCGTTAATTTGGTCTGCACCTGTTCCGCAATTGTGCGGAACGGGTGCGGACCCATTCATACTCTATGGGGACGGAAGGGATGCGGAGAGCACACTATGAGCTCTCCGCATCCCCATTTCCGGAGCGCGTCCCCGAACTTCCGGTCCGCAGCTCCGCAAGAAAATAGAGCATGGACTTCTCTATTTAGTGCTGGCCATGTGCGGCCCGGTGTATTGCGGATCTGCAGTTTGCGGATCCGCAATACACCACGGACATGTGAATTGACCCTCTATGTACTATAGCTTCACCACACTGAGATCTGCTCAGAAAGCTCATCTACATATAATATACATTATGTACTATAGCTTCACCACACTGAGATCCGCTCAGAAAGCTCATCTACATATCATATACACTATGTACTATAGCTTCACCACACTGAGATCAGCTCAGAAAGCTCATCTACATATCATATACTCTATGTACTATAGCTTCACCACACTGAGATCTGCTCAGAAAGCTCCTCTACATATCATATACTCTATGTACTATAGCTTCACCACACTGAGATCTGCTCAGAAAGCTCATCTAAATATAATATACACTATGTACTATAGCTTCACCACACTGAGATCCGCTCAGAAAGCTCATCTACATATCATATACACTATGTACTATAGCTTCACCACACTGAGATCTGCTCAGAAATCTCATCTACATATCATATCCTCTATGTACTATAGCTTCACCCCACTGAGATCTGCTCAGAAAGCTCATCTACATATCATATCCTCTATGTACTATAGCTTCACCACACTGAGATCTGCTCAGAAAGCTCATCTACATATCATATACTCTATGTACTATAGCTTCACCACACTGAGATCTGTTCAGAAAGCTCATCTACATATCATATACACTATGTACTATAGCTTCACCACACTGAGATCTGTTCAGAAAGCTCATCTACATATCATATACACTATGTACTATAGCTTCACCACACTGATATCTGCTCAGAAAGCTCCTCTACATATCATATACTCTATGTACTATAGCATCACCACACTGATATCTGCTCAGAAAGCTCATCTACATATCATATACACTATGTACTATAGCTTCACCACACTGAGATCTGCTCAGAAAGCTCATCTACATATCATATACACTATGTACTATAGCTTCACCACACTGAGATCTGCTCAGAAAGCTCCTCTACATATCATATACACTATGTACTATAGCTTCACCACACTGAGATCTGCTCAGAAAGCTCATCTACATATCATATACACTATGTACTATAGCTTCACCACACTGAGATCTGCTCAGAAAGCTCATCTACATATCATATACACTATGTACTATAGCTTTACCACACTGAGATCTGCTCAGAAAGCTCATCTACATATCATATACACTATGTACTATAGCTTCACCACACTGAGATCTGCTCAGAAAGCTCATCTACATATCATATAGTCTATGTACTATAGCTTTACCACACTGAGATCTGCTCAGAAAGCTCATCTACATATCATATGCTCTATGTACTATAGCATCACCACACTGATATCTGCTCAGAAAGCTCATCAACATATCATATACTCTATGTACTATAGCTTCACCACACTGACATCTGCTCAGAAAACTCATCTACATATCATATACACTATGTACTATAGCTTCACCACACTGATATCAGCTCAGAAAGCTCCTCTACATATCATATACACTATGTACTATAGCTTCACCACACTGAGATCTGCTCAGAAAGCTCCTCTACATATCATATACTCTATGTACTATAGCTTCACCACACTGAGATCTGCTCAGAAAGCTCCTCTACATATCATATACACTATGTACTATAGCTTCACCACACTGAGATCTGCTCAGAAAGCTCATCTACATATCATATCCTCTATGTACTATAGCTTCACCACACTGAGATCTGCTCAGAAAGCTAATCTACATATCATATACTCTATGTACTATAGCTTCACCACACTGATATCTGCTCAGAAAGCTCATCTACATATCATATACTCTATGTACTATAGCTTCACCACACTGACATCTGCTCAGAAAGCTCATCTACATATCATATACTCTATGTACTATAGCTTCACCACACTGAGACCTGCTCAGAAAGCTCATCTATATATCATATACTCTATGTACTATAGCATCATCACACTGACATCTGCTCAGAAAGCTCCTCTACATATCATATACACTATGTACTATAGCATCACCACACTGAGATCTGCTCAGAAAGCTCATCTACATATCATATACACTATGTACTATAGCATCACCACACTGAGATCTGCTCAGAAAGCTCATCTACATATCATATACACTATGTACTATAGCTTCACCACACTGAGATCTGCTCAGAAAGCTCATCTACATATCATACACACTATGTACTAAAGCTTCACCACACTGACATCTGCTCAGAAAGCTCATCTACATATCATATACACTATGTACTATAGCATCACCACACTGAGATCTGCTCAGAAAGCTCCTCTACATATCATATACTCTATGTACTATAGCTTCACCACACTGAGATCTGCTCAGAAAGCTCCTCTACATATCATATACACTATGTACTATAGCTTCACCACACTGAGATCTGCTCAGAAAGCTCATCTACATATCATATACTCTATGTACTATAGCTTCACCACACTGAGATCTGCTCAGAAAGCTCCTCTACATATCATATTATACACTATGTACTATAGCATCACCACACTGAGATCTGTTCAGAAAGCTCATCTACATATCATATCCTCTATGTACTATAGCTTCACCACACTGAGATCTGCTCAGAAAGCTAATCTACATATCATATACTCTATGTACTATAGCTTCACCACACTGATATCTGCTCAGAAAGCTCATCTACATATCATATACTCTATGTACTATAGCTTCACCACACTGACATCTGCTCAGAAAGCTCATCTACATATCATATACAATATGTACTATAGCTTCACCACACTGAGACCTGCTCAGAAAGCTCATCTACATATCATATACTCTATGTACTATAGCATCATCACACTGACATCTGCTCAGAAAGCTCCTCTACATATCATATACACTATGTACTATAGCATCACCACACTGAGATCTGCTCAGAAAGCTCATCTACATATCATATACACTATGTACTATAGCATCACCACACTGAGATCTGCTCAGAAAGCTCATCTACATATCATATACACTATGTACTATAGCTTCACCACACTGAGATCTGCTCAGAAAGCTCATCTACATATCATATACACTATGTACTAAAGCTTCACCACACTGACATCTGCTCAGAAAGCTCATCTACATATCATATACTCTATGTACTATAGCTTCACCACACTGAGATCTGCTCAGAATGCTCATCTACATATCATATCCTCTATGTACTATAGCTTCACCACACTGAGATCTGCTCAGAAAGCTAATCTACATATCATATACTCTATGTACTATAGCTTCACCACACTGATATCTGCTCAGAAAGCTCATCTACATATCATATACTCTATGTACTATAGCTTCACCACACTGACATCTGCTCAGAAAGCTCATCTACATATCATATACAATATGTACTATAGCTTCACCACACTGAGACCTGCTCAGAAAGCTCATCTACATATCATATACTCTATGTACTATAGCATCATCACACTGACATCTGCTCAGAAAGCTCCTCTACATATCATATACACTATGTACTATAGCATCACCACACTGAGATCTGCTCAGAAAGCTCATCTACATATCATATACACTATGTACTATAGCATCACCACACTGAGATCTGCTCAGAAAGCTCATCTACATATCATATACACTATGTACTATAGCTTCACCACACTGAGATCTGCTCAGAAAGCTCATCTACATATCATATACACTATGTACTAAAGCTTCACCACACTGACATCTGCTCAGAAAGCTCATCTACATATCATATACTCTATGTACTATAGCTTCACCACACTGAGATCTGCTCAGAAAGTGAATCTACATATCATATACACTATGTACTATAGCTTCACCACACTGAAATCTGGTCAGAAAGCTAATTTACATATCACTGCTGTATTCACAGGCAGAATATTTAATTTTAGACACCAGTAATATGTGTCAGCTTACAAGCATAGAAAAAAACACACATCTTTATGTGGCAACTTTATAGCTTGGTGATTAAGTATTGGTTTTTGTATGTAGAGATGTATGTAGAGGTTTGAATCTTGGGAGAAACTTCAAACTTTTTTTCTTCCACATTTATCCCATAAGAAAACTGTATGTCCTTATCATATTAAGAATATTGTGGGTTTTTTTTTTTGTTTGTTTTTTTAAAAATCTGATAAATATTACTAGTTTCTTTATTATACAAACCAAAATAGAGGCTCAGCCCTTAAAAGGGTTCTGCAGTTAAAAGGGTTCGGCAGCGGTGCTGCCTTAAAAAGACAGTTTTAAAAAATCAGGATAATACTAATAAAAATGGCTGGCTCACAGTAATTTGCACACACTTCTGCTATTTAATATATATAACAAAATACAACACATTAAAAAACTGTCCCTATATTTAATATATATAAATATCTAAAAAACACAATTCATATCGTCCATTTCATAAATAAGGTCCCTTTAAATGCGGAGCTCACGCATATATAAAAAATAAAATGTAAAAATATAAAAAATGCGGTTTCCTTATTTATTTCTTCACTCTGGGCGTGTGGTTGATAATGTTAGTTTTTATTTAATTGCACTCACTAAATTACACAGTTCTCTTAAAGGGCTTCTGTCACCCCCAAAATGCATTTTTCATCAGCTGACATTAGCTATTTGCTAATGTCAGCTGATCTCAAACATACTTTTCTTACATTCCCCTGTGATTTCGTTCTTTTAAAATTCTTACTTTTATTATATGCAAATATCTTCACTACCAGCAAGTTGGGCGGTAACTTGCTTGTAGCCACCGTATCCTCCACTTGCCGACACGCCCCCTCTCCTCTTGATAAACAGGGCCAGCGAGCGCTCTCCTGCCGCTGGCCCTGTCTTCTCGTTAAGTCCCGCACCTGCGCCGTAACATTCTTCAATCGGCGTAGGCGTACTGAGTGTCGGGTTTTTTTGCGGATAGGATGCAGACCCATTCATTTCAATGGGTCTGCAAAAAATGCGGACAGCACACCATGTGCTATCTGCATCGGTATGTCTGTTCTGAAGCCCCACAAAAAAGATAGAACATGTCCTATTCTTGTCCGTTTTGCAGACAAGGATAGGCATTGTTACAATAAATCCACAAAAAAAACGGATGCCATACGGACGTTATACACAATTTCTGGACTGCAAAACACATAAGGTCGAGTGAATCTAGTGATATTCTGCGTTTTTAACGTAGCCCTAGCCCCATAGACAGGAATTGGGCTTCAGTGAAAAACACATTGCGTTCGGATGTAACCTGGATGCACTCCGGGTGCAATGACTTTTTCACTGATGGTTGCTAGGAGATGTTGTTTGTAAACCTTCAGTTTTTTATCACGCGCGTAAAAAAACGCATCAAAACGCATTAAACCCGCACAGAAAAAAAAAATGAACAATTGAACACAATCGCAGACAAAACTGACTGAACTTGCTTGGAAAATGGTGCGAGTTTCACTGAACGCATCCGGACACAATCTGCATTGTTCGTGTGAAAGAGACCTAAAGGGAGGTACATACTTTCCTAAAAATATACAATACATACAAAACCACCAATAAAAATGCCAGGTAGTAAATCTAAAAACAACAAAACACGAGTGTGAACCCAGTGCTATAGTCTCTCAGTTGCCTGTCTTTTCATTGTATAAAATATGTTATGTCTAGTATAGTTTTTTTTAGGTTTTTGCTTTTTGTTTGTGTGTTCCATGTAGATGAGTGAAGTGTACTTGTAATTCGCAGCACAAATATGCCTGTCCGCTGGCCTGGAAAACATTAGATATGCCTGTGGAAGCACTCTGCCCAGCTGCTCATTAGAACCGCATTAGTCTATAAGCTCCACAAGCAGGATGGCTGGTTCAGTTTGCGGTGTTTGATGTACTTGAAAGGTTGGTGAATTTATAGCAGGATAACACACAGTGCAGCACCTATTTATGAGTTCATCATTTGCCCCAAACCCCCTGAAAGTGCCTTGGGTTAGCGTGTGATCAGAAGTCACTCCTTCGCTGCAGTGCTGAGCATAGAAAACTTAAAAGCATTAATAAAACTATGACTTATAAATTACTTCATCTTAGTCACCTTTTTTAAAATGGGGTTACAGAGGCCAGAGTAAATTTATTTTTTAAGTGGTTTCAGAGATTTGATAGGGTCAAGTTTGAAACATTGCACTCTGTAAATCATCTCATGCGTGTCTGATTGATGTTACAGCATCACAACATTACCACATATTGATTTCAGGTCTCCGTTTAGGGAAGTTTTTGTTTGCAAGAAAAAAAAAAAAAAGGAAATTAAAAGAAAATAATATATTAACAGAGAAAAATATGATAATTAAAAGTACAGCAACTTTGCCTGGTTCAGAAGCTGTTAAATATTTAGGCTACAATGTCTCTGCTGATATTATAATTATTTATTCATCTTGACTGGCTCACAATGATCTAAAAAAAATGTTTTTTCTTTTTTAAAGTACTGATCCCCCGGAAGCCCTTCCTGGGTACCCCGTCTATCTCTGCTTCCTGGTCCAACAAAACAAATGACTGTTGCGAGTGACCTGCTTCAGCCGGTGATTGGTTGAGCAGTCTATCTCCTGCATTGTGAAGATATGAGGATTCTTATCTTTTTGTAAATCAGGCAGTTGAAGCACCAAGGGGCGGGCTGCAGGGCTTCGAGCACCGCTACAGCTACACCACTGTGCTCAGTACATTCAACCATCCCCTTTGATTGACAAGACTAATAGCCCTCTCTAATTGTGCCTGCCTTGTGACTCCTAAATAACCATAATGACCAAAATCATGCACTCCCCGTGCTTATATAGATGCAATGATTTGTGGCAGTGGAGCCTCTGCAGAGAGGAGTGAGAGCTCTGCATGGAGAAGAGCTTCATTTTCCACTCTTCCAGCAGCTTCACACATAGCTAAAGAGCGCAGCTGCCGGCAGGATGGAAAGGTAAGCATTCTCTCTGCACGCTCCCACTCCTCCCGGTGTAGAGGCTCCACTGACACCAATGACTGCATACATATAAGCCCTGTGGAAAATTAAGCTCTTCTCTCTTCACAGCTCTCACTCCCCTCTGCAGAGGCTCCACTGCCACAAATTATTGCATATATATAAGCATGGGGAGTGCACGATTTTGGTAAAACCTACTGACACCAACAAATTCATATTAACACTGACATATTAACACTGACATATTAACACTGGACCACGAATGATCATTTGCAAAAAATCATGCAATCCTAGGGATCATGCATGACTTTCATAAAACCCACTGACACCAATGAGACACTAACATATTATACAAGGATATTGACCTTGTCAATCAAAGGGTAGGGGGAGAGTACTGAGCACTAGGGGCGTAGCTGTAGTGGTGCTCAAAGTGCTACTACCTGCTCTTTGGTGCTCCAACTACCTAATTTCCATAAAGATAAAAATCCTCATATCTCCACAACTCTACAACTTACAAGGATAAATAAAGCATTGTTTTAATCATCATCATCAACCCTAGTATTATGCATTTCTCCAGCCACTACGTGAAAGAATGTTTTTACTTATCTCCTATCTCTCTATTTATCTATCTATCTATCTATCTATCTATCCACACTGACGACAATCTGCATAACTAATCATATCCTAAATAGTTGTAAGTCCAATTTATGTATGAGATAGCCAAGATGATTGTCTATAAAATGATGGGAGTCTCAGGTCCTAAGCTGTAGTGGATTTTCATATATGGAGCCTGAAAGTCAAAAGTTTAAAACATTGTTACCCTTTTTCTCGTCGGTGTATTTATGTCTCTATCCATCTATCTACCTATCTATCTCTTTATCCATTATCTAGCTATCTATCTATCTATCTCATATCTATCTAATCTATCATCTATAGTTTCTATCTATTTAATATCTATTTACTTACCTCATATATATCCATTTATTCCTATGAATGTATCTATACTGAATATACAAATTATTATTATTATTATTTATTTATTTTTTTAAGCGCCATTAAAGGGGTTGTCTCATTTCAGCAAATAGAATTTATCATGTAGAGAAAGTTAAAACCAGCCACTTCCTAATGTATTGTTATTATCCATATTGCTTCCTTCACTGGCTGGATTAATTTCCATTACATTATTCACTGCTTGCTTCCATCATTACGACCACCCTGCAATCCATCAGTGGTGGTCGTGCTTGCACGCTATAGGAAAAAGCACCGACCTCTCTGGTAGCTGGTACTGTGGGACCGCACATAGGCTGGTGCTTTTTCCTATAGTGTGCAAGCACGACCACCACTGATGGATTGCAGGGTGGTTGTAACCCCTGGAAATGAGCCGTGTCTAATGTGATGGAAAAATTAATCCAGTCAGCAAAGGAGGCAACATGGAGAATCACAATACATAAGGAAGTGGCTTGCATTAACTTCTTCTACATAATAAATGTTAATTTCTAAAGTGAGAGGACCCCTTTGATTCCAGGGCTCTGTACATCTAAAGGTGGTTATACTTGCATAGTATAAAACATAACAAGCACACCGAGCATGAACTTATTAACAGAATGGTACAGAGGGTGTGAGGACCCTGCACGCGAGGGCTTACAGTCTACCCTATTACCTAAGTATAGGTTAGGTAGTCTTAAAAGTTGACCTTGTCTGGGTCACCTTGCCACATGGCACCCATCCCAAATGGGAAGTAACAGCCTTTATTCATGCAGGTGATGGAACCCATGATCACTTCAGGGGTTTCAGCACCAAACGGTTTGAACACTGGATAATATGTGTCTTGTCTGAACAATGCAAATGAGAAAAAAAAAAAAAATGCATTTAGTAAAAGTTGCATGATAATTCCTACACCTTGCATAAATGTCACAAATCTGTGCACTGAATAGTATATCTGCAACATCTGTGACTTATAGATTTGCACAAGAATACAGCCTTGTACAAAGCATTTGGGATACGCAATGCCCAGTGATGTCACTGCAGGGAAGTTTAAGCCAACAAGGATCCTGAGTGCTCCAAACAAGATTATTTAAGCACCGTCCTGTTATTATATCTTCTGGGAAACCTGATGCCTGTACTCACATGTGTTCCTGTTGATGGGCATTGATTTTTTTTTTTTTCCATTTAAAATAGTAAACTGCAGAAATCATTCAAAGACAGCAAGCAATCTGAGGATCACACAATCCCAGGGAGATTCATGGTCTTCAGTTAATTTCCCAGAGACAAAACATGCAGAGCGCATTACACAAGTATTGATAACTACTTTGTGCAAGTGTCGTTTGTTATCGCATTCATAGATGCTAAAAGCCTTTCTGCCTTATCGATAGACTTTCTACAGCTCATCATTTTCGGGTGCGGAGTGTTGCAGAGACTCGATATTAAGTGGATGCATGTTGCATCATAACTTTAATAATCTACTAAAAGAATATCTAAACAGAGATTAATTGAAGATCTATGCAAATGAACTTTTGCATGATAGACTCAAGACATGGTATAGTGATTAACGCTCCACTTGAGTATGATATTGGATTTTTTCTTTGGAACGAGTCTTAAAGGGTTTGTCTAGTGATTATTGGAGCTATGCAGTGAGGTAAGAAATTAAAGGGGTTGTTTAAAATTATTAGAAAAGGGTTGTTATTTTATCCCTAGAAACAGCGCCACTCTTGCCTATGAGAATGGTATGGACTGCTTACCAGACCGAACACAATCCATGGACAAGAGTGAAGCTGTTTCTGGGGAAAAATATCTTTTTGGGGATTGGAACTTTAAAGGGTTTGTACTGCCATTAAATGCTACTTAAATACAATTCAACATTAAGTACTAGTTACTTTTGTAGTTTGCTTTTTTACTTTTACAGGGAGAAAGCTGCAACAGAAAGGAAAGGACTCATTCATGGTGAACGAGTGCAGATTGGGTTGTGTCCGGGTTCAGCTCTAACCCCCAGTTCACACTTGCGCGTTTTACAGCGCGTTCGAACGCGCTGTAAAACGCTCAACAGGAGAAGACTTATGTTTCCCTATCCCTAAGTTCACACCTGAGCGTTTTACAGCGCGTTCAAACGCACTGTAAAACGCTCAACACATGAAAACCAATGCTTCCCTATGGGCATGGTTCTCACTTGAGCGTTTTACAGCGCGTTTGAACGCGCTGTAAAATGCCCGACGCATAAACAAGTACTTGAGCTTTTTTTGGGGCGTTTGTCGCGCGTTTTGTGATTGACACCACAGTAGTCAATCACAAGAACGCGCGTATGAATGCGCGTTTCCTATTTGCAAAAACGCGCTGAAATACGCGCATTTCAGGAACGCTCAGGTCTGAACCCAGGGTATGGGCATGGTTCTCACCTGAGCGTTTTACAGTGCGTTTGAACGCGCTGTAAAACACCCTACGCTCAAAGAAGTTCTTGAGCTTCTTTGGGGCGTTTTGTCGCGCGTTTGCACCCATAGACTTCAATGGGAACACGCGTAAAACGCGCGTTTAACACGCGTTACAGTGTAGCTATGCCTTTTTCAATCGGTCTCCAGAGTCACGAACGCGCGTATGACGTGCGTTTCCTATTTGCAAAAACGCGCTGGTGTGAACCCAGGGTAAATCTGGAAAACCCCTCTAAAGAGGTCCAGAATGATAAAATAAAATATAGTTCCTTTTTTTCTTTCAAAAGCAGCTCCACACCAGGTCTTTGAAGTGAATGTAACTGAGCTACAATACCGCACACAACCTGTGGACAGGTATCATGCTTTTTCTAATCCTGGACAACCCCTTTAACAGATTGGACAGATTTCTGCACTGTGACTTTAACCATATGAATTTCTTCCTGGGGAACGCCTTTAAGTTAATATTTTTAATACAACTTTGGCTCTGTTAGTACATAATAGTTACACTGATTACATTTTCCTGCACAAGCCCTTAACTGAGAACACAAACACAAAGATTTCTTTCAAACTATATTTTTAGAGAATTATTTTCCATAATAATGTACTAAAGGCAATCATGACTGACAAAGGATTGTGAGAAATAAGCATGTCGTAGTCATACAATGAATCATTTTAAATTATGTAAAAGAAATTCATGGTTTATTGATGTCAAAGTACTTAATAACATATAACATAGGGGAAAAATGCTAAAAATGTTATAAGTGGGGTTTTCATTTATTTTTGTCAGCGGCCTGCTTCTGTTTGTTGTTAATATTTTATTTAGACACACTCGGGGTAATGCAAAAGGTGTCTCTGACATAAATGTTAGATCATCAGCCTGTTTATGAACAGGGTAATCACCGGGATGAAGTTATGACAAGAAAGGCATAAAAGGTGAAATGTAAATTAAAATACTACAATAAATCAGAAAACATGTACAGTACATTGTTATCGTTTCAGAAAGAGTAAATTTACTAAAATATGGCATGTGGTAAAGTCGGGATATGACTTGTACCCTTAAGGGGTTGACTACGTCATACTACCCGTAGTCATATGTCATATTCATAGTCAGCTAATAGTGGAGGACAACCACTTAGAATTATACATATAAAATGACCAAAAAAAAACTACAATCCAATACACCTGAGATAACTAAAAAGCAAGGATTCAACTGGCTGTTACCTCTCCTGTTATTCCCCATACACATGCATGCTCACCTCTGGCAATGGCTTAATGCCCATTGAACAAGGATCAGGCATGTTGAAATAAAAAATACCGAATTCTTTTTTCCCTCAAAATCTGCAGTTTGGGGGAAAGTCAGGAGGCCCTCATACATGTAATTGAAAGTGCTGAGCTTAATACTCCATGAATCAAGCACCTACACTGTGGTCTTTCTACCAATATCTGTTGATCATGGCAGACCCCAGTAGTAAAATCTCCTGTATTCCAATGCTAGTCGGGGAGGGGAGACACAAGGTAGGAAGGGGTCGTTCAATGGGAGAAGCCCTTTAAACTCATCAAAGGGGTTTTAAAAGAATATACATTGATGGCCAATCCATAGGCCATGAAAGTGTGACCAATGGTGGTTCTACTCTTCAATCAGGAGAACTAAGGGTCCGGCCTGGTGGCTGAACTCAGACCCATTAAACATCTTAAAGACGGGCCATCATTGTATATTCCTGGGAAACACTTTCTCCAAAATTAAAGCTTCTTTCTATTCCTTAAGGGTCTACTAAACTTAATCATAATTGCTATCACATCTCCAGTTCTTCGGACCTCCAGACAGTTACACACATAGGCGGGCATGATATTGTCAAGTTCATGCTCATAGACACAAGTGTGGTCAAAATATGGCAAGCTTTCCGTTTTTTGTTAGAAAATATATTTTCCATTATATTATCCCTTTTGGTGGTATTTTGAGAAATGTCTTCATTATTATCCCACCAGTATCTTTCTAAGATAAGTGTTCCAACCAATGAAGAACATATTCACCGCATGGATCCAAGCATTTTTAGTTTTAAACATTTCGTGATTATTGATAATAATCATATGTTTCTAATCACTAAAGATCCTCTATGTGTCTATGACCACCTTAAGCTTTATTTTTATAAACTGTTAGGGTCCCATTTTGTCACTATAGACAACAAATGGGATTTTAAGGATTCTTGTTTACACAATGTGGACACATTTTTTAAAGGAATATATCACCCTTTTTTCTTAAAACCAGACAAAAAATATTTTTATTAAATTTTCTTCACATAATTATGGGGGCAGCAATCTTGCCTGGGCAGAGGATAGCAGCTTACAGAAGCCGCATGGACTATAGGGATGTGTAATCTCCAGATCACTCATTGACTTCTACAGGGAGTGTTGTGTGACCTATGCAGAGGTCCTTGTGCAGAGAGGGGAAAGGGGTGAGCTGTGACCATCTATTGTTAAAAGTGGATCCCGTGTAATCTATGGCCAGGTGTATATATCGCTGTTTGTGTTGCTTTTTAAAAACCGCATGTGTTTTTACCATGTAATTGCATTTTTTGTACAGGTGAAACATGCTACCGTAAAGCAATAGATCAATATAAAGATTACACGTGTAAATACCACATTGAATTAAATTATTTCACCAGTAAAACAAAGACCAAAACAATATAAAAAAATAAAATAAAAGCGATCTCTGCAAAACAGTAAGTGTCAGCCATGGCAAGAAGAAAAAAAATTCAACAATTACTGAAAATGTTTTAAATAAAAGCTTCATTAGAACAATAGGTCACACACCCGAGAGTTCGAACAATCAGAAAGTCTCTCACCATGCATCAGACCTGTATGACATTGCAATGAATTGCTTTGAGATTCCCTAGAAAGAGTTTTCTTCTTCTGCTTTTTTTTTTTTTTGTGAATCCCTTAATGTGATTTTTCCCTAAATTTTCTGGTGTGAAGAGCAGTAATACAATTCGTCAATTACTTTATTAAGGCAATCAATCTATTTTGGAGCAAATTCAGGGCTGCTGTTGTCTCTTTAATTTCCTCCCTATCTTAATTTGAATCCATCTTTAGGCAGAACTGCACATTTGTTTTGAGTGTATGAAGAATAAAATCAATTAGTTTGTGAGTTTACTCCAAATAACCCTATTGATTCTCGGTGCGTAGCAAAGACCGTACAAGCAGCGCTGCTTTGTAACAAAAGGGTGAGAAGCATTATTGTGTGCAATGGACAAAAAACGTCCATATTTATAAGATAAAACCTTACGGCGGGTAAACAGATTGCTGAGCAAGACAGTAATTAAAGTGAAATAAAACTTTACATCACCAGAAGACAGTAACTTTACTGTGTAATTGGCTCTTATTTGGGGACTTATTTAAAAAGTGATATAACTATTATTATTGTAGTTTATTACAATTATGACCCAAATATAACAAGCAGCAGCATACAAATTACTTATTATCTGTCAGGTACACACTGGCATTAATGAGCACTGTACGCCTCAATATGATAAGCAGTAAAGAGTTTTTAAGTAATGGTTTTTGCTAAATATCTTTTCCTATTTTTTATTTTTTTACCTGAGGTGGGCTTCACACGGCTGTGATGTGAACACATTTTACCATTTGTTTTATGGTCAGATTCTCAGATGCCGTTTTGATGGCCAAAACGAGGAAGAAATTGGAAAAGAGAAGTTGTATCTGCTCTTTATAGTGTCTTTTATGATCCACTCCAGATTTTCGCATACAAAACTGCATCCAGAAACCTGACTGTCGTCGGACCCAGGACCCTACAATGATCTACAAAGTACCGTCAGTCTGGTTATTGCAGGAATTACACAGGCACTAATGTAACTACCATATATTACATATGTGTGGACATTTGATAAATGTTGGTTAAACCTGCAAATTTGGCAAGACTGGACGACCCTCTAATGTGAATGGCGGCCTCCAAATACTCCCCTGGCAGCAAATGTCAGGGAAGATTAGGATAAGGCACTTGGAATTCAATTTGGCCAATTCTTTTATTTTCGGGACATAGGCATGCACGGGCATACGGGGGTCAGAAAAGGTAGTCGGTGGCCAAAGAAATATTGAGTGACAGATAGCTCAAGTTTATTGCTAGCATAATGCTATGAGTTTTGTGGCAAGTGACTGGACAACTACTCTCAAAGTTTATGTGGTTTAGAAAAGTAGGAGTGCCTACTCAAGCACTTTCATCTGTTCGCTTAGAAAAATAATAAAAATATAATTACTATATAAGGTATGATACCAGGCCTCTGTGTTGAGATCAGTGACTATGGGACAGTTTCTACACATTTTACATTTAACTTGTATGTAAGGTTGCAAAACAAGGGAATAGATATCATAGAGGTCGATTATGCAAATGCTGTGGGGTACTTGGAGAGAGGGGGTCTAGCTCTGGATGGTCCAATGATCTTCACTATTGGGGGGGGGGGTCAAGCTCTGGATGGTCCAATGATCTTCATTATTGGGGGGGGTCTAGTTCTGGATGGTCCAATGATCTTCGCTATTGGGAGGGGGAGGGGGTCTAGCTCTGGATGGTCCAATGATCTTCGCTATTGGGGGCTAGCTCAGGATGGTCCAATGATCTTCGCTATGGGGGGGAGGGGGTCTAGCTCTGGATGGTCCAATGATCTTCACTATTGGGAGGGGGGGGGGAGGGGGTCTAGCTCTGGATGGTCCAATGATCTTCGCTATTGGGGGGTGGACTCTATGCAGGACTCCCATCTCCAGAGGAACTGCATTTCTAGTGAACAAGTAGGCAACGGACAGCAAGACTTTTTGTCCTGAGTGGCAAAACATTTGATCTTTGCTACACTCTACACTTCTATGCTTGCCACAAAGGGAGATTCTTACATTGATTTTTGTGTACACGTCTTGGTCCTCAAGGCCACAAGGGAGAATTTGTCTGCAAGTCCTCTCTACCTCCCCTTCATCTGATGGTTCCTGGGAGGTAAGGCTGATTGCAGTAACATTTCAGCAGTATAAACTATAATGTATACGTCCTATAAGTGTTCACAATTATGTTTTACATTCCCTCTGAATGGTGAACACATAAATTATTCCAGATAACACAGATACAAATAAAGAGGGCAGCACAATGGATCAGCCGAGGCAGATCTGACGGGAAAATATACTGTTATGAAACATTCCTGAGCTTTATGAATAAAAAAATCTATCTTGTTCCATCTTTATTTAGACCTCTTTCTATAGACAGTTTTCTACTGAGATGTACTTTACTTTAAACCATACCTATGCTACATTTACAGAAATTTCTTTTTCAACTACATATTTATGGTAAAAACAGACAAATATAGAAATATGATAGACCAAATGTGCACATGCTTGAGGCAATATCAACGACCGCTCTACTCATCAAAACTGGAACATACATACATTGTGTAATGTGACAGGAGCTGCATGAACAGTCTGCAGGAATCGGACAAGCACCAGTATACTGTATGAGCTGGGTTTAATTTTGTACAATATCTGAAAATAAAAAGGAAACTCTTTTAACGGGCAGTGAGTGTGGACCCAGTGTACCAACTAACCAGTCTGACTTTGGGCTAATTCTAAAGTTGTTATCCTGGCGGTCCCGTGGTTTTTGCCCTTTAAACCCCTATACAGGGATCTGGTCTTTGCTGCAGAGAAGCCACCAGGCCACTAACTCTTGAGATAGTCCCAATATTCATAGTTTGGTAACAGGCCAAGGTCGGGGCAGACAGCAAACCAATTAATCTGAGAAACAAGTCCAAGGTCAAGGCAGGAAGCAATGGGGCAATGTGAGAGGCCAGGGCAGGCAGCTATGAGTCGGTTGTCAAGCAGGAGTGTGGTACAGGGGTAGTCAGACAAAAAAATCAAACCTTTGCTGGTAACTAGAGATTTGAAAGCTGAAAGCTTAGAGACCTTCCTAAGGGAGGAAGGTGCCTTAACCATTTAAAGACTGGGCCTATTTTAGTTTTTGCATTTTTGATTTTTTTTCTCCCCACGTTCCAATAGCCATAACTTTTTTACTTTTCCGTTCATATAGCCAAATGAGGGCTTATTTTTTGTGGGAAAAGATGCATTTTTAATGGAACCATTTAATTTACCATGTATTGTATTGGAAAACATGAAACTAATTCTTTGTAGGGTAAAATTGGAAAAAAAAAAAAATGAACAAAACTAAAAAGATCCGCCAAGGTTTTTGGGGCTTTGACATTACAGCATTCACAGTGCACTAAAAATGACATGAGGTCCTTATTCTGCAGTTCAATGCGATTATGGCAATACCAAACTTCTATCTTTTTGTTCAGATTTATTATATTTAAAAAATAAAAACCCTTGAAAAATCTATATTTTCTTTGCATCGCCATTTTCTGACAGCCATACATTTTTTTATAGTTCGGTCTGCAAAGCTATGAGCGCTTGTTTTTTGCAGAACGAACTGTAGATTTCATTGGTACGACTTTTTGATCACTGTTATTCCATTTTTTGATGAGACAAGATAACTAAAAATGACAAATCGTGTGCTTTTCCTTTTTTTTTTCCGTTACGGTGTTCACCACACAGGAAGTTTGTTTTTATATTTTAATAGTTCAGATATTTTCGAACACAGTGATACCTAATACATTTTTTGTTGTTTATATATATAAAATTTGGAAAGGGGAATGATTTAAACTTTTAATTTTTGGTGCTTTTTTATTTTATTTATTTACGTTTTTTCAATAACTTTTAGACCCCATTAAAGGGCTAAAACCTAGGATCTTTTGACCCCTTGTCCTATTGACACTTATAGAGATCTTTTTGGGTCAATAGGATTTTGACACACTTCTTGCTGAGCTGTGCCTCGTATACAGCTTAGCAGGGAGCTTACCATGACAGTAATGGAAAGCCTCAGCAGGCCCCAGGCTATCATGGTAACCGATTGGAGTCCCGTGATTTCACTGCGGGACTCCGATCGGAAGGCAGAGGGAGTCCCTCTGACTTACCTCACAGATGCTGCAATCACTGTTGATTGTGGCATCCGAGGGGTTAAATGAGGGGTTGGTTCAGTGTGATCGCAGTTCCCTGTCATTATGCGTTAAGGGGTGGAGACCTTATGTAAAGCGCAGCCTACAGCATACACTGAAGATGCCAGGGACCGGGACCACCCCCAGCAGAGGACAGAGAGACAGGCACAGGACACCAACGCAACAAGGATGATCATCACTGCTACTCTCCCATGTCTTTTTCTTTATTCCTTGACATCGTCCCTTGCCTTCCATCCTGTCACACTTGCCCGATACCCTAAAAGTCATATCATCGCCACATCTGTATATTTGCAAAGCTCTGATAGGGTATGTTGGCAGGAGGCGGATACTCTTCAGAATTCTTGACTTAGAATCGCAGGCATTAAATCTGCAGATTACAATACCAGCAAAGTGGATGAGATTTTATAAAATCTTATCAACAAACCACGGAAATAAATCTGTAGAATAAGGTGACCTGTGGTGCAGATTTTAAATCCGCAGCATGTCAATTTATATTATGGATTTTCATTGTGGATTTCACCCTTTGCAATGCATAGTTTTAAATCCACAGCCTGAAAACCTGCCACATGTGGCCATACATGTAGAGTCTAAAGGCAAACCAATTGATGAACCAAGAGGCTGAAGCAGAATCTCAACATGCCTAAAGTGAGGTTGCCCAAGGTTACCATAAACAGTACTTAGCACCATTACTACAAAGCATGTGGACAAAAATTCTACTTAAATGTACAACAAAGAAACTGGAATTCCCAGACTGGTCCAGACTTACCAACACATACAAGAGCTGCTGTAAATGTTTAGTACTGTACATGATCGGCTGACAACTGCTGCAAAGCAGACGGCCTCTGGCATTTACGTAAGTGCCTGCAAAATACATGAAGCAGATCTACATTGCTATCTTCTGTTTTGAAGAATATGAGCTACAATGTTTTCTAAAGACGGAGTATTAGGGCTCTGAAAATCGTCTTTCCCGGCATCTCCTTTGTTTGCTTGATTGATTGTTATTACAACCACATGTGAGCACGGAAGTCATTTTCTGTGGCTCTCCCTCCCGTCTCTACCTTTACTGAATACAAATTTGAATCCATTGTAAAAAAAAATATGGACATGTACTACATACATTAGGAGGCACTTTCAAGCAAGCAATTAAAAACCCTGACTCAAAATACATAAGCACGAAAGTTATATTAGGTGTTAAAAGGCCACAGCCAAGGTATTAGCCCATCAAGACAAACCCCTTATTGGGGCATATGATCACAGAACCACTATTCAAATGGAAGCTCCTTGGAGTTTTCATGTGAAGCTGCTGGGGGCCACATATGTTCAAAATGAATGTGTCTGTCTCGGTAATACATATCTGTATTCTGCAGAGCGAGATGTGCACTTTCCATGTGCATATCTGTCCCTAGTCATGTCCATGACACTACTCATGGAGGAGTAGACAGGTCACAGACTACCACTAAGGCTACTTTCACACTGGCGTTAGGTACTGATCCGTCTGGTATTTGCACGGACGGATCCGCACCTATAATGCAAACGTTTGTATCCGTTCAGAACGGATCCGTTTGCATTAGCTTTAAAAAAAAATGACAAAGTCCAAATCGGATCCGTTTTGAATTACATTGAAAGTCAATGGGGAACGGATCTGTTTTCAAATGCACCATATTGTGTCATTGAAAACGGATCCGTCCCAATTGACTTACATTGTAAGTCAAAACGGATCCGTTCGGCTCCGCATCGTCAGATGGACACCAAAACGCTGCATGCTGCGTTTTGGTGTCCGCCTCCAGAACGGAATGGAGACTGAACGGAGCCTAATCCTTATCCATTCAGAATGCATTGGGGCTGAACTGATCTGTTTTGGATTGTTTGTGAGAGCCTTGAAACGGATCTCACAAACGGAATCCAAAACGCCAGTGTGAAAGTAGCCTAAGTCAGCACATCTTCTCCTGCTGCTGCGATTATTCCCATGACCTGGTTGGATTCAGGTTCTTCAGTTTCCATCCACTTCAAAGCAAGTTACATATTAAGAAATAATGAAGAGTTAACAGTAGTATGCAACCCATATTGTATTGTGACAACCATGTGATATTAAGGAGGTTGTCTTATGAGTACAACCAATGTCTATCTATTGGAGCATATTGATGTCCTACAAGGAGCCCTGGAGAACCTGACTGATCCATGTGTGCTAAAATATAACACTGTATTTCTGAGGCATTGGAAATATCCAGCTAGCCATGGCTTTCTCTGGCAAAATCATCTGTTATATGGCTCCAATATTAAAAAGTTTCCTTGTGATGAGACAATCCACTTCAAGAGAAAATTGGGAGAAAACGGATGGATCATGAATATACTACTACTACTACTATAACAACTACTACTTCCCTGTTATAATGATGGGACTGCAGATTTCTTTTCTGACCAGAGTAATACTCCCATGACCTAATTCGCATACCCATTTCCCAGAGGAGCACTGCATGGCCTATAAGTCCTCTTTCACACGAGCATTCCGGATTTGTTCTGGATGCGTCCTGGTTGCAATGCGGGAAACACGCGCGAGTGCGCACACAATTTTAGTCAGTTTTGACTGCGATTGCGTTGCATTCTTCATTTTTTTCTGCGCGAGTGCAATGCATTTTGCACGCGTGTGATAAAAAAAACTGAAAGTGGTACCCAGACCCGAACCCGGACTTCTTCACTGAAGCTCGGGCTTGGTTAGGTGTTGTGTAGATTTTATTATTTTCCCTTATAACATTGTTATAAGGGAAAATAATAGCATTCTCAATACAGAATGTTTACTTTAATGCGGCTTAAGGGGTTAAAAAAAAATAAAAATATTTAACTCACCTCATCCAAGGCAGCCAGGCATCATCATCTTTTTTCAGGACCTGCCAAAGGACCTTTGATGAAGTAATCAAGCTCACCACGTGGTGAGCGCGGTGACATCAGCTCAGGTCCTGCTGAATGAAGATAGTATAAGGTTTCATGCACACGGCCGTGGTTGGGGTCCGCGTCCGAGCTGCATATTTTGCGGCTCGGCCACGGACACATTCACATCAATGGGGCCACAAATATAGAGCATGTCCTATTCTTGTCCGTTTTGCGGACAAGAATAGGCATTTCTATAATGGGCGGCGTTCCGTAAATTGCGGAACGCGGAGCAGCTTCTGTGTTTTGCGGCTCAGCGATTTGCGGACTGCAAAACACCAACAGTCGTGTGCATGTAGCCTAATACTGATAAGGTATAGATAAAGATGTCCACAGAAGAGCAATGCACTTAGCAGTGTAGTATATGATGCTCTAATTGAGTCAGTCACTCACATTCCCTCCCCGGTCGCAGTGAATGGTCAAAATGAGAAAATCAAGCGAGGCGATTTACCGTGCTAACAGCCCAAACAAAGGAGGAAGTTAAAGAGCCAGGACAGGAAGTAGAATATAGGGGGGTGTTTGTAAAAACAAAAAAGACAGAAAATTCACATATAGGCTGGTAGTATGTGGTGAAACATGTTGATGGTAGGGCCCCTTTAATCCTTCGATGTCCATAGTAAATCCATACCGTCTGTCGAAAGCCAAAAAAAACAATAAAAATGCAAAAGAGTTATTCTAGCAAAACAAAGGCAAAATAAGTAATCTTTATTATCGGACTCCGCACTGGCCTCTACTTATGTTAATGGTTATTGGATACCGTAATACACTTTTGGCAGATAATCATGTACCAGCAGAAGCCCCATAAAAGTTTACGGCATGTTAACTCGGTTGAGAAAATAATAGTCTATCTAGCATACTTATGTAATGACTTTGCAAAGATTTCAAACCTATTTGTCCTACATTTAAAAACGTACAGGTATCACAAGTTAATGTTAATACTTGGTTAACATAAAATTAAGCTTCAAAAGGCACCAGTGAAAATTATATGGTCTAGGTGTGGTCTGGCAGGAAGTGTGTTACTTAAAATGCTACAACCCATGCCAATATTTCGCAAAGAGAGACAATCTATAGCTGGTGTAAGGTTACACAAAAATGTCTAGCATTGTCTAGCAGGATGCAACAAATTTGGGGGATCATTTATTATACTGAAATACGCCTGTATTAGGCGTATTTCAGGCATAGATGGCGAGCTGCGGTTAGTTGCACCGCTACCTGCAACTTCTCCTTGCTCACGCCAGTTCCAAAATTGTGGGCGTGGCGTGGGAGGGGAAGGACCGGCATGCCGGTCTCATTTACCATTTTCTACGCTTGTTTTAGGCGTAGAAAAAGGTCTAAATGTAAGACAGAAAGGAAGCACCAAATTATGGGGAGGCCGGCACTTCTTCGTAACTTCGGCAGATCCTCCGCGAGCTATGTTAAGACCGGCGTCTAAAACGCTGGTCTTAATAAATGTGCCTCTTAGTGTTTAGACTGCCCAGTCAAAGTATACATTGTTGAATTGCTTCAACCCAATGTGAAATGCAGTTTCTATGCGGAGCACATTTACCAAATTTATTCTCTAACCTGTCACAACAGACCCTGTTCTAGCAAATTCCAACACGCAAAGACCTTTTTCTTGCCGTTATGTGGCCATCCTATGTGGCCTGTTTGAGTACAGCGTTAAACTAACCACAAAAGGGCAGATTAGTAAAAACTGTCTAAAAGAGAACTGTTTCCCATAGCACCTAATCACAGCACAGCTTCTTTTTTGTGTACTTTAACTACAGACCTTTACTTTTTCACCAACCTTGGAAAATCTTCCCCAGTGATATTTTTGTTAGATTCCATTTGGATCTAACAGAAAACAAAACTGTACCATTATCAAGGACTTCTTACGGAGCCGACTTTCCCTGGGAGTGAACAGAAACTGCCGATTTCTCTTTACGGGATCCTTGCACACTGTGCGGCCTTGCTGAGACAGGTAAGTGGCGGATCCACTGCCAGGTATAGGGGTATTAAGGCTGACGTCTAAAACGCTGGTCTTCATAAATGACCCCCATAGTACACACATTAACATGACTTATTAAAGCGGTATCTTCTCTTTACAAGGGCCAGCCTGTAAGCAAAGCAAAGGACGTGTAGAATCGTAAAAACATAGACCACACTTGTCTGAGGACAAAGCCGTTGTCATGATTGCGCAGAGCGTTTAAATTTAATTCCCCCCTAATTCTTATATATGTTTTACCACGCAGATGTCTAGAGGACCTAACTGTAAGGTACCTTTCAATCTAATGTAGTGCCTGGTAATCCAATAGGCATAACTATCAAAAGTTGGTGTCTGTTTAGCCCTCCAACAAAAAAGGAATCAATGTCATTCTCTGGGAAGATGTAGAAGACATCTCCTCTACTAGCTCACACGTCTTCCAAGGTCACCTTTAGCTGTGGATCAGAAGAACGGAAAAATAACGGTGATGTAAACTCGTCCTAACTGATACCCATGGGGGGGTCATTTATTATTATTTTTATGCCACTTTTTGGCGTATTTTTGTCACAGATTTTGTTGCAAAATGGGCTTTGCGGCAAAATCTGTGACTTTTCCCCACTCACACCACTTTTCTGAGGTGGTGGAAAAAGGGAGTGTAGCGTGGACGGGCCGGCCCATCACAATCATCATTTTCCACGCCAGTTTAAGGCGTGGAAAATGGTCTTAAACTACGCTAGCAAGGGAGGTGGCTGACATGGTCGGGTGTGGGAGGGAAACACCACACCGAACATAGGAGGGAAAGGGGTGAGGGAATAAGGCCTGGAAACTAGGGAAAGGACAGACACCTCCTAGTAAAAGCCTAATCAAGGTCCTGACTAACTACCAGTATGAACAGATCCCAGAGGTAGGTGAGTTCATACACAGCAATACCTAATGTCCTAACTTACCCTATATGACCCTGGTACTAATGTCAGGACTGAGACAACCTGTTCCTCCTAAAGGAAGGACAAACAGGAGTCTCCCTCAGGCCTTAATACAAATGACAGGGAAATCCAACACACAGAACTCAAACAAAATACAAGGAAGGAAAGACTTAACTTCAAAGGAGAAATGCTAGCACCAGGAACTCCGCCGAGATCCACACAACAGCAATCCACAACTGAAACTGAAGCTATAAACCACACAGCATAGTGGGAGAAGCAACTATAAATAAGGAAGATTAAATGACCACATAAGCAACAACTGAGGCAATGGGTGTGGCCATTACCAGAAACAACCTGTCAGATCAAACCATGTGTTGCCAGTCTCACCGATCTCCTGCCACCTGTCACGGGAATGTCTGTGACAGTGGCATAGTTTAAAGCATGTCGCACAACCGGCAGAACCAAGCACCAAAGTTATGTAGAGGCGCAGGCCTCTACATAACTTCGGTGCATCTGCCGCCAGATCTGGGGAAATAAGACCGGCCTTATTTAATAAATGAGCCCCATGTTTCCAGGATAAACAATAATTTAAGTGATTTGCACCAAATTTAGTAAAATGTGCATAACCTCTTATTAAATCTGTAAATGTCTGAAAGTAAAAAAATACAATCTATACCTGCTATCAACAGGCATAGATTTGCACTACTATTTGTGCAACATATAAATCTAGCAGAATGAATGCGGAGATTTCTTGATCCATGTGCGGTACAGGGCTAGTTCTAGCTTTGTAAGAAAGAGATTCTCCTGTCCTATATGATGTCTGATTTTCCTATTTTTTACTTTAGTCATGGGATAACCCCTTTAATAAATCTGTCTAAAACCTGGATGCCACACACACTCATTGACGACCACGCCTGCTTTTCTTGGCACATTTCAAATTTGGCAAGTGATGAGAACAGTTACATTTTTTATGCAAATTTGGTACAAATCATGATTTGAGACTTTTTTGGCAGTGTACAGCAAAAATTGTTGTAAACTGCTTAGTGAATTGTGGGCCAATGTATGGTTTATACCATAGTTAAGGTCAGAGGTTATTGGCATAGTACCATAGTATATAAGACCGAACAAAAAGCCCTCCGTCCATCCAGTTCGGCCTGTTATCCTGCAAGTTGATCCAGAGGAAGGCAAAAAAAAACTGTGAGGCAGAAGCCAATTTTCCCCACTTTAGGGGAAAAAATTCCTTCCCAACTCCAATCAGGCATCAGAATAACTCCCTGGATCAACGACCCCTCTCTAGTAGCTATAGCCTGTAATATTATTACACTCCAGAAATACTTCCAGGCCCCTCTTGAACTCCTTTATTGTACTCACCATCACCACCTCCTCAGGCAGGGAGTTCCATAGTCAGGCATAGATTTATGGATTGCTCACAAGACAAAAAGTTGTTCCTGTCATTCCTGTTATTTTGTAGTACATTGCAATTTTACCGATCCTGTATCCTTCCATATATATTTCTATGGTTTCTACCATATGACACAACATTTTTTTTTTTTTACATAGGATTTATTGTAGTGTCACTATTTCCTGTACAGATGAGACTTGAGAAAGGTCCTTATTGGCCCGGGACATTGGGGCAGATTTACTAGTCATGGCACAAACTTAGACAGGCTGTCTAGACATGCACTAGGTTTATCATCGTGGCTCAGGATGGGTGATAAATTTGGTGCACATCTAGACACATTTGTTTAACTTTACACTGACTATTGGTTGGCTTACTTTGGGTCATAATTTTGCAAGTATACGTAATTTTTGGTTATGCCGCTTTTTCCACAAGCCACATGTTAGTTAAGTCCCCTTGGTAGCGCAGTGGGCTTTTCTAAAATGAGATGTACCAAAGTTGCACAAATTGTGCCATATTTGGCAATACTGATGATACCATCTTGCTGCACTCACATTAGTAAATGAGGGCCACCGTCTTCATTTTGGATTTCTTATGGATGAACAGGCCACTGTCAAGGCTGTACTGGGTCTATCAGACCAGTAATAACCTTCTGCTGCTGGCTTCAGCGATCATGATTTTTCACATAACCAATAGAGGCGCCACCTCTGCTGCCTCTGTTCCATATATAGCACCCAATAAGCACTGTGCATGGGAGAGGAAAGAAAAAAAAGGAAGAGAAGGCCACTTCTGTCTTCTCTCCAGGGTCCCCGACAATCTTTGCCGGACTTTCAGGTCCCTTATTACTTAGGCAGCCCTACCATACTGTAAGTATACAATAGCAAGAGCTTTATGGACCTGAACCAAAAAATCTATATATTAATCATTGCATATTTACAGAAAATATATTAACCAATCATTTCTTCACTTCAAAATGTTCAATAATTGTCCCAAAAACTTCCATTTAACTTGGATAAAAGAAACCACGGGTCTCCCAAAGCTGCTTGAGATTTCTATATCAGTAATGCAGATAGGGACATATTTTATCAAATTCAGGTTTACAGGGACACGGTGACAGCTCTATTCCGCAAGTACGCCAATTCCTCATATCATGTTTTACTTATCATGTCACTGTCTAACTCAACGAGAAAAAAAAAAAAAGTGTGCAAGTTTCTACCCCAATGGTGAACAGCCTATTAAGGGCTGAAAAGCTGTCAGCAGTAATGAAAGATCTTACGTCGGCCATTGAGAATATATTTTAAATGCACTGTCCACGAGAAAAGTTTAATAATGCAGCTTTGCTCTAATGTCTTGTAAAAGGAGAGGCAATTTTACCTCTTCTATTAACACAACATGATTACAATGGCTTATTTAATAGAAAACTGCATTGAAATTCTGCTCCCTGGGAGGAGGATGAGGGAAAACAGAAAACGCTGTGCTTATGACTTTGCCCAAAGTAGCCATACGGATGGCGAGCCCTCAGTGCTGGCGAGGCAGCCAGGAGTAATCAAGCTTAATTTGTTTATGCTTACATTAATTGAGTTCAAACATTAAAAAGTCAACAGGACAAAAAGAAAAAAACATTTATGGCCGCCGAGGCTTTCTGCCTTGTGTTGTGTTGGTGATTATTTTTGAAATAAGGAGTACGCATACCCAGCAGAATTAAATACTTTGGCTATTTTACACTAAATAGTCTGGCGACCAGAGCCACTTGGCAGAAGTAATTGCTGAGGTATTTTGCAGCAGGACCTCAGCTGGGACAGTAAATGAAAACATTAATAAATGTATAGGCAAAGCAATTAATGGCACAGAATACCTGGATTGTTACAGGGACATTAGAAAATCAAGATATTTTCATTATGACTGTCCCCAACGAGGGCACCTGTGCACTGTCAAGTATCATGATGAGTCTGCATGTCAGGAACATTGCAATAAGCACTTGAGAGCGCAATTCCAATTTATTTTTGCTCATTGACACAGGTCAGAAGCTACCAATCAAAACTACAGCCCTGGATTTCAGTGGCTAAAATGAGTTACAGTATCATTTACATACCAAATTATAAATTTAAAGGGGTCTTCTGATGGAAAAAAACTTGGCATTTTTCAAGCCAGCACTTGGGTCTGAATACTTTTTTAAATGCATGTAATTACAATTTTTTGGGTTATCTACAGAGTTTTTCAATAAAATTGATATATATGGCGCCACCTGCTTTTTGCTCTTTTTGTAATTTATATGTCCAGCTCACTGAGGTGGTCCAACATACTCGGTTACATCCTTAAACTGCCACCACCTGCCACAGAGAGGACATGCCGTCTGAGAAAGGACACACCCCTTAAGCTAACAGCTTGAAATGAATCTAGCAATGCAATTGGAGAAATGAATGGGGGGATCTCTGAACCCGTGTGAGGTGCAGGGCTGGTTCTAGCTTTGCTAGAAAGAGATAGTCATGTCCTATATGATTCTAATTTTCATTTTTTACATTAAGCATTGATATCTACTGCATGTATCACACTTTAACACTGCACCATAATATCTTATGAAAAGTTCCTCGATCATATGATATGTGGACCCTTACTCACCTGTCCTGGCTACTAATGCTGTTTCCACTAGGGACGGTGGTTCTGGAAGATATACGTGTTGGGGTGCTAGGCATACAAGATACACTGCCTTGCGCAGCAGCCATTCTGCCTTACACCCCGGGAGCAACTGGCACATCCCTCTGACGTCGCCCAAGCGGCCTATGCTGTAAATGGGTTTCCTGCAGTAAGACGACACCCAGGCGGCCTATTTAAAGGAGATCTTGCCCATGTCTCCGTGCCTGCAGATCAAGGTACATCCTTGCCTTGCTAATTGGCCCTATGATTCGGACTCCTGACCTTCACCTCAGCCTTGTTCCTGGATAAAACCCTTGTCTCATCCACTGGGTTGTTGCCTGGTTCCTGTGGTTCTACTTGTGGTAATGACTTCTGACATACGCCCTGACTACAGTTCTCATCCTCTAGCTTGTTGCATTCTGACTACTATTCCACTAAGAACCCCTGGCTACGTTCTTGACTTTGGCTCAACGTTCTTCACTACACCCAAGGGTGACTATTCTGGGCACCATAACCTAGGAATAGGACCAGGAAAGACCATACCTTTTTACAGGGTTCTAAATGAAGAATGGGGAGACTCCTTAAACCCTGTGCCCCAGTCTAGCCAGGATCCGTTTCTGCTGTGGACACCATTTCCTTGACTTTTTTGATTTCCCAACATTTTGGTACTGCAGAGTGAAGTTCTTCATCTGGTGGTGTTGCTGAATCTGCTTCTATTTTCTTTGCTCTCCCCAACCTCTTTCTATCAGAGTTAGAGATGGCAAACAAAGGCTACACAAGAATACAATAAATAAAAACTCACACAGTGTGAATACAACCTTAGGTTTAATGTTCACAAGATCTTGTAATTTCATTGATTAAATAGTAACTCACCAATTAAAATAGTTAAAAAAAAAAAAAGAAAAACATTTGCTGTTCTACTTTTGGGCCTACATGGCTCTTTCCAAAAATGCAGTTCTATGCAGACAAATCTATATGTGTTTTAGCCCCTTATGGTTTTCTTTTGACCATAGGAAATCACTATCTGGGTTATATCTGAATTACTAACATCATAAAAAAATTGGCAATGCAGAAAAAATTTCAAATGGCTATTCAACTTGAATAGGTCCATGATCCATCTATTCCACAAAAAACATGTTCTATTTTTTTGCGGTGCAGAGGCACGGAAAGAAACCTTAAGGAAGCACTACTGAGTGGCGAGCCTGTGTTTCGCACCACTCCTTCCGGATTGCGGCCCCATTCCGTGGTACGATGTGCACACAGCCGGTGCCCGTATATTGTGGACCCACTGTTTGCAGCCCGCAAACGGACGTGTGAATGAGCCCTTACAAATATGGCTTCATCTTTATTTGTGAATGCAATTATTATAATAGAGGTGCAAATATTATTTCATATCCTATTCATCTGCTTCATTGTAGCAGTAGAGACCTCTGCAGCCTATGAGGTACTTTAAGACTAGTCATTACAGATAATGTGAAATTTTCGAGTCTACATGATATGCACCAATTAGAAGTAGTTAATTATTAAATTTGGTCAATAGTAGACACACACTGAGATGGATATCTATTGCCTAGTGTTGGGTGGTGATGGCTAACTAAAGAGCGTCTTCAGATCACACAATGAATAGCCTTCTGCTTCTTCAGTACCAAGGAACAGCCGATGCTCAGAACGGATTGCTGCAGCAAACTGAGTCTGAAAGCTTTGTACTGCTGTCTGCTCTGCACTCTTTAAATGACCCCCAGGAGCGTAATGTTTTATTGATCAGTGGTTACCAAGAGTCATGAATATGATATTATAGTTTTAATCGGTCCTTGGAACATGTAATGGAAACTGTGCTTACTTCATGCTAATACCTTAGGAATGGGCAATGGTAGAGCAGAGAGCAGAATACATTTCAGAACCGCACATACTTCTGGCCACCATTTAGATTAATTTTAATCTTAATATTTCACCTGTGACACATTAATGCCCATGCCTGATATATACGACAACCCATCATAATAAATGCTAAGCGTAATATGTGTAACAGAGCATTACCCATATATATGTGTGTGCTGAATGTGGATTTTAGATGAGTATGGATGTAATCACTCTCAAGGTCCATGTCCCATTTGAAGATATCAGTAGTACAAATGAAGCATAATAACTGGGGGCCCTGAATTACAGAATTTTCATTGGGGCCCAGGTACGGTACTTCAATTTAAACTTACTCTACCTAAGGTAGACACTATCAAATTAAGCATTAGGACAGTCCTTGAGGGTCATTGGCCAGAAGGGATGGAACTGTAATTGAGTCAAATGCATTAAAGGGGTTTTCTAAGATTTTAATACTGATGACCTATCCTCTGGATCTGATTGATGGGGGCCGACACCCAGGACCTCCACCGATCAGTTGTTCGAGAAGGCAGGGGAGCTTCTCCCTGCTTTTCTTAGGCCAGTGACGACACGTTCATCGGTCACGTGGCCTAGGAGCAGCTCAACCCCATAGAAGTGAATGGGGCTGAGCGCAATTCCAAGCAGAGTCGTTGTGCTTGGTAAGCAGGGAGAAGGCCGCAAAGCCTGTGCCTTCTCAAACAGCTGATTGGCAGAGGCCCTCAGTGTCAGACCCCCAATGATCAGATACTGATGACCTATCCTGAGGAATTGCGAATGTGAATGCAGCCCCAATGTCCCTTTTAGACTTCCCTCTGGAATGCCTCAGCCTGTCAGCAACCATAGATCCTTGAGATGCTTGAGAAAGACTATGGGCCAGATTTATCATTACTCTTGCAGTTCACTCCACTTTCAAAGAAGCCCTATGTGTATTTGAGTCAAGTCAAATTTATCATGGGCTCTTTCAGAGGTTGATAAATCTGGTGTATTTCTGGTTCCTAGTTGTATTTTGGCTTTGTCTTTGGAAAAGTCGCCATTTTAAAAAAGTGATTTTGTCAAACATAAGCATGGTCATGAGTGGAGTGAGTTTGCGCAATTTTTTGCGACTTTTTTGCGACTATTTAAAAAGTCGCAATAATAAATCTGTCTTGCAAGTGATTTACATACGACAAAACGCCCATAAACTTGGTTTTGGAGTGAGTGGCGTAAGTCTCCAAAAAGTCGCAAAAAATTGCGCAATTTGGCTTTTTGCGCAATTTTTTGCGACTTTTCAACTCCAGAAAAGTGACTTAGGCTAATGATAAATCTGGCCCTATGTTATAGTCGAAACATTGCACAGTTTTTGTACATTTTTATGGACCCATCCTGAATAAAGATTCCTTGGAGCACATACTGCCGTCTACTTAGATGCTATCCAGAATATAGGTCATCAGTAAAAGAAAAATCCTGGAAAACACTTTTAAAGATATATGAGATAAATGCTAAAATGCATTATAATTATGGCAGTTGGTAAATGGCCCATGGCCATGTTTTTCCTAGGGGCCCAGAAAGCTAACATTCTGATTTATTAATTAGAAAAAAATAATATATACATGAATAAGTCTCAGTTCATCTTAAATGAAGTGTGTCATTTGAAAGTGACCTATTGTTTAAAAAGGACCTGTCGCCAAAAAATACCATGCAATCTGAAAGCACCATATTATAGAGCAGGAGAAGCTGAGCGCATTGATGTATATATCTGTGGGATAAGATTCAGGACATTTGCAGCCCTGTGAAGATCTATGGGTACAGGAGGGAGGGGTTATCAGTGACGGACGGCTATCTCTGTATACACACCTATACACACAATGCTGTCAATCACTGATACCCCCTCCCTCCTGTACCAAAGCTGTTCACAGAAGGTAGAAAAAGCAGAGATGTAAATGTAAAAATTACAACTTTTACTGAATCTTTTCCCACAAATATATACATGAATCAGCTCAGCTTCTCCTGCTCTATAACATGGTGCTTTCAGATTGCACTGCATTTTTTGATGACAGGTCCTATTTAAATAATGCTTTTATGTTAACATTGTTTATTTAATTTTTTTATTTTTATTTTTAAGCTTTTAAATTTTTTCATGTCACAATCAATCTATATTTAACAAACATATGATGCAGCAATTTTCACACTGACCACTAGGCCTAATAATCAGTCATGATTTCCTGTTGTGTAAAGGTAACTTTTCAGTAGCTGTTCTTGTAATTACCACAGGCAGGATTACAATGACAAGTAACACCTCTATATAGATAGCACAGAATCGACCACATTCACAATAGGTGATATTGCAGCTTATTAGCTCCCTCCTGACCTCTGCCTAGAAAACTCTGCTATAGAAGCCAATGGAGTCAGTTCCTGTCCCTTGTGTCTATGGCCCAGGCCGCTGCTCTCAAAAGACAGGAAGCCTTGACATATTTTAGGCCTAGTGGCCAGTGTGAAAATTGGATTATATACTTTTTTAATACAGATAGTGACATGGAAAAACTAAAAAACACCACACCAAAAATTGCTATATATATATATATATATATTATTATTATTATAATTATTTTTTTACATAAAAACGTGATTGAAACAATAAGTCATTTTCTGATGACACATTCCCTTTAAGGACACTAAGATGGCTACACATTGCTCTGAGGGATGTGAATAACATGGAGTCAACTAGTTAGAGGAGTATTCCCATATGGGACATTATGCCATAAATGTCCGATAGCTGTGGGTACCACCTCTGGGACCTGCTATTATCTCCAGAACAGGGCCCAGGTGCACTCAATCAGAAATGGAGAGGTGGTCGTGGATGTGCGGCTCCCTCCATTGACATTAGCAGCAGCACTGAAAAATGCATGCTGTAGAAATGAATGGGATCCATTGTACAGAACACTAAGTTGCTCAACAATTTTAAATGATAGTTGGCTATGGCTCATTGTCGAATGGTTTGCTAATTCACGCAGCCTTCCATTGCACTGCCCCTGCCTGTAAACTGGATCAGTACATTGTAGCCAGGACACAATGCCCCAACATCCCAGCCACGACAACCAACATAACTGAGGTCATCCCACTGTTGCTGATGCTGCCACGAGTTCTGAAGATGTATCGTGCCTCCATAGAGGCTTAATTGTTACAGCACTGCATATAAACCATGGCCTTCTAAAACAGCTTTAGGGGGAGATTTTTCAAGGACTGGCATTTCTGATATATTCTGCACTGCTGTACGATGTGCCCAATTTATGGCGAGGAGCGTCCTCTGGCATTCCATGCGCCAGACTGAAATATACGGATAAACGTGCTAGACCACTTACCCCGCCTCTTCCACCCTCATCATGCCCTCTTTTCATAAAGTCTCAATGGTGGTATAGAAACTCCAATTCCAACAGAATTTTTTTTTGCAATGCCGTTTAAAAAGTCGCAAAACACTGTGATAAATCTCCTTCTTAGTCCTCAACTTAGTAACCCTTGGATCACACAGAAATGAGCTACACATGCTGCTAACCAAGTCGGCATGGTTAACTAAGTGCATTCTTACTCCAGCAGAGGGGTCGTGCAAAGTAATGGTAATGCTGGAGCCCTGTGCCCACCACACTATTTAGCTTACCCGCCCTCCCGCCACACTCCTCTTCCTTCAGCTCTGGTGGTGCCCGTCATTGGCGTCCTCTGCAGGCCACCGCCTGCCAGTCTGCTCCTAACGCCTCCAGACCAATTCATTCGCCAGCCAATGGCTGGGGGTCTCTGTGTATTTACAGCGCCCTTCCCAGTGGGACGGTGTAGGTTAGTCTCTAGTTATTAGCAAAGGTGTTATTCTATGTCTGACTACCCATGTACCAAACTCCTGCCTGACAACCGACTCTGACTCCTAGCTGCCTCCCGTAACACTGTCTAACACCTCTGTAGGTCACCCACCAACTACACTGGGACTATCTCAAGAGGTAGCGGAATAGTGGGTCACCAGCAGTGAAGACCAGATGCCTATATAGGGGTTAAAGGGTCAAAACCAGGGGACTGCCAGGATGACGGCCTTAGAGTTAGCCCAGTCAAACGGGTTAGTTGGTAAAGTGTGTCCAAACCTACTGCCCATAACAAACATCTTTAGATAAGTGTTCTCTATCAAGCTGTGCCAAGTTTACTACACTGCAGTGTTTGATAAATGTGGTGCAAATTATGTCAATTCACCTCATGATAAATTCCCCACTATGCTTTCCTCCAACTTAGTCCTAATGGCTCTGCGAACTGATCTATTGCCATAGATGACCTATCACCTTGATCTCGTAGATTGTAAGCCCTCGCGGGCAGGGCCCTCTCTTCTTCTGTACCAGTTTGTGACTCGTCTTGTTCATGCCTAGTGCAATTGTCTGTATTATGTATGTGCACCGCTTATCATATGTACAGCGCTATGGAATGAATGGCGCTTTAATAATAAATAATAATAATGGGAAGACTCAAGAATGTCTTCCATATTTCATTACATTAGCACCTGAACACAAGAGAATTTCAGTTACTCCATTAACATAGCCCAAGACCAGTATGCACAGCACGGCCATGAGGTTTTCATGTCCATGGCGGTCCCACAAGATCCGTGAGACCTGTAAACTAGAATGCAGTTATGTTACTTTCCATTATGGTAAATCACTGTAGATATGCAGGCAGTCCCACAATATCCTAGGTTGTCTCTTCTACTAGCCCACCAATTGTCAACCTTTCATATATTTATTACATGTTGGGTAAGAATAATCAGTCATGTAGAAGGGTTTCAGAGTAGTTTTTCTGGGGTTATAAAATAACCAAGCTCCTACCTATATCTCATCCTCAACTCTCATCTCTTTTGGCTGATCTGGTTTCATGGCTGTTTAAGACCAATATGTAGTTGTAGAAATATTTTGTAGATGGATGTGAGATACAGTGATAGATACATAGAAACATAGACAAGCAGACAGATAGAAGATAGATATAGAGGTAGGTAGATAGATAGATAGATAGATAGATAGATATGAGATGGATAGATAGATAGATATGAGATGGCTAGATAGATAGATAGATAGATAGATAGATAGATAGATAGATAGATAGATATGGGATGGATAGATAGATAGATAGATAGATAGATAGATAGATAGATAATAGATAGATAGATAGATAGATATGAGATAGATGATAGATAGATAGATAGATAGATAGATAGATAGATAGATAGATAGATATTAGATGGATAGATAGATAGATTATAGATAGATGGATAGATTATAGATAGATAGATTATAGATAGATAGATAGATAGATAGATAGATATGAGATGGATAGATAGATAGATTATAGATAGATAGATATGAGATAGATGATAGATAGATAGATAGATAGATAGATAGATAGATAGATAGATAGATTATAGATAGATGGATAGATTATAGATAGATATGAGATAGATAGATATGAGATAGATAGATATGAGGTAGATAGATATGAGGTAGATAGATAGATAGATATTAGATGGATAGATAGATAGATAGATAGATAGATAGATAGATAAATAGATATTAGATAGATAGATAGATTATGGATAGATGGATAGATTATAGATAGATAGATAGATAGATAGATAGATAGATAAAGTAGCTATGATTTAAGTATTCTGAATATTGAGCCTAGCACACTGTACATAATGTGCAGTGTCTACACAGCAGTGCCATACAACGTCTATATAAATGTCACCATACAGTGCTGAAATAATAGCAAATTATAGAAACCAAAGAACGGCTCCATATATAAAGTAATCTAAACTGTGACCACTGCTTTTTTTTTTTCTTTGCTACCTCTTTTTTGCTTTTTATTTTTTTCTGAAGAATTGGACGACCCCTTTAATACTAATTTCTGTTGATGCCACGATATTAAATTCTTGCAATGGAAGAGTAACGGTCGCACCTCTATAAGAGCAGCCTTGTCTGCCAGCAAAGTGATCTGTAATAGCAGGACACAGCTCGCAAACCCTGTTTTCCCATCACATTCACTAACATAGTCAGCAAAGCCAGCGCCTGAGAAGGCCTATCTGCATGTGAGTACACGTGTGGTGCTTCCCTCTGCTGTAAAACGAGCACAATCTACATGGAAGAAATATCATGCCAGAAGAATCTCTGCTGGCAAAAGAGCTCTTTGATGTCTGGATTCCAATTTACCTTCCAACTGAGTTCTGAGCATGGGCTGAATATGCTCAGGTCTCTCTGTCACAAAGATACATTCATTATCTGGTTTCTGATTCTTATTTTTATATTTTTCATTTTATTTTATTTTTTTTACATTTTTAGAAATGTGATTGTGCTCTGCTATATCTTCTCTGTATGAATTTGAAGCCTAAAATGAAATGCTGCACTTGCAAATATTTGCATGAGAAGGATCTATACAACATATACATAAATACCGTATGTAACATTAGTCCGATCCTCATATATACCCCTTTTATGCCATTAAAAATAATACAGACATGCATATGCAAGTATTGGTCATTCCTGCAGATTTTATTTCATATTTCACTTAGAAATGTTATTATTATTTTTTCATAAAATAAAATAAGTAAAAAATATGAAAAAATCTCACACTATGTTGCTGTTCAGTATTTGCAGGATGGCTCTCTCTTGACTCTCGAGCATTTTAATATTTATGTGCCTGACTTCAGCTGAATATGAATGTCAAACCAGCATTTTCTATATTTCACAGAGCCTATAGAATATTATGACTTAAGGGGATGGGATAATCTGTGAGAGGAGCAAAGTTTGGATGATTGGTAAAGAATAAACCGTATTTTATACCCACCTACTAATGCTCAGTCCCTGTGCTTCTCTACAGATGTCAAGTGTATTCCAAAGCAAGTGCCTCATAATCACTGAATAAACATAAGACTATTGTTAGGAAAGGCAATGCGTCTCCCCAACTCATCCCCAATGCTTAGGAAAATTAATATTAACAATATTGTAAGAAACTAAACAAACTGTGAATTATTTTTGTATCACAGAAATATTAGTGCTAGACCTATTTTTACTGTGTGTCTTGTTTCTTATACTGGGCCTTTATTGCACACAAATATGAAGTGTTATATTTCAAGCCAATTTTGATTAACATTTGGGGAAACAAATTTAGAAGTTGTCAAAGAAGATTTTAAAAAAATAATAAAACTGATAATTATTTATTTTTGTTCCATTTTGTACCACTTGTATATAAAATAGTGTAGGACTATCTGAGCACCACTCAGACTCTGTTAAGAGAACTGGAAGAAAGGAGGGAGGAGGAGGGAGCTTGGCGACTCCTTGTCGACTCCATTTTTTTTTTTTATTTGCTTGATTTTTAAGGGCTGAAGTAACATCATCTGTAATGTAAAAAGGCCCATACAGAGCACTGCAGGGGTTCGGGGCTGTCACCTATTAGTTAAAAAAAAAAATCGGAAGACTGCAGCTGCTTATCAAATAATTTGCTGATATCAGTCTTGCCTAAAACGGTCAAAAAAAAAAAAAAAAAGACAATAAATATGTAAGAGGAAATCTCAATCCCAGCTTAACCAGGCAGAAATGCTCTTATCTGTTAGATATCATACAAGGAGCCCCTTGGATCTACTACTACTACAGAGCACTGCAGAATGATGCACACATTTCCTAGAAAAATATATAACTATAAAATAATATATGCTTTATAGTTTACATTTTTAATTAAACTTAATATCAATTATACATCACGATCATGATCAATCTCATGGAATAGGAAGATTGATGTAAAACCCATATTATATGTAGACTTGGTAGTGAAATCACTACTACACTACACATACTGTATGAAAGATGCAGTTATAATAAAAGAATGTAATGCTCAAAACAATATTGCAATAAATGTTGCAATATAGCATAAAGAAATCGTTACTGGTGTACTGGTCATCGGTGGTGGTCCGATGAAAAGATTTCCTTTCCAATTATTTGAAAGGCCTTATGGAAAGAGCCTGAATAAGTTAATGACAGCTATAAAATATAGAAGGGTGTAGGGCAAATGTAAAAGCGTTAATCTTAAATCTCTACAAACCTAAGTGTCATAGGCAGCGTGTTTGGTGCATCAAGCAGAACAAGAGGAGAATGAGGAGGTGTTTGTGAGGACGGAGGGGGTCCCAGACACTTGGGCTTTTTTTTTTTTTTCCCTGTTGTGAATCCTTCTGAATATATTTCACAATTCATCAGTTTTGTCTTTCCTGCCACGAGTGAGGACAATCAGACCAGACACCCATTAGATTTTTCATCCAGTTTTTTTTTCCTCTTGTTCATGACATGTTGGCAGGGAGGATGGCAAGTCTGAAATCTTACCAAATGAGAAAAATGTCAAAAACTGAACTGACAGCTCGCCGTTGCCATGGTGATAGGCGATATTGAAAAAAAAAATATATGATTCAGTTAATTCAAAAGGAATCAAGTTTTTCAGTGCTATCTAATACTGATGAAAAATGAATTTTGCTATTTACGTTTCATTTCCCTCAGCTATGGATAATGCTGGTGCAATTATGAGAAAGGCTGCAAATAAAAATAAAAAAGTATATATATATATATATATAAAATAAAGTCTGAATGTGTAGTGCATTAGAAATAAGCCATAACCCATCTGATGGCGGACAGGCCTGTAAAGCACTGCTGGGGAATTAGCCACAGATCATGTACAGCAGAGGTGTCTTCTGAAGGATAACCCATCTTTCCTGTTTTATCTGATTACCCAAATGGCCGCGCTCAGAATTCGAACTTCACTGGTGTTTTACTAACTGGGGAAATTGATGCTCATGTAAACACAAAATCTTATTATTTTTTTTTTTTACATTTTTATTTATGGCATTGTACATACAATAGAAACGTACGAACCATCGATAGAACACAAGTAAGAATGTCCTGCATATAAAAGAACAATGAAACACCTTCCATGACCAATGTAATTTATCTAAATGTCACAGTTATATCTTAATCTCAAAACCAGCGAGAGCCTTCCGCAGATTATATTTTTCCTGCCTAGTAATGGTGTCGTGTTATTGTCATTGTTCCAACCGGCCTAACGCCCCCTTCAGTTGTTCCGTTAGGTACCATTGAGTAGGGGTGAAAGGTCTCACTATATTTCCTATTTCCGAGTCAGAGAGGATCTGCACTAGGAAACCACGCCATTTCTTAAAAAACTTTCCTTCCTCTCCCTCCTTGCACCCCTCCGCCTCTCTAAGCTCTAGTGCCAATAGACCTTTTAGGTTTTGTAGGATTACTTCTCTTAAGGGGATTGTAGATTGCAACCAATTTTGTAATAGGCATCTCTTGGTCACTTGGTTATTTTTGCATGCAGCACAATAACAATGAACAGTTCTAAAATGCAATATTTAATTTCCACAATAAATGCTATTATACATGCACGCATTGGTCATTGCATTAGATTAATAATAATAATTACACATTTCTAACAATGACCAAATTAGGTTTTTAGGCTAATCCTTTATAAAGTAACAGGTAGCAGGGGAAAATTACAAGTTTCATATTTAATACCCCCTAGACAGTATTTAATGCGGCACAGAACAAATTAACAAGGGATGCCTTGCTTTGAAGAAATTGCGCCTAAATATTACACAAGGCCTTCTCTCACTTGCAGGGTAGGCTGCAGTGCCACCTAGGGGGGGATATTAGGTGGTGCGTGGATTTTTATTGTTTTTTTTTTATTATTTAAGATAACTGCTTCCTTGCATGAACAAAACAGGGCATGCTATCTTCTTGCTATCCTTTAAGGCAAGAGTATTACATGTAACTCACAAATTTAGCTAAAGCTAGGCAGAGTGAAAAAATAAAAAATAAAAAAAAACTAATAATAACCAGTTCAATCCCCCACTGCTGCCGTGCCTTCATTCCACTGATTCCTTCCATGACACTAAATCCTGTGCCCACTGCAGCCAATCATTAGCCCTAGCTGTGACTGGACAGGGCTGACAACCAGAATTTCTCTTTTTACTGGTTATGTAAATAAAAAAACATGGACAGACCACATTTTATACGGACAAATTGAAAAACCATAAGGAATAATGAAGATTATAAGTAATACAGGTCTGAAGCTCAATATACTGATAAGAACAGCATTAACTGGAAACTGTGAAATAATGATCACAAATATAACCTGCTCCAGTGCCACCAGCGTCTAAAAAAAATCATGGACACATCTATTTTTTTGTTCAAGTCACCTTCATTTACAGACTGTCCAGGGATTTCTGGGTGGTTGGCGAACCTGTGACCAGAATGTGACCAGAACGTGACCACTGTGGCCAGTGACTGGCTGCAGCAGTAACTTGAATGATGTATGTGACACAGTCACTGGAGGATAGCTTTTTTTTGTTTGTTTGTTTTATCACACTGTTTGCTCTTTTTTTTTTTACACTGACTACTCTTTATTTTATTACACTGACTACTCTTTATTACACTGACTACTCTTTATCACACTGACTACTCTTTATCACACTGACTACTCTTTATTTTATTACACTGACTACTCTTTATTAAACTGACTACTCCTTATCACACTGACTACTCCTTATCACACTGACTACTCCTTATCACACTGACTACTCTTTATTTTATTACACTGACTACTCTTTATCACACTGACTACTTTTTATTTCTTTACACTGACTACTTTTTATCACACTGACTACTCTTTATCACACTGACTACTCTTTATCACACTGACTACTCTTTATTTTATTACACTGACTACTCTTTATCACACTGACTACTCCTTATCACACTGACTACTCCTTATCACACTGACTACTCTTTATCACACTGACTACTCTTTATCACACTGACTACTCTTTATTTTATTTCACTGACTACTCTTTATTACACTGACTACTCTATCACACTGACTACTCCTTATCACACTGACTACTCTTTATCACACTGACTACTCTTTATCACACTGACTACTCTTTATTTTATTACACTGACTACTCTTTATCACACTGACTACTTTTTATTTCTTTACACTAACTACTCTTTATCACACTGACTACTCTTTATTTTATCACACTGACTACTCTTTATCACACTGACTACTCTTTATTTTATCACACTGACTACTTTTTATTTCTTTACACTGACTACTCTTTATCACACTGACTACTCTTTATTACACTTACTACTCTTTATCACACTGACTACTCTTTATTTTATTACACTGACTACTCTTTATCACACTGACTACTCTTTATTTTATTACACTGACTACTCTTTATTTTATTACACTGACTACTCTTTATCACACTGACTACTCTTTATTTTATTACACTGACTACTCTTGGCCACATTTTTTTTATTCCAGAATGCCCCTTTAAGTGCTATATACAATTTAAAACAGATATTTCAAGATTTATCATTATTATTATTATTATTCGCATGTTAACCTTAAATGTGAGAAAGGTGCTGTACGTGTGCATATACTGTGTCTGCATTGTAGACTGATACGTACAAGACATTATAGAATACATTTAGTGCTGTACACATTTCGTGTATGGTATACGCATGGCCAACAAAGATAATAATGGCATAGACAATAGTACAGTATATAGATTCCACTAATGAAGACCTCTGGACATGGCAATGATAGGCACTACGGAGCAGTACATGGGATTGAATGATGAATTATATATACAGGGTTTGGACCACTAATCTGGAGAACTAATCCAGTCTAATTCTCACATATTGACACTTGGTGTATTGTATAAGAAGCCTCTGCAATGCTCTGATTTGGTGTAAAGGCACAAATGCTGACATATAATCCTTTGATCAAGCAGATCACATATATTAGGAATTTAAGAATACTCCACAGTTCAGCAGCAGCAGAACCTCCTTAGATATCTGACAACCATTTGTTTATTTTAATCATTTATATAGCGCTTACATATTCCCCAGCGTTGTACAGAAACTGTCATCACTCACATCAGTCCCGTCCCCGATTGAACCCATCTGTATGTTTCTGGATAGTAAGAGCAAAATGGAGGAAACCTAAACAAACACTGGGAGAAATTCAGTGTAGATGTGGCCCTTAGCTGGATTCAAGCCTAGGACACCAGCGCTGCATGGCAACACTGCTAACCACTGAGCCACCGTGCCCCCCATCTACTAATATTATCACCAGTCTATCAGCAACAGGCGGCAAATTTGCTTGTTCAGATATTGTTATTGAACTGGAAAGTATTCCCTACTAGATACTATTCGGCATTTGTGTTCTGATGGTAGGAGGTAACAATCAGCTGAGACAGGGGAAAGCTATGGGTATCCAGAAACAAGGAGGGAAAGGTCACCATATCTCATATATGTTAGACATTGCCATTGTATATCATAATGATAAAACATATACAGATGAAGCAGAGCTGGATGAGTTCTGGGTCTGCATCACTCATGCATTCTGGACTGGGTCTACTTGCTGTCCTATGTAAAGCACCGATGACACTTTGTGATATCATGGTCTGCCCCAAATGACAAACACATCACTGATCACCATACAGAGACCTAAGACTATGACACGGTGCATGTCGGTCATCATTTACACTGGTAATTCATATATAGATGTGTAATATATTTATAATAAAACCCCAAACTTTGCCCTAATCATTGCACTCATCTGTTATCTAATCTATTTATGTATCTATCTATCGCTATTTATTATCTATCTATCCATCTCAAATCTTTATATCCATCTCATAAATGCATATCTATCACTATTTATCTATCTATTCATCTATCTATCTCCTATCTATCTATTTCCTATTTATCACTATTTATCTATCTATCTATCTATCAATCTATCGCTATTTATTATCTATCTATCCGTCTCAAATCTATCTATCGCTATTTATTATCTATCTATCGCTATTTATTATCTATCTATCTATCACTATTTATTATCTATCTATCTATCCATCTATCTATCGCTATTTATTATCTTTCTATCTATCTATCTATCACTATTTATTATCTATCAATCTGTCTATCTAGAAAAAGGAATCAGGGCGGCACTGTCAATATTAAAGTGGACAGAGTGCCAGCAGTTCAGCTGTGACCAAACATCAAGCCATAGAAACGGAAAAAAGAGTCGGCACATCAATTTTTTAGTGAAAAAAGTGTAGTGTCCGTTATTCACCCATATAGCATAGTCTCTATCTTCTATCTAATATCTATCTATCTATCTATCTTTTATCTATTTATCTTGTATTTATCTATCTATCTATCTATCTATCTATCTATCATCCTTCTATCTCAACATCTTTAGGATCCTTTACTTCATAAGTGACACAACTTATTTGCCATTATATAGAAATAGATACAATAGACCCAGAGTCTATCCACCAAGTGTACGTTATTTATTGGCCTCCTAGAAGCCTCTTGTCCTGTGGTTGTGCCCTGTCACTACCCAGTTCATATATAGTGTCCTCAAAGGCCTGGGGAGTAGCCTGCGTGTTCACAGATCCTGAGCGAGCAGGCTGCTATTGTGGCGAGCTCCTTTATCTTGAAGCTGGACCACACATGCTTGCTCATTCATGGCCCCTCTACTACGCATCATCTTTCTCCAGGGTTTAAAGCACTTCAGCCTGGGCGGTCTGCTGATAACTGAAAGTAGAAAGGGGCAAGGGATCCTGCCATCGCAGCATATAACAGGGCACAGGAGAACACCATGAACTCACAGGAGCCGGTGTCATAAAGGAGAACACCTGATGCCAGGTAGAGTGCCTTCATTAACTCAATTACAAAGCAAATCCGGGGTCCATATCCTTTCTCTTCAACAAGAGATCCCTTCCTTCCTTCCTTCTTCCTGCCTGGCACAGGGAATACCAGACCCTAGAAGATGTCAAAAATCCAAGACCATTAAAAAAAAAATCTTGAAATATTGTATATGCAAAAATTACTAATTGCTACCTGTGCATAGTAATGACCGTCATTGTTTTACATGCAAGCACGTTTTTCCTACAGGTATATGGAAACTATAAAAATACGTGCCATATACCTTATGCTGTCAGTCAATGAATTATTGATGATTTTATATTACACCAACCTGAATCCTGAGGGTATAAATCTTACATAAGCTGTGATAGCAGTATACTGCATGTGCAATCCCACAAAGAAAGGTGGAGACAGTGAAGGTGAGACTAAGATTGCATTTAGGATTCACAAAACAAAAATATATGATAACTAGGGAGATAGATACATAGACACAGAGACCGATAGACAGACAGACATCGATAAATTAGAGAATAGATAAATGGCTATGACAGATAGATATGCGATAGATGGATGGACAGATAGATCGTGATGGATGAATAGATAATGGAGAAGGATAGCTAGATAGACTAGATAGATAGATAGATAGATAGATAGATAGATATTTGATAGATATTAGATAGATAGATAGATAGATAGATAGATAGATATTCGATAGATAGACAGATAGATAGATATTCGATAGATGATAGATAGATAGATAGATAGATAGATAGATAGATAGATAGATAGATAGATAGATAGAAAGATAGATAGATATGAGATAGACAGACTTTATGATAAACCTACACTAGTTATATCTGACAAACTCAGCTTTGCCACAGTGCATGGCAGTGAACACTTTATTTGCTACCTAGCTGACATCGAATGCACAGATATATCTTTATGGTTGCCATTACATATGATAAAGATGCCATTCCGGTGATTACACAGTACATATTCCTCATCATAAAAGTATATATTGCGAACCCCTTTGAAATAATGAATCTGCCTACCCAGTATTTTATGCAGTTTGATGCAATGATATTAATATCCTAGAAAATGACTCCACAAGCCTTATAGTTGCCCGATATCTACAATGCGGGATATCAGGCCCATACCACACAACCGAGTGGCCAAAGTCAATTGCCTTTGTCCAGTCTACCTAACTATACAGGAGAACAGATGTCGGCCTGGAGGCTGGCTTATAGACTTCTTGGAGGGGAAGACGACCGCAGACTATATATATAAATATACTGTATACATATCATGCTATACACAGACACAAGTTATCAAATGTCCCATTTATGAATCCAACTAGTGGAAGCTGCACAGCAGTGTGATTTATTTTACATGCTCCCAAGAGTTTGCCAGCCTTTGCACGGAGCTCCGGTGTCTTACACGATCGTCAGTGACATGTTACTTATAGCAAAACAGGATTCGACGACAACCTGACACCAAAAACGAATGTGCGCCAAACTGTTGTAACAGCCACTCACTTACCACAGTGACAGAGTCTCCTGTGATCTGTGCACCCTGTAATTTAGCAATATTCTGACAACGTGTACTCTGCAAATGATAATAATCTGTAATAATCATAATAAGGATGATGTTAATGATACAATTAAAAATTCAATTATATTTTCTGAAACGTGTTTAAGTAAGATCTGCGCATCAATCAGACGCGTTTACATCATGTGAATCAGCTGTCAGAGAGGTTATTAAAGCCCCTGTTTAGCTAAATATGTGTAATCTAATCAGAAAAGTATTCATCCCCAGTCAGGTTTGTTTCTGTAAATGTATTCGCTGTGACATTTACTTGGCAGTGTATAGAAATTATTCCTAAAAGTATTTGCATTTTATTATTTTTATTTTAGGTTATAAAAACCAATTAGCAGAAGTAATGATGTTGTTACTTATGTGGCATCTCTGTGTGATATTGTATTGCTTCAGGGGCCACCATACATCCATTATGTATTTTCTTTCCAAAAATAATAGAATGTCCTTAAATTGCAAAAGTAAACAAGGCCGAAACCCTGATATATTAGAAAAATATAGATATATTAATAAATAATAACATATTCAGTGTTATTTAAAAAATATAAAATAAGACTGCATCCTCTAAAATTGCAGTAAAAAACATAAAAAGTGAACATTTTATTATTAAAAATAATAATAATAATAATAATAAATTATTATTATTATTATTATTATTAAACATTTTGACAGTATATACTCCACTTTACAATAACAGGCATGATGCTTCTGATTTTTATCATTTCATATTTTTTCTTTTTATAAAGTAATAAATTTTTTTTCTAAAAAGTGATTATGAATATTATAACTTGGGTCTATATTTTAGGAGCAATTCCTACCGGTACTTTGAAAAAAAATCACCAAAAACTGACAAATATTCCAAAACTTTTGAAATACTAAAATATAATTAAAAGATTATTATTATTAAAAGAAATTGAAAAATCCAGAAAACAAATTAGAGAAAATATTTATGTTTTTATTTTCTAAGTAAATTTCTAATATGCACGATAGGCGCAGGAAGTCACCAGGAACGTGCAACAATTTGTCTGAAAAGCTTGAGCTTAGCTAATGATCTGGGTTTTGAAGACTTAAGCATGATTTTAATAGGTTTTTTAAGTGTTTTATTATAATTGAGTAAGTGTTAAAGTGTTTTAGGCTGTCCCAGCTGTTGCTGTACATAAAGCCTCACTCCCTGTAACAGCTTTCGTTACACATTTTTGTGGCGGGCTTACTGCAGCTATACAATTGGCTTTTGCATATTTTTATGCCACTTTGGTACTGAGAATAAACTCTGTCATTTAGATTGCTCCCTTTCACACTACATCTGGCACTGTCATTGCCTGCAAACAGAACGGGAATTTGTGATTGAAAATGTGACACCTAACTCATTTATATGCGTCTATTTCACTTTCCATTCCGTCTAGGATTAAATAGTACTACACAATGTGTGTCTATATACTTATTGTGCACACACACACATACCTATATTTATGCCTTCTCAGCAGCCTAAGCATTGCTAGTGACCTCCCAAAAGTAAAACTTCCATTCGAAAAAATAAAATAAAATGTATCACATATCAGTATGTCAATATTCTATATAATTTTTATTTTTTTTACTAAAAAACAGGTGGGTGGTTTTCGGACTATAACTCCATCACTCCATGTTTTCTTCTTCTTGTCCTGGCTCTTTAACATCCTCTGCACCGCAGACAATCTTGCTTACGTTAGGTACGCATCTCCGGCACAAACTCTGGTAGTCTGTTCCAGCAAAGGAACCAGAGATTACTGTAATCGGCATAACCGGATACCACTGGGCATCCTGTATTCCCATTGACAATAATAGGATGCATTGGGGATCCGGCAGCTTTCTAGAATAAAGGCCGGCTTTTGGATGGAAAAAATGCCCGCAGATTCCATTATAGTCAAAGGGAATTCAGTGGAGCCCGGTGGTGTGCAGCGATGTGGCTAGGCCGGATACAGTAAACTCCAGTAGTCTGTTCCTCTGCTGGAAAACACTGCCAGAGTCTTGCCAGAGATGTGAACATAGCCTTAACTATCTCATACCATCACTGAAGCCAGTGAGAGATGAAGATGCGTGACTATGACAATTCTACACCTACTATTATAATGAGAATTGCTGGGGATAATCATGGACTTGTGGATAACATCTTCATCTCATCTTCTCCTCTCAAAACTAGTAAACTAACAGTGAACTACTTATCCCTATAGAGTTTTATATCTGTGCTGACTGCTACATATGGACAATCTTTAGAATTTATTTTCCACTGGCTTAGTACTGCCAAAATAAAAATTGCAAATTCTAAAAAAAAAAAAAAAAACCACAAAAGCATTTTCTATAAATAATAAGTTTAAATAATACCCCTTTTTTATGAAACTGCGCTTTTAAAGTGGTTTTTGGGACTTAGTTAAAATTTGCATTGTCTTTATTAGGAGGGTTTGTCGCTCTCATTAATAGAAATAATATAAGAGCCTCGCAGGTCTGATACCTTTTAATGGCGGACAAAAATAGAAGCAATGATGTTCTTTATTATGCAGGTCAATATAAATTCAGTGATACCAAATTTAGATAATTCTGTATTTATTATAGAATGGGCATTTTCAGCCACAGGAGATAAAAATTATATATTTTCTAAATGTATTTCAATTTGTAAAATGAGGAAAGGTGGCAATTTGACATTTTAGTTCAGTATTTAAATAATTTTTTAAAAGTCTTTTTTTTGTCCCCCCTATGGGACTTAAAGGGCTTCTGTCACCCCCCTTAACCCATTTTTCACTAGCTGACATTAGCTATTTGCTAATGTCAGCTGAGTTGAAATATATATTTATTACCTTGTCCGAAGTTGTAATTTACGTGAAAAAGCCACTTTTATTATATGCAAATGATCTTCGCTACCAGCAAGTTGGGCGTTTACTTGCTGGTAGCCGCCGCATCTCGATGAGTTATGCACGCCCCCTTCCTCGTTTGATAGACAGGGCCAGCGCTTTCTCCTCCTCGCACTGGCCCTGTCTGAAGATAAAATCCCGCGCCTGCGCCGTACCGCTCAGTAGTCGGCGCAGGCTCTCTGAGTGAAGGACGCAGCTTTGCCGCTCCGTCCTCATTGCGCCTGCGCCGATTACGTCACAGCTACACCCGGAAGGGAAGCGGGTGTAGCGGTGACGTAATCGGCGCAGGCGCAATGAGGACGGAGCGGCAAAGCTCGCGTCCTTCACTCAGAGAGCCTGCGCCGACTACTGAGCGGTACGGCGCAGGCGCGGGATTTTATCTTCAGACAGGGCCAGTGCGAGGAGGAGAAAGCGCTGGCCCTGTCTATCAAACGAGGAAGGGGGCGTGCATAACTCATCGAGATGCGGCGGCTACCAGCAAGTAAACGCCCAACTTGCTGGTAGCGAAGATCATTTGCATATAATAAAAGTGGCTTTTTCACGTAAATTACAACTTCGGACAAGGTAATAAATATATATTTCAACTCAGCTGACATTAGCAAATAGCTAATGTCAGCTAGTGAAAAATGGGTTAAGGGGGGTGACAGAAGCCCTTTAAAGATCGCTTATACCATAGACTGCAATTTTATGCCCTGCGGCAGGGCTTAATAGGAACTATGCTAGACATGGGAGTCCTCAGAAACCTCCTGGCTACTATAGCAACTAAACAGCTCCCATAATCTCATCGCAGTGGGCAGTGGGTCAATCCTAGCAAATGACCGCTCAGATACCACGGCCAATTTTGACCACAGCATCTGTTTGGTTAAATGTCCATTATCGGAGTTGTCTCTTACAGACACTGCCAGAGGATGTCAGCTTTATAAAATCGCAGGCACCTTCCGGCTATGACGCCTACCTAGCTCCTGAGCAGATCTGTCCCTATGACACCGGCTGACCTGTTACATGTGCTCTTGGCAGCTGAAGACATCTGTGTTGGTCCCAAGTTCATACACTACTCACAAAAAGTTTTGGATATACTTGTGGTTGAAATTTCAGGATGACTCTAAAATGCCCTCTAATCTTTACAGGTGAACTTAATGTGACCTTCTCTAAACTTTTGAATGCACATGTCCAACTGTTCAATGTTTCAGGACTTTTTGCACAACTTGCAGTTCTCTAAAAAGAAGCTTAACGGCAAAATTTACAACAGGAGTTTGATCCATGAATCGCCCAATAAATTTCCTGGTTTAATTACTGTAGAATTGGTATTTATTAAACAGTCCTCCTCATCATGCTGTTCACATTTTGACATCATGAGACCAAGACGACACCTAACAATTGATCAACACTACCTCGCTATTGCGAGGCTTCAAACAGGATGTTCTCAGACGGAAGTGGCCACTGAGCTTAGAGTGTCACAGAGCGTCATCAGCAGGTTGTGTCAGAAATACAGAGACTTGAAGTGTCACAGAAAGGCAGAGAAGTGGACGTCCTTTGGCCACATTCCACACTGATGACTGCTTCATTGTGAACAATGCCCTGCGGAACAGGATGATGAATTCCACATAACTCCAGGCACACACCCAAGTGTCACCTCAGACTATTCAAAACCACTTACATCAGCGTGGTCTGCATGCTAGACGACCTGCAAGGGTCCCTGACCACACCACCAGGCACAGACATCATCGTCTTACATGGGCCAGGATGCATCTATGCTGGATGAGAGACCAGTGGGCCTCAGTGCTGTTCACTGATGAAAGTCGATTCACGCTGCGCTGAAATGAAGGCCACCAAAAATGTTGGAGCGCTGTGCATCAGCCACTGTTGTCACCAGACGAGCCTTTGGTGGTGGCGGTGTTACAGTGTGGGCCGGTGTGTCTAGTCAATACAGAACTGCCCTACACTGTGTGAATGGTCCAGTGACAAGCCCAGACTACTTGAAGAACATCATTAATCCAGTCATTGTGCCTCTGCATGAACAGCACAGGCCTAATTTCATCTTCAAGGAGGACAGTGCTCCAGCTCATCAAGGTCGCATCATTAGGGAACGGCTTTTGGAGACTGGGGGACCTCAAATGGAGCGGCTGCACTTTCTCCAGACCTGACTCCCACTGAAAACCTATGTGATCAGCTGAGTCGTCATTTAGGGGCTCATAACTCTGTACTCCAGAACCTCAATGACCTGAGAGCCGCCTTTCAACAAGAGTGGGATCCCGTGCGCAGCAGACAATAAGGTGACTTGTGAACAGCAGGAGACGTCGTTGTCAAGCTGTAAATTTCACCCGAAAGCCAAATAACCTTAACTTTTTGTGAGTAGTGTATGTGCCTGCATTGCTGAGAAAAAGGATGTTTTAAAACTTTTAATACATGCAAATAAGCCTGTAGGAGAAACGGGAGCATTGCCATTACTCCAAGAGGCTCTGCTTTCTCTGCAACTGCTGTGCCATCTGCAGCTTGATTGACAGAATCAGGTGTGATGATGTTTTTTTTTCCTTTGGACTAGTGCAATAAAGTACCTGATATTCATATGTGATCTTTTTGCTGTGGCTCTTGTATTTTCTGTAAAAAAAACAAAACGCTTTATCCAATATGCAAATTAGGATCCAAGGAGCCCAGAGGGGAGTTTTTTCTCTGCCAAGGAGCCCAGGAACTCCCTCCTGATGTGCCCAGCCCGCCTAAATTTGAATCATAAGAACGACTCCATCTGCAGAAATCCCGGCTAGAGGCGAGGCCAATGGCTCCGCCCCCCGGCTACCTCCGCTCTCTGCCCGCAGATCCTCCTCTCAGCTGCCGCCGGAAACCTTCGGCAACTGAGGGCAAGAGCCTCAATGGTGTCACTGAGGCAACAGCGATCTGAAAAATGTTACTGGGCTCGGCGCATGCCCAGTGACACTATTGAGGCTCTTGCCTTGTCCTGCTGCTCATTCCCCCAACCCTCCTCTCTGTACTTCATGTCTCCTCATGAACTCTAATCCTACAGAGATTCAGCTAAAGTTCTTATCAAATCACTGAAGATTATATAAGGCGGTAGCGTTAAAGGGGTTGTCCGGGTTCAGAGCTGAACCCGGACATATCACCATTTTCACCCAGGCAGCCCCCCTGAATTGAGCATCCGCGCAGTTCATGCTCCGATGCTCTCCTTTGCCTTGCGCTAGATCGCACAGGGCAAAGGCATTATCCGGAGTTCCGGTGATAAACCAGGCTCTCCATGGGGCAGCCAGGAAGCACGGAGACGTCACCGGAACTGATGGGCAGGCTTTAGCGCTGCTCTAGCCTGTAAAACGGCTAGTGCAGTGCTAAAGCACGCCCATCAGAGCTGGTGACGTTACTGAACACACTGCTGGGAAAAGCCCTTGCTCTGCGCAATCTAGCGCAGAGTAAGGGAGAGCATCGGAGCATGAGATGCTCCAATGCTAACATCATAGATGCTGCCTGAGTGAAAATGGAGACCCCTTTAATTTTACTGGTAGTCACTGAGAAATTCCTATTCTACCAGCAAAGTTCTTATCAGCTGTATTCAGGATCATAATCCCTGACTGGTATAAGAGAAAGATGAGACAGCGCTTTAGCTCAGTGTTGTGAAGAAACTTGTCCTCCTGTGATTAGGACAGGTTTTGAGTGTCCTAATAGGACAGTGGCCATTTTATTTCCCCTGATGATTGCTCCCCAAAAAAACGCCAATATAACTAGTGAAAGGTATTTGGGAATATATTTATATTAAAATAATATTTAAGTATTTTTTAGTAATTTTTTAGTGATTTTCCAGTTTTGCATTTTCATTTTTTAATCTTTGCATCCCCACAGCAATAACTTTTTTATTTTTTTTATTCACATAGCCATATGAGGGTTTGTTTTTTGCAAGACAATTTGTACCTCCAATGGTACAATTTAATATTGCATATAATGTAGTGGGAAGTTGTTCTTTATGAGATAAAACTGACCTGTTACCTTCATTCTGTGGATCAGTACAATTACAGCGATACCACATTTATATAGTTTTTCTAGTGTTAAAAAAATGAAAAACAGATTTTTTTTCTTTTCCTCAGCATATTCAAGGCCCCATAACGATTTCATATGTATGTCTACGATGCTGTGTGGGTTGATCTATAGTGGTCAATGATACTATTTTGGAGTGTGTATGACTTTTTGATCACATTTTATTCATTTTGTTTGAGGAGGTGAAGCAACAAAAAAGAGTGAATCTGCCACCTTGATTCTTTTTTTTCCGTTACAGCATTCGTTGTATAGGATTAATACATTTATATTTTAATAGTATGGGCGTTTTAGGACACGGCAGTGCAAATGATCTTTATTTTTGGCTATTTTTCCTTAATAAGGGGGAAAGAGCGGTGATTTAAATTTTGATATTTTTTTTCATATTTGTAAAAACTTTTAGTTGCTTTTTTTCATTTTTTTTAAGTCCCCCGTAAGGGACCTTAACACGCCCGATCGCTTCTCCCATAGACTCCAATGAATTACCATTTCAAAAAACACTAGTTCAACATTTATAAAACTACAATTTATAAAACTAGCCGGGAGCCCTCAGAACAGAACATATGTCAGATACAGTAGTGATTATGGGTACAGTACTGATCATGATTTCATATCTGTCACTTTTTAAAGATGGGGGTTTTTCCTCTGCATAAAATGTCTGATAAAAGGGAACAGTTTCTAGAATTCAAATACACAACAAATGTAATAACCTGCAAACCAGCAACTGATTGTACCAAGCAGGATACTGCTGGAAAAGAGAATTTTTCAAAGTAGAGCTTCAGCATGAACAGTCTGCCTATTAAAGCTAACTAGAACACAGTTAACACATTGAATCTCTAGCAGCTAAACCACGTTAAATCAAATAAATAACAATGGGGGAATGCATTAAGACTGACGTTTCTTAAGACTTAATAATACTAGTGCATCTCCAGATATTCTATGTGCTGGTGTAGACATCAGATGTAATGTGAGCCAGTTTTCTGAGGCACACACGGTATAAATATGTTACCTGCTTGCAACCTGACCCCTCATGTTTGCAAATTTTGCAGCAAAAAGTCACTTGCAACAAAATTTACAACTAATTACTGTATTTTTCGCTTTATAAGACGCACCTGATAATAAGACGCAGGAGGAAAATAAGAAAAAAAAACTTTGAACCAAAAGGTGTGCTTTTGGTGGGTTTTGAACTAATGGTGGTCTGTGGATGATACTATTATGGGGGATCTGTGGATGACATTGTTATGGGGATCTGTGGATTACACTGTTATGGAGGGGATCTGTTGATAGTGCAATGTTATGGGGGATCTGTGGATGACTCACTGATATGAAGATGTGTGGATGACACTGTTATGGGGGATCTGTGGATGACACTGTTATGGGGATCTGTGGATGACACTTATGGGGGATCTGTGGATGAGATTGTTATGGGGATATCTGTGGATGACACATATATAACATCTTATGGTATACCGTATATGTGTCATCCACAGATCCCCCCCATAACAGTGTACCTGTGTAAATAGTGACCCTCCAATACACCGGGCCCTGCGCATAGCAGTAAAATGTAGTTATGTAATGCTTATTCTTTATTAAAGGGGACCTTTCATGGGTCCAAACATTCTATCAGGATATGTAACGAGGCGCCCAGGGATCTCACTGCACTTACTATTATTCCTGGACGCCCCTCGTCCGCCCGCTGTGGCCCCCGGTATATTCTCCCGCTCTGTATGCTAATTGCTAACATTGGAACAGGGAGGAGGAGACTGCCCTTTTTCTCGATGGGCGTTCCTTCTCCTTGGCTGTGACGCTCTGTGCTTTGATTGGACAGCTCACATCCAGAGAGAAGGAGACGCCCATTGAGAAAAAGGGCAGACTGATCCTCCCTGTTCCAATGCTAGCAATTAGCATACAGAGAGGAAGAATATACCGGGGGGCCACAGCGGGCGAACTGAGCGGCACCCAGGAATAATAGTAAATGCAGTGAGATCCCTGGGCGCCGTGCTACATATCCTGACAGTTAGTTTACACTGTTTGGACCCATGAAAGGTCCTCTGCAATAATACTAACTATCTAACTACGGTAGCAGGCAGGCAGGAAGGCTGGCCGGCAGCATAACATCACTCGCTCCATCACGCGCCAGCTCCATTAATAAAGTGGGAGGAGCTTGTCCCTCTTTAATAATGAACCAGGCGCGTGACGGAGCAACTGCCGGTCGGCCTGCCTGCTACCGTAGTTAGATGGTAAGTACTAATGCAGAGGATTGTGCTACTTTAATAAAGAATAAGCATTACATAACTACATTTTACTGCTGTGCGCGGGGCCCGGTGTATTAGAGTAGAGTGACTGCACCAGGCCCCTGCCGCGAGTGTTGCCAGCCTCGAGCCCCTTCTCCCTCCCCGCTGATACATCGCAGGCCGCACTGTGCAGCATAGCGGCTGGCAATGTATTAGTGGTAGCAGAGTAAAAATGGCAGCATTCACTTTATAAGACGCACTGCCATTTTCACCCCACTATTTGGGGGGGTGGGGGGGAGTGCGTCTTATAAAGTAAAAAATACGGTATGTATTCCCCCCATTGTATCCACTGTTTATAAATATAGGGGAACATTTATCAAATCTGCAATGCGAGTTTTATAGCATAAAGTTGTAGCAAGTGATTTCGCATGCAATATTTTGTGAATTTTTTTGTGACTTTTTGTTAAATTTTGTTACTTTTAATGAGCATCGCCACTTTCAAAAGTAGAGTGAAAAGTTGGCTGGGATTAAAGATCAAAACACTTTTATGTCTCATTTATGATGTGCGACTTTTAAAAAAATCTAATTTCCATGCTAGGCAAGCCTGTGGCATACATTCACTGACAGTGGTGAAACCACATCACACTTGCGCTAAATAATACTGAGCGGCACCTTCATAAATTGGCGCACATGTGCAAAGCAACTCTACTCTAAAAAAATAACCTCAAACAAACCTGCGATAATACATTTCCCCCACAGATTCTTCCTGCCGAATCGCCACATTTATTTTTTTGCAGCTAAGTATTCTGAAATGTAACTACGCCCAGTTTCACATGGCCAAAATATGGTCATATTTCAGGGTCCCTATGATGACTCCAATATACGAGTGTTACCACTCTAAAAATTCTAAATTCATATTTAACATATGAATGAGTGTTACAAAGCCTTTGTAAAGGTATTCCCATCTAAGACATTTAAGACTTATTCACACTATATGCATAAATGTCTAAAAGATGCAGACCTGCAACCTACTCCTGAATGGGATTCCTGCTATCCTGCATCTGATGAGGCAGCTGCTGGAAAAGTGGCCGCGCATGTTCACGGCTCTCTCTAGTCACTTCTATGGGAGCTGCTAACTCGCCTCGCTTGACTTTTTCCTATGGAAGTGAATAAAGAGAGCCCATCATGAAGACTGGTACAGGTCCCGCCTCTGTCAGACGTCATAAAGATGGGAAGACAGTTAAATAAGATTAATGTCAGATGTCTTACTTCCCTCTAAGATGGCAACCCTATTATCCCTACAACAATGTAAAATTAAAATGTGCGATTTCATAGTAGCTATTAAGTGTGTTGGTCATTTTCAGGTAGCATTAAAATCTGCACTCAAGGCCTCAACTAAAAGTCATCTAAGAAAAATGGAACTTGATGTTGTCATGACCTTTATGAGTCAAATACAAAAAGGAGACTTCAACACAAAGCCATTGTGAAGGATCACTTGAGATGACTGCTTTGGAGTGGCACATCGGGCTCATATATAGTGTAGTGGAAAACGGGTGGAACACAATTATCCCGAGACATGCAATATCTATGAGACAAATTAATGGGAAGAGGGCAAGGGAAAAGAGGAAGGTGAATGCCACCACTGACAAGTCAAAAGTGAGGACATCAGGATAAATACTATCTATATGGGCTCTGAGACTCAAAATCAGCTTGATGGCACTTGAAAATACCAGTAGTGTTGCCTGTACCCATACTGGTTTTAAATGGTAAATAAAATGTTATCATATTTCTCAGCAATGCGGGCACATATGAACATGGGACCAACACAGATGCCTTCAGCTGCCAAGTGCCCATGTAACCGGTCAGCCAGTGTCATAGAGACAAAACTGCTGACAGATGCACTTAAAATCCATAAATTTTCTCAGTTTTTTTTTTTTTTTGCATATCTTAAACTGACCAATAGGTCCCACTCACCCAATGGAGGTTGAGCTGGTATCCATTGCCCACCAGATGGGCACTGTAGGCACAATGTAAGTGTGGTATACTCACCTTACCAATTCCCTGCCATTCCTGTGTCGAGGCTTCCCTGTTCTCTGTTACCCTGCTCCAATGTTTTGCCAAATTCTGGGCGCAAAATCATGCAACCACTAGACGTCTTGGTTTCAGGCATGGCACATAAACCCACCCTTACTTTTTGTATTTTATACAATAGCTCCTTGTTAAACATTTCATGGAGGCTTGAAAACTGCTTTACTGATTTTTTAGCAAGTGCTGCAGCCTGACTTACCTGCTCCCCACCGCCCCATGGTGCCTTTGCTGTGTCCATGTTCCGGTTCCTGGCATGTTTTCTTCCAGTGCTATATGGGTCACATTCTCTAATGCTATTTCTGGCCACGTCACAGCTGAAGCCAGTAATTGACTGCAGTGGACCACGAGACCATGCCCATGTAACATTGAAAGAAAATAAGCCGGGGACTGGAACATGGACACATCAGAGGCATCACGGAGGACCGGAGCAGCAGGGAGCAGAAGAAAGTATGAATCTTCTGTTAACGGAGGCAGGCTGCGGGGCTTACTAAAAAAAAATCTACATTCATAGAGAACTCCTAAGATTAGTTATTCATTTCTATAAGGCCGTAAGCACACAGCTGTATTACAGACCCAAATAGTATGGATCCATAGTGCAGCAACCACAGTCTACCATGGGCCCATACTGTACCTCTGCATGCCTCTTATATCATTCTGTATTACAGTGGTATTGTTTCTTAAGGGTATGGCTACACGGCGACAAGAAATTCACATGACATTTGTTCTAATGATTCTCAATGGTATAGCAATGCGAGATGCGCTGTGCTGCAACTGTCACCAAAAATGGATTTTGTGTTGCACAACATGCGCAACTTTTCTACCACTGGCTTTACTGGAAGACAAATGCGATGCGTGACTCACCTGAAACTTGGCTGTGTTTCCTCCACCAAATCATAGCTCTAAAATAGTCTGCGTCTTGCTGTCGTGGCACACATTTTGCCATGTAATCATATCCTAAAAGAGCTGGTTCAAGGGGAGAATATGATGCCTCCTGGAGGCACAATACATCGGCCCATGGAGTGTCTAGGGGCCCGTGATCTAGAAACCATTTAGGACTTTGTGGGCCACAGTTTTTTGTGTGCATATAACCTTAAAAGGGTTCTCCGGGCTTTTAATACTGATAACCTTTTCTAAGGATAGGTCATCAATATCAGATCCGCACCCAGCACCCCCACCGATCAGCTTTATGAAGGAAGGCGCGCGCAGTGTGCACGCGCCGTCTCCCGTCTCTCTCTTCCTGCTGGCTGTTGTTATGTCTATTCCGAGCAGGAAGAGAGAAGTGAGACGGCTTTCCCTTCATACAGTAGGATACTGATGACCTATCGCGAGGATACGTCAATATTAAAAGCCTGGAGAGCCCCTTTAAAGGTTAAGAAAGCATACGGTATATGGATCATGCCAATGCAGGATTTTAACTGCACTCTTTCAATAGTATTTCCCAATATCCCATTCAGGACAGTGTAACAGCTGACCTTTGGCCCCTCTGTCCCCCAAAAACCTCACACAGCAATACAGAACAAATCTATCTCTTATCATTAATTACAGTATACATTAAAAAAAGACGCTACACATAGTAGAAAATGGTATACAATCTAAAATCTCCTCATGCAACTTCCTGTATAACCTACATGCATCAAGGCTACTTAGGTATTAGGTGAAAAGAAATGCCCATGTTCCCCGTTGCATTCAGTAAGAGAAGAGCTGCACTTCCTGCCTTAGCAATTAAAATTGTATGAAGCGCCAGTTCTCCATAAAAAAAAGCAAAAAAAAAAGAATAAAAGTTGCTTAAGTTTCTAGCCACAAGGTGCCCCATTCAGGATTTTCGTTACAAAGTGAAAAACACGAAGGAGGGCCCCAATTGTGTTCTAACAATGGCCGTCCTCTTATAATGAGAGCGAGCATTTTTCCCTTTTGAAGCGAGTATTTCATACATCAGAATCACTAAAAAGCACAGCTTCTTTCCAGCAGTATCTGATAAGGAGAGGTTGCACAATTTGTTTCCTCAATGCTTTTCGTGAATAACAAAGATAACGGGCTTTAAAATCCACTAACAACACATTATTAAAAAATATATATATATAATGAATCTGAGAGGAGACTGGAGACCTCCTCCAAAGACAATATATAGCTGGGTATAGTAGAAGGGCCTTCATAAATATTACATTACTGCTACTATATCTATTCACGAGCTGCAAGACCATTATAACACTTCACTAAAAAAAACTATGTTACGTGCGCAATCAGCTCCCCCCTCTGCTATCCCCCAATTCCAGCTCTATAAGATAATAAATGGATGCTCCAGGATTTAAATATAATGGCAGGAGGGCTTTATTCTTGCTAATTCTATAAAATGACCCTCCGGATGGAAAGGTCGTCTGGGCAGGGCGCTGGATATCTTTTGTGTCTGCCTGCTATGATATACGTCACCGGTGACAAACCATTTATCTAACTGAGTGTCTGCTTTGTCCACCACCGTGCACTGTGCTGCCAATCTGCTCTATAAATAAAGTATAATTATTCACAATGACTACGGGGGGATGATTGTATAGAGTAATCGGGCCATTTCGGGTTGGTCTGGGTGGCATGACAAATATTTTCCTGAACTTATAAAATATCTGGTAAGAACAAGCCCAGGGAGAAGAGGATAAAACATGATATGTTTTATGAGATATTTCTGCCTATTTTTTATGAAACTCATTAGAGTGCTAGCATATGTGGAAGCATGACCAATTTGTGGCATGCTACAGCTTAGACGAGGTCCTGATCTGTAACATAACAGCCAGCACATCACAACATGGAAAGGCTGAGACATTTATGCTCATAGTTTGAGGAAAAACACAAAATAACTCCGATTTTACAAGCTTTTTAGAAACCCATATGTTACTATTTCTGGAATAGCATGTTTATGAGGGAAACAAAGAGTTGCCATATTATCATATATTACAGGAAAATGTTCATAATTATAACCTTCTATAAAAACATACACACTGAATCATTGTCTATGTGGTGTGTAAAGAAAGACAGATAGATAGATAGATAGATAGATAGATAGATAGATAGTCGGTTAGACAGACAGATATAAAATAGACAGATAGACTGACGATACAGACAGATAAATAGATAGGGGAAACATGGATGTATAGATAGATGACAGATAGACATATAGATGGTTAGAAAGATAGACTAGACTAGATAGATAGATAGATAGATAGATAGATAGATAGATAGATAGATAAAAGCTGGATGAATAGATACACAGATGACAGATAGACAGACAAGACAGGCAGATTGAAGATAGATAGATAGATAGATAGATAGATAGATAGATAGATAGATAAACATGGGCAGGTAGACTAACAAGACAGACAGATAAAATATAGATGGATTGATAGATAGGAGAAAGATGGATAAACAGATAAAAGATAGATAGAAAGATTAAAGATGGATGGATAGACGGACATATATATATATGGTTGGATAGATAGATAGATAGATAGATAGATAGATAGATAGTAGGAGAAATATGGATAAATAAATAGATAACAGATACAGAGACAGATAAATAGATAGATAGATAGACGGACAGACAGACTGATTGAAGATACATAGATTAGACAGATAGGGTTAGGACGGATGTAAGAAAGACGGATGTATAGATAAATGCTAGATAGACAGACAGATAGAGGTTATACAGATAAATGATTAGATAGATAGATGATAGATAGATAGATAGATAGATAGATAGATAGACATAATCGGACAGATAGACTGACAAGATAGATAGATAGATAGATAGTATAGAAAGATAGATGACAGACAGATAAACAGACAGATGGTTAGACATAGATATGTAGAAAAAAGATGGGTCAATAGGTAGGTAGATAGACAGATATATAGATAACAGATCGACAGACAGATAGAGATAGATAGACATAGATAGATGGACACATAGACTGGATAGATAGATAGATAGATAGATAGATAGATAGATAGATAGATAGATAGATAGATAGATAGATAGATGAGACTGTAAATGCACTTGTCTAGTCATGGACTAAGGAACTGAACCCTTTTGCCTTTTTGGAAGTAAAACCTCTAAAATGCTGGAATTATCCTGGAGGGGAAGAGGTTAAACTCCCCTGCAACATATTCCTGTAGTAATCATATTATGACAAAGTGGCAGCTGTTCTGCCAGTATTTTCTGCTTTGTGACTCAAAAGCCATATCAGCTCTCACATCCATGGCGAATTTCAAGGCACCATATCCACCATGGGCAAGAAATATTATTTGGATTCCTATGGCTATGTCTTTACAGTGCAGAACAGTTAATAGCATGAGCTGAGCCATGTGTGCTCTTAAACATAGGTGTACATGACTGCCCATGGGTCTCTTTATGCATTGTGACAGCTAAATAATTGTGGTGTAACAGGAAAAAAATGAGAAAAAAAATTGGAAAAAATACATGCAAGTGCTTAAAAAAAAAAGCAATATAAAGTCCCTTAAACATCTCAGCAACATTAAGTGTGTATTCTCAGCAGTGTCGAGCTGAACACCAGACTCGCTCATCAAACACCTCCGGGCTCGGCTATGTAATAGAAACAAATTGGCAATGACTGCCCAAGCAAGTAACACAGGCCTACTGATTTGTAGATTGATAGTGATGCCTAATGATCCCCTTGGGCAGATCAATAGCACCAAATCCTCATTGCTGCCTTTCTTCTTTATTGGCACTGCACAGTACTGAGAGAACAGTATAACATCTCTCCAGGAGTAAAAAATCAGGTTAAAATGCTACCGAGCAGGCACTTTTCTATCCTCGGCCATAGCCCACGTGCAGGTGTCACTGCTATAACATAGCGGGGCCCCACAAAATACTCCTTCCAGTCTCCACCATATTGCCGATGCATAATCGGTCACATTAAAGTGTCGTGGTATCCAAGGGAATGTTCAATGTGCGCCAGTGTCATTGATTATCTCATTGGCATCTATAGATGTAGCGGGGTTGAATTGGTCACTGCGGTATCATTTAGTTTCTCACTTGGCGCCACTCGTGACGTCGCCATGTCTTATTCATGGTTTTTCCTCCTTTGACGACGTGCTCACAATTTTATGTCACCTCTGACGATTATACTCTTAAATTCCATATCCCAATGACAGATTGCTATGAAAAAAAATCCTTGCAACGTAAGAAAATGATCTATGCTAATGACTTTGAAACTAATTATATTAAATTTAAGCTACTTTTTTTTCCAAAATATATTCTTCTTATTTAGATCATAAAAAAAAAAAAAAGTCAAATGTGCAGTTTTGTGTTATATATTTATTTCATATTTGATCGTGTTATGTAAATCGGGAGGGTGTGTATACACATCAGCAATATGGGTTTAGCGAGTGACCATTAAGTATGCATAATGAAATGATCGGGCGCCATGAAAGCGAATAGGGAGGAGGATGAAGGCTGCTATTATATGGAACCATCATCATCATCACCATCATCATCCCAATCTAAACATTCTGATGAGCAGGCGCTGAGCAGGGAGCGGGTGCTTTACATCCCCTCTTGCTCCATCACCGCCCCCCCCCCCCCCCCTACTTGTTCACAGAAGTCCTCCTATTTTAATCATTACATCATTATGTCATTTCAATACTAATCTCTGGTCTCACACCTTCAATACTTTCACATGCAAATGAAGACAGGGGGGAAAAAAGCCATGCATTAATATTGGAAATTTGCAGCAATCTTGTCAAGGGAAGCATGCCCTCCAGCTTGGTAATATTTTTTTCTTACAACCCTCCTTTCCTCTACACACACACATTCCCCTTTTCAACACGCAGAGCTGGTGATCACAAGAAACAAGAGCGTTCTGTTGAAGATCAGACGGGGGAGGTGGGGAGAGGCATGAAACGCATGCACGTGTCAACAAGACAGCCCTGCCACCCAATTTGCATATTTACATGAGTGCCACCCTCATATGACTTAAGCGAGGAAGTTCGTTCAATTCCACACCCATCAATCTCCAGTCCTCTGAGGAAGCCACAATTAGACAACTAAGTAGATGGACGGGATAAAACATAAGACACCGTAGAAGGCAGGGGGGAAAAAAAGCAACCTTACCACAAGACGGCTTGCTTTCTGTTGGTCTTAAAAAGAAATTCCCCGCGGTTTCTTTAGATTTTTTTTTTGAGATCCGTCCTTCAGGGTTTTTAGTTTTTACCTCTCTCTCCCTCTCTCTCTCGCTCCCTCCTTCCTCCTCCTCTTTCTGTGTATGTGCCTGGGTTTATAAAAAAAAAATAAAAGACAACTCCATGTTAAGTGAACAGTCAAAGCATAGTGAAGTGTACAGCTCAAGGGGGAGGACATGACTTGGGGTGGGTCACATCTTAACGCTTTACAAATAGCTCTGAAAACAGGGGCTCAAGTAGTCGGTAAAATAGGCGAATATGTAAATAAGCCATCTATGTGCAAAATAATAAAAAAATAATAATAATAGAAAATATGGAGAAAAAAAAGAGGGAAAAAAAGGCCGACTGGACGACCAGAAAGAAAATATAATATATTTATGTAGTAATAGATGCTGCAGTAGCGGCCATGTTCACTGCATCAAAATAACCTCCTCGGCAAGATACGACAATAGAAATTTTCCTTAAAAAAAAAACAAGAAAAACCCCGGAGTTAGGCCGATATCGAGATATAAACTAGTGACGGTGAGAGAAAAAAAAATCAAGTGAACTGCAGTTAACCAAGGGTTACACAAATAGCAAAATAAAAATTCTTCCTTTATTTGAAACAGAACTCTTGGCTCACGTGTATGGCTATGTTATTTTTTTTTTTTTTTTGTTTAATTCCTTCTTTGTGTTCGGAAAAGAAGAAATATTTCTGCATTCATGTCTTGTCTCTTTGGAAAAACAGGTAATTTTAATAATCTGACCACAGAGACTGAATTACGAGATTCCACCTCTGTAGAAATACTGTTTTTTTTTTTAATCCTTCTGCAATAAGAAAAAGGAAAATATGTTCAGCCATAAAGATAGTAATGTTACATTTAATGTACATGATAATAGAAAAAAATAATCTTTGAAGGGAAAGGTCCCAAAGGCCACAGGAAAGGTTGTTTGCTCCCTTTTTATTTAATAGAGGTCACCTAGACTGGATGGCATAACTTAAATGAAAAGCTTCTTCAGTGCAATTCTAACACGTGCCGTGCAGGGTCAGCCAGTGTCTTGCATTGGGCTCATCAAAAATACATAACCAGACAGCCTAATAGTATTTCAGCACATTCATTTTTGGGCAGGAACATGGGGGATGGTAAGCAGAGATAGGGGAGAAATGAATTATATGCCTTCTCAATAAAAAAAAAAAAAAAAAAAAAAAAAGGATTTCGCTCATGTCTGCCTTGCTGCTTTTGAGGAAGGGCGAGGAATTTTATTACGGAAATAATCCCCATATTAAAAAAGAAGAGAGAGAGGGAGAGGAAAAGAATGTCCTATTTTTTTGGGGTTATAACTAATGAACTGTAGTCACAGAGTAATCATTTTTTTCACAGTCCATTAAAAATCGAGACAAAAAATAAAAATAAAAAAAGCTATTTTCTCAGGACTGCTGCAAAATAACACACAGCTATAATCATCACGGGTGCGTGTGCAAAAATGTCCTCATGCATCCTAATGGGCAAAACCTTAGGTGGTGCTTTTTAAGCTTAGTGTACACATGCTATATACAGTATATATATATAATTTTATTTATTTTTCTATTGGACATATAAAGTGTATATTCCATAGTAACAAGAACAATTATTTCTGGCAGAGGGAAACAAAAAGGGACAGGTAGATAGGAGGACGCCTGCCGCAGGATGGAGGAGACCTACAGCGACATGCTAGGAGGGAAAGGGTTAATGTTGCCAATCTCTTGTCAGGCAGACAGTAGAAAAATATGACAGGGGACAAACAGAAAATAATAAGAGCAAGTGGGATGAGAGAATGCATAAACCCTCCTCCTAAATCTAGCCTGGAGATAAGTGACCCTGCTGAGGGAAGACGGAGATGCAGAGGTGACCCAATGCTAACCAGCCTGTTAGCAATAATAAGGTGAGCGCACATGTAAAGGGTGACATTACAGCATTGGGGAAATATTCCCCTTTGTGTTTGCACAACCTCATTTTGTCGTGTGCATGCATAGCGCCAGAGACAGGCGAGGAAAATACAATAATCTCTCTTGAATCAGGATTGTTCTTATTTATGGAGAAATAGGAGTTGCATAAAAATCAAGAGTGTGCATCCTCCTAATGACTGCACCGGGGCACGGGCATTTCCATATGTACATGGCGCCTGCTGCAGAATGACGCTAGAGCCCCTGTTTCTGTCTTCCGCTTTCTCTGTGTCGTATTTCGCGTTACATATATGTGGAGATTTTTTTTTTTTTGTTGCTGTCGTTCTGCGATATTTCTGATATTATAAATATTATAGGCAGATAAGGGCGCGTTTTGTCATTGTATGATAAGCTGTTAGAGACTGTATTATTATGTGCCGCCTTACATCTCCTCATGTGATCAGCATTACATCCAATTGAAAAAGAAGTATTAGGTCAGCTGCAACCATAAAAAGAGAGGCGCACAACATATTTAAATCCTATGCAAATAGAGAGGCCTGGAAGGGACAAAAGTGGAAAACCACTGCCCTCTAAGGGTGAATATGAGCATGACGCAGGACTTCATTGGGGGTTCCTTTTGTATTAAATTCAGGTCTGCAATGATGAGAAGCATGATTTGCAGAATACAGTTGGCTACTATTTATTATGCTCTATCTACACAGATTAATATATATATATATATATATAATATGTTATCAGTACATCTAATATAATTGTGATGATATGATAAATGTATGTAGCATATCACAAGTCACAGTTTATTTGAGAAGTAATTACATTATGCTTTATTATTATCATGAGGGGTGCAGGGGTTGAAGTTGCACCCAGGCCTTGCCCAATATTCCCTCTGCTACACAAGAGAGCTATAAATGAGACGTGATAATTGGGGGGCACTGAAACAGATTTTACATCAGGAGCTCTGGTTTATATACCTCTGACTGACCTCGTACTAAAGAACTGGATATGATCCTGGGGGGAATAGGCTTCTGCATTAAAAAGGCTACGTACCCCAATATTCTTGCTGTATATTATCTTGTACACAATTTGTCAATTTTTACTATACCGATATTAACATTACATTAATTATTACTTCCACTATTTTATTCGTTTTATTTTGCACTGGGTTTTATTTTCTCACTCTCCATATTCTTCTTCTTATTATTAATTATATCGTCCTATGATTTCTTCCTAATGAAGAGCTTACAATCTAATATACTGTCCCAGGCAGTTACGACATGCACAATACAAACACATATACACACACACAGGCTCGGACTGGCCCACAGGGGTACAGGGGAATCCCCCGGTGGGCCCCTTAGCAAGGTGGGCCCCTAGTCTGCCACCCCCTGCACAATTGGCACATAACACATTAGATTTACTGCACTACACACATATATTCAATGTACAGCTCCTCAACCAGCCGATGTTTATATAAAAAACTTGTTAAATTATTTATTATATTTGAATGCATCTATACAGTGGGCCCCCAAAATACATTTTACTGGTGGGCCCTAGGTACCCCAGTCCGAAACTGCACACACATACCCACAAACATACACATACATGCATTTTAAACACACACACATAAACATACATATGAAAGCATAAATACACATATTCCTACATAGACACACACACATACATTCATGTATCGAAATACTCACACATTCTGTACATACACACATAAATACACACACAGGTATACAGATTCTGCACATGCACATACATACGTATAAATGCAAACACATATATAAATTCACGCACATACGTAAGCACAATACTCAAAGGCATATATACATGCATATATACGTACATACATATAAATACACACATATACACACATAAATATGCATACAATGTATGCAAATATGAACAGAAATACATACGCAGAAATAAGCATACAATGTACGCACATACATACACACATACACACACATATACACACAAATAAGCATACAACGTACGCACATACACACACAAAAATATACATACAAATAAGCATACAATGTACGCACATACACACACATATACACACAAATAAGCATACAATGTACGCAGTACACACATATACACACAAATAAGCATACAATGTACGCAGTACACACATATACACACAAATAAGCATACAATGTACGCACACACACACATATACACACAAATAAGCATACAATGTACGCAGTACACACATATACACACAAATAAGCATACAATGTACGCACATACACACACATACACACACACATATACACACAAATAAGCATACAATGTACACACATATCGTACTTCATTGTGCCATTGATAAGAAAGGACGCAGAATTGCAAATTACGAAACTCTTCTGTTGGTTTATTAGTAAAAATACAAATAACTATAGGAGTCAAATGCTTGAATCCATCAACAAATACAGAGTGACTACCAGATGCTATGATGGAAATGGATGAGGCTCACGTAATAGGGACTGCAGCGTAAGTGCCATTCTATGATAATTACAGCATGACGACTGTATGATCACTAGCCTTACCGGACTACAATTCATACTGTCTGTGTGAAGATAACGTGAAGATAGTGGGGATTATAGTCTAGAGAGCACTGATGAAAGTCTGCATTAAAACCCTTGAGATGCAGGATTTTTAAAGTAATAAAATGGCTTTATACTATCTGTAAAAAAAAAATCCTGAATGATAGCTGGATAAAAAGCCGGAAATGCTGAATTTCTTGACGAGCCAACTATATGGGAACAGTCTTATACCACACTATAGTTATGAAATGTAACAAAGATGTAGCAGACATGAGTTTGTTGCAATTCATAGTGATATAATGTATTATCGGTCTTTTTACATAGGACTGCAGGTAAAGCCTACTCTGCATTATCTTAACTCAGGGAGATATATGATGCACAAGCATCGCGGCCCGGAATCCTAAAGTCAGACATTAATCTCCAGCAGACAGAACGCCTATAGATCTGACACCAGTACATGGGATTCTACAATACCTGTCCAGCTACATGTATTTGGTCTATTTTAGATTCTCGCCATTAGCTCAGCACCATGTTATTCATTACACAGTAATCATGGAAGCACGCTTTGATCTTAATGGGACTTTCCATCCCGGATTTCTCTGATAAGATTAATGTATCGTTTCCTTCCAGCTATACACACATCTCCATATATTCCTGTTAGAGCTTTTATACATACTGTAGGAGGCTGAACATATCTTCTCATTTATACAAAAATAAAAAATAGACGTGTGGTATAAGACATTAGACAAAATCTGTGCAGGAATAGCACTGCCTCTATATATCCCACCTATTTAGGAACTATTGAGCACATAGTTAAGGATAGGTTTTAAAAATAAAAGAAATACTTAAAGGGGAGCGGTCACTGTAGTCGTCTGAACGTGGGTGTGGCTAGTGTCATGTGAACAGTTGCAGCCAATGATAGAAAGGAATTGAGGGGGGAGGGAAGAGAGCAGGGAGGGTAAAGAGATATGTGAAGTACTATGCAGAAAAGGCAAATTACCTCTACCCCCAGTGTGCTGTATGCATAGATATATATCTATAGTATGTTATATATACATGAAAACATATCCACAGAACTCTAAGTACATGCAGGGCCGGTGGACTGGGCAATTCCCCAGGGCCCCTAGCTTCAGTGCTGCTGAATGTAGGGGCGGCAGATTGCTAAACAGTTGGGACTCCCCACTTAGTAGTCCCTGCTGTGTCCATATATGCATGCAGTTCTATGAACATGAAGGGGGTATCCCCAAGCATTGTCAGTATTGCTTGGGGACACGCTGTGTATTTAAGTCTGATTTAGCTTCTATTTTTGAAATGTTTCTGCCAGGAATTAAAATCACAACCATCTACATTAAAGGCAAGAACATTAACCACTGAGCTATAGAGCTCAATGTTAAACTGTTGCAGAAAAACCTCATGGTCGTTTCCCATGTATTAGGCATTTACATACACCAGAAGTATCATTTTATATATTTTTTTCAGTAATAAAAAAAAAAATGTATGGCACAAAAAATAAATATGTAATTACTAAAAAAAAATATATAAAATGATACGTGAAATATATAAATGCATAATACATGGGAAACCACTACTGAGGATTTTGTTTTAATGATTTTTACTAGTTTTTTTCAGGTTAAACATAATATAGTCAGCCATGTCTATTATCAGACATGTCTCATGGCACACAAAAAGATATACATAACAAAGTATTCCTGCATATGGTGTGTACATCTGTTGCTTAGAACAAAACAAAACATAAAACAACAAAATGGGGTATAACAAGCCAGATTTTTGTATAAGTTTTATACCTAAACAATGAGCGTTAGAGATATATAGAGCAGTAAGTATAACAAGTCCAGGACAGTTGTGTGAAAGTGGACTTCACATAGATCCGTATGTACTTTTAGACCACAAATGCCATGTATGGTGTAGAGAGTTATATGACATGATGGAGGGGGTTAGTGCTCTTTTACTGCTGAGGTTTTTAGCCATAATATATGTTTAGCAGTTTAACATTGAGCTCTATAGCTCAGTGGTTAAAGAGGACCTGTCACCAAAAAATGCAATGCAATCTGACAGCACAATGTTGTAGCGCAGGAGAAGCTGAGCAGATTGATATATATTTATGTGGGAAAACATTCGGTAAAACTTGAAATTCATACATTTATATCTCTGTTTTTCTTTTACCTTCTGTGATCAGCATCAGTAGGGGAGGGAGGGGTTATCAGTGATTTATAGCATTGTGTCTATAAGTTTGCATACAGCAGGGATGCTCAACTTGCCAGTGATAACTCCTCCTCCCTGTACCAATAGTACTTCACAGGGCTGCCGATATAAATGTAAAGATTACTGAATCTTTTCTCACAAAAATATCTATCAATCTGCTCACCTTCTCCTGCTCTAAAACATGTTGCTTTCAGATTGCATTGCATTTCAGAGGCTAAATCAAACTTAAATACACAGGGTATCCCCAAAAGACAAAAGTTTGACTTTATTGAAAGAAAAATCAAAAGATCAAAACGTAAAATATGATCAAATGGCACCCGTGTTAATGCACGCCAACCTTTTCAACTTGTGCAACCAATATTTTTGGATGGGAAAGGTGGCAACCCTAACAGCACCCCTGCACAGGACCTCTATAGGCCTGCTTACTGCAGCAAGCCCAGTCAGTGCTATAAACGTCAGGACTCACTTTGGAAAAAAAAAATATTTTTTTTTCATTGAGATATTCTGACCCTCGGTAAATTTCCAAGGGACACAGCATCTTATGTGTGGACAGGAAGTTTCTCTATGTACTCCTATGGGAGCCTCAATGTCAGTCTCATGGGGATGACTAGAGAAGTAACCAACTTCCTATCCTGTGTCAGTTGGCAATCAGAAAGTTGGTCACATGACACAGCTGAGAATCAGAGGGGAGGGGATAACTCACAAATACAGTCACTGATGAGAAGATTACAGTCACTATGAGTACATCATGTACCTTTCTAGCTTAACCATCCCTAACTTACTAAATTACAAGGAATATAGAAGCTAATATAGAAGTTAATATATATAAGGGGACAGACATAAAGGGAACATAACCAATCAGTTCTTAATTAAAGTACCGCTACGCCAATGCGTTCTTTTTATTCCAGTGTATATATGACAAGCGTGGACTGACAAATCACAATATGCAATGCTGTCATGAAATTGGCACAACCCCCGGCTACTACAGGGGTGCAGAGTTAGCAGCCGCATCTGTGCCCAGGAGCATGACAAGATCCCTCATTATTGTAAATTGCACATGGTAGTTGGGAAACTCTGTTGGGACACACTTGCCTAAATTGCATTGAGATTGCATAATCTAAAAGATAGTTAACCTGTCAATTGAATGCTTTGTGTTAATTGTCGCTCGGTTTTCAGGTTTAGGCTGGGTTTCCATGGTCCAATTTTTTTATGCAGTTTTTGAAGCCTAAGGGCTCTTTCACACTTGCGTTCTGAGGATCCGGCGGGCACTTCCGTTCCGCCGGATCCGTCAGAACGCAAGTGGACTGACAGCATTTGAAGACTGATCAGTTTCCTGATCAGTCTTCAACATGCTTTCACTGTTACCATGGCAGCCAGGACGCTACTGGAGTCCTGGCTGCCATGGTACTAAGCAGCAGTGTACTTACCTGCGCTGCGGCCGCCGGGCGCTCCTTAATGACGTCACAGGTCCGGGCGGCGCATAGATCAATGCGCTGCCCGGACCTGTGATGTCAAAATGGAGCGCAAGGCGGCCGCAGCGCAGGTAAGTACACTGCTGCGTTGTACTTACCATGGCAGCCAGGACTCCAGTAGCGTCCTGGCTGCCATGGTAACAGATCGGAGCCCCAGCTTACACTGGGGCGCTGATCAGAACGGCTGCTGCGCAGCCGAATCGACGTTTAGCTTAATGCCGGATCCGGAATAATGCTCTTCAATGGGCATTAATTCCGGATCCGGCATTGCGGCATGTCTTCCGGCTTTTTGGACGGAGACAAATCCGCAGCATGCTGCGCTTTTGTCAACGTCCAAAAAACGTTCACATACTGAACGGAAGACATCCTGATGCATCCTGAATGGATTTCTCTCCATTCAGGATGCATTGGGATTATCCTGATGCAGTTTCTTTCCGTCCTAGAGCCCCGAGGACCGAACTCTAGGACGGAAAGAAACAACGCTAGTGTGAAAGAGGCCTAAGCCATGTCGAATATTTAGCATAAATAGAGGACACACATAAAGGTTCTTCTTCTCAGGAGTGGTGATGCTTTATTCTGCAAGATTTTGCTCCTTAAGTGCACTGGAGGCGGAGCTTCACTGTGACGTGCTCTCTGCATTGAGCTGCTCTTCCACTCTAGTCAGTGTGACAGCTGTAGTGATCTTCTGGTTGAATACTACAGCTGTCACTCAGAGAAGAGGGGAGGGGCTGTGATGCAGCTCAATGCAGAAAGCACTTCACAGTGAAGCTCTGCCTAAAGTGTTTTTAAACAGCAGAACCTGTCAGAATAAAACTTCATATTCACACTACTCCTGATAATAAAAACTCTGCAAAGGTTTAATTTGTCCTGCTCACGCCAGTCCCTACCTAATGCTGTCAACAGTTTAGGATGGTCATAACGGCTGACAGATTCTCTAGCTCTTAGGAAATATAATTTTTTCACTCTTGACTATTGCCTGCTGAATATCAATGTTTCAGTGTTGGCATTATGCACAGATATTCTATAAACTGGGATCAATATGAAACAATTGCAGGTTAATTGTTTAATGTACAGATGGGAAAAAGCTAAACCTTCAATTACTCTCAATTATAACAGCTACCAACATACTTGTTAAGCTAATTAGTGAAACACTCCATAAAGAGGGTCTCGTGCAGCTGGTGTAGGGATTAAGCGCCGGTCGCTTCTCTCGCACAGGAAGAGGACATACAATGCACTTTGTAAATAGGATTTATTTCAATGCTATTTTTCTTTATATCTGCAATAAAATAAGTCTATGCACATTTGCATGTATTAACTTGACCCACAGCTACTACTATACTTTTTTAGCTGAGGTTAAATCACATTTCTCGTAGAAAAAATACAGCGGACTGTGGATATGACTGAATATGGACATTTTTACCTGGGGCTATGGGGGTCATTTACTATGCCTTGATTGCCAGAAACTGGCATAAAAATCATAAACCATTTTTCGGGAATAAATGATGGTAAATAGATAGATTTCAATCTAGGCACACTGACTGCAAGAGTATGCATCTAATTCATGACGAAGCTTGCGCCACGGTCCATTCACACGTCCGCAAAATCGGTCTGCATCCATTCTGCAATTTTTGGGAACGGGTGCGGACCCATTAATTTTCAATGGGACCGGATTGGATGCGGACAGCACACTATGTGCTGTCCGCATTTCCAGATCCGCACTTCCGTTTCCGCAAAACAATAGAACATGTCCTATTCTTGTCCGCAATAGCAGATACAAGAATAGGCATTTTCTATTATAGTGCGGGCCATGTGCACATGGCCGGTGTCCATGTTTTGCGGATCCGCAGTTTGTGAATGGAGCCTTATTATAAGTTAAGTACACCGTCATAGAAAACACCAGTCTTGATACATCTACCCCTATATTTCTGCTTCATGTGTATTTAACCAAATCCTTGTAGCTGGCTAGTAAGATATTGATCTTTATTAAAAATTGTTTGAGGGTGGAGAGCTTGACTTTCAAGTGTTGGGACACAGGTCTTAAAAGCCAAGCTCACCTTTTACAACCAATTACTCCAATTACACCACATGGGCAACAGTGAACACCAAAGAAACAACTTAGTTCTAATCAATTTTTCTAACCCGCGGTGGCTTTTGTGGCTGTGCAGTATCTGGCCACACAGCGGCTGCGTTCCAACAGTGACACGTCTGTATTGTAAACACTGCAAATGTTTTGCCTGCAATCACGGTGCAAAAAATCTTCAGCATTTATACACCCTAAAGATGCTTTCACACGCAACACATTTTGTTGCAAAAAGTTCTGCAACTGAAAATCAGTTCCATTAATCTGAATCGGGTTATGTTGGTGGCAAGTACATGGAATTCTGCAAGCCCCGTCCAGATGAAAGGAACTGATTTTCAGTTGCAGAAATTTGTGCAACAAAATCTAAAATCTAATAATACTACATGTGGATTTTCTATGCAGATGATTGTGCAGAAAATCTGCAGCGTAATAAACTACTAGCTACATGGGGCAGATATTTTCCACGTGGAAATTGACTTGCAGTGTGGATTTTTTTGGTCAATTGTTTGTGTAGATTTTCAGTGCAGACCTCACCCTTTGCCTCTAGGACAAACATTGCATCAAAAGTCACAAGAAAATCCACAAGTAAGGCCTAGTTCACACAATGCAAAGCTGAGATCTAGGGCAAATCTGCATAAAAATCAGTGACAAAATAAGTAACAAATGCGGATCTTGGTGCAGGAAACACAGCGAAATCCGCTCGGAAAATCGACATAAACTACACTGCCGTGTCCATGGACAGTTACCCTGGGAACACACCTGAGCGTTTTTCAGCGCGTTCAAACGCGCTGAAAAACGCACAACAAGTGAAAACCCATGTATTCCAATGGACATGGTTCACACTTGAGCGTTTTACAGCGCGTTTGAACGCGCTGAAAAACGCCAAACGCTAACGCTTGTGCATGAGCTTCTTTGGGGCGTTTGCCCAAGCGTTTGCACCTATTGAAAAGCATGGGAACGCGCATATAAGATAATATGCGCGTTTTCCGCTTAAAAAACGCGCATATGAACGCGCGTTTTTGTAGTAAAAACCAGCAGAAAGGCAGAATCTCCACCCACCTTTGCTGGGTGGGGATTCTTTTTTTCTGCAAACTTTAAGCTGTCAATCAAAAAACGCCCCGAATACGCGCGTTGCAAAAATACAAAAACGCCTAAAAAAACGCGCGTTTTCCGCGGAAAAAACGCTCAAAAAAACGCCTGAACCAAAAACGCCTAGGTGTGTTCCCAGCCTTAGGGGGCGTTCACACGATAGCTTTCTCAGTGTTATTATGGCACGGACAGCCACATTGAAACTTCACAGAAAACCCGCCGGTGGCGGCATCCTTTCTGCCTCCCATACAGCTCAGGGAGGCAGCTCTGGGGATCACTGACCCTTGGTTCACACCTGAGCGTTTCTGAGACACGCGTTTTCCGCGCGTTTTTGTCGCGCGTATTACAGCACGTTTTTGGAAATAGGAAAAGCACGTTGCACGCGCGTTCGTGTGATTGACCACTCTGGCATCAATCATAATACGCGCGACAAAACGCCCCGAAGAAGCTCCTGTACTTCTTTGGGCGTAGGGCGTTTTACAGCGCGTTCGTACGCGCTGTAAAACGCTCAGGTGAGAACTATGCCCATAGGGAAACATGGGTTTTCGCCTGTTGAGCGTTTTACAGAGCATAGGAACGCGCTGTAAAACGCTCAGGTGTGAACCTAGCCTTACGCTGGGTTCAGACCTGAGCGTTTCTGAGACGAGTGTTTTCCGCGCATTTTTGGCAATAGTAAACGCGCGTTTTAAGCGCGTTTGTGTGATTGATTGCAGTGTTGTCCAATGACCAAATATCCCTGTCTATATGAAGTTTGGCCTTTCCAGCATGTTGCAAATTCATAAACGCGCCTTCGAACGCGCGTTTTCAGTGTCAAAAACGCGCAAAATACAAGCGTTGCGCGTTCCCATTGAAGTCTATGGGCCAAAACTCGCGACAAACGCCCCAAAAAAAGCTTAAGTACTTATTTATGCGTCGGGCGTTTTTCAGCGCGTTCGAACGCGCTGTAAAACGCGAAAATGTGAACCAGTCCCATAGGGAAGCATTGGTTTGCATCGGTTATGCGTTTTACAGCGCGTTCGAACGCGCTGTAAAACGAGCAAGTGTGAACTGAGGGTTATAGCTACCGTGCTGGGAAGGGACATGTCTGTTCTCGACGTGTCTGTGGCTTTAAGCCTCTACTCCACCATCCCCACTGCTGTTTCCCATTGAGATGTATCGGAGGTAGAAAGGACACAGCCACCAGCAGAGTTTCGGCGAAATTTCAGTGTGGCTGTTCACGCGCCAAAAAAGCCGTCGTGTGAACATCCCCTTAAGGCTAACTGCACACAGATTTCAAAACAGAAAAACCTCAAGGTTTTTGTTGTGGATTTCTTTGCGTTTCCACACTAAATCCGAACCAGCGATGTTTTATGTGGATCACACCCCAATGTCCAATGTGACTGGGGTTGCATTTGATTAAGGCTGGGAACACACCTAGGCAATTTTGGATCAGGCGTTTTTTTGAGCGTTTTTTCCTTGGAAAACGCGCGTTTTTTTCGGCGTTTTTGTATTTTTGCAACGCGCGTATTTGGGGCGTTTTTTGATTGACAGCTTACAGTTTGCAGAAAAAAAGAATCCCTACCCAGCAAAGGTGGGTGGAGATTCTGCCTTTCTGCTGGGTTTTACTACAAAAACACGCGATCATATGCGCGTTTTTGAAGCGGAAAACGCGCATATTTTCTTATATGCGCGTTCCCATGCTTTTCAATGGGTGCAAACGCTTGGGCAAACGCCCCAAAGAAGCTCATGCACAAGCGTTTGCGTTTGGCGTTTTTCAGAGCGTTCAAACGCGCTGTAAAACGCTCAAGTGTGAACCATGTCCATTGGAATACATGGGTTTTCACTTGTTGTGCGTTTTTCAGCGCGTTTGAACGCGCTGAAAAACGCTTAGGTGTGTTCCCAGGGTTAGGGCTTATGCACACAAACGTACTTTCTTTCCGTGTCGTTCCATTTTTTTTTTGTGGACAGTATGCGGAACCATTCATTTCAATGGGTCCGGGGGGAAAAACGGTAGTTAATTCGTGTACATTCTGTTTTCATATGTCTGTGTGTCTGTTCCACAAAAAAATAGAACATGTCCTATTATTGTCCGCATTACGGACAAGGATCGGACTGTTCTGTTCTGCAAAATACAGAATGCACATGGAAGTCATCTGTAATTTTTGCGGATGTGTTTTGCAAACCGCAAAATACATACGGTCGTGTGCATGATCCCTTAAAAGAAGATTTTTGCATTCCTGTTTTTTCGGAAGTTTTTTTGCATTTATTTAAAGATCATAAGTAAACAACTATTAATAAAGAAGTTAATACCAATGTTTCTGTGTGCTTTTTTTGAATTTTACACAGTAAATAATATGTTCACGTGGTTTTTCTGTTCTAGACTAGTAGTGTTAGTTACCGTAACTACTCAACGGTTTAAACATAGCTTTATGGTCTGCTAATTACTTTTTCTTCAGCCTGACCACAGTAGTCTAGACCAGTGAGTTGTATGGAATCTCAATTACTAAGATCATAATCTTCTCCTGAGCCCATATGACCTTAATTCAACCACTTCTGGAAAGACAACTTGGAAATAACACTGGCGGAGCTGTAAAAAGCAAGGCATGTCACAGTGGTAGAAGCACCCCGAAACACAAGGGGGTATATTCATTAAAGGCAGGAGAGAAGTAGGCAGAATCTGTACACTGATATATACACTGTATATGCATTAACGTTCAGGCATAATTCATGGTAAAAGCCATAGAATATACTTATTTCCATCCACTTACACTGGTTTAGCCAAGCTAAAACTCCTAGCTAGCTACCTTCTCGAGTGCTCCGCTACTGATCTGGGATTTATTTAAATAGTGTTAAACATGTGTACATATTTATAACCTATCATATTGATAACCTATCCTCAATATCTGATCAGTGGGGGTCCGACTCTCAGCACCCAGCTGATCAGCTGTTTGAAGAGGTGGTGGGGCTTGCACCAGCGCTACTTCTTTTTCAAGATTACACTGTGCATCATCTCGGAAGTCTCAGCGGTTCTTGTTTCATTCACTTGAATGGTGCAAGCGAGACCATCTTGAAATGTAATCTTGTGTAATCTTGAAATGGAAGACATGCTCAGACAACCACCTCCCCTCTTTAAACAGCTGACTGGCGGGGGTGTCGGGAGTCAGACTGCCACCCATCAGAACATGATAACCGATCCTGAAGATAGGTCATTAATATGTACTGGCTGTACAGCCCCTTTAACTTTAAGGCTGGAATCACATATTCAGTTTTTGAACCAATTCCATTAATGGATTTAAAAGGAATGGTGAATACATGCACATTACCAGTTCTGTTTTGGGGTCCACGCAAAATACAGATACCATACATGTGCTATCCGTAATTTTTTCGGACCCATTGACTTCATTGGGTCTGTGGACTGACCATAGTAGAACGTGTAAGGGACCGTTTTTTATGGATATGGACAGTACATACAAATTGTAGTGTAAAAACTTTGTGCAGGTCACAGAGCATGCCCATAAAAGTCAATGAGTCATGTCCAGACAACCGGATCCTATGGTACATGTAAAACTTATCTCTAAATGCTGTTAGTAGCTGAGGAAAGTTGGCAGCCCTTATAATCACGTACAGAAAACTGAATTAAAAAAAGTTTACAATCATAAAATAAAACATTAGCAAAAAGGAATACGATTTACAATCTATTTTTAATTAGCAAATAAAACTATATGCGATGTACATTCTCTTCAATGGGGACCTGTCATGGGGGTATTACTATGTATTTAACTTAAAATAGAACTAATATCAAAAAATTACATAAAAAACAAATATTTATTTTTAATGCAAAAGTGACAACCAATCTTTCTTTTGGAATAAAGGCCACTGGTAAAAACAGAAAAATGCCAGTATTGCTGTATGTAACCACACACACACACCCACCCATAATAATTAAATTTTGATTTACTAATATATGGCATTTTTAAGAATTTTGGTATGAATACACAAGCTATTATTTTCTAAATTGTACTAGAAAAATAAATATGAACTGACTGGCTGCTTATATTTTGCACATTCATTTGATACTCACAAATACTCCTGTGTGGGCATCATTTATTTTTATTATTAAAATCTGAATCAGAAATGTGAGATCATTACTGGAGCAATCGCAAATAAACAACATATTAGAGCCACCCAAGTTACAGCATACAGGACGTACTGCATTATCATACATGTGTTTCTTATACTGAAATCATGGAAATATTCTCTCCTGTATTTATCTAAAAGGACTTTTTTTTTAGTACACAGATGTGCTTATTTTAATCCATTTTGCACTTAAAAATAATAATAAATAGTAATAATAATATTCTATATAATAATAATAATAATAATAATAATAAAATATAAATTTGTGTTTATGTTTACAAAGATAATTTTTTTTACATGCCACAAATTAGCATCTCTATCTCTTCCTCCACCCGGAGCCCACCAATCCTCCAATTCTTGATAAATTTTCATAATGCTCAATCTGACGGTTTTCAAATGGTGGTATATGGAGGGGTAAGTAATAATGAAAGTCATTATGATTATAAAGGTAGGAGGGAAAAAAAAGCCAAAGATAGGGAAAAGGCAGACAGAATGTCAAAGCCCAAGTCTGGCATTTGCTTATTTAAATTCAATCATGCGGCCCCAGCCGAGCTGAGAAATAGATGGCCGGCTTTATGAATTTCTGATCAGACGACTGATAGGTTATAAGAAGGGACGTAATCCCATTGAGCAAGTCTATTTCTCCAAGCAAGGGCAAGTGATAGCTGCCCTTCCAATGCAGCTCCTTGCTTGCCCTTTCTTTAATTCATTCCCCTTCTTTATAAAAGGGGCAGAAAAATCAGAATACGCATTTCTGTGATGATAAATGCACAATAATGATTCTGCCTCCGAGATGTGGCTGAGCCTATAAAAGCAGATATTGCTCTCTCAGACCACATATTTTTTCTCCTTTTTAAACCTAATTGCATTTTCATTCCCTTGTAACTTTACAACAATCATAAAAATTGGAGAAATGAAAGCTTAGACACTGCCTACCCTTATCTCACCTTCTTTTGTTATAATTTATCATATTACGTTAGTTGTTTTTGGCCTGTAAAATAAAGCTGTGTTTCTTCTCCTCTTATGGTAAGCTCATTTGAACTCTCCAACTTTCTTGAAATTACTCTGGTTCTTTGAAAGTATGGTGTTAAATCAACGGAAACGTGACATGTTGCTCCTCAGCATGTATATTTACATGGAAGGTATTTTTTGGGTACACAAAACAATATTAAAGCAATATGAATCCCATAATAGTTGTAATAAAATGGACCAAAAAAAAACATGTACTAACACATTGTGGCATTTTTTTAGCCCAAATGAAGTGCCAACTGTCTTCAGGCATGGCAATAAAGAAATGTCAAATTTATGAAGTGACAGTATATTACTGTTCCCATTCTTCCCCAGCTATTTTTTTACCCTCTTCCATCCATATTGTACATGTTTTTAATTGTTAAAGGGCTGGTCTGATTAGGAAAACTCATTTTCAAATCCCTTATTAGGGAATTCTGAATTAAGGCTCATGCACACGAAAATATTTTTTTATGTTTCCGTTCTGTTATTTTTTTGGTGGCCCATATGCAGAAATATTCACTTCAATAGGGCCACAAAGAAAAGCAAATGACTCTGTATGCATTCTGTGTCCATATGTCTGCAAAAAAAATAGAACATGTCCTATTATTGTCCACATTAGAGACAAGGATAAGGCAGTTCCGTAAAAAGGGGCCGGCTGTTCCGTAAAATGTGGAATGCACACGGCTTGTATCCGTGTTTTGAGGATCCGCAATTTGTGCACCACAAAAAATCAGGGAATCACCTGCTCAGGACCCTCATCTATTAGGCAGAGCAGAGATCAGCTATAAAGGGCATCACTCATTCGGGAGGGGACAGTATGTCAGTGCACTACACGAACAGTTCATGGCACTCAATGGGGACAGGGTAATGCTTCATTTCTCCTGTGGTGGCACAGCAGGGAAAATTAACATTTCGTGTCGGTTTCCTCTATAGATTACTACTGCCTGGCTCCATGAATCAGGGGTTAGAAGGAGGGGCTGACAAGGAGGAGAAGTGGTGCCTGAGTGCAAAAGAAGCGATGTTGCCGACTGTGTCACATCTCATTTGCATAGCTAGGTTACATAGGGATGTTACTGAGGACACACTCCATTTAATGTTTTAGAAATTGTAATTAAAACTTTGGGGATCAATTATTATCCTGTAATACACATACATTAGGCATATTTCAGGCGCAGATTGCTCTATTTTTTGGGCGGGGCCACGGAACGGAGCAACGGATGCGGACAGCACACGCCCCATTGAAGTGAATGTGTCCGCGCCTGAGCCGCAAAATATGCGGCTCGAACCAAAACAATGGCCGTGTGCATGAGGCCTTAACGGAATCCTACAGAAGATGTATAGTGACCAAAGTCAAGAACCACTACTCTAAAGGACAAGCAAGATGGTTTCAAACCCTATGAAAGTCAAGGAACACAAGCTGAAATGCAACCACTTCACCCCATTGTTTCACTCCAATAATCTGTGCCATCAGGAATACTGGAGTCTAGTGACAACTATATGCAAAAATATAAGAAAGCTTAAATAGGGCATTTCAAAACTTCTCTACTGAGGACCTATCCTCTAAATAGGTCATAAGTATCTAATTGGTGGAGGTTCGATACCCGGGACCCCCCGCCAATGAGCGGTTTGAGAAGGCACTGACGCTTGCAGTAGTACAGTGGCTTTTACTCTGCTCACCAACATACCAGCGTCCGATTGATAGCGGCTGTCCTTGGTATGGCAGCTCAGTTCTATTCACTTCAATGGGGCTGAACTGCTCCTAGGCCCCGTGACCAATGAATGAGACATCACGTGGCCTAGACTTAACTGAGAGAAGGCCGCAGCGCTACTGCAATCCCCAGTGCCTTCTCAAACACCAAATCGGGTGTGGTCCTGGTGTCAGACCTCCACAATCAGTAGAAATGTCTTGGAAAACCCCTTTAACTCGCACTAGCAAATTAAGAAACTACTGTACTGGATTTGACCTTTGTAGGCAGGGTTCAGTTTGTGAGACCTGCAGCCAGACAGGACGCCATCTAAGAGAGCAGAACAAAAGTGCCCTACCTACATTACTTAATAGCCTGGAAGGAATTAAACATGGTTTTGATATTTTTATCTAATTACTTTTAGCCTATTAAATGTCATTTTTACATAATTAACTTGAAGGCGTTCGTGAGTTTTGATCTCGCAATCGGAAACACATTTAAGCTTCTGTGCACACAGAAATTAACGAGACGTCTTCTTCCAAGAAAGACTGAGTCATCTCAGCTATAAAGAAAAGACTGCGGCTGAGCAGCTGAATATTAAATAATTGGTTAAAGATTGAAATAAGTTTCAAAAGTTCCACAAATGAACTTTAAATGGAAATAGTGAAAAACAAATAAAACCGGGGATGATGCTATTATTCTATTAGGCTGCGTGCTCCGTTATGGCTTCCTAGCTTTCAGCATGGAAAACATGGTAACACTGCTCACTTTGTTTTACATTAAAGGGGCTGTGTGGGAGTAGAGGAAAATGTCTATATTTTTTTCCCCAGAAACAGCACCGTTCATGGTTTGTGTCTGATATTGCAGCTCAGCTCTACTCACTGGAATAAATGTAGACATATAGGCTGGGAAAATCTCTAGATTTATATGTTAACGATCCGCAGACTTTAAAGTAAATGTGTCACCAAAAATATTATCTGCAAGTTAAAACCAGATAGAGAGACATCTCTTTATTTTTTCTGATCGCACATTTTTTTATTCTCTTTCCTGAACATGATATGGGGGCGGCCATCTTGCCTGAGCCATTCTTAACAGCATTTAAAAAGCATTAAGGAAATTGCTTTACGGCAGCCCCATGGTCCATAGACACAATGGTCAGGAGGGGACCTCATTGACTTCTATGGGACAGTTTTCTGGGCATGCTCTGTGACCTGTGCGGAGGTCATTGTACAAGGAAAGGAGAGATAATCTCTGACAATCACCCATTGTGAATGGTGGATCCTGCGTTATCGGTCATTATAATCCCGTCTCTGATGATATCACCTCTGTGTAAAGATAAGCAGGTAACTGCAGTAAAGTGATCTGTACAGACCAATAAGTGGTGCCTATTATTACACTTCGTGGCCAGTGACAGGATTTTGTGGTTTTTAAAACATAACAATGTGGTTTAAACCATAAGTCATTTTCTGATGACACCTATTCATTTTAAAGTGAAAACATATTGGAGGCACCAGGCTTTGAGTGGGTTAAAAAAAACACTGATACTTAATTCACCGATCCCCCATTCCGACTGCTGTCCAGGTTCCCGGTCATCGCTGGCTCTACCTATTGGTCCTGTCCTGACACACAGGAGATGCCAGAAAATTCCTGCTCGACTAATTTCTGGTTGAAGCAGGTATTTCCTGTGTGTTAAGACAGCTGGGTTCTGGGCAGTGATGGAACAGGTGATTGGCGCACAGATGTAAATCAATGATGTGTGAATAAGGCTACTTTCACACTCGCGTTTTGGCTTTCTGTTTGTGAGATCCGTTCAGGGCTCTCAGGAGCGGTCCAAAACGGATCAGTTTTGCACTAATGCATTCTGAATGGATAAGGATCCGCTCAGAATGCGTCAGTTTGCCTTCGATCAGTCTCCACTCTGCTCTGGGGGCTGCCTGCAGCGTTTTGCTGTCCGCCTGACGAAACTGAGCCAAACGGATCCTGGCACACAATGTAAGTCAATGGGGACGGATCCGTTTTCTCTGACACAATAGAAAACGGATCCGTCCTCCATTGACTTTCAATAGAGTTCATGACGGATCTGTCTTGGCTATGTTACAGTTAATACAAACGGATCCGTTCATGAAGGATGCATGCGGTTGTATTATTGTAACGGATCTGATTTTGCAGATCCATGATGGATCCGCCCAAAACGCGAGTGTGAAAATAGCCTAAGCCCTTAAAGGGGTTTTCCAGGGCTAACATATTGATGACCTATTCATAAGATAAGTCATTAATATCCGATTGGTGGAGATCTGCCACCTGCCACCCCCACCTTTCTGCTGTTAGTGACAGCTGCAAGTTCTAGAAGTACATCTCAGCTCCTTACCGTGGCCGTTCTCAGCTCACATTCTGGTTACTTCAGGAACTGCAGCTGCCACGAAATGCTGACTGGATGCGGCCGTCATGCCCCATCGATCTGATATTGGTGACCTATCCTATGGATAGCTAATTAATATTTTGGTCCTTTAATTTGACCCATTATTTTTAAATGCTTTGAAGAATGACTTTAACGGTAAATGCATGCATTTGTCATTACAAATATATACTTTTAGGAAGGAGCTAAGTATTTACAGTCTTATCAATTTTGAAAGTTTAGACTAATATGTTAATGGCCTGACTGGAGAATCTGTCTGGGAGATAAACACTGCTCTGTCGGTTTTATTGCATTGACTTTACTTTGGTCTTTCTGCCTGTGTTCGGTATTTGTAGACCAATATCATTTTTATGCTATGGCTTCTTGACACAGAAGGTCTGCATGTGTCCACAAACAGGTGAAACTAGAGATCTGTCCTCGACTTAAGTAAGACATAGGTAAGAGTAAACATGATTTCATGGAATATATTGTATAGGGTTTTGCACTTCTCACATTTTAACTTTTTGGGTGATTGTTTCACATAAAGCTACCTTTGAGATCACAATTAGGCCTAATTCACACGTCCGCAATCTACGTTCGCACCCGTTCCGCAAATTTGCGGAACAGGTGCGGACCCATTCATTTTGAATGGGGACGTGATGGATGAGGAGAGCACACACTGTGCTCTCCACATCCGCATTTGCGGAGCACGCCGCCGATATTCCGGACGGTGGCTCCGCAAAAATATAGAGCATGTCCTATTCTTGCCTGCAATTGCGGACAAGTATAGGCATCTCTATAGGGCTGGTGGCAAGGTGTTTTGGGGATCCGCAAAACACTACAGAGGTGTGAATAAGGCCTTATTTGCATCAACTTGACGAGATCCTCACATCACCCGGCTACTTTGCTGAAGTACTCCAGCTCTTTCTGTTATCTCTGTGACCCTCCAATGACTTCACATATTCTAGTTTGATTGTCACAACATTTTTGAGAATAGCTGAACACAGATTATGCACCCTTAGATATTTACTTGAAATTATTTTTGTTGGAGGAAATGTTCTTAATATTCTGTTTAAGGCCCCATTCACACGTCTGCAATTCTGTTCTGCATTTTGCGGAACGGAATTGTGGACCCATTCATTCCTATGGGGACAGACGATGTCCCGCCCGGGTACGCAATTGCGGATCCGCACTTCCGGGTCCGCAATCGCGTTCCCGAAAAAAAATAGAACATGTCCTATTCTTGAAGGCATTTTCTATATAGTGCCGGAGATGTGCGGTCCACAAATTGCGGAACGCACATCGCCGATATTCGTGTTTTGCGGATCCGCTGATCCGCAAAACACTTGCGGACGTGTGAATGGGGCCTAAAGGAGTTGCCTGTATTAGGGCAAATTGATGAAATAGAGGGGAGGGGGTCACACACAACTGCTTCCTCTATGAGCTGGTGTGGAGAACCACAGTAAAGATCAGCATACTCCCTGGAGGACCCTGCATGCAATACTTGTCCAAGCCATTGATTTCAATGGGAGCTAGGACATGTTTGCACCCACTTGCTCTCTGAAGTCCTTTCCCTCCTCATCCAACGTCAGTTTCCTCATGCAGGTGCAGACCATCTCCATCAGCTGGGTACTTGATGTGTATGTGTATGATGAGTATGTATACTTCAAATAAGGTGACAAGACTCTCTTTAAAGGCAGGACCAATCAGATTCATAAAAGTTCATCAGGGGACATGACTGACCAATCAGCTGTTTAAAAAGATGGCTGAACAAGGGCACAACCCAGCCATTTCTTTTTGCGTAGATATAATTCCAGGCAGCTAAAGTGTAAGAGAAAATCACATTCACATGAAGCAGAATATATTTATCATATGATCCTATAATGATTGCTCTAAAGTCACCAAAAAAAATGACATACGCACTTCAAGCAAAACTGTGAGCTTGTTAAAGGGGTCGTCCAAGCTGCAGGTCTGGCTTCTCTAACCTCTGGCAATCAGCTTTTATTGTCCGAGATGTTCCTTGCAGGCGGCTTATTTGTCTCAAATGAATGGGCAGCCATGTAAGAGTTGTGCAGCAGCTCTCGGCTCTTTGCTCATAGAGGGGAGTCCCGAGCAGGGAACCATATGCCAGGGGACAGCCATATGCCCCAATGGGATATATCAAAATCAGCTATTCAGACTGGACGACTGTTTTAACACTGATTATAATATAAAGAATATATCTAGATCGGCTTCTAATCAGCAAATTATAACCCAGTTATGAAAGATATTATTTAATCACAAAACACAACACTTTTGGGTATAATATATTCTATTACTGCTCGTACTTCTGCTAATTTAACATTATAGCTAATATTGTGAAAGTAATACCATTTATACTATGCTTAATCCATCATGATGTTGTTAGCATACACCGCACAGCCACGCATGTAGTTTATTAATGTTTAATGCTATTAATGCCTGCTCTCGGGTTGAGCGGCTTTAATCAGTTTATGCGAATATTGAGATCCAATGAAAGGAAACACTTTGTAATTATTGACAATGAACGTTAAATCAATTGGCATTATCCAGAGTTCATATTACAGAAGAAAGAGCCAGGTCCCTGCGGATGACACCAGAGGAGATTGCGTCTGAGATTCACATGAAGTTCAACACCGTGGAGGAAGCCATTATAAGGAACATGCCACATGTGATTTCGGATAACGTTGACTACAATAAAACTATAAATTACCAAAATGTTCCTCTAATGTTCTCTTAGGGTCCATTCAGACGTCCGCAGTTCAGGGTCAACATCCGTTCTCCAATTTTACTGAATGGGTGGGGACCCATTCATTTCAATGGGGCCGCAAAAGATGCAGACAGCAGACCGCGTGCTGTCCGTATCCGTAGTTCCATTCTGCGGCCCAGCAAAAAAGATCGAGCATGTTCTATTCTTGCCCGCAATGGTGGACAAGAATAGGCATTTCTATCACAGGGCCGGCCAAAATGCGGAACACATATGCCTGGTATCAGTATCCAAAATTTGAAAAACACTTGCGGACGTCTGAAAGGACCCTTAAAGAGGTTGCCCAGCAAATAATATTCTACAGTTTTCAAACCAGCAGCTGCATCTGAATAAAAAATGTATTATACTTACTGAGATATTCAATGAAATCTGTCTGTATAGCTGTTTGATCTTTTTCCAATTTCTCTGTCCTGCTCAATGATATGGAACCCCATGCTCAGTTGCTTCCTTCAACTGTCACTAGCTACAGCAGACAGGACAGGCCCCCTGAAAAAGGACATGCCCCCAAAGCTGCAAGCTTGAAATAAATCTAGCAGCGCAACTGGACCAATGAATGTGGAGATCTCTGGATCCATATGAAGTACAGGGCTGGCTCTAGCTTTGTTAGGGATTTTCATTTTTTACATTAATCATGGGATCACCCCTTTAATACAAGCATTTTTCTTGTTGCACTTATATTCTAATATAAGGAACCAATGCTTACAATTTAGGACTATAGCGTTGAGCAATAGTGAGAGCAGTAGTCAGGACTTACTCATCCACCAAAGAGCGGGCTAGTAGTAGAGTGGTGACTGAAGCCTGATGAGATGTGGAGCTCATGCAACTTGTAAGTAAGCTGGTGATACCTGGAGATGAAATGTCCTTAGAGGGGTCACCGAAAAAAAGAAAAGCATAGGGGCTGGTGAGTCTGGAAGAGACTGCTCTGCATGGATGCCAGTAGCTGCATATTGTGACTTGAGCATTATAATAGCCCCTAAGTAAGTTCAGAATTGTACTGAGGCCTGGTCAAAGGCTAAAGTAATACTCAGCCTGGGAGAGACCAAGAACATGCTGAGGTTGTAGCATATAGGAGGACGCATCTTCAGGTAGCTGTGCCAATAGGAAACTATTCATGTACTTACATACCATTCAAATTGATGTGTGTGCTGTAATAAACATTGACTTGAACTATGCTGACCACTTGCTGGTTGGGGATCAGTCTCTAGTGGTAACGGAATTGTTGGCCCGTACACACCGTGCATACACAGCTGTGGGTGGTTGGGTGGAAAATCCTGAGAAAGGTAGCAGCAGAACACTTGCATGAACCCTCAAAGACGCTATGGCAGCCTTATAAAAGAGACTGGTGAAACCCTGCAAAAGTATTCAAAAATGCAGAAGATTCCCCGAAAGGAACCACTAAAGGAACACAAGACATAGTAATGGCGGCTGCCTATGTCACCTGTCAAGTAGGGAGAAGATAACTCCAGAGCATCCTTTCTTATAGATCCATCTTGGCAATGTCTGATTTTCATCTTGTTTTTTTTTTTTCCAAACCTGGATAAACATCATTTGAGGCTACAAAGTGTATCCCTATGTCTGAAGCAACCGGCAAGCTTTGCATATTCCACAGGCAGTCTATTCATCTCACTTGGGTGCCATGTAATACTCATGTCCCCTGAGTGGCAATGAATGCTTGCTTTCAGGTTCCCCTGCAGATTATTGCGGATTGCTGGGGGCTCCACCAGTAGGACGCCCTGTAATCATCTTTTTATCCAAGGGTCCTAAAAGAGGACAACCCTGGGCCCTGTGTGATATTTTCAAAAAACAAAATGTTTTTTGTTCATAATAAGAAATCCCTTGGCCCATAAGTCATAAATAGCCGGTGATCCCTGCACTTGTGCTCTGAAAATCCTTACGTTTATTTCTTAAACTGGGAATACAATTACAAATGTTGGCTTATGGTACTTTCACACTAGCGTTGAAGGATTCCGTCAGGCAGTTCCGTCAACGGAACTGCCCGACGGATCTGTTAAAACGTTTGAAAACGGATTTTATTTGCAAACGGATCCGTTTGCAGATCCATTTAACAATTGTATTAAAATAACGGATCAGTCTTTCCGGTATTACCCGTAAAAACTGATCCGTTATTCATTATTTTAACATTTTTAAAGGTCTGCGCATGCGCAGAGTGGAAGAACGGATCTGTTAATGAGTCAATTTTCAATGTCTTTGTTTTTTTTTTTTTGTTTTTGCGTTTTCGTTTTGCGCTCCCTGCCTTCCCAGAGCCATAACTTTTTTATTTGTTTCTTCACATAGCCATATGAGTGCTTGTTTTTTGCAGGACAAGTGGTACTTTCCAACGCCACCATTTAATATTGCATATGATGTAGTGGGAAGCGGGGAAAAAATCCAAACCACAGTTTTACAGTTTTTTATTTACAACGTTCGATGTGCAATCAAACTGACCAGTTACTTTCATTCTACAGGTCAGTATGACTCCGGCGATACCTTATACGTATGTATTGTTTTCCTTGCGTGATAAAATAATAAAAAAAAAAAGAGGGGGAAAAAAATCAGCTTTCTTTTTTCGTCGTCAAATTTTGACCCCTATAACTTTTTTGTAATTATGTGTACGGAGCTGTGCGGGGGCTAATTTTTTTGCGGGGCGATTTGAGCTTTTCATTGATACCATTCTGAGGTGTGTAAGACTTTTTGATCACTTTTTATTAAATTTTTTTGTAGAAAATGAAGCGACCAAAAACGGAAAATTGTCCGTTTTGACGCTTTTTCCATTTTGCTGTTTGCCATATGGGGAATATATTTTTATACTATGGTCGTTTTCGCACATGAAAACACTGAGGATGTGTATTTTTATTTCATTTTAAAAACTTTTTTTTTTTTTACACTTTTTTATAGTTCCCATAGGGAACTATAACGTGCAATCATTAGATTGCTATTCTCATAGACTCCAATGCACTAGCATTGGAGTCTATGAGAAAATTGCTAGTTTCCTAAGGAGCCCTATTACAGGCAAGGGCTCCATAGGAAATACCATGCAGCAGCCTCCTGTCATTCACACCGGGGCTGCTGCACATACGCTCCGGCAACTCCATGACCGCATGGGGGAGCTGGAGCATCACCGCTTCCGCTGTTTCACGCGATCAGATGCCGTGGTCAGGATTGACCACGGCATAAGAAGGGTTAAATGTCCACGATTAGCCGTGAGTGTCTGCTATAAGAAACAGCAGGCCACCCGTGGCTATGGCACCCGCTCCGCTCAGGAGCGAGCGCCATCTTTAAAGATGCGGCCAGCGCGTCGGGAAAGGCATAAGGGAGGTCAGCTGTCACCAAAAGTATCTGACAGTAGCTTACTCCACTTTCTCCATTCAGAACACACGCACACCTGGCCAAGCATCCTAATGTATGTGAGGGGTCAGAAATAATTGCTGTTAAGAAGAGCTATCTACTATAATTGGCCAGTCATAGGAGACACACACCACTGATCAAAAATGTATATAAAGTGTCCCCAGGCCATGCTTAGGATATGGCATCTGCAGGATATGGCATCTGCTGGGCTTTCTCTCTGTGCTGATGAGCAGAGAAGGATGTGTGTTGATGGGTAAATGGGGCTAAGCTGCAATACTAGACACAACCTATGGAAACGAGAGGCAGCATTTCTGGCAAAATAAACAGGGCCTTATTTCTAAGCTAATGCAACTCCCCCATAAAGACCAAATAAAATACTTCCTGGTGACAGGTCGCCTTTAAAAATGTGATTTTACACATGGTGCTAAAGACCACTGGACACGTTCAGTATAAAACACAGTAAGGCTCTATTCACACGTCCGTAATTTGTGTCCGCATCCGTTCCGCAATTTCAGGACCCATTCATTTTCAATGGGGCTGAAACAGATGCAGATCCGCATTTTCGGGATCCGCATCCGTTTTATTGGGATCCGTTTTTTCAGGATCCGCAATTCCGTTCCTGAAAAAAATAGAACATGCCCTATTCTTGTCCGCATTTGCGGACAAGAAAAGGCATTTTCTATTACAGTGCTGGCTATGTGCGGTCCGCAAATTGTGGATTGCACATTGTCGGTGTCCGTGTTTTGCGGATCCGCAAAACACTTACGGACGTGTGAATGTAGCCTAAGGCTTATTGCACACGACCGTATGGTTTTGCGGTCCGTTTTTTACTGATCCGTTGTTCCGTTTTTGTGATCCGTTGTGTTTCCGTTTTTCCGTTCCATTTTTCCATATCGCATATACAGTATACAGTAATTACATAGAAAAAATTGGGCTGGGCTTAAAATTTTCAATAGAGGGTTCTGCAAAAACAGAACGGATACGGAAGACATACGGATGCATTTCTGTATGCGTTCCGGTTTTTTTTTTTTTTTTTGCGGACCCATTGACTTGAATTGAGCCACGGATCGTGATTTGCGGGCAATAATAGGACATGTTCTATCTTTGCACGGAACAGAAAAACGGAAATACGTAAACGGAATGCACACAGAAACACTTCCGTTTTCTTTGCGGACCCATTGAAATTAATGGTTCCATATACGGACCGTATACGGAACACAAAAAGACAACCGTACACCGGCAAAAATAAACGTTCGCGTGCATGAGGCCTAACTACTCCTGCTGCGCAACAATGAAATGTAAACTCTTGCTCTTTATGCAGGAAATACGCTCCATCTATGAATGCTTTAGCTACATTAGCTTGTACATTATTGCAGAGAAGCAGAAGTTATGTATTAGGTAAGCCGTGCAAAGAACCTGCATTTTGTCAGTAATTAAACAGTCCATCATTTAGCACAATTCAAATGTAAAGCTGTTAGCTGCAATCTGCAACTCTTATTTTTCACACTTTTTCTTTAAATGCTCAGATTAATTTCAGTTTAGCTGCAGCTGTACAGCTGATACCTAGAAAATGCAGAGAAATGGCGACATTATACGTCTAAATGAGAACAAACCGCCGGCAACATAGCACGCTATTAAAATAAACCATGATCACAATATATAGAGGGGTTGGAATACAAATGTTAAGGTAAGTTCTGAAAAATGAGATAGTTCTACGCTTTGTTTTGCCTTTTTTTTACAATTAAACGTTAAAAAGCATTAAAAAAAAGACATACGTTTTAGGCTAGTTTTAGACTAGCGGCAAGGAACTCCAGCAGCCTGTTTCGGCGGGTGAACAGCCTGTCGGATCCATGCTGCCGCTAGTGCATGTGTGCCCCCGGACTACCGCTCCGGCCCCATTGACTATAATGGGGGCGGGCCAGCTGTTCACCTGCTGGAACAGCCTGCCGGAGTTCCTTGCTGCCAGTGTGAAAGTACCCTAACCTAAGGTTCAGACCTGAGCGTTTCTGAGACGCGCGTTTTTCTCGCGCATTTTTGGCAATAGTAAACGCGCGTTTGTGTGATTGACTGCAGTGTTGTCCAATGACCAAATATCCCTGTCTATACGAAGTTTGGCCAATCAGAGTGCATTGCTGGTGTTGCAAATTCATAAACGTGCGTTCGAACACGCGTTTTCAGTGTCAAAAACGCGCAAAATACAAGCGTTGTGCGTTCCCATTGAAGTCTATGGGCCGAAACGCACGACAAACGCCCCCAAAAAAGCTCAAGTACTTGTTTATGCGTCGGGCGTTTTTTCAGCGCGTTCGAACGTGCTGTAAAACGCAAAAATGTGAACCAGTCCCATAGGGAAGCATTGGTTTGCATCGGCTATGCATTTTACAGCGCGTTCGAACACGCTGTAAAACGCGCAAGTGTGAACTGAGGGTAAGGCCTTATTCACACCTGGGTATTTTGCCCGGTATTTTACATCAGTATTTGTAATGCTGAAATAGGGGGAGGAATGTAACCAAATCCTACGTCTGATTTCTGGCATAGAAAAGTTGCAAACTTTGTTGCAAGTGCTAATTTGTACCAAAATGTGTGACTTTTCACAGTTTTACTCCACCGCTGCCACTTTTGAAAAGTGGATGGGAGAAGGCCAAGATGTTCATGAGTTTCACTCCAGAATTATCACTCCAACTTTTGTAAAAAGTCTCAAAATCACTCCCATGGGAAGGTGGCATAGGGAAATTGGAGTAGCAACAAAGAGGTTTAACCCCTTAAGGACCCGAACCGTACATGTACGGCGCTGGTGGACGTGACTTAAGGACCAGCTGATAGGGCGGGTGCAGGAGCTGCGCCTGCCCGATCAGCAGCAGGGGCCCAGCAGTCACTGATAGCCGGACCCCTGCTGTACGCGCCGGCATCGGTAAGAACACCAATGCAGGCGCATTAACCCTCGCGCTGACCGCGGCATGTGCAGGATCGTGCCAGGTGGCCATAGGTGCCCCGCACTACTGTGACCGGGACCCAATGGCAGGAAAGGCAGCCCCATGCCTTCCTTAGGCATCGTTACTGCCTTCCATGACAGCCTGTGAGATCCAGCCCCCTCACAGGAAGCAGGCAGTAAGTGTATTACTCAGTGTAATACACTTACAGCCAATGCATTACAATACAGAAGTATTGTGATGCATTGTAAAGGGGATCAGACCCCCAAAAGTTGAAGTCCCAGAGTTGGACAAAAAATAAAGTAAAAAAAAATTAAGTTTTTCCAAAAAAATTAAAAGTTTAAAGTACAAAAAAAAAAGAACGTCCTTTTCCCAAAATAAAGTAAAAAAAAAAATTGTGAAAAAAAAGAAAAGCAGACATATTAGGTATCACATTATCACATTACCTAACCCCTCAGGTGAACACCGTCAAAAAAATAAAAATAAAACTGTGCTAAATGTGATATGAGAAGTGTAAAATGCTCAAAGTAGGTGGCAGACTCCTTTAATAACACAAGAAGCCCTGCTTATTCATGGGATTCTACCAAGATTGACACTTGTTTCCTATATCCAGGATGAGTAATATGTGTCTAGTGGTTTCAAGGCTGTACTACACAGCCTGATGTGGCAGATGATTGTCGGGAGGGAAGTGTTCCCTCCCGGCAATTGCCTGCTTGCTAGCGGAGGAGACCACAGCTATAAGGGTACTTTTACACTTGCGGCAGGACGGATCCGGCAGGCTATTCAGCCTGCCGCATCCGTTCTGCCGCAAGTGGCCGTGCACTGCCGTGCTGCCGCTCTGTCCCCATTGACTATAATGGGGTGGGGGGCGGAGCTACGGTGCAACACGGCGCTGCAGGGCCGGAGATCACCGGACTAAAAGTCCTGCATGTCCGACTTTTAGTCCGGCGATCTCCGGACGTGCAGTGCCGTGCTGTAGCTCCGCCCCCCGCCCCATTATAGTCAATGGGGACAGAGCGGCAGCACGGCAGTGCACGGCCACTTGCGGCAGAACGGATGCGGCAGGCTGAACAGCCTGCCGGATCCGTCGTGCCGCTAGTGTAAAAGTACTCTTACATGAAGCAGCATGGGAAGCAATGAACGCTATGACATCGCTTGTCCTCATGCTGTACAGTGGTTTGCCTGCGGAAGATTGTGATTAGACACCACGATCTGTGAATCCTGCAAATAATGATTTTTTAACATGTCAAAAGATTTGGATTGCCCGATAAACGTGTGTTTGCTCGTTCATTGGGCAATTGGTGGCAGTATTATACTGCAAGATGATCGTTAACGGTCATCTGCTGAAAAATCGGCAGGTGTAATACAGGCTTCAGTCTTTGTATAATCCACTAAAGGGAATCTGTCACCAGCGACCTCCCTATCCAGTTGTTTGCACAGACACATAGCTTTGGTTCACAAGACTAAAAGTCTTTTGGTGTTCTAGGATTCTGTTCCCAAGTGTAATGCAAATTAGGTCTTTGATGCAAAGAGGGTATCACCATTGCTTATGTTGCACCTAAGCTTTCTGTGACCAGTCCCTCCCTGGCTTTGCCACTGCCTAGTTACTGGAGCTACTCCAAAGCAGGTTGTTGGACCCCCATGCCGATTTGCCTGAAATCCCCCCTATTTTCAGCAAGATATCTTTATTTTCAGTCTAAGAATTAGATTTGCAGTAAAATATCTCCACATCTTTGGCATATATAACAAATTAAGCTAATAAAATAATTGCTGGAGTTTAAAACATGGGGGTCTGTACTTATAATACTCTCATACAGCATATAGATTTCATATTTGGTAAGTTCTAAATGAGCAAACTTACTCACCTTTGATTTATGAACAGTGACACGAATGAGATGTTCATGCTGTGCAGATGCAATTATTTCATCTTATTTACCAAATCAGCCATGTAAATTATAACAGAAATGAAAAAACAGCCTGCGTGACTTCATGTATAAAACAACAGGCCGCAAACAGACATGAGATAAACAGATTAGATAGAAGATAGAATAAAGTGTGGTAGATAGATGATACAGAAATAGAGAAAGAGACCTGAGGTACACCTGCATGGAGTTTCTATGTTTTCTCCCATGTTTGTGTGGGTTAGGGTTACGGTGCCAACTAACTGGTATTATTAACTACATAAGGGTATTATTCCAGCGCTCCTCTGGTATTCCCATTTAACCCCTGTACCGGTATGTGGACATCACTGCAGGGAAGCAACCAGACTGCTACCTCTTGAGAATAGTCCCCAGTATAGTTGGCAGCTGACCCACTGGGGTCGGAGACTCAGGTGCAAGTACCAGAAGCTCTAGGCACAGAAAACGCACCAAAACTGCAGGTAAAGTCTAAACAGTCACTTCTACTGATTGTGTGTTTTTTGGCAGAAGGAGAGTTTGTGTGCGGGGTAGCGATGGATACAGGAACAAGGCAGGCAGGAACCAAAACTGTAGCACAGACAGGCGGACGGACTAGGAGAAGTTAAACACGAAATTGAACTGAAAGCTGAACTGTGAGGTCAGGAGTACACAGGCCATAAGGCTATATGGCAGCAACATAAACTGATAACGTAAGAGAATTGCAGAAGCACAAGTCTTCCAAGACCTGCTGGTGACAGGGAACCTTAACCCAGGGACCATCAGCCATAGACTGGGGAAAGATTTGAAATGCACTCTCTAGCCCTTTAAGAGGTCACAAGTGAACGGGTGCCAGCTCTAAGGGAACAGAGACTGGAGCAATGGAAACAACAGCTTGCAAAGGATGTCGAGTAGCATAGTAGCGGCGGGAACGGACCGCTGACGTAACAGATACATAGATAGACATTAGCTTGATAGTGTAATGGACAGTGGGTGTGGACTGTGCCAACTAACTATTTTGACCCTTTAACCCCCCCTTTAACTCCTGTTCAGGGATCTGGACTTCGCTGCAGGAACCAACCAGGCCACTACCTCCTGGAGTAGTCCTGGTGCAGTTGGTAGAGGTCAGGCAAAAGGCATACTCTAAATACAGTCCAAGGTCAGAACAGGCTGAATACCTGCCCATTCCAGATAGCAATTCCAAAATCGGGCCAGACTGAGTACTTGTGTAATCCAGATAGCAACTCCAAGGTGAGGGCAGGTGGCAAGGAGCAGAATCTGTAGTCAGGCTATGTACAGTATACAGCTAGTCAGACAAGGGGTCACACTTTTGCTGGTTACTAGACACTAGAAAACTCAAATCTCAGGCAAGAAGGTGGATCGACCAGCCCAGCTAACTAGGAAGACTGATCAGCATCTTAGTCAGCAGCTGGACAGAGAGCAAGAAAAAAGGATTAACTCAAGCAGCATTGTAAGGAAGTTCACTGAGCACTAGTCCCAATACACAGAGGGTGAGTGGAGCAACACCCGCACCTTCCAGGAAAAGCTCAACAGTGGTGGACATGGGCCCTCTTCCTAAGGCCTCATGCACACAGCTGTTGTGCAGCCGTTCCGTGCATTGGGGACCGCAGATAGATGATTGAGATAAAGATAGATAATTGATAGAAATTAGAAAGATAACTAGAGATAGATAGATAGATAGATAGATAAAGAGAGACAGATAATATGACAGACAGAGATTGATTAGATAGATAGATAGATAGATAGATAGATAGATAGATAGATAGATAGATAGACTGCACTCTACACTACATCATTAGTTTGAGTTAGCAGAAAAATTGCTTTTTTTCAGGGTAAGCTATCTCTTCAGATTTACATCCCCTGGTTTATTTTCATATCATTTTAGGCACCCCTGACCTCCCTTTCAAGCTGTTTGTCTTTTCCTATTTCCAACTAAGCAGACCAAAAAACAAATAATCATAATAAAAACATCTTTCATCTTAGAATGAAATTGTCTAAAATTAATATTGATATTCCTGGAGTCTGTGCTTTATTTTACAAACATGCAGAACAGCAGGAAGACCATATCACATATACTGATACTTCAAAAATTAGAAGCTGCTTTAACAAGTGGGTAGAGTAATGAAGGTATCCTTCATGTGCGAGATACTGCAGATCAAGCACAAAGCAAAGGTTCCTGTACAAAATGTCTTTTCTTGTGAATAATATTACTTGAACACAAAACGCGAGGCTGTATTATGCTGCTGCTGGTATATACAGCATTTCCTTTTGTTCTGCCATATAATTAAGCACAGTTTTTTTGTTATTGTTCACAGAATCTTTTTATCTCGATCCGCAGCTTTCATCTCAATGGAGGATTATCATTTTCTCCCACTGGATAGTGTTTTGTTTATCATCTTTCGCTATCTTACTATTTTATTCATTTTAATCTCTTAAAATTGGTCAGCAAAATCCCAGCCAGCACATGACTGCTATATTTTTGTGTTTTTTTTAGGTCTACTGCTCCATCCCGCAGCTCGATGTGGTTTGTGCAGCCTTCAAGTGTTATAATTTTAATAATAATTATCATAAATGGTTTTTTTTTGTGTTATCTTTAGAAGACATACCACTTTGATGGAAGCAGGCTGCCCTCTACAGGAGAAATTGAAATGACCAGCTAGGAAGGAAGAGAATAATCAAGCGACGTGACTGGATCAAATTATTCAGAAACAAATCAAATAAATCTGTGGGGTAGATATCTATAAAATATTCAGGTCGGGTCTACTGCAATATCCTCAAAATCCATCTACAAACTGGGTCCATTAAATCCTGTGTTATTCCTAGTTTACAGCTCTATGTAGCCTTATCCAAGGGAAGTATCTATTGATATTGCATGCTCTCCATAAGCATCTGTAAAGCACCTACTGCATCTGCATGAGTCATAGGGAACAGGCATTGGAGCAGTCATTGAGCAGGACCAGGTGTGTATCCACAAAATTATGGTACATGAAGTCTAAACCCTGGGCTATGGAGCATGCAACGTCTTTTCTAATGTGATTGGAAACCATCAGGTAAGATCAGCAAAGACTCTACACGGGGGGTGGGACGAGCTGTCTTGTTGCCCAAGGCAGGGGTTTCAGAATGCGCCCCATTAGCTTCGGTCCCTAAAGGAAAGCATTATAGCTGTTAAATGAAAAATTACCCATTTTATTGGCCCTAGCATATATTATAAATCCTCTCCATATTCTCCCCAACACTCCAATTGATGGTGCAAAGTGATTTAAAGGCTCAACCCTGTTTTTTTATTTTTTTATAAATTGCACCTTCTCTCTCCCGTGCACCAGGCAGCTGCCTATTTCATCTTTTTGCCCATTGCCACATAAGGTAGCTAAAGCACAGGAGCCTCATGTGATACATTGTAGCAGAAATTTAAGTGGAACAATAAACAGATTTGAACCCATGGCCACAGTGCTACACAGTAATCACAATGAGTACTAGTCTCTCCCCACCCGTCTATCTTCCTGGTTTCGAGGTATACGAAGGCAATTTCATAAGAGGACAATGAAGGTCACACTAGCTTTTGTCTACAAGACAGCAGATTTCTCAGTTTTGGCTTGTGGGTCGGAGCTCGGGATATGCAACCTCTACATCAGATTTGTATCTGTTTTGATTAACTGAAAGTTTGTGAAATATTAGTGAAAAAAAAATACATACAGTTTAAAAAAAAAAGAAGGCTGGTACACAAGTGTCTTAAAACACAAAACATCCTATACTCACCTGTATCTCCCTCGCCACACTCTGCACGGCTTCCTCCCAATGTCTGTATACAAGGCTGCAGTGGTAATGTACAGGTATACAGCACATGGCTGCTGCAGCCAATTACTGTCCTCAAAGGCATAGGGCATGACACCTCTGAGGGCAGGTATTGGCTTCAGCGATCATCTGCTCTATACCTGCTCATCCCGCTGCAGCCTTGTATACAGCCAGTGGTAGGAATACCAGAGCCGTGGTACAGTGGGTGAAATAGGTGAGTAGAGTATTTTTTTTAATTAATTCTAAGGCATTTAGTCGTGTTGGGCACATTTTAGTATAATTGGGACAATCCTTATAAAGGTGTCGTCCCAAGATTTAAACATAAGTGTCTGATCAGGGGGGTCTGATGACTGATCAGAAGATTGGGAGCCCCGATTCCCCAATTATGAGTGGAGCGGAAGTCAGGCACACACACCTCCGCCCCGCCCATGTACAGTGCTCAGGTAGCCACAGCAGTCCCAATTAAAGAAGATGCAGCACACATGCTCAATTGAAACTCAATATAAAATGGGGGACATTATTAAAACGTACTTTATCCTCAGATTGGATATGTCGATTTCATTAATTCTTTTCCAATCTCTTGCTCCACTAATTTTACAATCCACATACACATTGTAACATAAAGACAATGAATGTAGCGAAAAAGAGACTAATGTACAAATCATGTACAGTAAATGCAATGTTCTTTAACTTTGAGGAGATATATGGAGCATAATTATAAGTCCCATGAGTGGCATACAGAGAGAAAAATGGAGGCATTTAAAGTAATGGATGGGGCATGTTTGACAGTATGCTATGCTTATACAGTAATTCCACCCAAAAATACATAATTCATCTAGTACTGGATTACTTTATCCTTGATTCACCTGTGTAGGCATTTTACATTATGATCAGGTACTTGAGAGGTCTGTCCATGTCTGAAGAACTGCTAAATGCAGTATTGTATTAACCATTTTATTACCAATTTTTAGTTGGGTGGAAGATGGGATGCAATGCGGCTGGTCAGGTTCCAAGTCTACATAACTAGTAAGTTGATGAAAACATAGCGATTCTATAGGAATCAGTTACATTTTTCTCAAATGATGGCATCATATTGTAGTGGCATACAGCACCCCTCTAGTCTTACTTCTGCTAGTTCCAGCAAATTTGCAGTGTGACACAGTGCCACTGCACCTCAGCCATTTACGAAACCTTATCCTAATCAAGGAACAGTGTAAAGGACATAGCATGGTAAAAAAAGATAATTGGCTTAGGCTATGATCAAGACCCTTTTGGTGTCATGTAGATAACCATGTATAACATGTATTTTCCAAAGTAGAAATATGAGGATGTTCCTTGGATTTGTCCCACAGTTTGTGGTTTGCACTGTTGTGGATCTGCATGAGGATGATCTCTATTGTCCGTCAATGGGACAAATCCTTGCGTATTACATCTAAAATACGTGACTTGGCCAGAGAAATGCGGGAGATCCACACAGGAACTTTCCTATGCACATGAACAGGGTTGTGTTAACCCCATTCACATACAGTTGAAACCAGAAGTTTGCACACACTATATAAAAAGACACATCTGCATGTTTTTCTCAGTATCTGACATGAAATCAGAATAAACCTTTCCTGTTTTGGTCGATTAGGATTACCATAATTATTATTGTTTGCCAAATGTCAAAGAGAGAGAGAATGTTTTAAGGCATTTTTATTACTTTCTGCAAAGTCAAAAGTTTACATACATTTCATTAATATTTACCATTGCCCTTAAACTGAATGACTTTGTTCAAACATTTTGGATATCCTTCCACAAGCTTCTCACAATAGTTGGTCGGAATTTGGGCCCATTCCTTCTGACAGAGAACTGGTGTAACTGATACAGAGATGATTTAACCATCACTCTTAAAAAGGAATATAATATGGGATTGTGCATATCTAAAAGTTATGACCTGAATACCATACTCGAAAATGATATACTGCTTGATCTCAATACTTACAAGACTATATATTGAATGAGCTGTAGCATCCCCTAATGAAGCAAACCTTCAATAAAACCTACTTCAATTGCCAAAGGGGACGTCCCACCTCTAACATACTCGTACTGTATATATAGATGGATTTTTCTACTTTTTATAAACAGTCTTTTAGACTGATATAATCATAATATATTTAAACAGGTGTTATGTTTTTGACATGCGCAGCCTCATAATATCCCATAAAAGCATAGGTTCTTTCATTAAAATAACAACTATTAGAGTTGAGCGAACTTGTGTTTTAAGTTCGGGTTCGGGTTATCCAATCATCCCGTTATGGATTCCGCTACCACGAACCATAACGGCATTTGGAACACGGGGTGAAGGACCTGGGGTGACGTCACCGTCATGTGATCCGTGCTGGGGGCGTGGCTCAGTACTGGATTGGATAAGAGGTCGTAGGCAACCACCTCTTATCTAATCCAGTACTGAGCCACGCCCCCTGCACTGATCACATGTCGGTGACATCTCCCCAGGTCCTTCGTGTTGTCCAAGGTTCAGGTTAATTGAAGAATCCCCTTATGGATTCCAAATGCCATTATGGTCCGTGGTAGCGGAATCCATAACGGGATGCTTCGATAACCCAAACTTTGGACGCCGAACTTAAAACACAAGTTGGCTCAACTCTAATAACTATCTACGTGTGTTTTCATGTTTAATACATACCTTTTTTTACTGCTTATTGAATTGATGCTCTTGAAAATATGTTTACAAAAGAGAACTATGGTTCTCTCTCTTTTGTTTATAAGAAGAGTCATTTGTTCAACAACATTGTAAAATGTGAACACCGCTAAAAACCTTTGTATATAATCCTGACCTTTATTTTCAAAAAACACAAAATTTACAGAACTGGTGTAACTGAGCCATGTTGTTGGTCGCCTTGTTCACACCGGACTTTTCAGCTTTGCCCATACATTTTCAATAGGATTGAGATAAGGGCTTTGGATGGCCGCTCCAAAACATTGACTTTGTTATCCTCAAGCCACTTTGTAACCAGTTTGGCGGTATGCTTCCGGTCATTGTCCATTTGGAAGATCCGTTTCCGCCCAAGCTTTAACTTCCTGGCTGATGTCTTGAGATGATGCTTCAGTATTTCCACATAATCTTCTTTCCTCATGAGGCCATCTCTTTTGTGAAGTGCACCAGTCCCTCCTGCAGCAGAACAACCCCACAACATGGTGCTGCCTTCTCAGTGTTTCACAGTTGGGATGGTGTTCATAGGCTTCCAAGCGTCTCCCTTTTTCCTCCAAACGTAACGATGGTCATCATGGCCAAAAAGTTCAATTTTAGTTTCGTCAGACCCCAGGACATGGCTCCAAAAGTGCAGGTCTTTGTTCCTGTGTGCATTTGCAAACATTAATCTGGCTTTTTAATGTTTCTTTTGGAGCAATGGCTTCTTCCTGGCAGAGAGGCCTTTCAGCCCATGTTGATGCAGTACTCATTTCACTGTGTATACTGACATAATCTTACCAGCTTCCGCCATCATCTTCACAAGGTCTTTTGTTCTTGGGTTAATATGCACATGTCGGACCAGAACACGTTCATCTCTGGGACACAGAACCCGTCTCCTTCCTGAGCAGTAAGATAGCTGGACATTCCCATCTTGTTTGTACTTGCATATAATTGTTTGTACCTTCAGGTATCTTGAAATTGCACCCAAGGTTGAGCCAGACTTGTGCAAGTCCACAATTCTCTTCCTGATATCTTGGCTGATTTCTTTAGACTTTCCCATGATGCTACACAAAGAAGCAGTGTGTTTCAGGTGTGCATTTAACTACATCCATAGGTGTGTCTCTAAGTAACTCAGATGTTGCCAAAAAACCTAACAGAAGCTTCCAAACACGACATCATCATATGAGCAGTCCAGAATTGTTTAAAGGCATAGTAATCTTAGTGTATGTAAACTTTTAACATTGCAGAAAATAATAAAAATGCCTTAAAACATTCTCTCTCTAATTATTCTGGCATTTGGAAAATAATAATAATTATGGTAATCCTAATTGACCAAAAACAGGAAAGGTTTATTCTGATTTCATTTTCAGATATTGAGAAAACATGCATATGTGTCTTTTTCTATAGTGTATGTAAACGTCTTGTCACAAACAGGTAGGAATAAGTGCAGCCCTGAACTCCACCCACACCTCTATCCCGACCTAATTGCATGGTCTGTCCTAACCGACGAGGTACAACTGGGCGGCTGTCCCTAGCTTACGTACATGCAGGGGCCTAAGTAGGGAGCAACAAAAAAGGGAGAAAACAATAGACAAAAACTGAAAACACAGAAGCGAAAAGCTTCCCAGACCAGGTAAGAAACAGCAACCGGAACCAATGGAAGCCGAGGTCAAGTGCCAGGAGGTAACGCAGGCACTAAGGGGTAATAACAGATACAAGCCGGGGTTAGGAGCCAAGAAATCGCGTCAGTACAAGGGGTATCACAAGGTCGAAGTCAAATTCAAGCCGAGGTCAATCAAACAGAAGTCACATGCAGAGAACGCTAGTGAGGTGACAAGACCAATCACAGGCAAGCTGTGGCCACTGTGGTTCACTGTGGTGATGGTGTTCTTTGGGCGATGTGATGTTTTGGGTCTGCGCCAGACATAGCGTTTTCTTTGATGGCCAAAAAGTTCATCAGTCCAGAGCCCCTTCCTCCATACATTTTGGGAGTCTCCCACATGCCTGTTCACAAATTCACAACCTGCCTTTTTGTTTTTAGCTGAAAGTAATGGGTTTCTTCTGGCCCCTCTGCCATGAAGCCCAACTCTATAGAGCGAATGGCTTATTGTCATCCTATGTACAGATCCTCCAGGCTCTGCTGTGGAACTCTGCAGCACCTCCAGGGTTACCTTAGGTCTCTGTGCTGCCTCTCTGATTAATGACCTTCTTGCCCGGTCCGTGAGTTTTGGTGGGCGGCCGTCTCTTGGCAGGTTTGCTGTTGTGCCACGTTCTTTCCATTTGGTTATGATAGATTTGATGGTGCTCCGGGGGATCATCAAAGATTTGGATATTTTTTATAACCTAACCCTGACTTATACTTCTTAACAACATTGTCCCTTACTTGTTTGGAGAGTTCCTTGGTCTTCATGGCAGTGTTTGGTTAGTGATGCCTCTTGCTTAGGTGTTGCAGCCTCTGGTGTGTATATGTAATAACAGATCATGTGACACTTAGATTGCACACAGGTGACATCATGTCACTAATTATGTGACTTCTGAAGGTAATTGGTTGCACCAGAGCTTTTTATGGGCTTCCTAACAAAGGGGGTGAATACATACGCACATGGCAATTTTCTGTTTTCTATTTCTAAACAATAGTTTTATTTATATATTTCTCTCATTTCACTTCACCAACGTAGACTATTGTTTTCTGATCCATCACAAAAATTCAGATTAACAAAACATTGAACTTAAGGCTGTAATGTAACAAAATAAGAAAAAAGTCGGGGGGGGGGGTGATTACTTTTGCAAGGCACTGTATGTACGTCTGTCTGCTGGATGTGCACCACCAATTTTTATCAAATATAGACCCTTCAAACACTCATCTTTATTATATCTTCATTTGTGAAAGACACATGAGATCTTTGGACAGAAAGATGGAATCTATCGTCTTTCACAGCTGGAGGCTACAAATAACAGACACTGACATGGGTGACACGCAGTACTCAGTGGTATTGAGCTTCCAGATGATTTCACTGATAAAACAAGCTTGACATCTTCATCCAGCACAGTATGTATTTACAGTCCCCCACTGCACCCTACTATTGGAATATATATGTGTATACATATAGTTCTCTAGAATAGTAGATCAGCAGGGAATCTGGTGAAGATCTCAATTTTTTTCCACTCCTATAAATTGCTTTCCCCATTAATTGTTTCCATGGAAACTCTGAATTTGTCTGATAAGGGGTATCTTGTGTTTTTAAATGGAATTCTTAACAATAAATTGCTGACTGCGGTAAGGGAAGGTTCCAGGATCACTACTTGATTTGTTTTCTCCTAGCTACTTTCGATGTCTGCTTTTAAAATGCACTTTTAATATTTATTAACAATGCACAAATAATAGATGCAATTAGATGTATACCACTAAAAAGGAGAGTCATTAAAGTTGCTGCATAATTGCACGGTTAAGCAGTTATGTGAAGGAGTCAAACAACAAAAATGCAAAGTAGTCATTTTGCAGCCAAGAGCTTCTTAGCACTACACATTAATAATCAAGTTATAAAAAGCAGTGATCTCAGACATGCTGCTGGAAACTAATTGGGTCAGGTAGCTAAATATGTGATTTTTACCAAAACAGCACTGAATACTGCTATCTGGGCAGATTCAAATGCAAAGATGTTGACAAAGTTCTGCTGCATTTTTTTTTTTCCCAGAGATGAATGTACTGCACATACTTATTGTACAGCATTTTCCCCTAAACTTAAAAAGCATCAAATATTAGGCCTAGTTCACACTTCAGTTATTCAGTCAGTTATTTCCATCAGTTATTGTGAGCCAAAATCAGCAGTGGAGTCAGAGATAAGGTATAATGGAAAGATTCCCTTCTATTGTGATGGAAATAACTGAAGTGAGAACTAGGCCTAAGCCCTTGAGTTGTCCTCTTATTGAACCATTTTCCCAGTTATATCCCGGACAGGTGTGACAACCACAATGGCTGATATTTGATATCTTTCACAGCTGTTGTCACCTATCAAATGTGTAAATATATATAGCGATGTGTTTGGCTCTCTCCCGACCCTCCAAACAAAAGCACACTTGGCTCGGGCAGGCATGTTTGCATCCTGAATTGAGAAGGAAAGAAAGCCGCTGCCAGACTTTTTTACGGTAGCTTATGTTGCCAAGAATAAAAAGTATCAGATTTGTTCAAACCAACTGGCTGGTCTTTATCTCCCCTGAAACCTGCCATCACCTTGATACAAATTAGATGGTATGCTGGCACCACCACCATGTTTATAGTCAGCTTTAGATTCCTTATAAAGCTTTACGACAACCCTGTAATTGCAGTGACCCCCTGCAATTAGGTAAAGTGTTATTGTACTGAATTTTATCCACTGTGTTTTTTCCATAAGGCTGTTTATGGAGTGGGAGTTTCCCAGTAGCTAGGCAGGGCTGGCTCCATCCTTTCCTCTCTAGGAGGAAGTGAGTTCAGTCTAGTGTAATGTGTAGATGAGCAAAGGAGCAGAGCTGAGCCAGGAGTTACAAAAGTAAAAGGGACAATTCATGTACTAACCCAAGAAGAAAAGAGGTATTGAAAGCAGCAGGAAGTTGAGCAACCTTACAAGAAGGGATGCAAAGCATTTGCCAGTGGAAGGTAAATGCATTTACATTGTGGCTACAGCCTTCACTGCATGTGATGGGGAAAAATAAACCTCCGGCTGACCAAAGGACAGAAAGGGCCCTCTGTTCAGAGACACAGCTCGCATATGACAAGAGTGAAAGAGATAAATCACACCTCTTGGTTCAGTTGAAAAGATTGTATTGACTACTGAAAAGAGCCTAAGGGTACTTTCACACTTGTGTTGTTGGATTCCAGCAGGCAGTTCCATCGCCGGAACTGCCTGCCAGATCCGGCAATCTGTATGCAAACAGACAGCATTTGTAGACGGATCCGGATGCGGATCGTTCTCACAAATGCATTGCAATACTGGATCCGTCTCTCTGGTTGTCATCCGGAAAAACGGGTCAGGTATTTATCTTTTTCACATTTTTAAAGGTCTGCACATGCGCAGACCGGAAGACTGGATCCTTCAATGCGGTAATTTTAATGCCAGATACGGCACTAATACATTTCAATGGAAATTAATGCCGCATCCGGCATTCCGGCAAGTGTTCCGGATTTTTGGACGTAAGTGTAATGCTGGGGTGCCGATCAGTTACCATGGCAACCAGGACGCTACTCAAGTCCTGGCTGCCATAGTCAGTTCCCTGCTGCTGTGTGCACAAAGCACAGAGCAGCAGGAATAGTGTGAAATCCTATTCACCCTAATAGAGCTCTATTAGGGTGAAAAGGATGAAGAGATCCCAGGTTCTAGCCCCTAAGGGGGAAATAGGTAATAAATATAAATATTTATTAAATTTAAAAAAAAAAAAAAAAAGAAGTACACCAAAATATTAAGCATAAATCACCCCCTTTCCCAATTTTACATATAAAATATATAAACAATAAATAAATAAATATTACATATCGCCACATCTTAAAAGTCCAAACTATTTAAAAAAATCCTCTTTTATGCAGTGAACGCCGTAAAAGAAAAAAAAAGAAAAGAAAAACTGCACGATTCGCCATTTTCTTTTAGTTCCCCATTCCCCCCCAAAAATAGGATAGGACTGTTGTATTATGGGCTGGCCGTTCCATAAAATGTGGAATGCACGTGGCTTTTTTTGGCATTTTATCTTTTGCGCGTGGGTTCGAATGGTATTGAGTATAGCAATACCTTTTTATGGTATCGATACCGAATCAAAATTTTGGTATCAAAACAACTCTACAGTATACGGCTGCAGATGGATCTGGATAGATTGGAGGCTTGGGCTGAGAAGTGGCAGATGAGGTTTAACACTGACAAATGTAAGGTTATGCACATGGGAAGGAATAATGCAAGTCACCCGTACATACTAAATGGTAAAACACTGGGTAACACTGACATGGAAAAGGACCTAGGAGTTTTGATGAACAGCAAACTAGGCTGTAGAAACCAGTGTCAGGCAGCTGCTGCCAAGTCCAATAAGATAATGGGTTACATCAAAAGGGGCATAGATGGCGGTGATGACAACATAGTCCTACCACTTTATAAATCTCTAGTCAGACCACACATGGAGGACTGTGTACAGTTCTGGGCTCCTGTGAACAAGGCAGACATAGCAGATCTGGAGAGGGTTCAGAGGAGGGCAACTAAAGTAATAACTGGAATGAGGGATCTACAGTACCCCGAAAGATTATCAGAATTAGGGTTATTCACCTAAATAAAGATGACTGAGGGGAGATCTAATAACTATGTATAAATATATCAGGAGTCAGTACAGAGAAAACTCCCATCATCTATTTATCCCCAGGACTGTGACGAGGGGACATCCTCTGCGTCTGGAGGAAAGAAGGTTTGTACACAAACATAGAATAGGATTCTTTACGGTAGGAGCAGTGAGATTATGGAGCTCTCTGCCTGAGGAGGTGGTGATGGTGAGTTCACTAAAAGAGTTCAGGAGGGGCCTGGATGTATACTGGAGTGTAATAATATTACAGGTTATAGCTACTAGAGAGGGGTCGTTGATCCAGGGAGGTATTCTGATGCCTGATTGGAGTCGGAAAGGAATTTTTTCCCCTAAAGTGAGGAAAATTGGCTTCTGCCTCACAGGGGTTTTTTGCCTTCCTCTGGATCAACTTGCAGGATAACAGGCCAAACTGGATGGACGGAGGGCTTTTTTCAATAGTTTATAAACTATGTTGCTACGTTACTATGTTAAATGGCTTAATCTTTGACTCAAGTTTCAAGTAACTCTGCTTTCTGCCTCATGGCAATCACTAACACCAAGTACACCCCTAAACACCATCAGACAGGAAAACTCTGACATCAGGGAGTGCCCCGAAGAGAAGAACAGGTGCACCCTTCCTATTGCTGCACAACCCAGGGAGTTGTGTGCAGATGGGGAAAACTTCCAGAAGGCCAGTCATCACTACAGCACCTTATCAATCTGGGCTTTATGGTAGATCAGAAAGTAAAAGACACATGAAAGCCCATCTGAAGTCTGCAAAAAAATAAATAAAAAAAGAACTCAGACTGGGAGAAACACGATTCTCTGGTCTGATGAAATTAAGATTGAACCTTGTGATACCAGAAGAGAAACAGTGAAAAAAAATTTCAGAAGATATGGTCAATGTGGATTCAATATTATAATATCCAAGTGTGAAGGAAAGAATGTGTGAATGTATGGTTCTTCTACGTGAGATGGGGTGACGAGGGACAAAGAATTATGTAGTCTGTGTCCAAATGAATCTTTTACTTTAAAGTGAGGTTTGAAATGGGGTTTGACTACTTCCTGTAACGGGGAATTTATATGTCCACTTATCCAACTGAGATATTTTGCTATCCGTACATGTATGTCCATCTGTTCTACTGCATACTGTGATATGGGCTAATATTATGTCATGATATCGGACCCTGTGAACGAGATTGCTTTTAACTGCTCATGTTTCAAGGGAGTTTTGGTGGGTGGGATGGGTGGGGGGCAGGGGGGGGGGTTAAGGGATGTCTTGTCTCTTATTGTTTTGGAAACTTTTCAATAAAAATTATCTGATTTAAAAAAAAGATTGAACCTTGTGTCCCAATATTAAGTGTCTGGAAGAAACCAAACACTGCTTATCACACGCCTGATACCATCCCTACAGTGAAGTATGGTGTGCGGGGGTGTTTTTCAGTGGCTGGGACACAACAACATAGGAGCGGCTTAGAGACAACTCTTGTGAATGTCCTTGAGTGGCCTAGCAAGAGCCCTAACTGGAATCCAATTGAAATCTCTGGAGAAACCTAAAAATGACTGTCCACCGACCGTCCCCATCCAACCTGACAGAGCTAGAGAGGATCTTCAGAGAATGACAGAAAATCCTCAAATACAGGTTTGCAAACCTTGTGGCATCATCCCTAAAAAGACTGGAGACTGTAATCACTGCCAAAAGGGCTTCATTTAAGTCCTGAGTTAAAGGGTCTGTGTCAATGCAAGATTTTAGTTTTCCTTTTCAATAAATTAGCAAAGATTTCCAACATTCTGTTTTCACTGTCCCATTATGGGGCATTAAGTACAGACTTTGGCTGCAACATAACAAAATAAAAAAAAGTGAAAGGGTCTGAAGACTTTCCGAATGCATTGCATGTTTGAATTAGAAAGGTGATACAGATCCACACTGTGTCAAAATGACAAAACTGAAACTGATCCAGTTGGTCGCCTTTAAATCATATATAGATTCTTATCTTCACAGTCAAGTCCATGTGATAAAAGGAAACACAGCAGCTGCAGCATGAGTACAGCACAATTTGCATTTGGTAGTAATTTCATTCTAGATTATCGGATTTAAACAACATTAAAATATATCTATCTATCTATTATCTATCTCCTATCTATCGATCTATCTATCTATCTATCTATCTATCTATCTATCTATCTATCTATCCATCTATCCATCTATCCATCTATCCATCTATCGTTCATTCTGTGATGCCTAAAGAAGAGGCTGGTCCAGCCCACACATAAACTGACAAACTAAGACTACGCTGTTGGATGTTTCTTTACCAAACAGCACTTACAAGAAGTCTCCTTTTTAATTTGCTTCTTTTGATACTCTACCACCGGATTTTGTGTGGTGACGGAGAGGAAGCAGCTTTAAAGGGGTATTCTGGCTATTAGAAGTCATCCCTTATTGACTGGATAGGGGATAACCATCAGATCAGTGGAGGTTTTAATGCCGTTTAGAACGGAAGCCCTGTAGCCCTCCTGAAATAAACGGAGCAGCCGGTCGCACATGCGCGTGGCCTCTCCATTTCTATGGGAGTGCCAGAGGCAGCCAAGTACAGCACAAACTGAGTTCTACTATCACCAGAATTCCCATAGAGATGAATAGAGCGGCGAAACACATGCCAGACCAGCCACTCCGTTTATTGCAGGGGATATGAGGTCCCCGTTCGGGGGAAACCCCAAGGGATAACTTCATAAACCAGAATACTCCTTTAGGTACCCCTATTTGGCGTGTAAAGTTGTTGTGCGCCTAGCACAAAGCCCCAAAGTGAGTGATTTTCATACCTTCCATTCTTATCTTATCTTTTGGTTACCCCAGATGTTGCTCTATGCATCTTCTGAGTATTTTTTCAGATATTTAGGAATGTTTTGCATTGAACCTTAGGAGCTTCATGTTATAACTTAGCTAAAATGTGATTGGTTGTGAGACTACCTTCAGGACCAGGACGAATAACATAACTGGCTTTATTCAACAGGACAACCTTTTCAATGCATGCCCCCTATGTTCCGCTTTCATATATTTTCTGTTAATGTTCTCTGGTAGAGTCTTCTATCTGTGGCCCCCCAGCCGTTGCAAAACTATAACTCTGCAGTTGTCAGAACATGCTGGGAGTTGTAGTTTTGCAACAGTTGATGACCAATGTTTTATGCTATGTGTTCCCTGTACATTTAATTGGAATGTTAACTCAAAAACAGCCAATTAATCTATATTGATAATATAATTTTATTTAATAAATAAAATTATTTAAAAACAATTTTTTTAATCTTAAATGTAGTTTTTATCTTGGATAATAAATGTGTTATTTTTTTTACTTTAGTAACAACCATACAAACATCTGCTGAGAGAAAAGCAAGAAATGCTAATGGAGGAACCCAGCCCTTACCTTTAATTTGAAATTAATAATTGATTTGTAAATCCTCAGCATGTAATGGATTACTATCAATATTTTAATACTTTTGCTGCTAATTTCATTTTTACCTCATAGTAAGAAAGAAAAGAAACCTGAAAGGATCCATGAATTTTAAATGAAGTCAGCTGCCTAAGTAAACCTACTGTGTGTTTTCTGATTTCTAAAAAAAAAAGGTGTTTCATACAAAAATGAATAATAAATATAATACTGTGTAATGAAATAATTTCTTATCTACTACATTATTTGAAGAATATATAAGAAAAATAGAGCCTTTTTTTAATCAATATCTCTTCATTATATTTAAAAATCTGCGTGAAGTGAATTGTGGAAAGGTTATATGGGCCTAGACGTAAAGGGGTTTTCTGGGACTCTAATACTGATAGCCCATCCTTAGGATAGTATACCAAGATCTAATTTGTGGGGTTCCAACTACTGTCACCCCGCCAAACCCCTTTGTTGTTTATTCAGGAACACCTCAGTACTACCGCAGTCTCATAGGTTTTGGCTGTAAGTTGTAAAGCTGTAGTGACATGTAAGCATACAGCAGGGACTATGGGCCCACTGGCTGCAGACTCCATACCCTTTACCGAGCTTTGAGCGCTGCTGCTAGATTGACCTATCCCCCTTTCTGCAGGTCTTTCCACTGGCTTCTCACCCATCTACAGATAACTTTTAAGTGAAGAAAAAAGTCAGGACCTTCGTATCGGTGCTGTATGCAGGAGACGTGGTACCAAGGTCACCAGGAATAAAAAATACCCTTTTTACCAATATCCACTTGGTACCACGTCTCCTGCATACAGCGCCGATACGAAAGTCCTGACTTTTTTCTTCACTCTACGAATCTTCCCATTCCGAAAACCGTTCCTGCGGCACAGGCAAAAGACCTTGGCAGCGGTGCAGGCATCCCATTCGCTGGACGGATAAAAACCAGCAAGGCGAAGTAAAGCTGTTGTGACTCATCACAACAGTAAATGGTAAGCGCAACAGATTATATATATTGCGATTTCATGTCAAACGGCAACACACACGAGGCGTCGCCTCCTGACTTCTCTTTTCTCTCTTGCAGATAACTTTTAAGCTATACTTTTCCTTCAAATCCTTTACAGCTGCTCTGTCACTACCCTCACCCATAGATATCCTACTAACTGACCTCTCTTCTTCACTGCTGATTTACTCCTCATCTTTCATCATCAATTCCCACTCACATCTACACGCTTTCTCTCAGGCTGCCTCCATTTGTTGGAACGCTATTTTTTTGTTTTCTCTAAAGTAGTCATACCCTCCACACCTCCACTCTCCATGTTAGTTAGGCAAAGCAAGCCCCATGAAATTACAGAGAAAAACAGGCATTTAGTTAGTAAATCCAGCAAGAAGCAGATGAAAACAGGAAGTTCTGCAAGTAAACATCCTGCCAGGATGCAGTGATACTGAGAAAAGGGAAAGGAAAGTGCTGGCATGAAAAACTGGTATAAGAGGCAAAAATATGCAATGTTCGTGTACTCTGGATTTAAAAAAAATTCATTATGAAACACCTAGAGAACCCCTTTAAGCCAGTAGGCAGAGCAGAAGAGGAGAGTGTGAACTGCTGTGTAAGTGCCTGAGGTTCAGTCTGGGGCCTGTATTAATCTAACCATTTGCCAACCACCCGTTGACTATAAACGTCCGGGAGGTTGGCATATATCTATATATATGGGTTTTAAAACATCCATGCTAATCATGCAGCTGTTGGAGAAGGAAACTTGCTGTCAGTGACAGCAGGGCTTCACACAAAGAAGGCAGGAACCACTGTCACCATCCCTGCCTTCATATTGGAACCTTATACAGCGCACAGAGCTCTGTGTATAGAGATTAGGATACAGCATGTGTCCATCAGGGTCTGGGAGTCTGCGGAGCTGGCTGGGCCTTAGCAGAACCCAGATCAGCTTTGTAGTGAGGTTTTACAGCCCTGAACTACCTCTATGGGGGCTGTATCCCACCTGTAACTGGGGCTAATATGTCAGTGCTAGTTACAGGAGAAATCAGCAATCTAAAAAAATGTAAAGTTAAGTGCCCCCCATGGTGTTGTATGATGTTATGGTGGTGGGGTGGGAGGCGGCAAATTGTAAAATAAATAAAAATAACTAAAGAAACGCCAGCACATGCCGCAATGCAGCTTCTAGCCCTAGCCACCATACATCCCATATATATCAAAATGACCATTATGGAAAGGCGAAATAATTGAAAAATATTTTAGTTGCACATTGTGCTATTAACAATTTCCTTGTTATAAAAATTAAAAACAAAAATACTAACTAAAAATGACAAAAATAAAGCCTCCATGTGTCACCGAAAAAAATTAAAAAATTATGTATGTAACTGAACGGGAAAAAAGGTATGGCTTTTAAAGACGCATCTGTTAAAAGAATGTAAAATGAGCCCAGTCAGGAAGGGGGGTAAATGGCCGGTCAGGAAGTAATTAAGGGGTCTAGTGTATTTTAGGGGTTCTGATCGGGGGTCTGAAATTTCTTGTGTTGGCATAGAAGTTGGGGTTGGTTCCAGAGGCAGCACACTATGCTGTTATCAGAAGTAGTCAAAGTAATTTGGGCTGGATGGAAAATAAAAGATAAAGGGGGCACATTTATTAGGACCGCCTTTTTAGACGCTGTTCTTAATAAGGCCCTGCTCTGGCGGTTGATCCGCTGCAGTTATGAAGAGGCGCCGGGCTCTACATAACTTTGGCAGATCAACCACCGCTTTTAAATGTAAGATAGCTTCCTAGCTGTTTTACATTCCCTACCCTCTTTTTTAGACCTGGCATGAACAGGGAACAGTTGCAGATTGCAGGGCAAAGGACCTTTGTGCCACAATCTGTGACAGAAATATGCCTAGGTGTATTTCTGTTTAATAAATGACCCCCAAAATGTCTAGAATCAGAGAAGACGTCACTGGATTTATAGAGGAGCTTTGGGCTATTCTGACTTGTCTGTTTTAGTAAATACTTGTTTTCCCTAAAAAGTATGCAAGTCTTTGTGTAACCCAGGCTAGAAAGGTTGTGTTGAACATAGACACTGTATGGCAGGGAAGCATTGGGGAAAAGTTTATGAACCCATGGTCTATTTAAAGAGGGTCCCGGCATAATGTTTTGCCTGCAGCAATAATATGCTTATCTACTGAACGTAACTGCAGCAGTAACAACAAAGCCTGACAGAGGATGGAGAGGCACCACTGGAATGGTGGGGTTTGGGGACAGTAAGTATATATATTTTTTATTATTCTGTGATTTAGGAATGCAGTCGATATGTGTGGCATAATTACAAAGTTCTAATTTTCCCACCTCTTAAAGGGGTTATCCGGGTTCAGAGTTAAACCCAGACATATCCCCTTTTTCACCCAGGCAGCCCCTTTTGAGAGGAGTATCATCTTCGTGATCCGTTGCACTGCCTTGCCCTGCTCTGAATCGCGCAGGAAAAGGGCTTTTTCATTAGATCCGGTGGCGTACCGGGTCTCTGCTAGACAGAAGCTTCCATTTAGCAGTGTAAAAAGATGAACAAACAGCCCTTGTCCTGCGCGATACAGTGCAGGGCAAGGGACAGCATCGAAACATGAAATGCTCTGATGCTCATATCAGAGGGGCTGCCTGGGTGAAAAAGGGGATATGTATGTGTTCAGCTCTGAAACTGGACAGCCTCATACACATTAGGCTGTTGTTAGTCAAACCTTTCATTTCCAGTGGGACTGGCCAACAGTTTAATGTGTATGATGGACTCTCAACTCCTCAGACAGATAATATCAGAGGGGAAAAGGGTTGGCGTTTTGTATTTCAGTGCCTAATCCTTTGGTTCTTCAGTGAGAGAACAATATAACAAAAATAACTGAAAAGACAGGTGCACTCTGTGGTCTTACTAAACCCTCATACTGACGTTAAAATCGAGAGATTAGCCAACATATCCTACTGTGGAGGACATGTCTGAGCCTGAGCACCGCGCCAAGGTTTCTCAAGTAGCTCGGGACCTAACACTCACCTAACTGTGCCATATGGGCAATATCAGGGGCCAATGGGCGAATTACAGGATCATATAGGCTGACTCACAGCATACTCCCCAGTTACCTCCAGCATGTAGCCATGCCTGCAATGGAAGGAGGGAGAAGGCTGTGAGCTCCATCCAAGACTGGCTGATATGGCCCAGGCCTCACAAGTGCACCAAAATGTAGCCTGTCGATGAAAATCAGGCACATTTACCTAAGAGTTTATACACCTCCAAGCATCTCTATAAACAAAACAACTGAAAAAATTACGTGGTGTTAAACAGGTAGGAAGTGCTCAAACCCAAATGCAGTTGTGCATCTAACTACAGGGGAGCAGATATGAGTATGAGGATTTAGTAATAGGAGTATGAGGGTTTAGTAAGACCACAGAGTGCACCTGTCTTTTCAATTATTATTGTTATATTGTTTCACATCCACACAATTGCCATCTTGTGTAGGATGTCTATTGTGGTACTTGTGGTCCGCTGTGGACATCCTCCACTGTATGCATTTTTAACGGGGATCGCCATTAGCAACGGCCACAAGTGCGTATTGTGTGTGTATTCAGTGAGAGAACCCCTAGCCAGAAGTATCTGACAGCAGCCTTCCCACGGAGAACACATACACATTTGGCCTAACTGACCGTGCATGTAAATGGAGGAGTCCGGAGTGATAGCCGTAGGCAAACATTTACATATGAATAAAAACATATCTCGGCCAAAAGGTACTGAAGGTGTATGGGTGTCTTTAGAATGTAAGGAAGCTGTGGCTGGGGCTCTCATTCCGTCACCTATTATTATGGTGCTTGCATTTCTTCTGTTTGTATTGTAGTCTGTATTAGCACCTCCTACTGGGTACTGATGAGTGATATGTAAGGCTACTTTCACATCTGCGTTTAACTTTTCCGGTATTGACATCCGGCAGAGGAACAATGGGGACAAAACTGAACTGAACAGAATGCACCAGAATGCATTCCGGTCCGTTTGGTTGCATTCCCATACCAGATAGAAAACCGCTGCAAGCAGTGGTTTTCTGTCCGGCATGGCATGCAGAGAAAAACAGATCCGGCATAACACACAATGCAAGTCAATGGACACAATAGATCCGGAATCCATTGACTTACAATGGTATTAATGCAGGATCCGTTATTTTAAAGATAACACAACCAGATCTGTTGATAACGGATGCAGTCGTATTATGTAGACGGAAGCATTTCTGCTGATCCCTCCCATAAGAAGGCTAATACTGTAAGTTGCTGCTATACAGATAGAGGACAATAACATCAGCAGCTCATAAAGTGTTTGTTCTGTACAAAAAGAGCACTTCTGTCATGAACCTTGCGGTGACACTACCAGCAAGCAGTAATATCTGAGCAGCATTGCCAAGTTGGAGTCAGGCTTATATGTTGGGGTTCACCAAGCTATCTGACCAAGGTTCATATTGTACAAAACTATTCCTGTATACTCCTAGAGAGTCCATGGAAATCTAGAATTTCCCTCCAAAGTTAATCAGGCATATTTCTTTGGCTATATGCGTCTTTCTTTGTCCACCACATTTGCTAATGAGGCTGAGCGTGACTATTTTATGTGAACTAGGAAACAAAAATCTTCAAATATTTTAATTGGAATAGTAACAAAGAATTGGATCTAAACATTCTTCTCATTACAGTCTTTGTGGTTCGGCATTATTGAGACACAAAAATTGGAAAGATCAGTGTGTACTTGGAGAAAGTAAAAATAATCTTTATAGTGTAAAAGATCACAAAGATGAGACAATGGGAACATCGGAGCACTGCGCTGCAACAATGTGCAAAAAAATTAATTTACTCATTGCAAGAAAACACAGGAAAGAAGCAAAACTATTGATTTCCATATATAAATGTATTACTTAAATGCAGTAAAGTCATAGAATCTTAAAAAATGTCCGCAATTAAAGTGCAGTTGCTTTATATAATCTTCAATTGGTAAATTAACTTTCTTTCCGAAAAGATTCTCCCTGTTAATGCGTAGCACCTAATCTAATATTAAAATGATAGCACAGTTGCTTTGTGGACACAGTGGAAATAACAATTCCTAATAGGAAGGTTCATTACTATTAACCCAGTGATGAGAAAGGAACCAGCGCAGTTTGCAGCCTTGCTTTGTGTTTGGAAACAGATGGTTCGGCCTGTGAGGTACAATACAAAAAAGAATACATAACGAGTCTCCATCAGAATTCTGCCCTGCACAACGGAATTGGTATAAGACACTTTACTATTGTGGTCATTTATCAAACTGGTGTAAGGGTACTTTCACACTTGCGTTGGTGCGGATCTGTTTATTTGCACAGACGGACCCGCACCTATAATGCAAACGTTTGTATCCGTTCAGAACGGATCCGTTTGCATTAGTTAAAAGAAAAATGACAAAGTCCAAAACGGATCAGTTTTGAATTACATTGAAAGTCAATGGGGAACGGATCCTTTTTCAAATGCACCATATTGTGTCATTGAAAACAGATCGGTCCCTATTGACTTACATTGTGATTCAAAACAGATCCATTAGGCTCCGCCTCTTCAGACGGACACCAAAATGCTGCATGCTGCGTTTTGGTGTCCGCCTCCAAAACAGAATAGAAGCGGAACGGAGCCGAACTGATGCATTCTGAACGGATCCTTATTTATTCAGAATGCATTGGGGCTGAACTGATCCGTTTTGGACCGTTTGTGAGAGCACCGAAACTGATCTCACAAACGGAATCCAAAACGCTAGTGTGAAAGTACCTTAAAGTAGAACTGGCTGAGTTGGCCATAGCAACCAATCAGATTTCACCTTTTATTTTCCAAAAGAGCTGTCAAAAGTGAAAGGTGAAATCTGATTGGTTGCTATAGGCAACTAAGCCAGTTCTACTTTACACCAGTTTGATAAATGACCCCATATGTCTTTATGAATTCGTATATGTTGTACTATAAATCCCTCTTTGGCCCCCTATATGTGATTCTCTATACTATTAACAATTTGCCCACTCATCTGTGCCAGAGGCAGGCATCCTGCTGCCGCCCACTGTCTGAGATGTGCACAAGTGCTGGCTTCTGAGAGTGACGGGTAGTAACGACAAATCCTGGTTCATGTACTTACCCATCTGTGCTCTGGCAGTGAGTCCAGCCTCTCTAATGCGGTGCCACCAGCATCGCTCCATTACGATGGCAACCAGCCTAGCTGACAGTGGGGCTGTTCAGCCTATCAGGGAGCAGGAAAGCCGGGCCAATCAGAGTCGCTGCTGGCATCATGTGCTTCCTGTTGGCCGGGTATCTGAACAGGCAACTGCTGGCCAAAGCTGCCTGTGATTGGCCTTGCCTCACATGTTTAGTTTCTGTTTTATGTGAATTCTTGGATCTCTGACCTTCTGACTGCCGATTTTTGGCTCTGACGTTTTCTCCTGGTTTTGACCCTGCTAGATACATTACTGTGTTTGTTTCTTCTGTGGGTCTGACATTATTTTCTGCTCACTTAGTCGGGTCAAGGACCGTCTGCCGTTTATGGCAGATCATTAAAGTAACTAGGAACAGAGGTGTGGGTGGAGGTCAGGTCTGCACTTTTCCCTACCTGTGTTGTTCCTATCTTGTTTGGCATTGACCATTTTTGCATATTTGACCACATCCACTCATCTGCTGCCTACAAATTATCACTGAACTCTGCCTGCCTAAACTCACGTTATGTCCGTCTGTGACTCCTGTCCGTTGCCTTGGTACCATATGTCTTGGTGTCCTCTGTCCATTCACAAGCCAGCTGTTGCTATCTGTCACTACCAGAGCTTTGAGACGTTCTCACAGCTCTGTTTCTCCACCCCTGTGATGATGTAACTACTAGAGCTTTGAGACGTTCCCACAGCTCTGTTTCTCCGCCCCTGTGATGAGGTCTTTACTTTCTGTTTCCTTCCTCCCAGCTGTCCCTCCTGTGTTTGATTGCTCTGCCTTTAAATCACCTCTCTTCCTTTGTACGGTGCGGATTATACTACTTCATTTGACCTGTATCTCTCGCTTGAGTATCTTCACTGGTGTGATATCTTTTCTGGACCTGTGTTCTGCTGAAGCAAGTACTTCGGACATTGTCTGCTGACTTTGGATCTGTTTTCACTGCTGCTGCAGCTCCTTCAGTTAAGTGTGCAGACATTGTGTGTTTCTGTTTGTTTTGCTGACTGGATCCGAGGCGACCCCGGTTCCGTCCATATACTGAGCAGGGCACCGGTGGCCGTGCCCCTTCCACTACTGTAGGGGTTACAGTGGTCATCAGCCTTAGGTACGCTGGCATGTCTCGATCCACCATCTGGATCTGGACATGGGCTTAGCAGCATAGGGAGAGCTTTTAGGGTCTGACAGGGGTCACCCTTTATGTTCCCTAGTTTGGGTCCGGTCAGTAGCTAACTCACTGTGTATGCTCTTGTTGCTCACATACAGCCGTGACATTATAATCCGCCGAAACCGTCCTTTTGACATGGATCCGCTTTCTGACCTGGTTGACCGCATGCAGGGTCTTTCTTTGGAGGTAGCGGATCTCCGTCAATCTATGATTCAGCTTCAAGCATTGGGCTCAGCTCCGGCCCATGGAGTCTGTTGCGAGCCAAAGGTCTCACTTCCGGAAACGTTCTCCGGGGCAGTGAGAATTTTGTTCGCTTCAGAGAGGCATGCAAACTCCATTTTTGCTTGTGTCCCCGTTCCTCTGGTAATGAGGAGCAGAGGGTGAGGATTGTCATCTCCTTGCTCAGGGGTAATGCTCAGACTTGGGCTTTTTCACTGCCATCGGGGATCCCTCCCTTCGATCCACAGAAAGATTTTTTGTGGCCCTGGGGCAGATATATGATGACCCGGATCGTGTTGCTCTGGCTGAATCTAACTTACGTTTTTTATGCCAGAACAAACTGTCTGCTGAGCTTTATTGTTCTGAATTTCGGAGATGGGCAGCTGATTCAGGTTGGAATGATGCTGCACTCCGGAGTCAGTTCTGTCATGGTCTCTCAGAGAGATTGAAAGATGCGTTTGCTTTCCATGAGAGACCAACATCTTTAGAGTCTGCCATGTCATTGGCGGTACGCCTTGACAGGCGTCTAAGAGAAAGAAACGAGACCTCTCGGTCCAGCCATTGTCACTCTAGGGGCAGTGGTGCGGACTCATTCAGTGTGCAGGGGTCTCATCCTGTCTCGGTCCCCTCTGAGGAGGAGCCTATGCAGCTAGGTCGACTTGCCCCTGATAAAGGAGGATTTAGTCCTCAGAGAATGGTGTGTTTTTGTTGTGGGGGCATTGGTCATTTGGCAAATGTTTGTCCCTCTAGGAGATTCATGAACTGTACTAAGAGTGATAATAAGAGAAAATCCTCAAAAGGAAAATCATCAAACTCTGCTTCATCTGCTACCTTGGGCAAAGTTGATGTAGGAATTGGGGCTTTTCCTCTGACCTGCAGTTCTCGTTTTCTCCTTTCTGCCAGGGTGGCGCTAGAGAGCAAAGTCATTTCTTGTGAAATTTTTGTTGATAGTGGAGCGGCCGTCAATCTTATTGACACTCAATTTGTAGCCAGGCATGGTTTTCGGGTTTGCACATTAGAAAAAGATATACCTGTTTTTGCCATTGACTCTGCTCCACTCTCACAGAGATCCCTGAAGGGCATTGTTCACAATATCCGGTTAGCTGTAGGTGACACTCATGTGGAGGATATATCTTGTTTTGTCCTTAACGGATTGCCTACTCCTCTAGTGTTGGGGTTACCCTGGCTCACTAAACATAACCCCACTATTGATTGGCAAGGAAGGCAAATAAATGAGTGGAGTGAGTTTTGTAGAGAGAATTGTCTCACAGCGACTTTTGCAGAGGTATCTACTAAAACTTTGCCATCATTTCTCTCTGATTTCTCGGACGTGTTTTTCCGAGAGCGGTGTGCAGGAGCTACCTCCTCACCGGGAGTTTGACTGTCCCATTAACCTCATTCCCGGCGCCAAGCTGCCAAAAGCACGCCTGTACAATCTCTCACAACCGGAGAGAATCGCAATGCGAACCTATATCTCTGAGAGTCTCGATAAGGGGCATATTCGTCCCTCAAAATCACCGGTCGCCGCGGGTTTTTTTTTGTTAAAAAGAAAGATGGCTCTCTGAGACCTTGCCTAGATTTTAGGGAGCTGAACCGTATCACGATTCGCGATCCCTATCCCCTTCCTCTGATCCCAGACCTCTTCAACCAAATTGTTGGGGCCAAGGTTTTTTCCAAATTGGATTTGAGAGGCGCTGCACAACCTGGTCAGGGTCAGAGAGGGGGATGAATGGAAAACAGCCTTTAATACTCCCCGAGGGGCATTTCGAGAATCTCGTTATGCCTTTTGGCTTGATGAATGCTCCGGCCGTCTTTCAGCATTTTGTTAACAGTATTTTCTACCATTTAATGGGGAAATTTGTATTGGTGTATCTTGATGATATTTTGATTTTTTCCCTGATGTTCGGACTCATCAGGATCATCTTTTTCAGGTTCTGCAGATTCTGCGAGAAAATAAATTGTACGCCAAGCTGGAGAAATGTGTGTTTATGGTATCGGAGATTCAATTTCTGGGTTTTCTCCTCTCTGCTTCTGGTTTTCGCATGGATCCGGAGAAGGTCCGTGCTGTGCTTGAGTGGGAGCTTCCTGAGAATCAGAAGGCATTGATGCGCTTTCTGGGTTTTGCAAACTATTACAGAAAGTTCATTTTGAATTATTCCTCTGTTGTCAAACCCCTCACTGACATGACCAAAAAGGGGGCGGATTTTTCCTCTTGGTCGGAGGAGGCGCTTGCAGCTTTTTCTAAGATTAAAGAGAGTTTTGCGTCTGCTCCCATCTTGGTGCATCCCGATGTTTCCTTACCTTTTATTGTTGAGGTGGATGCTTCCGAGGTGGGTGTGGGTGCGGTTTTGTCCCAGGGTCCGTCTCCTTCCAAATGGCGACCCTGTGCCTTTTTCTCTAAAAACTCTCACCGGCAGAGAAAAACTATGATGTGGGAGATAGGGAATTGTTGGCCATCAAGCTGGCTTTCGAGGAATGGCGCCATTGGTTGGAGGGGGCCAGGTACCCTATAACCGTTTTTACCGACCATAAGAATCTGGCGTACTTGGAGTCGGCTAGCTGTATGAATCCGAGACAGGCCAGATGGTCTCTGTTCTTCTCCAGATTCAATTTTGTCGTTACATTCCGCCCTGGGATCAAAATGTGAAGGCTGACGCCTCTCTCGCTGTTTTCCGGGAGGAGGAAACTCCGAGGACCCGGGTCCCATTTTGGCGGAGGGGGTAGTTGTTTCTGCTCTGTATTCTGATTTGGAGGCCGAGGTCCAGGCTGCCCAGACTGAGGCACCTGCCCGTTGTCCTTCTGGAAAGTTGTTTGTGCCTCCTGAGTTACGTCACAAACTCTTCAAGGAGCATCATGATACGGTTCTTGCTGGTCACCCCGGGAGTAGAGCCACGGTAGATCTCATTGCTCGGAGATTTTGGTGGCCGGCTCTTCGTAAGTCGGTGGAGGGTTTTGTGGCTGCTTAGAGACGTGCGCCGCGCTAAGGTCCCTCGCTCACGGCCTTCAGGTCCCCTTCTCCCCTTACCCATACCTTCCCGTCCTTGGACACACCTGTCCATGGACTTTATCACGGATCTTCCTCGCTCCTCAGGGAAGTCGGTGATCCTGGTGGTGGTGGACCGTTTTAGCAAGATGGCACATTTCATACCCTTCCCTGGATTGCCCAATGCTAAAACGTTGGCGCAAGCTTTTGTCGACCATATTGTTAAATTGCATGGCATTCCCTCTGATATTGTTTCCGATAGAGGCACGCAGTTTGTGTCCAGATTCTGGAAGGCTTTCTGTTCTCGCCTGGGGGTTCGGCTGTCCTTCTCTTCTGCTTTTCACCCGCAGTCGAATGGTCAGACTGAACGCGCCAATCAGAATCTGGAGACATATTTGCGCTGTTTTGTTGCAGAGAACCAGGAGGATTGGTGTTCGCTTTCTCCCTCTTGCTGAGTTTGCTCTGAACAACCGTCGTCAGGAATCTTCTGATAAGTCACCATTCTTTGGTGCATATGGGTTCCATCCGCAGTTTGGGACATTCTCGGGAGGGGCTCCTTCTGGTTTGCCTGAGGAGGAGAGATTTTCCTCGTCTTTGTCTACCATTTGGCAAAAGATTCAGACTAATCTAAGAAAGATGAGTGAGAAATATAAGCGTGTGGCTGATAAGAGACGTGTGCCTGGTCCGGACCTGAATGTGGGTGATCTGGTGTGGTTGTCTACAAGAAATATTAAACTGAAGGTTCCCTCCTGGAAATTGGGTCCCAAGTTTATTGGGCCTTATAAAATCTTGTCAGTCATCAATCCTGTTGCTCTTCCGTCTTGATCTTCCACGGGTTTGGAAGATACATAATGTATTTCACAGATCTCTCTAAAACCATATGTCCAGCCCACGGTACCCTCCTCTTTGCCTCCTCCTCCGATTTTGGTTGATGGCAATCTGGAGTTTGAGGTTTCCAGAATTGTGGACTCTCGCATTGTCCGCGGTTCTCTTCAGTACCTCGCTCATTGGAAAGGTTATGGTCCTGAGGAGAGGATGTGGGTTCCGGTGTCGGACATTAAAGCCACTCGCCTCATCAGGACTTTTCATAGGGCTCATCCTGAGAAGGTGGGTCCTGGGTGTCCGGAGTCCACCCGTAGAGGGGGGTACTGTCACTACCAGAGCTTTGAGACGTTCTCACAGCTCTGTTTCTCCACCCCTGTGATGATGTAACTACTAGAGCTTTGAGACGTTCCCACAGCTCTGTTTCTCCGCCCCTGTGATGAGGTCTTTACTTTCTGCTTCCTTCCTCCCAGCTGTCCCTCCTGTGTTTGATTGCTCTGCCTTTAAATCACCTCTCTTCCTTTGTACGGTGCGGATTATACTACTTCATTTGACCTGTATCTCTCGCTTGAGTATCTTCACTGGTGTGATATCTTTCTGGACCTGTGTTCTGCTGAAGCAAGTACTTCGGACATTGTCTGCTGACTTTGGATCTGTTTTCACTGCTGCTGCAGCTCCTTCAGTTAAGTGTGCAGACATTGTGTGTTTCTGTTTGTTTTGCTGACTGGATCCGAGGCGACCCCGGTTCCGTCCATATACTGAGCAGGGCCCCGGTGGCCGTGCCCCTTCCACTACTGTAGGGGTTACAGTGGTCATCAGCCTTAGGTACGCGGGCATGTCTCGATCCACCATCTGGATCTGGACATGGGCTTAGCAGCATAGGGAGAGCTTTTAGGGTCTGACAGGGGTCACCCTTTATGTTCCCTAGTTTGGGTCCGGTCAGTAGCTAACTCACTGTGTATGCTCTTGTTGCTCACATACAGTCGTGACACTATCATAGACTAATCTAAGGGATTAGCAAATCCATACCCACTTGCTAATCTCTTTGTTCCCTGATTTAGCCCCACACCATATTAGTTAGCAACCCTGTGGGCACACATCAGCTTTTACAGGCCTTGTGACGCAGCCATTGAAGGCTCTAGGAACTTTTGTGTACTAGTGGTACCAGGGATGTTCAAGCATTACTGGAGCTTGGTACACGGTATAAACCATATCACTGGCACTTATCACTATGCTAAATATTTAAAAGTTTTTTCCAGGATAAGGATGAGGATGGCAACTCTCAGTACCCACACCTATAATCTCCTTGAAGGGGCTATGGTTCTTGTCTGAGTGCACCGGGCTCTTCATTGTTTACATGCGGCCATCTACTGTAGCAGCATGCCGTTTACTTAGTAGTAGAGATGAGCGAACATTTAAAAAAAGTCCGTTGTTCGGGGTTCGGGTGGTGGTTAATTGCGCATCCCGTTATGGATTCCACAATAGCGCATATGGAATCCATAAGGGGCGGCTGCCACCAACCCGAACTGTAGAACAGCTGAAGGACCTGGCGTGACGTCACTGTCATGTGATCAGTGCAGGGGGCGTGGCTCAGCACTGGATTTGATCCCGTGCTGAGCCACGCCCTGCACTGATCACATGACAGTGACGTCACGCCAGGTCCTTCAGCTGTTCTACAGTTCGGGTTGGTGGCAGCCGCCCCTTATGGATTCCATATGCGCTATTGTGGAATCCATAACGGGATGCGCAATTAACCACCACCCGAACCCCGAACAACGGACTTTTTTTAAATGTTCGCTCATCTCTACTTAGTAGCAGTGATTATGGGTATTACAGCTCTGTTGCATTCAAGTGAACAGAATGAAGTTGTAAAGTCCTGCACAGCCACTACTAAGTAGATGACATGGTAGTAAATAGCCCCATGTAAACAATGAAGAAGTAGACACACTCCCACAAGCACTACTGCCCCTTCAAGCAGCTGATCGAAGAGGATGTTAACAGAGGATAGGCCATCAACAGGGGCGTAACGACCGTGGTCGCAGAGTGTGCGACTGCGACCAGGCCCGGCAGTGAAGGGGGCCCGCAGCAATAATTTAATCTGGGCAGGCTGGCAGCAGTGGTGGCAGCGGCAGGGCACAGGGAGATGAGCGTTTCCATCGTGGAAGCGCTCATCTCCATAGTCATCTGTATCGCCGTCCTCAGGACAGCGATACAGATGGATGCTGCGGGGCAGAGGAAAGGCGTCTCTCTTCCCTGTTCCTCTGATAGGCTGCCGGCACAAGGCCCGCAGCCTATCAGAGGCCGGTGCAGGCGGCACGATGACGGCCTGCATTGCATCTCTACCATGGAGGTAAGTATAAGTGTTTATTTCTTTTATACGGGACTATACTTGTTACTGGCACATGATGGGGGGGCCATGGAGAGGCACTTACTGGCACATGATGGGGGGCATGGAGAGGCACTTACTGGTACATGATGGGGCGGCCATGGAGAGGCACTTGTTACTGGCACATGGGGGGGGGCATGGAGAGGCACTTGTTACTGGCACATGATTGGGGATGGAGGCACTTGTTACTGGCACATAATTGTGGGGCATGCAGAGGCACTTGTTACTGGCACATGATTCGGAGGGGGGCATGGAGAGGCACTTGTTACTGGCACATGATGGGGGCATGGAGAGGCACTTGTTACTGGCACATGATTCGGGGGGCATGGAGAGGCACTTGTTACTGGCACATGATTTGGGGGGGCATGGAGAGGCACTTGTTACTGGCACATGATGGGGGGCATGGAGAGGCACTTGCTACTGGCACATGATGGGGGGCATTGAGAGGCACTTGTTACTGGCACATGATTTAGGGGGGCATGGAAAGGCACTTGCTACTGGCACATGATTGGGGGGCATCTATGGGGGGGCACTTGTTATTGGCACATGATTGGGGGAGGCACTTGTTACTGGCACATGATTGGGGGCATCTATGGGAGCACTTGGGTCGGGGCAATTCAAAGTTTGCCCTGGGGCCCATTGAATTCCACTTACGCCACTGCCCGTCAATATACTTTAGCTGAAAAACCTCTTTAATAAGATTCTTCCCTGTACAGTGTAGCTCATAACCATCAAACAAGGCCAGGAACAATGGTACAGACCAGTGATGACGAACCTTTTAGAGACCGAGTGCCCAAACTGCAACCCAAAACCCACCTATTTATCGCAGAGTGCCAACACAGCAATTTAACCTGAACACCAATATAATATATCTTCCATGTACTTCATGTAGCTATAATAGCCTGCCTACATTCGGTGCGCTGCCTGTGCCGTTCATAGCACGCCCTTAGCTGATGAATGGCAGGAAAAGTCTAAGGCATATTGGCACGCCTTAGACTTTTTCTAGGGTGCGGGTGCCCACAGAGAGGGCTCTGAGTGCCGTCTCTGGCACCTGTGCCATAGGTTCACCACAGGTGAAATGTGCAACAGAGTTCCCAACTATAAATACAGTACAATAATGGCACTGTGCAGTATGGGGTTCATGTACTAAACAGTAGGTTAAATCAATATGCAGCCAGTCAATTCAATTGGAACTACTGCCATCACTGGGATATGAGACAAGTAGCGCCTCCTGCCTCCTCACTGGTACATAATATACAGCTAGGTTCTATTCTCACAACTATTGTCCCATTCTTCTCATGTTAAACTGGTATTCAATAGTTGGTTATGAAAAACAAACAAAAGAAGTGTTGATTAATAAGTCATTGAATATTTTAGACAAGTCAATTACTGTGAAAAGATGTGTTTTGTTGCTGTTCACCCGGTACTTGCAATGAGCACTTTTAACAATAGGGATACATAATGACTCCTATTTAACGTTTTGTATACAATCTTTTCCTGCCACTAACACAGCAAACAACAGAAATGGAGTGAATACACCTACGATTATTACAATGCATCTCAAAACATATTTTATTCCCATTTTTTAATGGGGCAAAATCAGTAGGGGACAACCATAGCTATGCTGCCTGCTGTGAAAGCAGAGCCAGCTAAGACTCGCTTACATTCTACAGCTGTTCAGAAACTGGCACCACGCAGAATACAAATCAGTGTGTATGAAGAGGCAGAGAAAAGGGGCACTGGGAAAACAGGCTAGTAAATGGTGCTCTCCAGAATAACAGTAGACTCTCCACCATCAAATGGGATTTAGGAAACATTTAGGGCACACACTTGTCAGATGGTAACCACAAAGCTCAGGGAATGGATGTAGAAATAATGAAGCACATTTATTAAGATTGCCACTTTAGACGCCAGTCTTAATAAGCCCTATAGCTGGCGGTGGATCAGCCGAAGTTATGAAAAGGCGCCGGCCTCTACATACCTTCAGAAGATCCACCACCAGTTCTACAGCTGTCTTACATTTAGACCATTTTCTACACCTAAAACAGAAGTAGAAAATGGTAAATGAGACACGCCTGCCAGCCCCTCCCCTTCCCCGCCAATGCCACAACCACTTTTTTTCGACCTGGCGTGAGCAGAGAGAAGTCGCAGATTGCAGTGCAGAGGACCCAATCTGATTTAGGCGTATTTAGGCGTTTCATAAATAACCCCCAATGTTTTATTTTGGTCTGCTATTACCAAAACCAGTAACAGCTCCATTCTTCTGCTTTTACACTTGCATACATAAGTTTGTCTCTTTTTTTTTTTTTTTTTGCTTGTTTCTATAATGTTGGATAATCCAGATGTAAACTTGTATTGTTTTCAATGTCAAGTAGTGATATTATATAACGACTAATTCCTCTCTATTTATACCTGAATACATTTACCATTTACCTATTAATGAAAATGTATTGCACACAGGGAAATGTCTGTTTCTCCTGTCAATGACTGGTGTTCACCGGGGGTTACAAAAGCCAGGGGTTGTCCAGCTTTCTGGACTTTTTTAACTTTTGATAAGAGTCTGTTGTACTTGGTGAAAAACTCATACTCACCTGCACCTCACGGCTCCCTACGGTCTTCCGGCCACCATCCTGTAAACCTCAGGGCAGACATGGTCATGTGTGCAGCTGCTGCAGCCAATGACTGGCCTAAGTGATATCTTGTCCCCATGCAGCACATCTTTGCTGGATCACTTGCTGCTTGGGGACACATCACCAGTAGGCCAAAACCAAGCAAGGGAAATACTGTATTTTTGGTTTTATAAGACACACTTTTACCTCTCTAAAAGTGGGGTAAAAATGCATTCACTGTGTGCCATACTTACCCTGGTCTTCTTCCAGGTGCTGCACTGCACTGTCCTGTGTCCCACACGCTGTATGCAGTCAGGTCACAGTGCAGCCCGGCCCAGGGAAGACCGCGGAGAGAGACTGCTGGATCTGCAGAGTGGCAGCAGAGCAGGAGAGGTAAGTTTATTTTATCTCTGATGGGACTCTGATGTGAGCTATCTGAGCTCTGATGGGGGTCTGACATGCGGGTCTGATCTGAGCTCTGACATGGTGGTCTGATCTGAGTTCTGACATAGGGGTCTTATCTGATATGGAGGTCTGATCTCAGATCTGATATGGTCGTATGATATGGGGATCTGATGTAAGGTATAATATGGGGATATGATCTAAGATTTAATATGGGGATCTGATCTGAGGTTTGATATGGGAGTCTGATATGGAGGTCTACTCTAAGGTCTGATCTCAGATTTGATATGGTTGTATGATATGGGGATCTGATGTAAGGTATAATATGGGGATATGAGCTAAGATTTAATATGGGGATCTGATCTGAGGTTTGATATCGGAGTCTGATATGGAGGTCTACTCTAAGGTCTGATCTCAGATTTGATATGGTTGTATGATATGGGGATCTGATGTAAGGTATAATATGGGGATATGATCTAAGATTTAATATGGGGATCTGATCTGAGGTTTGATATCGGAGTCTGATATGGGGGTCTGATGAAGACTGGGGGTCTAATTTGGGGGTCTGATGAGAATTGGGGGTCTTTTTCAAGGTCTGATGAAAAATATATATATTTATTTTCCTCCTCTAAAATCTAGGGTGTGCCCTATCATCAGATGCGTCTAATAAAGCGAAAAATATGGTATATGCAGAATTTTATATGCGTGCATGGATTTTCACCTGGAACTCAAATTATCTCTCATAGACAAAAAGATACGTTTTTTGACTTCTTAATGTGGATGGGATAAGGAAATTACACTGTGCCCTATGTGGACAAGGACTGATTTGAGTGAGGACAATCTCTGTACAGCATTAAAGAATAGAAAAAGCAACTGGAAATTACTAAGTAAATATGTTAAACTGATAAACTGAAGATCAATCTCGATCTCTGAGCCCAGAGCTGTGCTCAGCGATTTATCAGTCCTATAGAGAATGAATGGAGTGCGAGTGCACATGGGTGACCACTGCTCTATTGAACTGAGGGATTTGGGACCCTTGGGTGGGGCCTCTAGTGATGTAATACTTATCACCTACCCAGAATAAGTGATAAGTTGTTATGGTGGGACAACCCCAAACTTGCCAAAATGATGGAAGGTAATACACAATTTTTATCTGTCTAAATGTCTTGGGCCTGCAGAATTTCCATACAATCTCCCCTAACATGCTTAACTGTGTGACTGAAGGGGAGCATTACACACTGTATAAGTTCTTACATTCCCACTGAACCTTACCCTGTACGTTACATCAAAGCTTTTCTCCATATTAATCCACACAAGAGTTGTAAGTGTGTTTTAAATGTAATTAGACTGGAACAAACATTTAAACACTTCACAAACTTTTATTCCTGCAATTTTACTTTACTTCACACTGGGCAGAGTCTGTGCCGCTTTTGCTAGACAGAAAAATAAAAATTAGCAAAAAAAAAAAAAGAAAGAAATCATAATCCGTATGTAAAGCGGGGACTTTATTTCCAGAAGTGGTGAAACAACACAACACAAAATACAATCCTTAAACCGCTCTGTGGTGTTCCAATTTCCTGTGTAGACATGGCTATTACTATATATTTTTCTGTCTCCTGTGTTAACCAAGTTACCTAATGTATGCACAGTGTGAAATGTTTCTAAATGAGTTAGACTTTATTGAATTATGATTTCCAGCAGTCACTAATAACAAAATTCAAATTACTTTAGCAGACAAAGATTTTTGGAGTGCTGTGAATTAACTGACTTTTTAAGAGGATATGAAGAGCCACACACAGTGTGCATGGTAATCGGGAAGCTCTCAATGAAATACTTCAAACCATTAATTAGATATCTTAAAAAAATCATTAAAGGCAACGCGCCGGGAAAGCTGACGTGAGTTCTGCTCTGCAACATTGATACAGTAAATCTTTGTTTTCTAAGAGCACAACACACGTGGGATATTCTTTTTCTTTTTGTCACACAAAGGAATCATTACAATAGCATCAATGTAAAAATGTAGACAAAGAAATAAATAAAAACTTACCAGAAGAAAAGCTTCCTATGTAGAGAGGGAGAAAAAAATGCAATCGTGAAAAAGAGCCCTAAATTCCCATAGAGTTAAATGAAAAAAGACGTGGATGCCTACAACCACCACATGGGGAAGGTTACCGCATACTGTTTTTAGCTCAATGTATAAACAGTAAGCTCATTAGATCCCCTAGTGGTGGTGGTGGGTAATAAAAAAAGAATTTGCCAGAAACTAATACCTAAGCCATCTAGGAGCTAGCATACATTTCAGGCGTAATTTAAGCCAATTTTCTATGATACGAAAAGATACATTTGTTGGGCCGTGTAAAGTAAATAGATATCCAGAATCAAGCGGGTTCACAAACAAATCTTTAAGGATATTAAATCCAAAATACAAAGTCCATGTAACAGGAAACCCCTGCAGCAGCTAACGGCTTCTTACTTGTATCACTGATCTCTGGTGTTCTATGCACTTAAGGGCTCATTCACATGAATATATTTTCTTTCAGTGTCTGTTCTGTTTTTTTGCGGACCGTATGCGTTATCATTCATTTCAATAGGTCCGCAAAAAAAAACGTAAGTTACTCTGTGACCCTTCCATTTCCGTATATGCGTATGTTCGTTCCGCAAAAAAAAACAGAGCATGTCATATTATTGTCCGCATTACAGACGAGGATAGGACTGTTCTATCAGGGGCCAGCTGTTCTGTTCCGCAAAATACAGAATGTACATAGACATCATCCGTATTTTTTGGGGATCCGTTTTTTGGAGGCCGCAAAATACATACGGGTTCATTAATTTTTCCATCACATTATACATTGCTCGTTTCCATGGTTACGACCACCCTGCAATATAGGAGTGGTGGTCGTGAATGCACACCTAAGGTAAAAGCGCCGGCCTATGCATACTGCTGTGGTCCCAGCTGCATTTTCCTATAGTGTGCAAACACGGCCACCGCTGCGATATTGTAGGGTGGTCGTAACCATGGAAATGAGTAGGGTATAGTGTGATGGAAAAATGAAAGACGCAATAAGGACAATCACAATACATTATGAACTTTGTCTACATGATAAATGGCTGAAGTGAGTCAACCCCTTTAAGGCAGAGAAAAGTGAGCTGACTACAGGTATTACTTACTTACAAAGAAGGTTATACTAAAGGCACACATACATATTAGATTTGGCTAAAGGCACCCGTACAAATCAGATTTTACTCTAAGTGTCTATACATGTTAGATTCTACTAACTATGGCGCCCATATACGTTAAATTCTCCTAAAGGCGCCCATACACATTAGATTCGATTGAGTATCGAAATTTCGATACCCGAAACAACCCTACTAAAGGCGCCCATACACATTAGATTATACTAAAGGCGCTCATACACATTAGATTCTACTAAAGGCGCCCATACACATTAGATTCTACTAAAGGCGCCCACACACATTAGATTCTCCTAAAGGCGCCCACACACATTAGATTCTACTAAAGGCGCCCATACACATTAGATTCTACTAAAGATGCCCATACACATTAGATTCTACTAAAGGCGCCCATACACATTAGATTCTACTAAAGGCACCCACACACATTAGATTCTACTAAAGGCGCCCATACACATTAGATTCTGCTAAAGGCACCCACACACATTTGATTCTACTAAAGATGCCCATACACATTAGATTCTACTAAAGATGCCCATACACATTTGATTCTACTAAAGGCGCTCATACACATTAGATTCTACTAAAGGCGCCCATACACATTAGATTCTACTAAAGGCGCCCATACACATTAGATTCTACTAAAGGCACCCACACACATTAGATTCTACTAAAGATGCCCATACACATTAGATTCTACTAAAGGCGCCCATACACATTAGATTCTACTAAAGGCGCCCATACACATTAGATTCTACTAAAGGCGCCCATACACATTAGATTCTACTAAAGGCGCCCATACACATTAGATTCTACTAAAGGCACCCACACACATTAGATTCTACTAAAGGCGCCCATACACATTAGATTCTACTAAAGGCGCCCATACACATTAGATTCTACTAAAGATGCCCATACACATTAGATTCTACTAAAGGCGCCCATACACATTAGATTCTACTAAAGGCGCCCATACACATTAGATTCTACTAAAGGCGCCCATACACATTAGATTCTACTAAAGGCACCCATACACATTAGATTCTCCTAAAGGCACCCACACACATTAGATTATACTAAAGGCGCCCATACACATTAGATTCTACTAAAGGCGCCCATACACATTAGATTCTACTAAAGATGCCCATACACATTAGATTCTACTAAAGGCGCCCACATACATTAGATTCTACTAAAGATGCCCATACACATTAGTCTACTAAAGACGTCCATGTACATTAGAGTCTACTAAAGTCACCCATACAAATTACTCTACTACAGACATCCATACACATTGGTATACTAAAGACGCCATTATACATTACAGTCTACTAAAGGCAACATTCATATCATACATAAAAATATCCACAAACCTTAGGGTACTTTCACACTGGCGTTTTGGATTCCGTTTGTGAGATTCGTTTCAGGGCTATTACAAACGGTCCAAAACGGATCAGTTAAGCCCCAATGCATTGTGAATGGATAAGGATCCGTTCAGAATGCATCAGTTTGTCTCCGTTCTGCTTCTATTCTGTTTTGGAGGCGGACACCAAAACGCAGCATGCAGCATTTTGGTGTCCGTCTGAAGAGGCGGAGCCTAACAGATACGTTTTTAATTACAATGTAAGTCAATGGGGACGGATCCGTTTTCAATGACACAATTTGGTGCATTTGAAAACTGATCCGTTCCCCATTGACTTTCAATGTAATTCAAAACGGATCCGTTTTGGACTTTGTCATTTTTCTTTAAACCTAATGCAAACGGATCTGAATGGATACAAACGTTTGCATTATAGGTGCGGATCCGTCTGTGCAAATAAACAGATCCGCACCAACGCAAGTGTGAAAGTACCCTTACACACTCAAGTTATCTAAAACAAAACTAACCAGCAATACTACACAAGAGCTGACTTATGCATTTATTTGAGCTATATTCAGTTAAGTTCTTGGCCTATAAAGCACCAAAATAACAAAATGGTAAGGTACTAGTAATTCTAACATAAAAACTAAAAGAAAAAATAGAGATACCCTTTGACTTCACTTTCCTAATTGCAGGTAGTACCTGAGGTAAATGCACTGAACATAAAGATATTTTATGCGTTATAAGAGACAAGCAATAAATACAGTCTTCCACATTACAGTAAATGCAATAAATTCTTACGGCATGGCGTAATAGGAATACAATGATTTTGTTGCTTTTACTTTTCGCTAAAATGCACATTTAAAGGTTACCTACAGAGAACAAAGACGATGGAGGAGAAAAATGTATTACCACCGGTCAGATAAAAAGCGTAGAATTATTCATTCAATCATTTCTCTCTACAAGGTTACAAGGTCGCTGTCTTTTATATAAATGAGGCAAAAAAGCAGTGCTCCAGCTGAAAAATTAACCTGAAACTCACAAAAGCATCTGGTTTGAAACAAATATGGCTTAAAGTGTCCCCTCTGATCTGAGCCAGGATCAAGCGAATGCCATAAGAATAATAGTGAAATATGTATTACAATGAAGGGAGCTAATTCTGCTTCATTTCCACTGATATTGTTACAGTAAACCATCTTTAAATTCAGTCTTTTAGGCAGGTATTCCATAATTCATCAAAGAAGTAAATATTTGGGGACAATAAATGTATCACTATCCCTAGAAACTGTGACCCAGTCTGCGTTATCTGCTAACATGGTCTCATCTGCATGTGGCATTAGACTGTGTGGCCTTACCAGCAAAGGAATTACCTAATGGACCCTATCTGGGTGTGGGTATAATATTACAGCCTTTTATAGCCTTACCAGCAAAACATGTCTACCAATCTATACATTTTAAGACTGGTAGATGGGTAGAAATATGCAAGGATAAGAGAGAGAGAAGGCAGGGAGAGGTTAAATACCCAGCGGGGATTCATAGATTCTAAAATGCTTTATAAACTGTGCCTTGTACAAAATTGAGATTATCTCTGTATGAAGCACTTCAAATTCATTATATCTTTATATTAATTGCAAATTTGTTTTTTGGATCCAAAGCTCCAAATTCCCTGTTCAGACAAAGGTAAATGGTATAATGATGGCTGCCTGCACTTTCCATTAGGGGGATCTTACTGCATACTGTTTTATGACTGAGTTAAATGCATGAACAATGCTTGGATGTCCAGCCACTTACATTAAAGGGGTCCTCTCACTTCAGCAAATGGCATTTATCAAGTAGAGAAAGGTACGGCTTCTTTCACACTTGCGTTGTTAATTCCGGTATTGAAATCAAGCAGAGGATTAAACAGATCCGTTTTGATTTTGCACATCAGCATGCATAGGGAAAAAGAAATGGTGATCTGGACTCCTTACCTGCAATAATACTCATGTATTACTGCAGACAGTGGTCCAGGATTATGGTGACAGATTCCCTTTAATTCTTTCAAGTAAATGGCTGGAACCCCTATCGATCAGGAAAATGGGGGTCCTGGAGTTCACTATATGGACACTTAACACTATCTCCAGAAGTCCCACAGAAGTGAAAGCAACTTTGATCATGGATGTGCATCACTGTTCCATTCTCAAAGGGACTCCAGAATCTCTGATTCCATAATCGCTGGGAGTCCCAATAGTTATTACGTAGTTATTCTGTTTTTGAAGCAGTCTCCATAACATGGCATCCAATAGAGTAAGCCGCATAAAGTCAAAGGCAGTCGGAGACACAGAAGGTAACCATATAAGTCTGTGGGTCATGTATTACAGGTCTATACAATTTAGGGGTTGTACAAGGTGATAATACTGGACATCCATATGCACAAGCCCAAGAGACATCATACTGTTTATTTTATCACAGTTTACTTCTATTATTTTCTGGGTATTTTTTTATTGCTTTGTATTTTCTTTTTTTCCACAGCAACCATTTAAAAGTAAAAGGGAAAAGAAAGATAACGTAAATCAATGGACGATAAATAGGGAAAGAAAACTCAGAAATATAATGTAATATTTGTGTTTACAAATTCTTAGTCCTTTGACTGTCTCTGTCAGAAACAGAGTTGGAAATGCAATCCCAGTTATGTTAATTCCCTTCTCAGATCAAATTGAGAATAAAATTAAGTCGCACGGTTTGTTTGCAAAATATATACAAAGTAGATGTGTTAGAATGAGAATTCCTAATGCCCTGTCCTATCAGACAAATTATTTTTTCGTTAATAACTTAAGTATACTGTTAGTGAAATTACAAGTCGCTTATGACACAATAAATATACAACAGAAGTTACCCCATGAATTATTCAATCCGCTGACTGCAAGTAAAGAAGGAAACGGCACTATGAGAAAGTGATTAGCATCTGAAAAGAAACCCATTTCCAAGCTGAAACAATCAATGTCACCTACATCTAAAGCTGCCTAGCGGTGTTCAAGAACGGGGGGAAAAAAAGGAGGAAAAAATATCATTAATATACACATTTAAAGCTTCAGAGCCTCTAAAAGCATTAAGTATTTGATTTACATTAAAGACGTTTGTTATTTTTTTAACTGTCTGTCCCCAACTGAAAAATATATTGTCTTAAATAAATGCTTGCATAATGTGCATTAAAACAATTTAAGTTCAATAAAAGTGATAAATCGGAAGGAGTATCAAACTCTGGCTCCCCTCCCTTGTCACATATTTACACAGAATATGATGGTAAATGTAAAGACTTCTTGGCAATTATCATTGTGTATGATACATATACAGTTAGATTTTGTAACTGAATTGTTCTGCTGGGTGAAGCGGTAGAAGTCGTTGTCTAGGGCTCAAGGCTTTACTGCTTTTACCATTTAATGGGTTGTCCAAGAATGACAAAGTAGGATAGGTGATAAGCATCTGCTCAGTGGGAGTCCGATTGCTAGGGCCCCCACAATCATAAGAAAAGGGTCCTGTACCCCCTTAGAGAAGTGGTCCAGCATGCACACTGCTGCTCCATTCAAACTCTATTGGACCGAAGAACATAGACTTTTAACACCATGCTGTGTATAGAGCAAACATGTTGTGCTGATTTATAAAAGTTATACACAGATCAGCTATAACATTAAAGTATAACTGTCAAATTTTTAATTTTTTTTTACTATTGGATTTTGGTGATCAATATCACCTTGTTGGCCCTGTTTTAATTCCTGATTCTTTAATAAATAACCCCTAAAAGCCACCTAAAAGTCCCCAGTATTGGCTATTTTTACCTGAGATTAAAATCAGGTTGCTATGCTCCTTCCGTCTACCAGATGAGGACGGAGCACGCTGCGCTGCGTACACTGGGAACTGATAGTGAGTCAACATTGTAAGGGAATGTATAAAAAGCCAGGTTCTTCCTGACAGGAGATAACAGTGCTGGGCTGTGTGTGTGAACTTCTCCACATGCCTGTGCTTGGCAGACACTCCCTTAGCAGTGCTGGAGAATGTAGAGCCCAGGGAGATATGCCGACTGCTCAGTGTATAAATGAAAGCCTTATCTGATAAGAGGAGAGCTTGTAGGAGAGGACTACAGGCTTCAGCCAGACCTGGAAATGTAACTGCAAGACCCCCCTATACAGAGCTGGTCTTTACTGCAGGCGTCCTATGGATTAGCCTCAGGGCTGAGGGCGGCCATTTTAATAGAATAGTGAAGTTGTAGTTTTATGCAGACTGGTTGCTAAGGGCTGAATCTTATTAAATAAGGGGTAAGTAAGTCTAATAGTTTTTGATTCAGGAATATTATCATATTAGCAACTACATATATGAAAACTGAAATTAGGGTCTAAATGTGACAGTTATCCTTTAAAACCACCTGCCTAATATAGTGTAGGTTGCCCCCCTGCCACCAATACAGCTCTGCCCCATCAAGGCATGGACTTCACAAGACCTCTGGAGGAGTCCTGTGCTATCTGGCACCAAGATGTTTGCAATAGATCCTGTAAGTTGTGTGGTGTGACCTCCATGCATCAGACTTGATTTTACGGCACATCCAATAGATGCTCAATCTTATTGAAATCGGAGGAATCTGGAGGCGAAGTCGAAACTTTGAGCATTTTGTTCAGGGAGCAGTGCTGTATGGATAAATGTCTTTATTTTTACCTATACTTTTTTACACTGCTGTGGCTATAAATGCCCAGTATACACTGAAATCTATGGATGCAGCATGTCCATAGTGATACGTGCTTATATTCCTATACATTGTACACTCTCAACCAATTCAGCAACCTATTAGTAACAGAGTAAGGCCTCTTTCACACTAGCGTTGTTAGGATCCGGCGTGCACTTCCGTCGCCGGAATGCATGCCGGATCCTGCACAACGCAAGTGAACTGAAAGCATTTGAAGACTGATCAGTCTTCAAAATGCTTTCAGTGTTACTATGGCAGCCAGGACGCTACTAGCGTCCTGGTTGCCATAGTAGTGGGGGGGGAGCGGCATACTTACATTCCGTGCGGCTCCCCGGGGCGCTCCTGAATGACATCAGAGCGCCCCGCGCGCATGGATCACGTGATCCGTGCGATCACGTGATCTATGCACTGGGGCGCCCTGACGTCATCCTAGAGCGTCCCGGAGCCGCACGGAATGTAGTATGCTGCTCCCGCTCCCCTACTTCTACTATGGCAACCAGGACTTTAGCGTCCTGGCTGCCATAGTAACCATTGACAAAAAGCTAAACGTCGGTTCCGGCAATGCGCGGAAACGACGTTTAGCTAAAGGCCGGATCCAGACTAATGCCCTTCAATGGGCATTAATTCCGGATCCGGCGTTGCGGCATGTCTTCCGGATTTTTGGACGGAGACAAATCCGCAGCATGCTGCGCTTTTGTCAACGTCCAAAAAATGTTGACATACTGAACGGAAGACATCCTGATGCATCCTGAACGGATTTCTCTCCATTCAGGATGCATGGGGATAATCCTGATCAGTAGCTTTCCGTCCTAGAGCCCCGAGGACCGAACTCTAGGACGGAAAGCTAAAACGCTAGTGTGAAAGAGGCCTAAATGAGAAAGCCTCAGCATTTTCTGTCCTAGAAGAATGGAGCAATAGAGAATCTTTTTAATGTCTTTTATGTGTGTGCGAGTTTTCCTCAGTTCTCCTGATTTCCTGTGGCTGTATTTAAGTGAAATGCAGTGATTCCAAGTTAGATTGCACTCTTTTATAGCTCCAATTAAGCTAGCAATGGATGCACAGATAATTAGACCAACACAGTCCATGATAGGTACTCTGTGCCGAGGATGGTAACAATATGACTTTCAAAATAATGGAATTTTGTTTGGGTGAAAACAGTATCCAATTGACATCTATCAGGTTACTTACACTATAACTGCAATACAGTAGCCCCTAATATTTCCTATATAGGGTAGTCCACATGTAGCATTATTCTAATTTTTGCAGTGATCAAAAGGAGAAGAATTGTTCCAGCAAAATGTTGGCGTGTTGAGTAATTAAAGAGGTTATCTCACAATAAGCATTTATCACTTATCCCGTGATTGGTAATAAACTTTGGAACACCTGGGGGGCTCAATCCTGAGAACTGAGGGTCCCCTGCGTAAAACTCCATTCACTCCTGTTGGACTAATGTAGACAGTGCTCTGTCAATCCCATAGAACTAAATGGTGTGGTAGACTCATATGTGTAACTACTGCTCCATTCAGAGGGGGAAACCTCCTCTCTCGGGATTGTTGTTGGCCACAGAGGTTTGACCCCCAGAGAATCAACACTTATCATCTATCCTGTTGATAAATACTTTCTGTGAAATAACCCCTTTAAGGCTCCACTGGTTCAGAAGGGTCTGCACTATGCTAATCGGGGTCTGCACAGTATGCTGAAATTTAGCTTGTGTTAGTCATTCCCTACAATAACACTTTTGGCTGAGCTGTTCATTTCTACGGATAAAGAGCAAGAGGAAGAAGTTGGAAACATATGCATTGGACAGTCAGGTAATGAGGAGTTTAGAGGGGTTGTCCGAGACTAATGACAGAAACCTCTCTCCCCCGTCCAGTCCCGCGTCCAACCAGCTCTGGTGCTCTCAGTCAGTGTTTGCTTCCAGCGCTGCAGAGATGACGTCCCTGACTATTGATGTGATCTTTGCAGCCCACCAATGGCCTCAGCGGTCAGGTCAGGTAGTTAGGGGGGTCACGGCTGCAGACAGACCAGCACTGTAGCAATGAGGTGTAGATCGAAAAGGTGAGTATGGTTTATTTTATTATTTTATATTTATAAACTGGATAATTTGTGGGGTACTTTGTACCTCCAAAGAACACCAGGAACAACTTTCATATGATCTGGACATGATAGGGATAGTTGACAAATTATATTTTGTTTATAATTCTTTAAATGAGTGTCACCCAGACTGGCACGGCCATTTTGCCAACTCCCCATTGGGTACCAAACCCTGAGCCACCACAAGGTGGCTCTCACGAGCCTGCTGCCATAGAGATGTAAGTCATCAATAACATGGTAGTGAACATCAAATGATATCCCAAAAAATCACTAGGGTCCCCTACAAGGCAACATCTTCCTATATATACTTTCACTATCCTTTGAGGCCCTTTTACAATTAAGTTTTTACACACATATGTATTTGTCTACATATTCCTGTTATATTTTATATTTCTTTTTATCTAAAATGTTGCTATTTATACTCTCCTTACTCCTTGATATTTCTTTTAGTTCTATATATCCTATATCTAATTCTTTCCACCACTTTCATGGGATATTTGTTAATTGTAATTAACCAATCAGAGGTACTTAAAGGATAACTGTCACATTTAGACCCTAATTTCAGTTTTCATATATGTAGTTACTAATATGATAATATTCCTGAATCAATAACTATTAGACTTACTTACCCCTTATTTAATAAGATTCAGCCCTTAGCAACCAGTCTGCATAAAACTGCAATTTCACTATTCTGTTAAGATGGCCGCCCTCAGCCCTGAGGCTAATCCATAGGACGCCTGCAGTGAAGTTAGTGAAGACCAGCTCTGTATAGAGGGGTCCTGCAGTGAAGTTCCCAGGTCTGGCTGAAGCCTATAGTCTTCCTACAAGCTCTCCTCTTATCAGATAAGGCTGTCATTTATACACTGAGCAGCCACATTGTCCTGCACTGCTAAGGGAGTGTCTGCCAAGCACAGGCATGTGGAGAAGTTCACACACACAGCCCAGCACTGTTATCTCCTGTCAGGAAGAACCTGGCTTTTTATACATTCCCTTACTATCAGTTCCCATTGCAGGCAGCCAGTGTGCTCGTCCTCTATCTGGTAGACGGAAGGAGCATAGCAACCTGATTTTATCTCAGGTAACAATAGCCAATACTGGGGACTTTTAGGTGGCTTTTAGGGGTTATTTATTAAATAATCAGAAATTAAAACAGGGCCAACAAGGTGATATTAATCACCAAAATCCAATAGTAAAAAAAAAAAAAATTTGACAGTTATACTTTAATTAACGCAGCTGTACTTGATTGTGAGATCTAGGAACATGTGGATATAAAAAGAGCACAGGACCATTGGTGGACAACCACTGAGGAAGGGGTGGGATTTAACCCAGAAATGCGTCTGATGAATTTTTTGCCTGCCAAACACCAATCTTCTGAAAGCGCTTCCACCATTCAACTCATTGCCCTTGGATTTATGGACTTGCGCTGTGAATTACAGCGCTAGCACTGAATTAAGCGTCCGGCTGACATCCTGATACCACTGAATTAAGCGTCCGGCTGACATCCTGATACCACTGAATTAAGCGTCCGGCTGACATCCTGATACCACTGAATTAAGCGTCCGGCTGACATCCTGATACCACTGAATTAAGCGTCCGGCTGACATCCTGATACCACTGAATTAAGCGTCCGGCTGACATCCTGATACCACTGAATTAAGCGTCCGGCTGACATCCTGATACCACTGAATTAAGAGTCTGGCTGACATCCCCATACCACGTGGGGCGCCGATCTACCACGTGGGACGCTATGCCTCCATAACAGCCGTGCCTCCAGACCACGTGTGCTTTCAACACTCCCGCCCAGCAGAGACACGCGCAGCACACGCGGACGACGGGCCAGCAGCCACACAGAGGCATCGCTCCACTACACAGATACCGTGCTACTCCCCAATCTGTGAAGCCACCCTTATACGGTAACCATAGGCTGCGCTTGTCCTCCTGTGGAACGCCACAGGGAAGACACAAGGAAGCGCTTGCCTAAATATATCAAACTACGCAATTATAACTGCATTGACTGACTGTGTTGCAGTGTGCTGGAGGCTGTTCCTTTGCACTCCTGATAACTGAGACTGCCTATACACCTCTGCATTCCAGAATTGATAGAGTGGAGTGATTTTATCCATTTTTTTGTAGTGGAAAGTTCTACTGGAATATTGTCTATTGAGAAATACAAACCAGTACTAGTTTGCTTTTAGTTATCGAGCACGCATTGCCCTGGTCATTTTAAACCTATTCAATCCTACCTGATATTGCACATTCTTCTCCTATACTCCTATTTTCACTCTGTATTTGAGTATAATTAAGCCTATCGCTTGTTCTATCTTATTCAACCATTAAGGGTACCCCTTTTTTATAACAAACTGCAATTTTTTCCCCCTTTTTAAATAAATAGACACATATTTAAACTACTTATTGTATTTTCCATTTGTGACCAGATATAGAGTGCCGATCTATCCTTTATTATCAACTGTTCTACTTTTGCTGCCGACTAGATGAGTCAGATTAGATCTCTGAGCACCTAATCTGATAAAGTGTTAGGTGAGCTTCTATAAAACCACTACTAAGATTTATTTTATATTTATAAACTAGATAATTTGTGGGGTACTTTGTATCTCCAAAGAACACTAGGAACAACTTTCATATTATCCGGACATCATAGGGATAGTTAATTATATTTTGTTTATAATTCTTTAAATGAGTGTCACCCAGACTGGTGCGGCCATTTTGCCAACTCCCCATTGGGTACCAAACCCTGAGCCACCACAAGGTGGCGCTCACGAGCCTGCTGCCATAGAGATGAAAGTCATTTTAATGAGATCAGTCTTCTAGCACAAGCCTGGATGCAGGCAAACATTACTATAATTTTATTTCTATTTCGCTAAATTTAATGAGAGAAGTGTTCCTCATAAATCCTGGCTGAGGAGATGTACAAAAGACATACTTGTGGTCTTTCTGATAGCCTAAGCCACGATGAAATCCCCAGAGTATACATTAATATTCCCTGATTTTAGCATAATATTGTGGCTTCAGTCGGAGTGAAATACAGAAATTCTTAATGCCTCATACTTTCTCAACATGATTTGACGACAACATAATTAATAATTTTCTGCACTTCCCATGTTGACAAGAGCCTCATAAATCCCCTGCCTAAGTTTCACTTTGCGAGCGGATGCATGAAAGGATTCCAGGCGCTGCCGAATATTCTATGTAAATACGAGATAATTTTTTCCCCCCCAATCCTGCTGGTTTAATGAAGAGATTGGTATGTGTTTTTTTTTCCCCCTGCGTTTTAAAGTGAGGAGGAATGCATCACTAAAGGGTTTGTCATAGACAAAAGATGCAATAAGACAGGATTTAAACAAAAATAAAGAAATGTTCTGCTTTGCCTTATCGTACTTCTACCTACCATCATTTATCATGCAAATACGGAGGAGGAAGGGGTTGTTAAAGAAACAAATTCTCTGTATACTGAAACCCCTCACAGGCAAGAGATAAGATTAAATATTAGAAGGAGAGGAACAGAAAATTAGCTGTCTGTACAATAACTGGGAGGGAAAACTGTTTTATTTAGCCTGAAGGGATTTCTGTAGCAAACTGACTAAATTAAAATCCAGTCTATTAAATCCTGTATCATACAGGAAAATGGCTTTTCCATGCACTTTTAGATACATTTTCATTTATCTCATTTTATGCATGATTACAATTTTAATGAGAGTTGTGCAAAATTTCCTGGCTAATTTTAAATCTCCTTTCTCTATTTTCCACTTACTGCTTGCTGGATTAACATTTGTGATAAATTGTTGGAGCAGAAAGAAGGAGCATTACCAACCTGATATAAATGAGTTCATTTTTGCGCAGCTCAGAAGTGATAGTATGAGGAAAATAATGGCAGATGTCTAATTATGCTATCTGCTAACTCATTTCAGAAAAGAAATTATTTGTGTGTGTTTTTTTTTCTCTTCTACAAACCTGTGAGAGTGTGATTCCACTTAGATTGTATTTAGATACTGCTAACTAATGCACCGTTCAGAGGCTTTTCCTCCGGTTTTAGATCATAAGAGTGTTTGTTATTGAAAGTTCAATTTTCAGTACTTTCACCCGGGAAAGAATTACATCTAACCGGCACAGAACTCTTCTTCCGCCGATCACACCTCTTTATGCCAAAGAAAGTGAGGCAGCCATTTTAAAGGCATTGGGACTACTGTGGAAGGGTGGCAATGCCATCTAAGTCTTTTTGGCACAGCATATAGTCCCATTCGAAGGTTCTGTTTACATCTGCAACATCTTATTCTGTGGCCTCCCATCTAAAACTCATGCACCCCTCCAAACCATCTTCAACTCTGCTCCTTTGCCCCTGCTACTCCTCCACCTCTCGGCACTGACAATTCTTTCAGTGGCTCAGTACTGTTCAACAAATTCAGTTCAAAATATTAAGAGAGCATACGGAGTCACCCACAGTGTCACGGGTAATGGGGAGGGGGTTACACCAAAATACACACAAAAGGAAATAAACCAGAGTCTAGGCCTCAAAGCTAAGAAAGAGGGAAGGTGACCTCCAAGGAATCCCTAGACCTCTCCCTGACTCCTGCCAGAATGAGTAGACCCTGAAGGTAGAAATACTCATACACCGTAACCTAAGCCCTAGAGACCCTAGTAAGCCCTAGAAATGGTGGCAGGGAATGAGACTTCTGGTTCCTTCCCAGATGAAAGAACCAGCGTCTCCCTGAGGCCTAGAAAATAAAACACACAAGCGAACAACAAAATGCCAAACTAAATGCACTTATCTTAAAGAAGGATATAGCAAGTTGGTAATTTGATTATAAGCAGAGGGACTCATAGGGAATTAATAGCCAAGGTTCGAGGACAGAGGGTCCCTACCATCAAGGGATGCCTCTGGGTTGAGCAGTTTTTGAGGGATTTTTTAGGGATAGATGGCTATGTGATTAGTATTCGATCAATTCATACGCTCTTCCCCTCCCTTTTTCTGCTCTGTACTGGTGGTTTTTCCTGCGTGATGTGTGCCTGTTAGGTGGCACTTTGATAGCGACATTTTTTGTCCTATGGGATGTTTTTTATTAATTGTTTTTCATCAAAAGTTATATTTTAGGAAGTTTTTCTTAGTGATTTGTGTTATAATTGGCTTCTTCCTTACCTTATCCTTGTTCAGTGATAGAACAGAAGAACTTGTCCAGCACCAGGAAGGATAATTTGCAGATTTTATTTCACAGCATTAATATCCAACCCAGAATCAGCTGCGAATGCTCATTACAAATCCATGTCATGTCCTATGAGTCTGGGAATTCTCTGCTGCCCAGCAACATATATTTAATGCAAACATTTTATTGGTCTAAAGTGTTTGGGAGTTTATTACTGGGAGCACATCACAATTCTGAGTTACATTTTGGCAAGTTGGCACTAACATTTTGAAATCCAGTAGAGTAATATCATCTGTTTGTAGCCCAAGGGCAAAGCTTGCAGCAATAAATACCCATTCATGTCACTGTGCACCAGGGACTTGTCCTTATTATCATGGATTAATTAATATTTTCTTTTTCGTGTTAATAAATCTCCCGTAAAGCTGCAGTAATAAATAAGACAGCAATATAGTGCAATAACCTATTTCTCCTGTACTGATAAATACATCAATTACTTATATAAATGACACCCTTGCCATTCAATAGTGTCTCTTTTAATAAAAGCATCTATAAGTAATTAAAACTGAGGTCATAAATATACATTTACAATAATAAAGTATACCTTTATTGAAGAATCTAATTTGCTTGCTAACAATGATCCCCACTGCATGTCTCTCAACAGTGGTTTTGCTAGGGGGTGTAGAGGCTGCCATAGGCAGACTGGCCATAGACCCTACAGGGAAATTTTCTGGTGGGGCAATGACCTCAGGGCTGCCCAAGCCCCCTCTTGGCTGCCAGCCAGGTACATAAAAGATCTGATGCTCTCAGCATGAATTAACGTAGGAACTTCAGGCACTTGTGCTCCTGGCGTGGCCACAGGTGTCCTCCAAAAATCAACTGTATGCCATCCTCAGGATGAAGATATAGTTTCATACTGTGGTTCAGACAGTAGTATTTTGTGCTGCACTATGGTATTTGGTTCTGCTGGGGCAGTATATTTTTCTGCACTGTGGTATTGCTGGACCCGCTGACTTGTGTTGCCTCGCCTTCTGTCAATTTGAACCCAAAGACCTTTCTGTCACATATGAGCATATGCAAGTCAGACTTTTAACCGACTGTGTTCTCCTATATTCACAGCAGGCGTTCCAGGTTACTTAAGTCAACGCCATGGTATATTACGCTACGGGTTTTCGCTGGTTGCTGAGTGATCAGGCAGTCAAATGTTGGGTCCCTCGCAGTGAAATACAGCCAGGGTACCAGGAGAGAGGACAGAAGTGATTATCACTGATTCTGTCTTCTCTAACATTTCAGTGTTCAAATGTTAAAAATGTCTTTACTGACCTTTCAGGGATACAATATAATTTTTTTTTACAAATATCTACCCCCACCCTCCCCCAAACAAAAAAAAAACATTCCTCAACAAAATGTAGATCTAATAATAAGATCTAATAATGCAAAATTTGACTACTACATAAAGAAAACTCTTCACAAACTCATTTTTAACAGCATTTACATGACAAACGCTGATCATTTATATGCTCCATACTATATGATATGTAATGGTGTAATGTAAATCCTTTGGTTGGAACTGTAAATTTAATAATTCATTCCCTGGTCCCGCAATGTGTTTCTACACCCTGGTATTATTGAATAAAAAAGGGAACTTTGAAAAGCTTGATAAGTATATATATTCCATATTTGTAAATTCCAATGTTAAATTGTATGTACAAGAAACCTCTTTAAAAAGTTATGTTTGTAGAAAGTCATCTCTTAGTTTCCCCTCCCCCTCTCCCACCATCATAATAGATCTAAAAGTTGAGCAGAAGTATGAAAATAATAGTAGATTCCATCAGACAAAAAAAATAGACCATCCCATTTCTGGTCATAATGGACTAAACCTTCTCTAGTCAGAGAGTGGTTAATCAACCATGCTGTATTACACGTCATACCATTTCACGGTCCAAGTCATTCTCCTTCACTAATAAGACAATTTTATGACATTGCACGATGGTTATTGGTAGCAAATAGAACAGAACTCCGCTCATAAAAAATCAGGTTTAATTAACAGAGCCATTTTATGTGTAGGAAGACACATTTAAATCACACATCAGAAGACATGGCTACTTGTTCATCTGGTAACAGCTTGTACAATGGGTGTTCAGCCTTTGGCTGACCTCCATCCTGCGCAACATGTGAAACTGAGAGCATAAATATGATGTCCAGTAGATGTGTGAAACAAACAGTGCCGCCACGCAATTAATCAATTCCAGGATGAGAGGTGTAATTGCAGAAGGATGAGGAAGTGAACATTAGGCCTGGTTACATTTTCACATATGAATTTTGAAGTTGAAAAATATGGGTCAATCTTATGTACAGTTGCAAGAAAAAGTATTTGAACCCCTTGGAATGATATGGATTTCTGGACAAATTGGTCATAAAATGTGATCTGATCTTCATCTAAGGCAGGCATCCTCAAACTGCGGCTCTCCAGCTGTTGCAAAACTACAACTCCCAGCATGCCCGAACAGCCTATAGGTATCAGCCTACAGCAGGGCATTGTGGGAGTTGTAGTTTTACAACAGCTGGAGGACCGCAGTTTGAGGATGCCTGATCTAAGTCCTCATGCACACGAACGTATTTTCTTTCCGTGTCCGTTCCGTTTTTTTTTTGCGGACCATATACGGAACTATTCATTTCAATGGGTCCGCAAAAAAACTGTATGGTACTCCGTGTGCATTCTGTTTCCGTATGTCCATTTTTCCGTTCCGCAAAAAAATAGAGCATGTCCTATTTTTTTCTAGTTTGCAAACAAGGACATGCATTATTACAATGGATCCGCAAAAATAACGGATCCGCAAAAATAACGGATGCCATACGGAACGTCATCCGTTTTTTTTGCGGATCCGCAATTTGCCTAAGTCACAACAATCACAGTCTGCTTAAACTAATAACACACAAAGAATTAAATGTTACCTTTTTTTTATTGAACACGCCATGTAAACATTCACAGTGCAGGTGGAAAAAGTATGTGAACCCTTGGATTTAATAACTGGTTGAACCTCCTTTGGCAGCAATAACTTCAACCAAACGTTTCCTGTAGTTGCAGATCAGACGTGCACAACGGTCAGGAGTAATTCTTGACCATTCCTCTTTACAGAACTGCTTCAGTTCAGCAATATTCTTGGGATGTCTGGTGTGAATCGCTTTCTTGAGGTCATGCCACAGGATCTCAATCAGGGTGAGGTCAGGACTCTGACTGGGCCGCTCCAGAAGGTGTATTTTCTTCTGTTTAAGCCATTCTGTTGTTGATTTACTTCTATGCTTTGGGTCGTTGTCCTGTTGCAACACCCATCTTCTGTTGAGCTTCAGCTGGTGGACAGATGGCCTTAAGTTCTTCTGCAAAATATCTTGATAAACTTGGGAATTCATTTTTCCTTCGATGATAGCAATCCATCCAGGCCCTGACGCAGCAAAGCAGCCCCAAACCACGATGCCCCCACCACCATACTTCACAGTCGGGATGAGGTTTTGATGTTGGTGTGCTGTGCCTCTTTTTCTCCACACATAGTGTTGTGTTTTTCTTCCAAACAACTCAACTTTGGTTTCATCTGTCCACAGAATATTTTGCCAGTACTGCTGTGGAACATCCAGTGCTCTTGTGCAAACTGTAAACGTGCAGCAATGTTTTTTTTGGACAGCAGTGGCTTCCTCTGTGGTATCCTCCCTTGAAATCCATTCTTGTTTAGTGTTTTATGTATCGTAGATTCGCTAACAGGGATGTTAGCATATGCCAGAGACTTTTGTAAGTCTTTAGATGACACTCTAGATTCCTTCTTCGCCTCATTGAGCAGTCTGCGCTGTGCTCTTGCAGTCATCTTTACAGGACGGCCACTCCTAGGGAGAGTAGCAGCCGTGCTGAACTTTCTCCATTTATAGACAATTTGTCTTACCGTGGACTGATGAACAGCAAGGCTTTTGGAGATACTTTTATAACCCTTTCCAGCTTTATGCAAGTCAACAATTCTTAATCGTAGGTCTTCTGAGAGCTCTTCTGTGTGAGGCATCATTCACATCAGGCAATGCTTCTTGGGAAAAGCAAACCCAGAACTGGTGTGTGTTTTTTTACAGGGCAGGGCAGCCGTAACCAACATCTACAATCTCATCTCATTGATTGGACTCCAGTTGGCTGACACCTCACTCCTATTAGCTCTTGGAGATGTCATTAGTCTAGGGGTTCACATACTTTTTCCACCTGCACTGTGAATGTTTACATGGTGTGTTCAATAAAAAAATGGTAACATTTAATTCTTTGTGTGTTATTAGTTTAAGCAGACTGTGATTGTCTATTGTTGTGACTTAGGTGAAGATCAGATCATATTTTATGACCAATTTGTGCAGAAATCCATATTATTCCAAAGGGTTCACATACTTTTTCTTGCAATTGTATATTGATGTAGTGTGGCAATTTTTTTCCATGTTCACTTTCAGATGTCCCATATATTTTTATTTTACCTCCATATCTTTACACATGATTACATGATGCATGGAGATCTTCAATAAACATTATAGATCCCAATTGATATTCATTTTGCCTCTTTGCATTTCCAAAGCCATAACGTTTTTCTTACATTTTCATTGACGTGGCTAAAGTCTATATGAGGTTTTTTGAGGGAGAAATAGCATTTGTTTCATGCCGTTTAGGTGTGCCTATTCATTACTGTGTAAGTTATATAATATATGTAATTTTTTTTGTAGTGCAAAAAAATTTGAATCTTTTATTTATTTTTTATTAATCCGTTAACAATGCTTATGCATTGGCATCTATGAGAAAAGCAATCCAATGATTGCTTGTGAGTAGTGTTCAGCGAACTTGTATTTTAAGTTCGGCTACCAAAGTTTAGGTTATCGAAGAATCCCGTTATGGATTCCGCTACCACGGACCATAATGGAATTTTGAATCCATAAGGGGATTCTTCGATGAACCCGAACCTTGGACAACACTAAGGACCTGGGGTGACGTCACGGTCATGTGATCAGTGCAGGGGGCGTGGCTAAGTACTGGATTGGATAAGAGGTGGTAAAGGGCCTGGTATATTGATCATGTGACATGAGGGGCGGAGCTCCTGTGCTCTGTGTGGAGGAGAAGAAGGAAGTAGAGCAGTGAAGGACGGTTGCGTGAACTTGGATTCCAAATTCCGTTATGGTCCGTGGTAGCGAATCCATAACAGGATTCTAAGATAACCCGAACTTTGGACGCCGAACTTAAAATACAAGTTCGCTCAACCCTACTTGTTAGTTATAGTTCCCTATGGAAACTCTAAAAAGAAGTGTAAAAAAAAATGTTTTTATAAAATTCAAATCACCCCCTTTACCTAAAATAAAAAAAAAAAACAGAAAACATTAAAAAAAAAAAACATTATAGGTGCAAAAATGCCCATACTATTAAAATATCCAAAGTTTTATCCCATAAGGAAAACGGAGAAAAGAAAAAAAAAGTCAAAGTGTTATCGGCGTTTTTTGGTCACTTGTCCACCCAAAACATTTTTTATAAATCGCATGCATGGGAAAACCTATAGGGATATGGCTAGGTTTAGATCTCCAAACAAGCCAGATCACAAACTATAAAACCAAATAAGAAATGTAAATGATACTGAAAATGGCATGATTTGTTAGAATTGGAATTTAAGCAGAGACCACATCGTATAATTGGTCACAGTTCGTCAAATGTAATTACATTTAATTATTGTAGATTTTAAATTAGCCTCGAATACCAGAAAATTGCAACATCCATTGATTAATGAGTAATTGAACGGCTGCTTCATTTTAATGTAATTCATTGGCTTGGCGGTTGATAACCAAACATTAAAAAAATTACATATTTATATACAACCCGAATTCCAAAAAAAGTAGAGACGCTGAGTAAAATGGAAATAAATTTGAATAAAAACAGAATGCAATGATCTGCAAGTCCTATAGACCAATTTTTTACTCACAATAGATCATAGAACACACATCAGATGTTGAAATTGAGACATTTCATGAAAAACATTAATTCATTTAAAACTTGATGGCAGCAATGCATCTCCAAAAAGTTGGGACAGGGGCAACAAAAGGCTGGAAATGTAAGTGGTACTAACAAAAAAAACAGCTCGAGGAGCAATCTGCAACTAAGGCTACTTTCACACTTGCGGTAGCCAAGTCCGTCAGTCTGTTCCGGCAGGGGAACAGCTTGCCAGATCCGTGCTACCGCAAGTCCCGCTCCTGCCCCATTCACTATATTGGCTTGTTTGCCATGCTGTTGTCAGACCTTATAGAGAATGGGGCCAGAGCAGACTTCCGGCGGCACGGTTGACTTGTGGTAGCACGGATCTGGCAGGCTGTTCCCCCACCGGAACAGCCTGTCGAAAAAGGCTGCCGCAAGTGTGAAAGTATCCTAAGGCTACTTTCACATCTGCGTTTTTAATTCAGGTTTTGAGATCAGGCAGAGGAACTCAAAACCTAAATTAAAAGGATCCATTCCATTTAAGAGTACTTTTACACTTGCATTGTCAGGATCCGGCAGGAACTGCCTACTGGATCCGACAATCTGTATGCAAACGGACAGAATTTGTAGGTATTTTGCGGTATTTTCTCAGTCCAAAAAACATGCAGTGACTGAACTAAAGACATCCTGATGCATCCTGAACGGATTTCTCTCCATTCAGAATGCATGGGGATAATCCTGATCAGTTCTTTTTTACGGTAATGAGCCCCTAGGAACGAAACTCAATGCCGGAAAAGAATAATGCTAGTGTGAAAGTACTCTAAGGCTTTTTTCACACTTGCGTTTATATTTTATGGTAATGAGATACCCATAAGACGCAGTGCTATTTTTCCCCCACTTTTGGTGATGGTGAGTTCACTAAAAGAGTTCAAGAGGGGCCTGGATGTATTTCAGGAGTGTAATAATATTACTACTAGAGAGGGGTCGTTGATCCAGGGAGTTATTCTGAGGCCTGATTGGAGTCGGGAAGGAATTTTTTTACCCTAAAGTGAGGAAAAGTGGCTTCTACCTCACAGTTTATTTTTTGCCTTCCTCTGGATCAACTTGCAGGATAACAGGCCGAACTGGATGGACAGATGTCTTTTTTCAGCCTTATAAACTATGTTACTATTTTACACATATTCTCCTGAGCATTAAGTTTCTAAATTGTAATGGAGATACATCCTGGGTTGTTTATGACATATCAAAAAAACCGAACTAACATAATTTTTTATGCAATGCCCTTATACTGTTTTTCACATTCTGCAGAAGTAGTTGCAGTAAAGGTGGCCATACACAGTAGAGTAAATGTGTACCATGTCTGTGAGGGTATACCTGATCTCCCCCAACATCAAATGTCAAGGAAAAGAAGGATGAAGTACGCCGGATCTCTTCTTTTTAGATTTAACGTGAGCATTACTTACTACTACTATTATTTTATACAATTTTATACTATTGTAACATATTTTATGGGTTTGAAAAACTCTTTAATAACAGGTCTGGCTGCATAGGCATCTGGTCTCCTAGGAGCACATCCATAGTCGTACATAGTGTTCCAGGCCACAGTCTGTGTGCCTACAAGCCCCAGCAATGTAATTTCAGTTGGCATATTTCTTTTAGGGTCACGTTTTTCCCATCGATTTCATGCATATGTTGGGGGGAAAAAGGAAACAAAAATGCAACAAACCACGCTTTTGTTTCCTGCAGAGTCAAGTAAAAAAAAAGTATACTTTTTTTTTTTACAATGGAACTCTATAGTGACAGATGCCATCTTATGGCATCAGTCTGAGGCATCCGTTTTACACGTTATACATTTTTCATATACGTTAAACGGATAGGAAAAACATCATGCCTTAGGAAACAGCAGACAGATCTGCCTGCTGAATAGAAACACTTACATGCCAGACGAGAAAGATATTTTCGACATCTCGGTAAACAGGTCTTATGAATACTCCCAGAATGGATTAAAACTTGAATCAAAGGGCAAAATCAATTCCCCTTTTACTGCTCTACATTTCCAGTGCGGAATTTGCAGTTTTACAAGAGAGCAGAGTTTTATATTACATCACGGGTGATAGTTGGAATAAGTTAATTCATTCAAAAATAAAAACTAGAATATTGCAGAGTGAAAGCCCTAATGGACATGCTTCTATTACATGAATAAATCTTCAAGGTGTCAACTACTTGAGTTACTTTCTGGGGGCTAATAAAACAGGTGTCTATTGGCCTCTTAACCTATGACATCACATAGACAATATTTTTCTTCCATTTGGGTAAACTGCCGTTCCCGACCGGTAGACTGGCTAATGCCTGGTACTTAAAGGGGGGAAAAAATTAAAAAGCATATAACAAAAACCAGCCTCTATCCCAGGAGGACGGCAGACAAATTCTGTGAACTTATTCCCACTCGTATTTCTGTAAATGTTAAATAAATTCCACACTTTAAGGGACAGCTTGGAATATCTGTTCATGGTTTCCAGCTTGTTTAGCAAGAAAAAAAAAGTTAAATCAACTTAAGTCTTGACAAGCTAATCGATTACTTCTGCCTCTGCCGCCAAAGTCTTTCATGCCTATTTTCTGTCTATCCCAGAAGGCAATGTGCACAATATGTTTTAGACGGTATGAGTCAATTTAATGCCTCGGCAGCGCCAAATGATTTGACTGCCTCGAAAATGCATGTTTAATTGAAACCAGGGACTGCAGATTATATGCAACTAAAAACACAGTACATAAATAATACCCACAGCATTGTGAATTGTGTCCAATGCAAATTAGGTATATGCAAAAATTACAGCAAACACGTCTAAAACTGAGGAAGCCATGTAATTACAATATGGATTCCTAATTTTACTGAGTCCTTTGATCCACCATGAAGTCATAAAAAATATGCTAATACCTCAACATGGGTGTCCTTGCTCAACCCTGTCTTTGTTTCCTATGCCTGCAGATATACTTCAGCAATTCCGCTAAAAGTTGACTAAAGGAGTTTCCAGATTTATATTGAAAAGGTAGGCAAGTTTTTAATATTCTGTGTTTCAGTTCCTCACAACGTGCTCGTTGCCAACAATTTTTTTTACATGATGAAAACTCTGTACAGACCTTAAACTTTTACAGACCTTAAAGGCCAAGTTCACATCACCGTTTTTATTTCCCCTGGTCTGCTCTGTTACAGGAGCAGAACAACAAAAATAACGGAAATGCCTAATTTGGCATAACTGATAGGAACAGAGCTGAACAGATCTCATTGACTATAATGGGATACGTATCATCAGTTTGACGTCGAAAATTGTGATTTTGGGTTTAGCGCCTCAGTTAACGAGTTCTTTCATTATACCAAACCAGAAAACCCTATTAAAGGGGTTCTCTTCTCTGCCTTTGCCCGCATATCGCTAGGAGAGTCCCCCATTGCCAGATAGGTGCGGGTCCCACATCTGAGAACCACACCTGTCTCCAGATTGGGACCCTGAAAGTGAAAAAGAGACCGCACATGCACATAGTGTTCTCTATTAACTTCTATGGGAGTTCTGAAAATAGCCAAGTGTATTTTCAGTAGTCCCATAAAAACGGATGGAGAGCACACCGCGCAGCATGGCTTGAGTACCGTTCACCTCTATGAGACTGCCGCCAGCGGTGCGGTATGCCACCTATGACTAAGCTGAGACAACCTCTTTAAAGGCTATGTACACCTTTGGGGGCAATTTTTCTTATTACTGTATTGTACTCGTTTTGAGCTAAAAATCATTTTTTAAATTGGTCTTTATTATTACAAATATAGAACCCTTTTTTCTGTACATGACTGAGATGTTCTAATAGAGGGATCTTTTCACTCTGCTCCATCAGCCAGCTAATCTGACGGGCTCCTTATCTCTGATCTCTGACCTTATAAACACTCATTATAGTTCAGGTATCTTACTGATAAGGATGTGGCTTAAATAAGTGTTTACGAGCTGCTAGTAAATTAGAGATAAGGCTTATTAGATGACTGACACAAAGTAAGAGTAAAAAGTACCATTCAAACAGCTAGAAGAACTGTTAATTCTTTGTGACAGAACAGCTCAATATTTTTTATAATGAACAATTGAAAAAATGAAAACATCCGGCATGGGGGGGAGGGGCAGCCAATAGCAGGCTCTTTCCCGTCGTGAGGAACCGGACTTACAACGACAACGAAGCGCTGTGGCTGGAGGACCCCGGATTTCCCAGGGTCCGTCTACCACCAAGAGCTGCTCCCATAAAAGTGAATAGGAGCGCACCGTGCGCGGCCCATGCTCCCATTCATTTCTATGGGGCAGACGGAAATAGCCGAGCCAGCGCTGGGCTATTTTCGTAGGCCCCATAGAAATGAATAGAGGGCGGCTGCGCATGCGCCCTCCGTTCATTTCCCCGCTCAGTTCTGATTGTAGGTGCGTGTCCCAGCGGTGGGACCCGCACCTATCAGACAATGGGGGCATATCCTAGCAATATGCCCCCATTGTCTGAGATGGGAAAACCCCTTTAAGTCACTGTGTAATACATGTTACCATCCTAATACAGAGATGCTATGATTAACACTCCAGATTTAATTATGTATACTCTGCAAACATTTTTTCATTATAACTTAAACATTTTCCAGGGCATAAAGGCATTCTACAGAGTTGTCCATTTTGAAAAACACATTTTCTACAGCAGGTCTGTGGGACCGCACTGTTGGGAGCCATCATAACCAACTGTTACTGGAAATGAAATTGCCATGTAAATGCTTGTTTTACCTGCAGCAGCTCGTTTAGGAAAGTACAGCATGACCGAGCATCCGCTAAAATCAATGGGCACCCTGCAGAACTAATATGCCAAGAGGCACATTAAACAGTTCTCTGCTATCATTAATACAGTGAGGTCCTATGCTAGGGGCCAATTCCCATGACATAAACCTTTGTACCAGTACCAAAATACTACCTTACTGAAAGCTTCATTTGCCAGTGAGTTTTAATACCTGATTTATGGTGAGATGTTTAATAAAATCCACCATGAAAATTTCTATCTTTGGGACAAAATGTAACCACAGCATTGTGACAATACTACTGTATTCTTACCATGGGCCTTCTCCATACAGCTTCTGTTGGACACATGGAGTCATATCCAACAAACTGCAGCATCTTTTAAATATGCACAGATTGAGTCTAAGCCACAGGAAATGTTACGGCGCATTAGGCCAGCTGCTGAGGCCCGGTATGAACTGTATGAGATATGGTTGTCAAAACAATGAGAAACACTGTTCAGCCAAAGTCCCCACTTAGCACATGACTGCTTTGCAAGACAATGGCAATCAATCGCCATGTGTCTTCCAAGGTGGTCTCCAGTTAACAAACATGGCAATGTAAGACCCTAGCATTGAATTTCCAGTCTTTTTTTATTGTTAATACTCCACTCGCTAATGTTAATACGCATGATGTTGTTATAACCGTGCCCCATAAGTGGAGCAAAAAGGGCTCAGAATTAGGTCACAAAGTAAAGAGAAAAAAAATTTTGATAATAAATGTATGCTGTATAAATAAGTTTCTAGACATTTTTTCAGTTTGCATAAAAGGTAGTAGTTTTGTATGAATTAAAAAGGTAATCCATGATAATTATAAATTTGGGCAATGCCCCAGAACGTTTAAAAAAATTACATTAAATACCCACCCCTTTCTTTGACGCCTTTCTCTGCAACAGTGGCATGTGGGTATATGAATGTCTAGGCTGCAGCCAATCACAGTTTTCAACGGTATATGGCACACGACCATAAGAACAGCGATTGGCTGCAATGTTTTGCCTTCCTCTGGACTTGCAGGGTAACTGGATGGACAGATGTCTTTTTTCAGCCTTATAAACTATGTTACTATTTAGTGTTCACATGAGTGTTCAAACGTGAATTCAAAAGATTTGAGAATGAATAAGCTTATGCAGGCTAAGTGAATAACTATATTTACTAAGTGTGATTAAATATAACACAGACAAATCACATACTAAATAATAAAAAGTAAATACATCACAAGCCTAAATATGCAATATTATGGGGTGAGACTCTGTTGGTCATGCTATAACACATGGCTGTCTACCACATTACAGCACATGACTGACACCCCAGGTTGCCCAAGAGATAGAGAAAATCAATACTTACATTCTACCTAAGATGAAGTTCTAGGTGGAGTCCCCCAAACGTATGTGTGTAAACCAAATTAATTCCCATCAGCCCCTCCTCCAGTGTGCATCACGCATGTCTCTGAAATCACTCAGAAATATGGTCTTATCAGCACAATGGGGGATGGTACTTCTCTAACCCACTACATTACAAGGGAAACTTTATTATACACAATATTAAAAAATAAATAAAAGAGACAGAAATAAAGGGGACAGACCCAATCAGTACTTAAAAATACCCTTAAAATACACATGCCGCAAACTAAGCCTCAATGGTTTTGGTTCAGCTGTGTACCTATAGAATGCACATGGATACTGGTCTTCCATATGGGAGTGACTACAATACACTACAGATTTAGAAGTCAGTTTATTCATACAATAATTGCAGATGGATTAAATGCAGGACTTTAGACCTGCATTTAGTTACGTTTAGAGGTCGGATAAAGTGGTTGGGCACTGAAGGCAAAGATGGCAAGATGCGGTGCACCAAAGCGACTGTCTAGAATAGAACAACGGTCTGCTAATGCCAAAAAAAAATCCAACTTATCATATTTATCTTTTCATTTTCAAAAGGAACTGTGAAAAATTAAAGGTGGAATATGATTGGTTGCTATAGGCAATTAAGCTAGTTTTCCTTTACACTAGTTTTGATAAATCTCCCCCAGTATGTACACGCATACACTCAGTGACAGTCATGGGGCCGAGCACCCAGCATCAGAGAGAGGCCCCTTTTCATACCTGCTGCTCTCGTTATCATATTTCAGATTTTTGGTTTTTCTTCTAATGTAAATGTTAGTCCCCATAGAGGAGTCAAAAACGTCTGATCACTTGTACCATAGACTGCAATAGATTACTATTGCAGACTTAGGGATTTTTACAGGCTGCCTATTAGGCCTTGCCTTAGGCAGATCTTACCCGGCTGCCATAGTAACCAATCAGAACTTTATGATTTTGAAGTAGGGGCTCCAATCTCAAGACACATGGAGCCCACTCCTTCTGTCTAACCCTTCAGATACCACAGTTGCTATTGTCATTGTGGCAGGTGGCTGCTGTGTTGCACAGCTAGCCCCTTCGACATATGAAGAAGGCCAAACTCGTGAGCCCACTCCATGCATACAGTTATGTCATTAAAGGAGTTTTTCATAATTGTGCAAGAACAATTATACCAAGAGCCAGGGACAACTGGTAAACCCAAAATAACCCATATTATAGCAATATGCACACGGGTAGTATATATTTCACCCTATTGTATGGAAAGGTAAAATGTACAAAAAAGAAAGGTTGAACAACCATAAGGGAAAGCTGGAAGAAGAACCACAATATACTGTAGTATTCATGAGCTCGGAGGACACTGAGGATGATAGTTATCAATTTAAGTATTAGACTTACCACTTGTTCGTGTTCACACACAGTCATTGACAACTTATGGGCGAAATATAGGCCACTAAAAAGTAGAAAAATAATAAAATCAGAGCAATTCATTATATATACACTACTCAGTGATATTATATCATGAAAGCAGGACATTTAAGTAGAAGCAGCAATGGTGATTTCCTCATCTCAAACAATTTATGGAAAGCGAAGCCGACCCCAGTGCTGGGTATACGGCCACAAAATGTCAGTGTCTCAAGGACTTGTCCTGTGGCCTTGAGCATCAATTACAGCATGACAATGACATCTCCGGCTGTTCACAAGTTGCCTTATCATCTGCGGAGGCAAGGCTTCCTATTCTTCTGGAAGGGTGGCCCTCAGGTCATTGAGGTTCTGGGGTACAGTTACAAGCCTCTTTATGGTGACTCAGCTGATCCCACAGGTTTTGAATGGGATTCAGGTCTGGAGAAGTCATCAATATCTGATCGGGGGGGTCTGACACCAGGCGCCCTCGCCGATCAGCTGTTTGAAGAGGAGGCGGCGCTCCTTCACATGATTTACACTCTTATTTGCATTACTGCAGCCCGGTTTACTGTCAACATAGTGGGGTCGCATTCCCGCTATGATGACCTATGAATTCCAGGTATAGCCCTGATTCAGGATCACTAGAAAAACAAGCAAAATTCCAAAGTCAATCATTTCATGGATCTTTATGAATTCAACAAAAGTTTTCCTAAGAGCAGAGGAAGCTGTTTTCTTCACCCAGATACAGCACTTAATACATAAAACACGCCTGAAACCTGACTCGGTAGGAATCAGATGCCTTAGGCAGACAAAGCAATAATAAATTACAATACAAATTTACGTTTACAATAGGATAGAAAATGATGACCGCTGCTGCTTACAAAATCTCTTCACCCATTAAGACATTCTCTCTCCTGTCTTGTAAACCTTTTACAATAAGATAGTTCTTTTCCATATATCTGAAGAAACATTAAAAAGGACGATCCCAAGATTCATTTTTAATGTTTTTCAGCCATGGATAAAATCAATCTCTTCTGCCCCCTTCTGAGGCAAAAATATTACCTTTTTTTACTACACCTTCAAACTATATAAGTATGAATGAAATTATACAAGGGTCCATCTACTACTGCTACTAAAGGTTACAGGTCTGAATCGTGAGACTACTCTGCTCTGGGGTCCCCAGGACTAAGATCCCTGTTCTCTGCTGGTTTGATGTTACCACATGCTAAGCACCATCACAACTAATACTTGCAGCCTTACTTGTGTGTGCACTTTGATGTGGATGGTGATTTGGCTCTATCATAAATATCTAATGCCTCATTCACACATCAGTGTTTGGTCAGTGATTTCCATCAGTGATTTTCAGCCAAAACCAGGTGCTGCTCTAAACATAGAAGGGATGCAGATCTTTCAATTATACCTCATGTCTGTATAGGCTTGAATCCTGGTTTTGGCTCACAATCACTGATGGATATCAGTGACCAAAACACTGACGTGTGAATAAGGCTTAACTCAGGGATCAGCAACCTTATGCACTCCAGCTGCTGTGAAACTACAACTCCCAGCATGCAAACTTACTTGGTTGTTCTTGTAGCTCCCACAGAAGTGAAACGTGGATTCTGGGAGTTGTAGTTTCAGAACAGCTGAAGTACCGGAGGTTGTTGATCCCTGGCCTAACTCGACAGACCACAAGCAAGAAGTGTTGCGATGAGGATATAGAATAAGTAATGTTGCTGTAAGTTTCCAGGGGTATTCTAGGATTTACTCCTGAAGTGACGACCTATCCTCAGAATAGGCCATCAGTATCAGACTGGCAGAAGTACGATACCCCACACTCTCGCTAATCAGCTGTTCCCAGCTATGGAGCTAGAACTACAAAGCTCCGTCCACTACATAATGGTAAGCATAGCGCTACATCCATTCATGACAATGGGAGCAGCGCTGCAGTAACCAGCTCTGTCCATATAGTGTGTAGTATCAGCGCCAGAGCTACTGCAAGTGTTGGACCCCCACCGAGCAGATATTGATGGCCTATCCAGAGGGTAGACCATCAATAGTAAAACCCTGGAAATCCCTTTTAAGCCTAAAGGTAATCTGTCGGCAGCAACCTCCCTCTAAAACTGTTTGTATAAGTACATAGCGTTCACCTGATTAAAATGCAGTTTGTTTTTTTTGTTGATCCGATGCTCTGTTCCCAAGTTTTGATACTTTTCTTAACCCTTTGGATACCCTTAGGATTCGTTTTTGCATTTTCATTTTTCTTCCCCATTTTCCTTGAACCATAACTTTTTATATTTCCGGTCACATAGCTGTATGAGGGCTTATTTTTTGCTGGACAAGTTGTACTTTCTAATGCCACCATTAATTATGGCATAAAATGTGGGAAGTGGGAAGCGGTAAAAAAATTCCAGATGGGGTGGAATTGGAAAAAAAACGGAATTTCTCCACTGTTTTACAGGTTTTGTTCCCACTGCGTTTACGGCAAAACTGACCCATGCCCTTCATTCTCTGGGTCAGTACGATTACGATACCCCATATGTATAGGTTCTTTATGTCTAAATAGTGTAAAAATAAATGTAAACTTTGATTTTAAAAAAAATATTTACTTCACCATATTCTGACCCCCATAACTTTTTTATACTTATATCTACTGAGCTGTTTAGGGGCTTATTTATTACATTTTGTTGGGGTAAGAGAAGCAATGAAAATATTGGAATTTTTTTTTCTATTTTAATAGTATGGGCGTTTTCGGTAGCAGTGTTACCCATGATGTTTATATTTATTGTTATTTAGGTTTTTTACTATTTTTTTTTGTGATGATTTTGTGGCTCATATATGAGCCTATAAATTGTTTCACAATTTTTCATGTTGGTCTATCAATGCCATTTAAACTCGATTTTGCTCATTTCTAGAGATGAGCGAACTTTAAAAAATAGTTCGGCGTTCGGGTTGTGGTAATCGCCGCATCCCATTATGGATTCCACTACCGCGGACTATCCCGGCATATGGAATCCATAAGGGGCGGCTTCCACGAACCCGAACTGTTGAAAAGCCGAAGGACCTGGGGTGACGTCACCATCATGTAATCAGTGCAGGGGGCGTGGCTCAAAATGTTTTCAATGTAAAAAATTGCAAAAATAAAATCTCCACATCCTAACGACCTGCACTACGCTATCATCATGGTGAATGCCATAAAAAAAATACAAAGACGCCAGAATTGCTGCTTTTTTCTTATTCACCACCAAAAAAAAAATCGAATAAAAAGCGATTAAAAAGTGTTATGTACCCCAAAATGATACCAATGAAAACTACCCACAAAAATCAAGCCCTCACACAGCTCCATAGAATGAAAAATAAAAAAGTTATGCGTCTTGGGATGCAGCGATGCAAAACATTTTCTACTTAAAGGGATTCTGTCAGCAGATTTTATCCCTATAACCTAAACATATGTTCATGTCTAGACTAATAAGTAGAATCCTAAGATGGCCTTATTATACCTTACTGTGGCTCTATTTGCACAAAAATCAGCTTTATATAACCTGTCAATCATATAAGGTGCCCAAGGGGAGGTCCGTTAATACAGGGTGCCCGGCCGCACCCCTCGCTGTCCGGTGCCCAGAGCCGCCTCTGCAATCCTCCCCTTGCTTCTGCCTGATCCTGCGCCTGCAGGGCATATCCGGGTTGAGTGAAGTGCGCATCATGCCGGCGCATGCGCACTTCAGTCAATGAAGACGTTTGACGCCCGGATAAGAGGCGGGAGCATTGCGTGAAAATGCGCGTTTTTTCCACGCGTGTTTCAACAGTTGTAATGCGCACGCGCATGAGAAAAATCTGCATGTTTGGTACCCAGACCCGAAGCAGGACTTTATCACTGAAGTCCGGTTTCAGGTTGAGTATTCTGTATATTTTATTATTTTCCCTTATAACATGGTTATAAGGAAAAATAATAGCATTCTCACTACAGAATGCAAAGTAAAATGGGTGATTGATGGTTAAAAAAAAAAAAAAAAGTAACTCACCCCCTCCAATGATGGAAGCATGTGATTGGACCATGTAACGTCACAGAAGGTCCTTTACCCCACCCCCAGCTGAAGACATAACAGGAGACCGGCAGCTACGCACTTAATTGGAGGGGGTGAGTTACTTTTTTTTTTTTAACCCTCAATCACCCATTTTACTTTGCATTCTGTATTTAGAATGCTATTATTTTCCCTTATAACCATGTTATAAGGGAAAATAAAAAGGTCGGTTCCCCATCCCGATAGTCTCCTAGCAACCATGCGGGAAAATCGCACCGCATTCGCACTTGCTTGCGGATACAACGCGATTTTCCCACAGCCCCATTCACTTCTACGGGGCCTGCGTTGCATGAAAAACGCAGAATATAGAACATGCTGCGATTTTCACACAATGCAAAAGTGATGTGTGAAAATCACCGCTCATGTGCACAGCCTCATTGAAATGAACGAGTCCGGATTCAGTGCGGGTGCAATGCGTTCATTATGCTTGAAAAAGATTCAGAGAAGTCGAAACGTTGCACACTGTGAAAATAAAGAAGATTTAAAAGATCAACTACAAGAGTGCTGTGGAAAACTTTCTTTTCATTACATCAATCAGGGATCAGAGACCACACCACTTGCACCGCCGCACTATTACAAGGTATTGACCAGAGGTTGTGCTGTCCCCTTGTTTGCATGTTGGACACCTCACGCATTGCCCCCGTGCAGAAATCACGCCCCCGTGTGAAAGAAGCCTTAGAAGCTTTGGCAGTTACAGGTAATGAGCTACAGGAGAAAGGACACACCCCCTAAGCTGTTCTAGGGAAAGAGCTGCAGCTGAAAGAACATGCCTCCTGAGAAAGGACACACCCCATGAGCTGGCAGCCTGAAATAAATCTAGCAGAACAATTGCAGCAATAAATGGGGAGCTCTCTGGATCCATGTGAGGTACAGGGCTGCTTCTAGCTTTGTTTTTATGTACTATATGATGTCTAATTTTCATTTTTTACATGAATTATGGTAACCTATAATCTGAATAGCCTTGTGTCTCTTCTATGGAACAATGCCATAAAAATGACTTCAAATATTGAAACTTCACAAAAAAAAAAAAAAATATATATATATATATATATATATATATATATATATATATATATATATCTTACCTTAACCCCTTCTACCTTCTGCCCAGGCCATTTTTTGCAAATCTGACGTGTCACTTTATGTGGTAATGACTTTGGAACACTTACTTATCCAGGCCATTCTGAGACTGTTTTCTCGTGACACATTGTATTTCATGATAGTCATAAATTTGAGTCAATATATTTCACCTTCAGTTATCAAAAAATCCCAAATTTACCAGAAATTTAGAAATGGTCTAAAATTTCTATTTCTCTGCTTTTAAAACAGATAGTGATACCTCATAAAATATTTATTACTTAACATTCCCCATATGTCTACTTTATCTTGGCATCATTTTGTAAATGTCATTTAATTTTTTTAGGACATTATTAGGCTTAGAACTTTAGAAACAATTCTTAAAATTTTTAAGAAACTTTCCAATACCCACTTTTTAAAGACCAGTTCAGGTCTAAAGTCACTTTGTAGAAACTACACCCCTCAAGTTATTCAAACCTGATTTTACAAACTCTGTTAACCCTTTAGGTGTTCCACAAGAATTAAAGGAAAATGGAGATAACATTTCTAAATATCACTTTTTTGGCAGATTTTCCATTTTAATAAAAAATTTTCTTTAACACATCGAGGGTTAACAGCCAAACAAATATCAATATTTATTACCCTGATTCTGCAGTTTACAGAAACACCCCACATGTGGTCATAAACCGATGTAAGGGCACACGGCAGGGAGCAGAAGGAAAGGAACGCCATATGGTTTTTGGAAGGCAGATTTTGCTGGACTAGTTTTTAGATGCCATGTCCCATTTGAAGCCCCCCTTTTGCACCCCTAGAGTAGAAACTAGGGGATAAGGTGCCAGTTTTATTGGTACTATTTTGGGGTACATAGGATTTTTAATTGCTCTATATTACGTTTTTTGTGAGGCAAGGTAACAAAAAAAATTGCTTTTTTTGGCCCAGTTTTTATTTTTTACAACATTCATCTGACAGTGTAGATCATGTGCTATTTCTATAGAGCAGGTCGTTACGGACGCGATAATATCAAATATGTTTACTTAGTTTGTTTCAGTTTTACATAATAAAGCATTTTTGAAAAATAAGTTATGTTTTTGTGTCTCGATATTCTGAACACCATATTTTATTTTATCTGCCGATCGTCTTGTACAGGGGCTTGTTTTTTTAAGGAAGAGTTTTTTGTTTTTTTTACAGTGTTCACCTGAGAGGTTAGCTCATGTGATATTTTTATAGAGCAGGTTGTTACGGATGCAGCAATACCTAATAATAGCAGATTTGAAGCAAAAAAAAAATCATATTTTAGTGTCTCTATTGTCTGAGAGTTTTTTTGTTTTTTGACCGATTGTCTTAGATAGGGTCTCATTTTTTGTGGGATGAGGTAACAGTTTGATTGGTACTATTTTGGGGGGCATATGCCTTTTTGATCGTTTGGTGTGGCAATTTTTGTGATGTAAGGTGACAAAAAGGGACTGCCGGGCCCCTGCAGTGATTGGACGTGCACCGCTCCGGTGCCCACCTGATCACCATGACATAATAGTACGTCAAATTGCGGCAAGTCACTTACCGCCATGACGTACTATTATGTCATATGTCGGGAAGGGGTTAAATCAAAGCTGGGTGTGAAAAATTCTATTTTTTATGTTTTATTGAAAGGTCATTCAAGTGCACGGAGCTTTCATCTACAGCTCATTTCTAAGAAAACTGAATTTTTAGGTTGATACCCCCTAACATGCAGGGTTAATATAATCCACAGATGACCTTACTGAGCCTCCCGCCACACATAAATTCACCATAATTGTATCATTCTATTTAAGTTTCCAACTTGCTGGGAAGTATTAGCATATTAAAATTAACTCTGCAGGCTGTAATCACTTCACCTTAATAAATGAACTTACTAGGCCAAATTTGATCAAGTTATAGTACACCCTTGTGGTGTTACCTTCATACCCCAATAGGAGGTTTGATAATATTACATTTGCAGTAATCTACATCCACCGAGCATACTGGATAACAAATTAACCTTTTCCAAAATCCAATAAGCAGTCAAAAATAAAAATGACTTATTATCAGTTAAAGAACGCGTCCATGTTTCATACGTAGGTGACAACATTTTCTTGAAAATGAAGAAGAAGTGCCCACAAAGAGATGAGACGACCTAAAATAGTGTTTGATTTTTCTGTACAATATATTAATTTCACAGTGCGTAAGCATTCTTTTCAGATACATAATTAGTGAGTTATAACGTTTATTATTTCTGCAAAGTAACAGTGGAAGCTTATTCCTTCAGAGAATTACATGACTTCTGTACATAAAACTGGCTAAGAACAGATTACTTACTGTAACTGTCTGATATTTGCATACACCGATATATATTCTGTAGTGCTGAATTATCAAGGAGACGGACGGAGCATGAAATAAATTATGTACAATAAGTGATAACATACAAGGGAGAAGCCGGCTTCACAGACTGTGACTGTACAAGTGGGGGCTTCATGGCTGCAGAAATATACACTACTCACAAAAAGTAAGGGATATTTTGTTTGTGGGTGAAATTTTAAGATGAACCTAAAATGCACTCTTCAAACTTTTGAATGTCCAGCTGTTCAATGTTTCAGTACTTTTTGCACAATTTTCTGTTCTCTAAAAAGGAGCTTAACAGGAGTTTGATCTATGAATTGGCCAATACATTTCCTGATTCAATTAGAATTGGTATTTAAACAGTCCTCCTCATCATGCTGTTCACATTTTCACATCATGAGACCAAAACAACACCTAACAATTGATCACCAGTACCCCGCCATTGAGAGGTTTCAAGCAGGATGTTAGACAGAAGTGGCCACTGAGCTTAGAGTGTCACAGAGCGTCATCAGCAGGTTGTATTACAGAGAGCCCGGAAGAGTCACAGAAAGGCAGAGAATGGACGTCCTTTGGCCACATCCCACACTGATGACCACTTCATTGTGAACAATGACCTGCGGAACCGGATGAGGAATGACACACAACTCCAGGCACATTTACCCTGGGAACACACCTAAGCGTTTTTTAGCGCGTTCAAACGCGCTGAAAAACGCACAAGTGAAAACCCATGTATTCCAATGGACATGGTTCACACTTGAGCGTTTTACAGCGCGTTTGAACGCGCTGAAAAACGCCAAACGCAAACGCTTGTGCATGAGCTTCTTTGGGGCGTTTGCCCAAGCGTTTGCACCCATTGAAAAGCATAGGAACGCGCATATAAGAAAATATGCGCGTTTTCCACTTCAAAAACGCGCATATGATCGCGTGTTTTTGTAGTAAAACCCAGCAGAAAGGCAGAATCTCCACCCACCTTTGCTGGGTGGGGATTCTTTTTTTCTGCAAACTGTAAGCTGCCAATCAAAAAAACTCCCCAAATACGCGCGTTGCAAAAATACAAAAACGCCGAAAAAAACGTGCGTTTTCCGCGGAAAAAACGCTTAAAAAAACGCCTGATCCAAAAACGCCTAGGTGTGTTCCCAGCCTTAAGGGAGGTGAGAGGCAGCCAAGTGTCACCTCAGACCATTCAAAACAGTTTACATCAGCGTGGTCTGCGTGCTAGACGACCTGCGAGGTTACCTGACCACAGCACCAGGCATGGGCCAGGGAGAATCTATGCTGGACGAGGGACCAGTGGGCCTCAGTGCTGTTCACTGATGAAAGTCCATTCACCCTGAGCAGAGATGATGGCGGCCAACGATGATGGAGACATCGAGGAGAGCGCTCTGCATCAGCCACTGCTGTCACCAGACGAGCCTTTGATGGTGGCGGTGTTACAGTGCGGGCAGCTGTGTCTAGTCAGTACAGAACTATCCTACACTGTGTGAATGGTCCAGTGACAAGTCCAGACTACTTGAAGAACATCATTAATCCAGTCATTGTGCCTCTGCATGAACAAACAAAGCAATAGCTGATCTTAGGGAGACCAGCTACAAAAATACCGTGGAGCCTCACTTAAGAGTCTCAAACACAGCAATCCAAAGTGCAAAGCTCCCTGGGAAACATAAAATGCAAAAAGATTGTGGAGCCCCAGTTATGGGTCTACAACACAGTGAAAGCCAGATATCCCTCAAAGGAAGGAAAAACAAGCAAAGGGGTGTCTCCATTACAGAGATCACCAAAACCACCATATTAAGTGGCCCCTATGTCAAGATCCCGCTCTTTTACAAGCTTTAAGGATGTGACGGGGAAGACCTAAGCAAGTTATCCATCCACAGACTGTGTTGTAGACCCATAACTGGGGCTCCACAATCTTTTTGCATTTTATGTTTCCCAGGGAGCTTTGCACTTGGATTGCTGTGTTTGAGACTCTTAAGTGAGGCTCCACGGTATTTTTGTAGCTGGTCTCCCTAAGATCAGCTATTGCTTTGTTTGAGTAGTCACCAAAGCATCGCTCCCGGTTAGCCAGAATCCTACTCCACACTGATGAGGGGCAACACCCCGAAACAGCTGTCTGTGGATGGATAACTTGCTTAGGTCTTCCCCGTCACATCCTTAAAGCTTGTAAAAGAGCGGGATCTTGACATAGGGGCCACTTAATATGGTGGTTTTGGTGATCTCTGTAATGGAGACACCCCTTTGCTTGTTTTTCCTTCCTTTGAGGGATATCTGGCTTTCACTGTGTTGTAGACCCATAACTGGGGCTCCACAATCTTTTTGCATTTCTCTGCATGAACAGCACAGGCCTAATTTCATCTTCATGGAGGACAATGTGCCAGCTCATCGAGATCCCATCATTAGGAAACGGCTGCTGGAGACTGGGGGACCTCAAATGGAGCGGCTGCTGGAGACTGGGGGACCTCAAATGGAGCAGCTGCACTTTCTCCAGACCTGACTCCCACTGAAAACCTATGTGATCAGCTGAGTCGCCGTGTAGAGGCTCGTAACTCTGTGGGATGTGGGAAGCCATGCCTCAGCAGACAATAAGTCGACTTGTAAACAGCAGAAGACGTAGTTGTCAAGCTGTAATTGATACTTAAGACAACAGGACAAGTTCTTGAGACGCTGACATTTTTGTGGGGGTATACCCAGCATTGGGCAGCACTGCCCTTTTGCCCTCCCTTGAGTTGGTATCAGTGGCATACATTCCATGGAGGCAGACCAAGTGACTGCTTTGGAATCTTGGGGGAAAAGTGGCCCAGCGACAAACCTTCTTCTCTTGTTAATATGAAAACATGGCATTTTCAGGCAGCTGCCACTAGAGGGCGCGTAGTGCAAAGAGATTTCCATTGCAATCAGTAGGTGCATAAATTCCTTTCCTGAACTCCCCCTGGTGGCGGCTGCAGGGAGGCAGTTCTATAGTATATTGTGTGAAGGGAATTAGGAGATTTATGGCAGCTGTGGTGTAGATGCATTGAGAAACATGGTGTTCAGACCGACAGCTACATTAGTTGGATAAAGTGGGTGAGGGACAATGACAATTTCTTAATAACATTTTTTTTTTATTAAAATTTCTTCCATTTAAAAGGGTTTTTCTAGATTTAAATATCGATGACGTATCCTCCCGGGACACCCGCCGATCAGCTGTTTGCGAAGGCAGCGGTGCTCCTGTGAGCTCTGCTCCTTCTCTCTGCTCACTAAGCACAGCGCCGTACATAGTATAGTGGCTGTGCTTGGTATTGCGTTCAGCCCCATTAAGTTCAATGGGGCTGAGCTGCACCGAGGCCACGCGACCAATGAATGCATCGTCACTAGGCCTAGGAAAAGCAGAGAGAAAGACGCAGTGCTAGTGCGAGCACCGCCGCCGTCTCAAACAGCTGATCAGTGCGGGTCCTGGGTGTCAAAAGTATCAAAGAACCCTTTTACAATACAAAAATAGCAAATGCGTCAGAAATATGGGGTGTCCTGCTTTGCACTCCACACTGCTGGCACTGTTTGACATACAGATGTAGGAGAGTTAACATGCTTTATGAGTAGAGATTAGGCCTGCACAATATATCGCGAAAGCAATCGCAATCGCAATTAATCGCCATATCGCAATCGCAATTTGCTGACCCAAAAATGCTGCAATTATATTACAGTACATTTTGCTTTATAAGACACACTTTTTTCCCCCCAAAAGTGGGGGGGGAATGGCAGTGCGTCTTATAAAGCGATGGCTGACTTTCTACGTGACACTGACACTGTATCTCCGGCCAGCGATACATCAGTTACAGTGCGGGGAAGGAGGAGGGGCTGGAGGAAAGTCGTTATTTTAATGAACACATGTTCTTATATCTATTTTATTTATCTGTTCTGTGCAGGGATATTAGGAAAATGGCAAGTTTTGTATTTTGTACTTTTGCAGTAATGCAAATATGTATTTTATTTTGAAAAACACTGTGCATTTCAGTTCTTGAGTTCAGCATAACTACATTTCACATTATCAGTCATCCGTGTGCTTTTACCTTGAAAATCCAAGCAGATAGACCTCTAGCACAATTCCCTTAAAATATCGCATCGCATATCGTTATCGCAATTTTTAGGGCCCTAATCGCAATCGCACAAAATTCCCATATCGTGCAGCCCTAGTAGAGATGAGCGAACTTTAAAAAAAAGTTTGCCGTTCGTTTGTGGTAACTCGAGCATCCCATTATGGATTCCACTACCGCGGAATATCGCGGCATATGGAATCCATAAGGGGCGGCTTCCACCAACCCGAACTGTTGAACAGTCAAAGGACCTGGGGTGACGTCACCGTCATGTGATCAGTGCAGGGGGCGTGGCTCAGCACGGGATCAAATCCAGTGCTGAGCCACGCCCCTGCACTGATCACATGACGGTGATGTCACCCCAGGTCCTTCGGCTGTTCAACAGTTCGGGTTGGTGGAAGCCGCCCCTTATGGATTCCATGTGCCGCGATATTCCGCGGTAGTGGAATCCATAACGGGATGCGGCGATTACCACAACCCGAACGCCGAACCTTTTTTTAAAGTTCACTCATCTCTATTTATGAGACGTCTTATCTAAATTAAATGCGTTAAACATCTTCAATTGCTTTCTAATGGCTTTTGTTTTAAGATAACGCAATGAGTTCCGAAATTTGAGTAAAGAGTTTGTGTGTTAACCCTGCTACATCTGTATGCGTACTGGGAAGCTGGGTGAAGCAGCAGGTCCATACTAAGTTTTGCTATGGGGTCCTATAAGAGCTGTATTTTGTATATGTCAGGGCAAAATATTTCTTGCTGTATGGGATTTCAGTCTGACTCACTATTTCATACAGAAAAAAATTTGTATATCACGGTGCTTGCTTTTTATTTTTTTTACCACTGGGTGACAAATGCTAGTGTACGCCTAGTTTCACACTAGCGGCAGGACGGATCCGACAGGCTGTTCACCTGACGAAACAGCCTGTCGGATCCGTCCTGCCGCTAGTGAACGTGTGTCCCCGGACTACCGCTGCGGCCCCATTGACTATAATAGGGGCGAGGTGGAGTTCCGGCGGAGGCACGGCAGCGCATGGCGAGAGACTGCCAGAATAAATGTCGGACATGTAGTAGTTTTAATCCGGCAGCCTCTCGTCGGATTAAAACTAGTCAATGGGGCCGGAGCAGTAGTTCGGGGGCACACGTTCACTAGCAGCAGGACGGATCCGACAGGCTTTTCCGTCGGGTGAACAGCTTGTCGGATCCGACCTGCCGCTAGTGTGAAAGTAGCCTAAGCCCATATAGCGGCATCTGTCTGTGGTATTTGTCAAGAAATCCTCCTCACATATGTGCAAAACACAGCGTGAAAACGCCCTAACGCTACTTTCACATTAGCGTTTTCAATTTTGCTATTGAGATCCGTGATAGGAAGAAAACGCTTCAGTTTTGTCCCGATTCATTGTCAATGGGGACAAAACTGAACTGAACGGAACAGAATGCACCAAAATACACTCCATTCTGTTTGGTTGCATCCCCATCACGGACAAGCGTTTTTCTGTCCGTGATGTGGTCCTGACACCTAATGTAAGTCAATGGGGACGGATCCGTTTTCTCTGACACAATCTGACACAGTCGAAAACGGATCCGTCCCTCATTGACTTTCAATGGTGTTCAAGACGGATCGGTCATGGCTATAGAAGACAAAATACAATCAGATCCGTTCATGACGGATGCATGCGGTTGTATTATTGTAACGGAAGCGTTTTTGCAGATCCGTGACGGATCCACAAAAAACGCTAGTGTGAAAGTAGCCTAAAAGCAGCTCCAGACTTGGGATATCCTTTCATGATATGAAGGATCTGGCAGGTCATAGCGTCGTCCAGTCAGCTTTTTGGGGGCCAAAATTCTGCAAAGTGTTGTCTCATCACAGACAAACCCTCTAATGCCAGATTATCAGATATTCTGGATTATTGGTCATAAAAAGGATGTAAAACAGATGCTCGGCTATGTGTGTATACAGTCTTCTATATATTTATCTAATCTATTTTTGTATCTGTCTCTCTATGTATCTGTCTTTATTTATCTATCTATCTATCCTATATTTATCTACATATCTACCTCACATCTATCTATCTATCTATCTATCTATCTATCTATCTATCCTATATCTATCTACATATCTACCTCACATCTAGCTTTCTATCTACTTCATATCTATTTATCATCCATGTACCTTATAGCTGTCTCTAAAAAGCTACCTACCTCACATCTAGCTATCATATACTACATATTTATTTATATCATATCTACCTATCTATATACATAATAATCTAATAGCTATCTCATATTGTTATATATATATATACACACACATATCTATGTGTAATAGGTACCTACCTCACAGCTAGTTATCATATAGTTACACTACTGGGGTCATTTATCAAACTAAACTAAAGTAAAGTAGAACTGGCTTAGTTGCCCATAGCAACCAATCAGACTCCACCTTTCATTTTAGCCAGCTCTTTTGGAAAATGAAAGGTGGAATCTGATTGGTTGCTATGAGCAACTCAGCCAGTTCTACTTTACACCAGTTTGATAAATGACCCCCATACATGTCTACCTCTCATCTAGCTATCATATACTACATATCTATCTATTTATATCATATCTACCTATCTATATACCTCATAATCTAATAGCTATCTCATATTTATCTATCTCATATCTATCTATATACATTTCACACCTATCATTTATTCACCCCCTATCTATGTGTAATAGGTACCTACCTCACATCTGCTATCACATACACTACACGTCTACCTCATATCTGCTATCACATACACTACACATCTACCTCATATCTGCTATCACATACACTACACATCTACCTCATATCTGCTATCACATACACTACACGTCTACCTCATATCTGCTATCACATACACTACACGTCTACCTCATATCTGCTATCACATACACTACACATCTACCTCATATCTGCTATCACATACACTACACATCTACCTCATATCTGCTATCACATACACTACACGTCTACCTCATATCTGCTATCACATACACTACACGTCTACCTCATATCTGCTATCACATACACTACACATCTACCTCATATCTGCTATCACATACACTACACATCTACCTCATATCTGCTATCACATACACTACACATCTACCTCATATCTGCTATCACATACACTACACGTCTACCTCATATCTGCTATCACATACACTACACATCTACCTCATATCTGCTATCACATACACTACACATCTACCTCATATCTGCTATCACATACACTACACGTCTACCTCATATCTGCTATCACATACACTACACATCTACCTCATATCTGCTATCACATACACTACACATCTACCTCATATCTGCTATCACATACACTACACATCTACCTCATATCTGCTATCACATACACTACACATCTACCTCATATCTGCTATCACATACACTACACATCTACCTCATATCTGCTATCACATACACTACACGTCTACCTCATATCTGCTATCACATACACTACACATCTACCTCATATCTGCTATCACATACACTACACGTCTACCTCATATCTGCTATCACATACACTACACGTCTACCTCATATCTGCTATCACATACACTACACGTCTACCTCATATCTGCTATCACATACACTACACATCTACCTCATATCTGCTATCACATACACTACACATCTACCTCATATCTGCTATCACATACACTACACGTCTACCTCATATCTGCTATCACATACACTACACGTCTACCTCATATCTGCTATCACATACACTACACATCTACCTCATATCTGCTATCACATACACTACACATCTACCTCACATCTAGTTATCACATACACTACACGTCTACCTCATATCTGCTATCACATACACTACACATCTACCTCATATCTGCTATCACATACACTACACGTCTACCTCACATCTGCTATCACATACACTACACATCTACCTCACATCTGCTATCACATACACTACACATCTACCTCATATCTGCTATCACATACACTACACATCTACCTCACATCTGCTATCACATACACTACACATCTACCTCATATCTGCTATCACATACACTACACATCTACCTCATATCTGCTATCACATACACTACACGTCTACCTCATATCTGCTATCACATACACTACACATCTACCTCACATCTAGTTATCACATACACTACACATCTACCTCATATCTGCTATCACATACACTACACATCTACCTCATATCTGCTATCACATACACTACACATCTACCTCACATCTGCTATCACATACACTACACATCTACCTCATATCTGCTATCACATACACTACACATCTACCTCACATCTAGTTATCACATACACTACACATCTACCTCATATCTGCTATCACATACACTACACGTCTACCTCATATCTGCTATCACATACACTACACATCTACCTCATATCTGCTATCACATACACTACACATCTACCTCATATCTGCTATCACATACACTACACATCTACCTCACATCTGCTATCACATACACTACACATCTACCTCATATCTGCTATCACATACACTACACATCTACCTCATATCTGCTATCACATACACTACACATCTACCTCACATCTAGTTATCACATACACTACACATCTACCTCATATCTGCTATCACATACACTACACGTCTACCTCATATCTGCTATCACATACACTACACATCTACCTCATATCTGCTATCACATACACTACACATCTACCTCATATCTGCTATCACATACACTACACATCTACCTCACATCTGCTATCACATACACTACACATCTACCTCATATCTGCTATCACATACACTACACATCTACCTCACATCTAGTTATCACATACACTACACATCTACCTCATATCTGCTATCACATACACTACACGTCTACCTCATATCTGCTATCACATACACTACACATCTACCTCACATCTGCTATCACATACACTACACGTCTACCTCATATCTGCTATCACATACACTACACATCTACCTCATATCTGCTATCACATACACTACACGTCTACCTCATATCTGCTATCACATACACTACACGTCTACCTCATATCTGCTATCACATACACTACACGTCTACCTCATATCTGCTATCACATACACTACACATCTACCTCATATCTGCTATCACATACACTACACATCTACCTCATATCTGCTATCACATACACTACACGTCTACCTCATATCTGCTATCACATACACTACACGTCTACCTCATATCTGCTATCACATACACTACACATCTACCTCATATCTGCTATCACATACACTACACATCTACCTCACATCTAGTTATCACATACACTACACGTCTACCTCATATCTGCTATCACATACACTACACATCTACCTCATATCTGCTATCACATACACTACACGTCTACCTCACATCTGCTATCACATACACTACACATCTACCTCACATCTGCTATCACATACACTACACATCTACCTCATATCTGCTATCACATACACTACACATCTACCTCACATCTGCTATCACATACACTACACATCTACCTCATATCTGCTATCACATACACTACACATCTACCTCATATCTGCTATCACATACACTACACGTCTACCTCATATCTGCTATCACATACACTACACATCTACCTCACATCTAGTTATCACATACACTACACATCTACCTCATATCTGCTATCACATACACTACACATCTACCTCATATCTGCTATCACATACACTACACATCTACCTCACATCTGCTATCACATACACTACACATCTACCTCATATCTGCTATCACATACACTACACATCTACCTCACATCTAGTTATCACATACACTACACATCTACCTCATATCTGCTATCACATACACTACACGTCTACCTCATATCTGCTATCACATACACTACACATCTACCTCATATCTGCTATCACATACACTACACATCTACCTCATATCTGCTATCACATACACTACACATCTACCTCACATCTGCTATCACATACACTACACATCTACCTCATATCTGCTATCACATACACTACACATCTACCTCATATCTGCTATCACATACACTACACATCTACCTCACATCTAGTTATCACATACACTACACATCTACCTCATATCTGCTATCACATACACTACACGTCTACCTCATATCTGCTATCACATACACTACACATCTACCTCATATCTGCTATCACATACACTACACATCTACCTCATATCTGCTATCACATACACTACACATCTACCTCACATCTGCTATCACATACACTACACATCTACCTCATATCTGCTATCACATACACTACACATCTACCTCACATCTAGTTATCACATACACTACACATCTACCTCACATCTAGCCACCTATATTCTTAATCTTTTTCATCCAATTAGCTCACATCTGTCTAAAAGCCACCTACCTCATCTAGCTATCAGATACTACATATCTATATGATTTCTATTACTGCATAATCTACTATCTATGTCATATTTATCAATTTATTGCCATCTCCACTATACACCTATCCATGTCTTATACCTACCTCATTTCTAGCTACTTTATATCTCCCATTTACCTCATATCTATCTAACCTCTAGCTTTCCAGCGGCATGACACGACTTCCACACTTGGTTCCTGTCACTATTGGTCCTACTTTGCTTCCAATCCTTCAGTTACCTCAGAGAAAAGGACCGGACTGTTCTGTGTGGGAGGCTTACACATTACACGCCTCCCATCTGCAGGACAAGCCCTCATTCAGCTCCTTAGAGCCTTGGAGACGCGGTATTTACCTCAGGGACTTTTTGTGGAAAGAAAGCAGCAAACACGCAGTGCAACCATTACAGTGTGACCCGAAGAACGGCTTCCCGCTGCTCCGCCCCCTGCCGATCACATGACCCGGGCTGCCTGACTGTGAGAACAGCAAGGGCAGGAGAAAAAGAAGCGGGAATTTAGGAACCAATCACATTTCAGCTCTCATTTCAAAAGACTATTGGGAAATGAAAGCAGCAACCTGATTGGTTAATATTGGCAGCTGCTATACTTTCCTTTGCACTGTCCTTTTTATAAATGTCTGTGGAGGCGCCTCATGACTTAATAAAAAATATTAGTTGTAATATTATCCTGATTATTCTTTAATAATATGGCACTGTTATGCTCCACAAAGCTGTACAATCTCTACCAGTGTCTAGAAAAGGGGGCACAACTAAGAGGTGTGGTAAATTTACTAACTCCTTCCCCCAATTGCATTTTAGGGGTTTACATCACGTTTTTCCCACAAATTTAACGTATACAAAAAATGTAAATGTTAAACGGATGCCTCAGACTGATGCTATACAGCGGCATACATTCACCATAGAGTTCCATTGTAAAAATAAGTATACTCTTTTTACCAATGAAAAAAAAGTACCTATTTTTTACTGGACTGTGCAGAAGAACGTGGTGTGCTGCGTATTTGTATCCTTTTTTTTTGTAGAGTATGCGTCAAACGGAGGCATAAAATGTGATGTGAACCAACCCTTAGTAGCCAAGCAATTTTTTATTTATTTATTTTTTTTAAAAAATTTACCATAGCATTACAAGATCTATAACTTTTTTTTCCCATCGATAGAGCTGAATAAGGGCTTGTTTTTTGTTTTTTTTTCTGTTACAAGTTGTATTTTTTAATGGCACTATTTTTTGGGTACACATAACTTACTGGTTAACACTTTGCGGACCCAGGACGAAAATGCTCATCTTAACTGGCCAGCACGTAACACCTTAGGACGAGCATTCTCGCCCTAATGTTAACAGAGTGCCCAAGAGGTGCTGCCACGATCAGTAGAAGGGGCCTGGCTGTTATTGGCCAACATCAATGAAAACACAGATTCCGCTGTCACGCTGACCGCAGCATACAGGAAGTTTGTGGGGGTCTGCGGCAGCATTTACTTCCCCATCAGGTGATGGTTGCTATGGCAACCCCGATGCCATACATAGGCTGGGTCTCCTAGGCAGCTGTCAGCGTTTTACGCTGTAAGGCTCCATTCAGACGTCCGTATGTGTTTTGCGGATCCACGGATCCGCAAAACACGGACGCCGGCAATGTGCTTTCCGCATTTTGCGGATCCGCACATTGCCAGAACTATATAGAAAATGCCTTTTCTTGTCCGCAATTGCAGACAAGAATAGGACATGTTCTATATTTTTGCGGAACGGAGTTGCGGATCCGCAATTCCGGATCCAAGCGGGACAAAGTCTGTCCCCATAGAAATAAATGGGTCCGCAATTCCGTTCCGCAAAATGCGGAACAGAATTGCGGACATGTGAATGGGGCCTAAGACATTGACAGTTCAATGTAGTACAATACAGCATGTATTGTACTGTATTGAAATAGGGATCAGACCCTGAAATGTTGCAGTCCCATAGTGGGACATAAGAAAAAAAAAAAAAAAAAGTGAACAAAAGTGTTTTTTTTCAAATAAAAATGAAAGGTAAAGTAAGTAAAAAGAAAATAAGCGCAGTTTCCCATAATCAAGCTATGTACAATTAAAAATAATAATAAAAATAGTCATATTGGGTTTTGCTGTGTCCGTTACAACCAGCTCTATCAAAATGTCACATGTCAGGTGAACATGGTAAAAAAAAAGTGTCAAAATAGCCAATTTTTGTCACCTTGCCTTACAAAAAGCGTACTAGCGAGTGATCAAAAAGTACTATGTACCCCAAAATGGTACCAATGGAAACATCAACTCATCCCACAAACAATGAGCCCCCAGATAAAATGATCGTCAGAAGACTAAAAAACATATGGCTCTTAGAAAATAGCAACACAAAAACATGATTTTTTTTTTTAAATGCTTTTATTGTGTAATATTGTAACAAAATTGTCATATTGGGTATTGCTGTGTCTGTTACAACCAGCTTTATCAAAATGTCACATGTCAGATGTGAACACGTAAAAAAAAAAAAAACATTTTTTGTCACCTTGCCTGACAAAAAGGGTAATGTCAAAAAGTTCTATGTACCCTAAAATGGTACCAATAAAAACATCAACTCATCCCACACAAAAGGAGCCCCCACACAAGACGATTGGGGAAAAAAATATGGCTCTTAGAATATGGTGACAAAAAACATGATTTTTTTTTCAAAAATGCTTTGTGTAAAAGTGGTAAGTTGTAAAAAAAAAAGTATTTAAAATTGGTATCTCTGTAATCGTACTGACCAGCAGAATAAAGATAATGGGCCAGATTTATCATTACACTTACATCTTACTCCACTTTTACATCTGCCCAAAGTCACTTTTGGCTCAGTCAGATTTATGAATGGTCCTTTAATACTGTGATAAATGTGGATTGACGGTAGCAGTTTATCCTTCAGTAAGCGGCTTTACAAAAGTCGCACATCTTTACAAAAAAGTCGCATGTTCTATTAAAAAGTCGCATAAGATAAGCATGGTCCCCCCTGGAGTGAAATTGCGCATTTTTTTTTGACTTTTTTGCGACTTTTTAAATGGTTGCAATAATAAATCTGTCTAGAGATTCATTTACATAAGACAACACGCCCACTTTCACAAAACTGGAGAGCTTAGTGCAGAGCTTGAAAAAGTCGCAAAAAAATGCGCAATTTTACCGATTGCGCATTTTTTTGCGACTTTTTCACTCCATTAAAGTGACTTTAGCTAATGATAAATCTGGCCCATGGTTCCCAGAAAATGGCTGTACTAGTACCCCAGAGGTTGTTCGATAGCATCATGGCACCAGCTGCAAAAGCCAAACGGTGGTCTTTACCTTCTGATCCCTGCAGTGTACCAAAACAGCAGTGTACGTCCATATTTATGGTCGGTGCAAGGATTTTTATCCAGCACAAGCGAAGCTACATTTTGGCGACTCTACAGTTGTGCATACACTTCAAATACGTATGGTGCTTTTCCACTCCTGAGTCCTAATGTATGTCCAGGCAGAAGATTAGGGCCACGTGTAGGGTGTTTATGAAACCAGGAAGTACGGCACAATAATAAGAGGGCATGCATTTTACACCAGCACATGCTGGGCACAACACATTGGGCACTGAAATGGCATATCTGTGTGTAAGTTGCAATTTTCACTCAATTTTTGCAGAACATCTGTGGTGTAAAAATGTTCACTATACCCCTTGGTACATACTGTGATGGGTGTGGTTTCCCAAATTAGTGACTTCTTGGGGGTTTCTTTTTTTTTTCACCTCAGAGCCTTTGGAGTTATCGGCCAGTGCTGAATAAATGACCAATCTAAGTTGCAAATGCACATGGCGCTCACTCTCTTCTGAGCCCTTCCATGTGCCCTAAAGGCATTCTGTTATGCATTCCATCAAATTATTGTATTATGGTCCGTGGTAACGGAATCCGTAATGCAATTCTGCTTTTACCACCAAACGAAACGTGAATGAATTTCATAACATGAAATTCACTTATCTCTACTTCTGAGCTAAAAAAAAAAAAATATTCAATTGGTCTTTATTAAAAGTTTGGAGCCCATTTGTCTGAACATGGTTGAGTGTCTTTGTTCCGTCACCCAGCCTTCTTGACGGCTACTTATCTCAGATCTTATATATCTGAGTATTCGGCGCAGGCGCAGTGATTATAGCTGGCAGCCAGCAAGCGTCCCTTCCCTTACTGCGCCTGCGCCGAATACTGAATGGCGCCAGACTTCACCAGAGCACATGGCTGGCAGACGGACGCAAGCGCTGCCTGGCCCTGTCAATCAGGACTTGGAGGGAGGAGACCAAGGTGGAAGAACGGAGGCTCTAGGAGCAGGAGCAACGCCACCCCTCTGCTCCTAGAGCCTCATTAGCATATTATTAAAGTTTGATTTTTGGCGTAACAGGGGCACTGATAAAAGTAGGAATAGGCTACTTAGGTTTAGCTGACATTAGCACATCGCTAATGTCAGCTAGCTTCATAGGGTTAAATCTGGTGACAGAAACCCTTTGAGTCTTTCTTGGGTAAGGATGGGAAAAAAAACAACTATACTGCCAATGTGTTTTTATGTTATATATTTTGCAGTGTACATTTTTTGTCAAAAATAACATGATAACTTTATTTTCTGGGTCAGTATGATTGCAGTCATACCAAACACATATACAACTTCTACACAATAAACCCCTTAAAAAAAAAAAAATTGTGGAGGGGATTTTTTTTTTTCAGTTCTTTCCATTGAAAAGCATTTTATATATTTTTTAATGTTAACTTTTTATTTAACCAGTCCCCGACCGCCGTACGCAGGATTGCGTCCTGCGGGCGGCCGGGATCTTCTGTTTGGACGCGCCGGGGCGTCATCTCGCGAGACGCGAGACTTCCTGTGAACGCGCGTCTCGAGAGTTGGACTACAGCCTGCCAGCGATGATCAATCGCTGGCAGGCTGTAGATGCGATATAAATCGCATCAAACAGCTATATCAGACGCTGTTTTATGAACAGCGTCTGATATAGCTGCTACCTGGTCCTCTGGTGGTCCCATTTTCTGGGATCGACCACCAGAGGACCAGGTAACTCAGTAAAAGTTGCACCAAACACTACACTAACCCCCCACCCCCTCACCTATTAACCCCTTGATCACCCCATCTAGACCCCTGATCACCCCCTGTCATTGATCACACCCCTTGTAAGGCTCCATTCAGACGTCCATATGTGTTTTGCGGATCCGTGGATTCACGGATCCAGCGGATCCAATCCGCGGATCCGATCCGCAGATCCTCAAAACACGGACACCGGCAATGTGCTTTCCGCATTTTGCAGATCCGCACATTGCCAGAACTATATAGAAAATGCTTTTTCTTGTCCGCAGTGCGGACAAGAATAGGACATATTCTATATTTTTGCGGAACGGAAGTGCAGACCCGGAAGCGCGGATCCGTAATTCCGGATCCGAGCGGGACAAAGTCTGTCCCCATAGAAATGAATGGGTCCGCAATTCCGTTCGGCAAACAGAATTTCGGACGTGTGAATGGGGCATAAGGGTCCCCTATCACCGCCAGTTAGTTAGCTACTTGTTAGGTAGCTAGCGCCCAGCCCACCGCACCGCAGTCACTGATTTTGGCAGAGATTTTTCATCCACATTGCGAATGAAAAAATCTGTGCCGTTCATTTTTTTTTCAGCCCAGAGGCTGAACGGAAAAAAAAAATTTCATTACCCGTATGCTCAATATACGGAGAATCGCAGAAACTCCTAATGCTGGCCATACGTGTAATGACTGCGGAGACCCTCAAATGCCAGGGCAGTACAAAACCCCACATGTGACCCCATTTTAGAAAGAAGACACCCCAAGGTATTCCGTGAGGGGTATGGCGAGTTCATGGAAAATTTTATTTTTGTCACAAGTTAGTGAAATATGAGACTGTAAAAAAAAAAAAAAAAAAACAATTTCCGCTAACTTGTGCCAAATTTTTTTTTCTGTGAACTCGCCATACCCTCACAGAATACCTTGGGGTGTCTTCTTTCACAATGGGTCACTTGTGGGTATTTATACTGCCCTGGCATTTTAGAGGCCCTAAAGCGTGAGAATCCAAATGCGTAAAAATGGCCTGTGAAATCCTAAAGGTACTCATTGGTTTTAGGGCCCTTTGCGCATCTTGGCTGCAAAAAGTGTCACTCATGTGGTATCGCCGTACTCAGGAGAAGTAGGGCAATGTGTTTTGGGGTGTATTTTTACATATACCCATACTGGGTGTGAGAAATATCGCTGTAAACGACAACTTTTTACATTTTTTATTCAAAGTTGTCAATATACAGAGATATTTCTCTCACCCAGCATGGGTATATGTAAAAATACACCTAAAACACATCGCCTACTTCTCCTGAGTACGGCGATACCACATGTGTGACACTTTTTGCAGCCAAGATGCGCAAAGGGCCCAAATTCAACGAGTACCTTTTAGGAGGGTATTTTTACGCATTTTCTTCTCACGCTTTAGGGCCCCTAAAATGCCAGGGCAGTATAAATACCCCACATGTGACCCCATTTTGGAAAGAAGACACCCCAAGGTATTCGCTGAGGGGCATAATGAGTTCATGAAAAATTAAACTTTTTGTCAAAAGTTAGCGGAAAGGGAGACTTTGTGAAAAAAACAATAAAAATCAATTTCCACTAACTTGTGCCCAAAAAAAATATTCTATGAACTCGCCATGCCCCTCATGGAATCTATGGGGTGTCTTCTTTCAAAAATAGGTCACAGTGAGTATTTCTACTGCCCTGGCATTTTAGGGCCCTAAAGCGTGAGAAGAAAATGCGTAAAATGCCCTCCTAAAGGTACTCATTGAATTTGGGCCCTTTGCGCATCTTGGCTGCAAAAGTGTCACACATGTGGTATCGTCGTACTCAGGAGAAGTAGGGCGATGTGTTTTGGGGTATATTTTTACATATACCCATGCTGGGTGAGAGAAATATCTCTGTATATTGACAACTTTGAATAAAAAATGTAAAAGTTGTTGTTTACAGCGATATTTCTCACACGCAGCATGGGTATATGTAAAAATACACCCCAAACACATTGCCCTACTTCTCCTGAGTACGGCGATACTACATGAGTGACACTTTTGCAGCCAAGATGAGCAAAGGGCCCTAAACCAATGAGTACCTTTAGGATTTCACAGGCCATTTTTATGCATTTGGATTCTCACACTTTAGGGCCCCTAAAATGCCAGGTGAGTATAAATACCCCACATGTGACCCCATTTTGGAAAGAAGACACCCCAAGGTATTCCGTGAGGGGCATGGTGAGTCCACAGAATTTTTATTTTTGGCACAAGTCAGCGGAAATTTTTTTATTTTTTTTTTTTTATTTTGTTTTTACAAAGTCTCATATTCCACTAACTTGTGACAAAAATAAAATTTTACATGAACTCACCATACCCCTCACGGAATACCTTGGGGTGTCTTCTTTCCAAAATGGGGTCACATGTGGGGTATTTATACTGTCCTGGCATTTTAGGGGTCCCTAAATCGTGAGAAGAAGTCTGGAATCCAAATGCGTAAAAATGCCCTGTGAAATCCTAAAGGTACTCATTGGTTTTAGGGCCACTTTGCACCCAGGCTGCAAAAAGTGTCACACATGTGGTATCGCCAGTACTCAGGAGAAGTAGGGCAATGTGTTTTAGGGTGTATTTTTATATATACCCATACTTTGTGTGAAAAATATCTCTGTAAACGACAACTTTTAAAAAATTTTATACAAAGTTGACAATTTACAGAGATATTTCTCTCACCCAACATGGGTATATGTAAAAATACACCCCAAAACTCATTGCCCTACTTCTCCTGAGTACGGCGATACCACATGTGTGACACTTTTTTGCAGCCTGGGTGCGCAAAGGGGCCCAAATTCCAACGAGTACCTTTAGGTTTTACATGGCGGCTCACAATTTAGCCCAGCCCAAAATGCCAGAACAGTAAACACACCCCACAAATGACTCCATTTCGGAAAGTAGACACCCCAAGGTATTCACTGAGGGGCATAGTGAGTCCATCTGAGATTTTTTTATTTTTTTTGCCAGAAGTTATCAGAAATTGAAACTTTTTTTTTTTTTTTTTTTCTCAGAAAGTGTCATTTTCCGCTAACTTGTGAAAAAAAATGAAATGATACATGAACTCACCAACCCCTCCGCGAATACTTTGGGGTGTCTTCTTTCTAAAATGGTGTAATTTGGGTGGTATTTATACTATCCTGGCATTCTAGCACCTGAAGAAACATGACAGGTGCTCAAAAAGTCAGAGCTGCTTCAAAATGCCGAAATTCACTTTTTTGCACCATAGTTTTAAACGCTATAACTTTTACCCAAACCAATAAATATACACTTATTGGATTTTTTTTTATCAAAGACATGTAGAACAATAAATTTTGAGAAAAATTTATATAGAAATGTAGTTTTTTTTAAAAAAGTTTACAACAGAAAGTGAAAAATGTCATTTTTTTGCAAAAATTTCGGTAATTTTTGATTAATAGCAAAAAAAGTAAAAATGTCAGCAGCAATGAAATACCACTAAATGAAAGCTCTATTAGTGAGAAGAAAAGGAGGTAAAATTCATTTGGGTGGTAAGTTGTATGACGGAGCAATAAACGGTGAAATTAGTGTAGTGCAGAATTGTAAAAAGTGGCCTGGTCATTAAGGGTGTTTAAGCTAGGGGGGCTGAAGTGGTTAATAAAACTTTTTTTTTTTACTTTTTACTAGTCACACATGGGGATTTTAACAGACAGCTGTAAAACAGCTAGCGCAGTGCTAATGCCCGCCTATCAGTGCTGGTGATATCACCAGGCTCACTGCTATGCGGAAGCTTCCTCCTAGCAGTTTTAAAAATAAACACAAACATACAGTGCAAGACAAGGGAGAGCATCAGAGCATGAAATGCTAGGCTGTTTTGTAGGCAGATACTATGCTACTTTGCATAGTACCCGCCTCCAGAACAGCCTCTGGCAGCACTATAGACCGCTCATCTGTGCCAGTGACGTCACCGGGCTAAGGCCTCATGCACACGACCGTTTTTTTATGCTGTCCGCAAAAAGGGGTTCCGTTGTTCAGTGATCCGTGTCCGTTTTTGCCTTCCGTTGTGTTTCCGTGTGTCTTCCGTTTTTTTAGCGGACATGACCCAAAAGATTTTACCAAAAGACAGGCTGACAATTTTTCCCAAGTGCTTGCCAAGGGATCCGCAAAAAAAACGGACACGGAACGCGGATGACACACGGATGGCCATCCGCATTTTTCACGGACCCATTGACTTGAATGGGTCTGTGAACCGTTTTTCACGGACAAGAATAGGACAGGTTATATTTTTTTGACGGACTGGAATCACGGACCACGGACGCGGAGGACAAACGGTGCATTTGCCGAGGTTTCCACGGACCCATTGAAAACCAATGGGTCCGCAGAAAATCACGAAAAACGGAGCAACGGACACGGAATCAAACAACGGTCGTGTGCATGAGGCCTAATTGCTAGGATAAAGTCTCTGCCTAGCATAGTTAGGAGAAGCTCAAAACATCAGCGGCAGTAAACAAACAGACCTTGCACTGCATGATGCAACACAAGGCAAGGGGGAGCATCAGAGAAAGGAAATGTAGCGATCTTCTTCACTGAACGAACATCGGAAGGAACGCAGGTCCTAGGTGCCATAGACTTCAATTTTGTGACTGGTGGTGGAGTCTTAGGCCTCTTTCACACATACTGTAAGTGAATGACAGATGTGTATTGTCCGTGTCCCCCAACGACAGCACACGTACCTATTGATTTTAATGTGTTTATTTATACATCAGTGATTTTCCACTGACTCATGGTCCACAGAGGCATGCTCTGGTCCATAATGCAAACCAAACATACCCATTGAAGTTTATGAGACAATGAAAACCACTGACACAACACAAATGGCATCCGTATTTGGTCAGTGATTTTCACGTACCATGGTTAGGAGATGCTCTAGAAACGAATTTTCAGCCTAGCAGTGTACGTAGAATATGCAAAAAATGGACACATGGACCAAACATGGATTCTTCACAAGCATCTACACGGATGAACCACTGACCATCTTGGCAAGGATGTTATCACGGACGTGTGAAAGAGGCCCTATACTGCAATCTGTTTCTGGATTTAGGCCTCATGCACCCGACCGTATGTATTTTGCATTCTGAAAGCTGCGGATCAGCAAAATATGGATAATGTCTGTGTTGCATCCTGTGTCTGTGGTCCGCATTTTGCAGACAAGTATAGGTCATGTGCTATCTTTTGCAGAATGACAAACAAATGCGGAATGTAGTGTGGAGCGAATCAAACTTCGGATCATAGATCTGAAGTTGATTTGTTTTAACACTTTGTTTTAATGCTGTACGGAGACTTCGTACAGCATTAAAATGTATTACGTCCACGGAGGCAAAATTCGTTTTATCTGAAATTGTGCAAGACTTCGGTGAATGAATTGAGTATTCAGTTCTAGATCTTTAAAAACATTTCAAATTATCAATGTGAAGTCACGTTTGGTACCGAGGTCTCGTGCAACAATACATTTTAATGCTGTACGGAGACAGGTCTCTGTACCGCATTAAAACAAAGTGTTGAAACGAATCGACTTTGGATCTACAATCCGAAGCTTTATTTGCTCAACACTAGTGCGTCCCACATCTGTGTGTCCGTTTCGTAAAAAGATATATGTCTGCAAAGTACGGACCATTGACCCATTGAAGTCAATGGGTCCACAAAGTTCGCAAATTCAATAAGGTTTTAAATGGAAGTACATTTAAAATGAGATATCATTTGCAAATGTAATTGTGAGCGAGGCCTAAAACATAGAAACATCTAGATATCTTGCAAGCATTTTAAAAAAGAGTAGCGTAAGGGTTAATGCTTATATATCTCATTTTATTTTTAAGTTACCAGGGTAGAGAGCTTCACCAAGATTCAGGGAAGTTTAAACCAAAATCATCTTGTAGCTTTCAAGGGTCTTGTTATTGAGGCTGCAGCATTCAATAGCACATACGATAATTGAAGCTCAGTTGTAGCTCAGCAGGAAGCCTCCTATATGTGTTCTTGTGTAAGATGCATTACAGAGTACGGGTGATGAGGTAGCAATCTGATAAGTATGGGCAGAATCTACAGCAATTAGGAGAAGACAAAAACAAGATCGAGGGTATTGAGTCTCAAGCAATAGAAAAGAGGTTGCAGGGTTTTATATTTACAGACCCTATTATCCATCAGATATATGCTTATATACTTTATTCATTATCATTTGTCTCCGGATCTAAGATATTTTCATATTTTATTCTCTGCTACTTCTGTATATTATCCTCAGGTCATAATACACAGCAAAGCAGCCAAGCTAAAGGGTTGTTGTTGTTTTTTTATTGAAAGGAAAAAGTTGTGAGCCATATTCGTTGTCACCATAAGGGTAGCTATAGGGGGTACAAAGATAGCATTAGCAACTCGGTCCTGATGCCTGAGGGAGACCAATTGCACATAAGAAGGCAATATATTTGTTGAAATATCTGCCCAAGCCCATATGTTATAAAATAATAAAAGAATGTAATGTACACTCAACTGTTAAATTCAATGGTAGTCAAACTGCCACTCTGGTCCTCACCCTTAGGCTGCAGCGGTGATATAGCTATATACATCACATGACCACTACAGCCAATCAATGTACTCCATGTCAGATATGAGGCCAGTGATTGGCTGCAGAAGTCACATGGGATATACAGCTATCTCACTGCTGCAGCCAAGTAAACACAGACCAGTGGGGGGCTGGAGCAACAGCAGCGGAATGATAGAAGGATATACACTGACGAGCAAAAGGGTAATGTTTTGAGCTTTTGACTTTCAGGCTCCATATCTCACCATTCATTACAGCTTCGACCGTGAGACTCCCATCATTTTATAGACAATCATCTTGGCTATCTCATAAATAAATTGGACTTGCAACTATTTAGCATATGATTAGTTCTGCAGATTATTCTCATGTAACTGCATTGTTACTGTTTTGCTCCTAAATGTCTAAGTCTTTAATTTTGTTTTTTTTTTGTAAATCACCTTTGGCTTTCAGCACTGCCTGAATCCTTCTGGGCATGCTCTCAATCAGATTCAAGCATATCTCGACCAAAATCTGCTCCCTGGTCTCTTCTACACAATCCCAATGTTGGTGCATACTGGGCGACTCACTTGGGTACAGCTTTTTCTTCAACTCTACCCACAAGTGTTGGATTGGGTTGAGGTCTGGGGACTGTGGGGGACAATCCATCACCTCTACTTCATTGTCATTAAACCATTTTTCCGCCAATCTTGACGTATGCTTCGGGTGGTTGTCCTGCTGGAACACTATGTTGTCCTATTCATACCCATAGTACTCGAGTGTATAAAGTAATTTGTCTTGTAGAATACTTATGTATGGCTCAGCATTGAGACTACCAACAATCCTGGTCAAGTATCCAACGCCTTTGGCTGTCAAACAACCCCATCAGGCTTCCTCCACTGAACTTGACAGATCCTTCAATTTCTCAATCTGTTAGCCTCCTTTTCCCTTGTTTCTTCCCATTTGCACCCATCAGAGCCCAGTCTATTGACTTTTGTCTCACTGCTCCAAATCACCTGTTTCCAATCTTTTACTGTCCACTGTTCGTACTTTTTTACAAACTCTAGCCGACAATATTGAAGTCAAGGCTTCTTCACCTTTTTTCGGGTCACCATTCCAGCAATCTACAATGGGACTGCTGGAAATAGCCAAGCCAGCTGGGCTAGACTATTTTCAGAACCCCCATACCAGTGAACAGAGGGTGGCCACTTTGTGCAGCTTTTGGCCTTCACTTCGGACGCCTGTTCTGGAGATAGAAGCAGGTCTCAGAGGTGGGACCTGCACCTATGTGACACTGATGGCATATCCTACCGACATGCCATAAATATCTGAGATGGGAATAATATACCTTTAAAGCGTTGTATCAGATTTAAAAAGGGACAAACTGCAATACTGGACACAGCCTGTAGGGGAGCAGTTTTTTCTGATATCATACACCACATTACAATACAGGAATTTTATAATCTTTCATGTCAAATATTTTGTCTATTGTGATTCCTCCATCCATCATTAATGCTATTAAAAGCACTATTATCAGTAGCTCCTATGACTGTAGTAACTTCTGCCTGATATATCCGCAACATCTGCACAGCATCTATTTATCCGGAAGGAATCCTGAGGTAGGTAAATCTGTGTGCTGTAATGTAACACCGGCAGGCTATGAAATGGAAGAAATAGGCCTTGGTTATGGAACAAAAGAACTCATTTTATCACTCGGCTTTAGCGCTTTAGAAAATGGTTCCTGGAGAGCTGAACCTCATGACAAATGAGAACCCTAGAGTTTTTTATTGCCTCTGTAAATCACTGAACTGACAGCAGGTAATAAGAATGCTTCGGAGTATTTTTTAAAGTTTGCCGGAACATATGAAATATCATGTAAGTTTACATCCAATTACTATTGGTCTGCACCCAATCTTTACAGCCAAGCCTGGAACAATATTAAGCTGTAACATCTGGCTATATTAATGAGATTTTTTTTAAATGTGTCAAATACCTGGAATTTTATAAATTACAAAAATAAACATCAATATAATAACCATTAAAACATCGAATGTAACATTATATAATTGTCAGCAATAGGTCACCTTGTAATATTACTCTTGAAAATAGGCCACATAGATCATCAGCTGCACATTGATCAGACGTCTATAATATATGGCATCTAGGATATCAATTATCTCTACGAGAGTTTTTTTTTTTTTGGAGACAATTGAAGGGATATATCATCTGCGATGATACTTGTAGTGCAGTACAGAATTTGTATAGTTATGAAAATAAGCGGCATAATATTTCTTGCAATTCTTAGGCCTCTTTCACATTTGCGTTGTGAGGATCCGGCGGGGGCTTCCGTCGCCGGAAATGCTCACCGGATCCGTCACAACGCAAGACAACTGAAAGCATATTGAAGACTGATCAGTCTTCAATATGCTTTCAGGTAACCATGGCAGCCAGGACGCTACTAAAGTCCCGGCTGCCATAGAAAGGAAGCGGGGAGCCGGGGGAGAAGCTACTTACAATCCGTGCGGCGGCCGGGGCGCTCCTCGATGACGTCACCGGGTCCCTGCGTCGCCGAAACGACGGTTAGTTTAACTCCGGATCCGGATTAATGCACTTCAATGAGCGTTACGGCATGTCTTCCGGATTTTTGGACGGAGACAAATCCGCAGCATGCTGCGGTTTTGTCAACGTCCAAAAAACCTTCACATACTGAAAGGAAGATATCCTGATGCATCCTGAACGGATTTCTCTCCATTCAGAATGCATTAGGATAATCCTGATCAGTATCTTTCCGTCCTAGAGCCCCGAGGACGGAACTCTAGGACGGAAAGCAAAAACGCAAGTGTGAAAGGGGCCTTACCGGTCTTTTGTTTTCTCTATTGCTGGCTGTTTATTAGTTTTACTATCTTTGGAAAGAGTTAGCAACCCTTCATAGAGTCTAAGGCTGTGATGGCTAACCTCTGACACTCCAGCTGTGGAAAAACTACGACTCCCAAGATGTACACTTACTTGGCTGTTCTCAGAACGCCACAGAAATGAATGGAGCATGCTGGGAGTCGTAGTTTCACCACAGCTGGAGTGCCATCACTGGTCTAAGGCCTCTTTCACATGAGTGAATTTCACATAAAGCTGGGGGGCCCTGTTACACACTTTCCATTGGGCCCCAAGTTATACCTCTGTATAAAAATATACACATGGAATAAATCTGACCCGAAACAAAAATTATGATTAATTGCCTTTGGTGTTTTATGCGCATAATATATCATTATCAGGCAAAATGTGAAAATGATGACTGCAGATTTACTATATGGGGACTGAATAGAATTTAATTAACCTGAAAATGCTGATTGTGATGTTTTGACTATATCCCGAGCCTCTGTCGCTTTTCTGGAAATCCACGCCTGGCTCACTCATGATGAAGAATTAAGTGCAGGAGCTTTTGATTTGTGGTTTTTCAAGTGGGAGTTTTCCTTCCTGGATTCCTCTATGATATTATCTAAAAGGTGCTGATTGCAAGAAGAAGGCACACAGATAGACACCTGACTTGGCATTTGGTACATCAAATGAAATCTAATCTGTGTAAGTTTCAATGAGGTCATCTGTAATTCTGGTATGTGCGATAATAAAAGGTCTTAAACATCTTCCAATGTAAGCCGGACCAGCTGATCGAGGGGCGGACTAGCCATAGCCCCTACAGGGAAATTTCCTTGTTGCCCAATTCTCAGGGGGCCACTAGAGCTTCCCTCACAGCTGTTGGCTGGGTACATAATGATCTGATGCTCTCAGCAATAATTAATGCTAGAGGCATCAGGTACTTAATCACCTGACCGGTGGACGCAGGTGCCCTCCTGAATTCAACTGTATTACAGTGCTAGGGACAGTGAGACAGTTTAATACTGCTGGGAGGACGCCAGTATTTTGTGCTGCCCTATGGTATTTGGTTCTGCAGGGGCAGCAGTATTTTGGGCTGTACTATAGTATTCCGGGCCCCGTCTGCTGCTGTTGTTTCTTTAACATCTGCAGCCCTGTGAAGATCTATTGGTACAGGAGGGAGGGGTTATCAGTGACTGACGGCTATCTCTGTATACACACCTATACACACAATGCTATCAATTACTGACACCCCCTCCCTCCTGTACCAATAGGTATTCACAGGAAGCGAAAAATGCAAAGGTATAAATGTATAAATTACAGGTTTTACAGAATCTTTCTCTACAAAACTATATATCTGCTCAGCAAACCCTGCTTTATAAGATGGTATTAAAGGGGTTCTACGGGCTTTTTTTTTATTAATGATAGGTCATCAATATCAGATCGGCGGTGGTCCGACATCCGGCATCCCCGCTGATAAGCTGTTTGAGGAAACGGCGCGCCCATTGTGCACGTCCATCTCCCGACTCTCTTCCTGCCCGCAGCTGCTGTTCCATAGACATACAGCGTTGAGCTGGAAGAGAGAAGGGAGACAAGATGGGTGTCGGACCCCCGCCGATCTGATATTGATGACCTATCCTGTGGATAGGTCATCAATAAAAAAAGCCCGGAGAACCCCTTTAATAGAAAATTCCAGCACAAAGCAATCTTTATCCAAAGAGTAATATCTTTATTTAATATGCAGCTGTACAACTTGTGACGTTTCGGCCTGTATTGGCCTTTGTCAAACTATAGCAAAATCAGAAAATAAATGTTACAAAAATAGAAAAATAAAAAAATCACATCATCACAATACTGCTTATTTTCTGCTAATTTCACTTCTTGCATTGCAAAAGGTGAAATCTGCAATGAATATCCGCTGCATAAATTGACATTCTGCAGATTTAAAATCTGCACCACACGTCCGTTTCCGCTGCAGATTTTTACCGCAAGGTGTGAATGAGATTTCTTAAAAACTCATTCACTTTGCTAGGGCTGTAAATTGCTGTGGCCTTTCTGCATGCAAATTCCGCAGCAGATAATTTATCTGCTATGTGTGAACATATCCTAAACATTCAGAAAACTTGGGAGATGGGAGGGATGCAGTTGCAGAATGTGCAGAATACTCAGCAGGTATGCACTACATCTAACGAGCACCTACTGCTGTTGTAACAATAGGTATTCTTTATTATAAATATCACACCCACATAAAATTTTTATATTGGTTTTTAAAATACAAGTATTTAAAACATTGCAAGGAAAAGAAGAATAAGAAAACACAAGTTGGAAAAAGGAGGGGTACATAAGAAAGAGCACAAAGTTCATGGAACCCCCTAATACATATGATTGCCTCTTTTATCCTGACACTCTCACGGTGTGGGTTGCTTGGTAACTGGACTACACATCTCCGGCTGCTAAATTAAAGGTGTAACGGAGCAAGTCTGCGGAGCCGAAACACGTGAAGCGTTGTCTACTACAAATATTACTTGCATCGCTGGGCTGAAAAATGTAAATGTCACACAGAGTAGTAGTAACAGTTTAGCAAATGCTGGAATTGTGCAAATATCAAGAAAAAGAGAATGAAGGAAGCACAGTTCAGAATATTCTCACGAATGGAAATATTTGACAGAAATCCCCGTATAAAAAACATGTAATAATATGATTATTATTATGGTTTTTACCATTTACATTTGCTGTCCCGTCTTCAAGGATACCACCAAACTGTGCTAGGGCATACGGTCCATGCAGTTAGCCCATCCTATGGGACCCCTGGAGAGAGAGGGCCCATTCCAGGTTCCAAATTGTGAGTACCTGCACAGGGATCTGGTCTCCAGGTGCTGCAATGTTAACAAACAAACAGAATGGGGGTAATGGGACTCATGTCTCAGGGGGTTAGGTGTGCAATAGTGTTAAGCAGAACTGGAAACGGCACCATTTTTGTATTTATAGTATTTGCTATGGGACACCCATTCCCTGAGGGCGTTATTGTTTAATAGGGTATCCTTTGGTTTAATATGAACCCGATCCAGGTGTTTATGAGACCTGCCATTTTGTCCTAATGGGTCAATACATATAACTCTGACAACTGTCCTAATATAAGCAGATTCTCAGTGCAGATGCCGGCCCAATACCGTATAATGTACGGTATGTTGATTTTTATAAATGAACACCCAGCAATTTCATTGGGTTCATTTTATAAAATCTTTATTTTATTTTTTAACAATATCACTAGCTCTTATAGTTCATAGTTAGGTCTAGTGATCCTATATCACTTTAGTGGAAATTGTGCTCTTCCAAGAATGCAAGCCACTGGAATAATCTATGTGCGGACACTGAGCCAGCAAAGAATGCAAAAAAAAAAAAAAGTAAGCTCTGAAGTCTGCAGACATGTAAAACACGACCATGTTTAAAAGCAGGGGAACTGCTGCAGGTTTGTGGTATGGGTATTACACTGCAAACCTCCAGCAATTTACGGTACTAGAGAGGAGGAAGGGGTTTTCAAAAGCCCATCCACACACAGATGTTACGTTTTGCTGTGGACCGAGCAACAGATTTTCTGTGGATTTCAACCAATGCACTGCAAGCGGAAAAGTCTACAGCAAAAATCCATGACAACTCTGCACAAAAATGTGTAAGCTCTAGGTCTGAAAGAGTCTGCTACATGTGGACATACCCTAAGGCAGTGGTGGCGAAACTATGGCAGGGGTGCCAGAGGTGGTACTCAGAGCCCTCTCTGTGGGCACCTGCTATGGTGTGCCAATGTACCTTTTCCTGCCATTCATCAGCGCAGGGCGCACTATGAACAGCGCAGGCAGCGCACTGAATGCAGGCAGGCTATTATAGCTATATGATAAAGGACATGGAAGATATACTATATTGGACTGTAGTATTCAGGTTAAATTGCCTTGCTGGCACTTTGCAATAAATAAGTGGGTTTTGGGTTGTAATTTGGGCCTTCTATCTCTAACCATTGTCCTAAGAGTACGACCACACAGTCAAGTTTCTGGAAGCCAAAATCAGGAGTGGATCATAAAAGGACAGCAAGTATACAGGACAGATACAGGAAAGATACTGGATCTCCTCTTTCCTGAATTCAGTCCTGATCTTGGCTTCTAAAACTGCACAAAGTAACCTGACAGTGTGGCCATACCCTAATATAGGCCGTAATTCAGGATCAATACAAGATAGGTTCAGTAATGTCATGAGTTTACAAAATTGCACAACATTTGATCTAGAATCATTTTATACCTACAAATTCTCTAAAATAAATCAACACTTATCACCTATCCACAGGATGGCTTTGGTTGGGTCTGCATCCCCTGGGGCCCCTATAGATCATCAGAACAGGGGTCCTGTGTTTTTTTTTTATGTAGTAGCAGTACTCATTTGGTACTGTCTCTCTATTCAAATGGGGGACACGTGACCCCTGTTCTTGTTATCAGACTCCCCCAAAAAAAACCTCACCTGTCGCCGGTTCCAGCACCGAACTCCGATCTCCTCCGCTCCAAATCCCTGCTTGATGCGAACACTAAGGTGGTGCAGTGGTGACGTGCAAGTAAGGCCACATTCACAAACGTATTTTGTTTTCGTGTCCGTTCCATTTTTTTGCGGATTGGATGAGGACCCATTCATTTCAATGGGCCGGCAATGAATGCGGACAGCACACCGCGGATCTGTATGTCCGTTCCGTAGCCCTGCAAAAAATAAAGAGCATGTGCAACGTCCTTAGGGCCAACGTCTGGGCTTTCCCTTACTCTTTAAGAGGTTTTTCCAATATATTTCCCTCTTTTAGAGCAAGTTGTCATGACACCAGTTGCATTTCAGCAACGAGGACATGGAGTCCCCTTTAAGTATAGTAATGTTGGTACCCAGGTTAGGATTGCCAGAGTGGTGTAAGGGTTGCCTAGAGTGTCCCATATGTGTGGCTTTTGCACTTGTCACGATGCTCCCACCTGGATATCCTTGGATCCCAGATGTGGTCGGACGAAGCAGTGCAAATAGGGTTAACAGTTCAGGGATTTGTAGAATAACTTGAGTCCAGACATGTATTAACGTTGAACACAGCTTTACTTGGCATAAACTTTCATCAAGCAACAATCTTCCAACTTTATCTTGGTTATCAGCATGTTTTTGGCATAAATGGCAGGCAAACACTTCTGTAACAATCTCAGCTCTGCTATACTGTAGCTCTCTCAGCTGCTATGCTGGCTGGCTTACATAGGAAACCTTTACTCTTATGCTGTACTTGGAATTTAGCTGTCTGTAGTATGTCTCTTACTTCAATCCTAGGAACTTCTTCCTGGCTTCAAGCTTACTTGGCTTATAGGCAATGCAAACCCAGAAGGGGACATGCATGTAGAACTTATAGGCAGGGCCTGCGAGCCCAGTAGAGCAGACAGTGCTCTGCTGGCCGACACATAGCCTTCGCCTGGGAAGGGGTAGACTGGAACACAACCTCTCCCCAGGAGGGGTAGGCTGAAACTGACCTTTACTAGCTAAACTCCTCACTCTCTAGACAGGGCTCGCATGGAAATAAGGCTCCACCCAGCTATCACTGCCCAGATTTGCTGCCGCCTGCTGGTAAACCAGGCACATTACATGTTAACAGTGGTTTGCAAAGTTAAAAATACATACACTAGGTAGGACATGGTATTATAGGCAGAAGATGATGCAAGATCAACCGATAAAGATAGTGGGGTCCCATAAGAGGTGGTGATGCCACTCTGGAGTATTGCACATGTCTAATTCTTGTAAGTTTTGAGGACAAGAATAGGCATTATTACAATGGATCCACAAAAAAAATTACAATGCAACACAGATGCAGGGACGGACTGGCCATAGACCTTACAGGGAAAATTACCTGGGGGCCGATGCCCAGGGGGCCGGCCAGTGGAAGTTTTTAGGGATGTATTTTGTTCTGCTGGCAGTATTTTGTGATGGACTGTGGTATATGGCTCTGTTGGGGCGGTATAATGTACCTCAATATGGTATTGCTGGATCTGCCTTCGATCAATATGGACCCGAATACATAACGGGGCCACTTTTAGTATTTTTTCAAGGGCCACTTTAAGTTCCCAGTCCACCCCTGCACGGATGTCACATGGACGTCATCCTTATTTTTTAGCAGATCCGCATTTTGCGCAGCGCAAAATACATACGGTCGTGTGAATGTAGCCTAAATGGCACTTCACATTTCCAGTCCAGTGGGGACTAGAAGGCAAGGAGAAATTAGCTTGGAGCTGGAGCGCTGGTAGACAGGTATGTCTTTTTTTTTTAACCCCTGTCTGCACATATGAAACGGGCTTCTCAGATGTTAGAGTACCCCTTTAACTTTTACCTTGCTTCTACATTATATGATGCAATGAAGATATGATATATGAAGGTGCTGAATTCTGATGATCTGAGAGGAAAAAAGTGAACATATTAGGGTAAGACTGGGGGAAGGAGGGCTTATTCCAGTGTAATAAGACAGCAGACTGTTATAACGAGAAGGTTTGATGAGAATTTTTAACATACTTCCTGGCATGCTAACATAAAAAATGATGTTAATCTGCAATATAAAGTAAGTAAAGAATTGAAGTTTGATGGCCATACAGAGAGACAAAGGTGAGCGCAGTTTACCGGTATGGGTATGCTCATCCATTGTTCCAAATGTGAAATCTTTCAGTGCTACAGTTACTGTCTGACATGATTTAACAACAGTAATTTCTTCTTTAACGATGTCAAAGGTTTTCGGGGAATTGACTGTATTTCACCAACAATATATTTCTTCTTGATTACCAAGTGGTTGAAATGATTTTAAACCAAGACAGCAAAATAAAGCAGTAATAAAATCAATAAAAGGTGCTTAAAACATTCCTCCTATTAGGTAATGGCATTTAAAGTATCCGTAGCTTGTAATGGCACTTAGGATATGCCCAAAAATCAATGTGCTAAATTACTTATTGAACTAGTTAATTTGAACATTGAGTTTTATACATATATTGATAAAACAGACAAAAGAGACCGTCATAGCGCGCCATTTCTCTTATGTTAAGAGCAATGGCACCCTCTGCTGGACATAATTATTACAGTCATCCTAGGCTACAAATGTGCCCTAATATCCCCAGATTTTAATTGTGTACCAATTTATTTCCTTTCCTTGCATTTTATTGATTTTTTTAACAGAGAAAATACCATGAGAAAAGAACAATACAATATTAGCAGAAAGGAAAATTTATCATTGTATATGGAGACTGCGGACAAGGGGTTGTGTCACTACAGCAAGTGGCATTTACCATGAAGACAAAGTGAATACAAGGCACTTACTAATGTATTGTGAATGTCCATATTTCCTCCTTTGCAGGCTGGATAAATTTTTCCATCACATTATACACCGCTCATATCCAGGGGTTATGACCATTCTGCAGCACAGATATGAGGTGGCCGGGATAAGACCTGCTGCGCATGCGTTCCTATGTGTACTTTCAGGGTTCTGGCCACCAGAGAGGCTGGCGCTTTTTCCTGTAATGTGAAAGCATGACCACCACTGATGGATTGCAGGGTGGTCATAACCCCTGGAAACAAGAAGTGTATAATGTAATGGAAAATGAAGAAAGCAGGCAAAGGAGGCAATATGCACAATCACAATACATTAGTAAGTGCCTTGTATTAACTGCATCTACATGATAAATGCAATTTACTGAAGTGAGAGGACCCCTTTAATAGAAAATATCTTTTAATCCTAATAAATAGCACAACATTTCTATCTTCTTTTTAGTCATTGAACAGTTCCCCAATAAAAAAAAAAAAATATGGATTGACAACCAATATGGCCACCATAATATGTCCCACAGAGGTTGTCACCAAACTTTCCCAGACTTTACAATGACAAGTTTTCCTCCGTTGTACTGTACATTCTTTTTCATGTGAGCTAGAAGTCTGAGAACGGCTACTTTCACACTGGCAGCAGCAGGGTCTGGCACGCTGTTCTGGCAGGGGAATAGCCTGCCGGATCTGTGCTAACGGTACCCCACCGTGCCGCTGGAAGTCCGCATTCACTGTAATGGGGGCGGGCTGGAAGTCCGGCTGCAGCACGGCAAACAAGCCAAGAGGCGGACGGACAAAAACCGTAGCATGCTGTAGTTTTTGTCCGGTGGCCTCTAGGCATGTTTGCCGTGAAACGGCCGGACCTCTGGCCCGCCCTCATTATAGTGAATGGGGCTGCAGCGGACTTCCAGCAGCACGGTGGACTACCGTTAGCACGGAACCGGCAGGCCGTTCCCCCCGCCAGAACAGCCTGCTGCCGCCAGTGTGAAACTAGCTAAAGATAGGCGAACACCGTTCATATGTCTGCATTTACATGTAAAGGTAAAATTGCTCTTTAAAGGGACATGCCCATGATATAATGTTACGACATTCCATGGAGCCTCTATTCATATGACTCTATGTTTTGTCATCCCTTTTTTATTCCTGCTAGAAGTTATAAATGAATTGCTAGCAGCTTGCAATGAAGTTCCAGATGGGTGTTACCAGTTGAGGGGGTGTCGCTGCACAATCTGACAGTGTCAGACTGTTCAGGGACACACCCTCAACAGGTAATGCCCATCTACAATCTTCATTGCAAACTGCAAGCCATTAATTCATAACTTCTTTCATAAGAATAGAATTGTTATTACATGGGGAATGCAAGTAGTTACTAAAAATGACATGTCAGGAGAAGGGACAGGTCATCTATAAGGCAAAATGGCTTGTGTGCCCCCACCCTGGCACTCAGCACCCAAGAACACATGCCTAGGTAATCTCTCCCACCTACAACCCTGTGCAGCAATGTGGTATCTAAAACATCAAATGTCTTTCTTTAAAGAAGTATTCCAATTAGAAGAAGCTACTATTAGATTGGTGAGAGTCAAACCAATGGGACCCCCGCTAAATATGAGAATGGGGGTACGTACTCCAAATGGAGCAGCTGGTTATAGGACTGCCAGAGATAGCCAAGCACTGTACTCTGCTATCTCCAGCAGCCCTATAGAGAATGAATGAAGCATCAATGTGCATGCTCGACCTGCCGCTCCATTCACTTCAGGGTACTAGGCATTCATTCTCATGATTGATATGGGTCCCATTAGTCAGACCCCCACCATTCTGTTAGGTATCGACTATCCTGGGCTCGGATACATTTTTCTAAGCAGAATACCCCTTTAACGTACAGAGAAAGGATCATTGATCCCCATTTATCTGCAGATGAAAATTGAAACCATTTAGCAAAAGGTCAGTTTTAAATATATTTATGTAGTTATACTCTTATGAATGTTTACAAAATACAGAGTAATATAATCATCAGCACATTCAGGAAAATGCAAGACGATGGCTTATCGTTATTCAAGCCTAACACAAAACACATATGTCAATAGCACAAGTGATCTTAAGTCAATAGACTTTTACTGCTCCAGCAGACCTTTTTACAATGATTTGTCCTTACCTGAAAGTCTTATTGATTTCCCTGCCGGGCCAGGCCCTGGTTGTCATTACCATATTTAAGCTGTAAATAAATATATACATAAGTACATCAATGCAAAATTGATTAACGTAAATGGTTAGTACGTCAGTTAAACAACTAATTTACCATAACCCATATGTCCACCTCCCTCACCACCCCCATCTGTAAGAAAAGCACTTCTCAGAACTGATTCACTATTGCAGAACAGATACTGTAAACACAGACATAGATAGATAGACAGAAAACTATTCAACCTTCTGTATAGCTAAGGGTACTTTCACACTAGCATTATTCTTTACCGGCATTGAGTTCCGTCCTAGGAGCTCAATACCGGGAAAAATAACGCTTAAGTTTTATCCCCGTGCATTCTGAATTGAGAGAAATTCGTTCAGGATGCATCAGGACGTCTTCAGTTCAGCATGCTGCGGTATTTTCTCCGTCCAAAATTCCAGAACACCGGATCCGGCATTAAGTTACATTGAATGTATTCGTGCCGGATCCAACATTAAAAATACTGCATTGACGGATCCGTTCTGCGCAGACCTTTAAAAATGTAACAAAATAAATAACAGATCAATTTTTCCGGATGACAACCGGAGAGATCTTTTTTGAATCAAATCATTTTTATTATTGAATTTTCCCATTTTCAATAAACAGAAATAATACAATGCAGTACTCAATCTTATACAGACAGAAGTGCATGTGCTAGCAATGTAGCCGAAATAAAGTACAAAATATATGACTATCACATCATTTTGCATCAGTATCATCAAGTCAACAAATACAAATAACAGGTAAACAATACCAACAGAACCCCCCACCCCCTCCCCGGAACCGCACCACACCACCACATTCGACACTCAGTATATAATTCTGGACCGCACTTCTCATGCAACTCCCAAGCCCATGACGACAACCGGAGAGATGGATCCGTTATTGCAATGCATTTGTGAGACGGATCCGCATCCGGATCCGTCTACAAATGCTGTCTGTTTGCATACAGATTGCCATTAATGTCTAAACCACTGGCAACAAAAGTAGGTACACCCCTAACTGAAAATAGCCAAATTGTGCCCAAAGTGTCAATATTCTGTGTGGCCACCATTATTTTCCAGCACTGCCTTAACTCTCTTGGGCATGGAGGTCACTACAGCTTCACAGGTTCCACTGGAATCCTCTTCCATCCTCCATAATGACATCACAGGGCTGGTGGATGTTAGAGACCTTGCGTTGCTCCACCTTCCGTTTGAGGATGCCCCACAGATACTCAATAGGTTTTAGATCTGGAGACATGCTTGGCCAGTCCAGCACCTTTACCCTGTTTCTTTACAAGGCAGCGGTCGTCTTGGAGGTGTTTGGGGTCGTTATCATGTTGGAATACTGCCCTGCGGCCCAGCTTCTGAAGGGAGGGGATCATTCTCTGCTTCAGTATATCACAGTACATGTTGGCCTTCATGGTTCCCTCAATAAATTGTAGCCCCCACAGCCGGCAGCACTTATGCAGCCCCAAACCATGACACTCCCACCACCATGCTTGACTGTAGGCAAGACACTCTTGTCTTTGTATTCCTCACCTTTTGGCCGACACACACGCTTGACACCATCTAAACTTAATAAGTTTATCTTGGACTCATCAGACCACAGGACATGATTCCAGTAAAACATGTCCTTTGTCTGCTTGTCTTCAGCAAACTGTTTGTGAGCTTTCTTGTGCATCATCTTAAGAAGAGGCTTCCTTCTGGAACGACAGCCACGCAGACCAATGTGATGCAGTGTGCGGCGTATGGTCTGACCACTGACAGGCTGACATTTCACCCCTTTAGGCCTCTTGCACACGGGCGTCATGTTTGACGCCCGGATAAGATGCGGGTGCGTTGCGGGAATCGCCGCGATTTTTCCGCGCGTGTGCTAACGTTTGTAGTGCGTTGAGCACGCGCGTGAAAAAATCCGCATGCTTGGTACCCAGACCCGAAGTCAGACTTCATCACTGAAGTCTGGTTTCGGGATGAGTATTCTGTATGTGTAATTATTTTCCTTTATAACATAGTTATAAGGGAAAATAATCGCATTCTAATTACAGAATGCAATGTTCCCCGGGCTTTAAAGGGTTAAAAATAATAAAGAGTTAACTTACCTTCTCCCATTATGCGCGCAGAGCCCCAGAACGTCGTCTCTCTTGATAGTTTGGCTGCTTGAGGACCTGTGGTGGCGTCACAGGGTCACATGGTCCAATCATAGAAGCATTTGAGTGGACCATGTGACCCATGTGATCCTGTGACATCACGGCAGGTCCTTCATCGAACATCTGTTGTTCGATGAAGGACCTGCCGTGATGTCACAGGATCACATGGGTCACATGGTCCACTCAAATGCTTCTATGATTGGACCATGTGACCCTGTGACGTCACCACAGGTCCTCAAGCAGCCAAACTATCAAGAGAGACGACGTTCTGAGCTCTGCGCTACAATGGGAGAAGGTAGTTAACTCTTTATTATTTCAACCCTTTAAAGCCCGGGAACATTGCATTCTGTAATTAGAATGCGATTATTTTCCTTATAACTATGTTATAAAGGAAAATAATAACGATCGGGTCCCCATCCCGATCGTATCCTAGCAACCATGCGGGAAAATCGCAACGCATCCGCACATGATTGCGGATGCTTGCGATTTTCCCGCATCCCCATTCACTTCTATGGGGCCTGCGTTGCGTGAAAATCGCAGAATATAGAACATGCTGCGATTTTCACGCAACGCAAAAGTGATGCGTGAAAATCACCGCTCATGTGCACAGCCCCATAGAACTGAATGGGTCAGGATTCAGTGCGGGTGCAATGCGTCCTCCTCACGCATTGCACCCGCGCGGAAAACTCGCCCGTGTGAAAGGGGCCTTAACGTCAGCTGCAATGCTGGCAGCACTTATATGTCTATTTTGAAAAGACAACCTCTGGATATGATGCTGAGCTCGTACATTCAAATTCTTTGGTCGACCGTGGCGAGGTCTGTTCTGAGTAGAACCTGTCTTGTTAAACCGCTGTATGGTCTTGGCCACCGTGCTGCAGCTCAGGTTCAGGGTGTTGACAATCTTCTTATATCCTCTGTCATCTTTATGTAGAGCAACAATTATTTTTTTCAGATCCTAAGAGTTCTTTGCCATGAGGAGCCATGTTGAACTTCCAGTGACCAGTATGAGAGAGTGTGAGAGCAATAACACCAAATTTCACACCTGCTCCCCATTCACACCTGAGACCTTGTAACACTAACGAGGAACATTTTGGCCATTTTCACTTAGGGGTGTCCTCACTTTTGTTGCCAACGATTTAGACATTAATGGCTGTGTGTTGAGTTATTTTGAGGGCACGTCCAGTTCACACTGTTATACAAGCTGTACACTGACTACTTTACATTGTATCACAGTGTCAGATCTTCAGTGTTGTCCCATGAAAAGATAGGAGAAAATATTTACAAAAATGTGAGGGTTGTACTCACTTTTGTGAGATACTGTAGACAGATACAGAGCCTTTAAAAAGTATTCATACTCTATGAACTTTTCTACATTTTTTCACGTTATACCCAAGAACTTAAATGTATTTTATTGGGATTTTATGTGATAGACTAACACAAAGTACGAGTATATGTGAAGTGAGAAAAAAATGATACATGGTTTTCAAAAATTTGAATAAATAAAAATCTGGAAAGTGTGGCGTGCATTTGTGTTCAGCCCCCCTGAGTCAATACTTTGTAGAACCACCTTTTGCTGCAATTACAGCTACAAATTAAAGCTACCCATCTAGAAGCTGAAATTTTTGCCCCTTCAAAATAGCTCGCGCTCAGTCACATTGGATGAAGAGCATCTGTGAACAGATTCTCAATGGGATTTAGGTCTGGACTGTGACTGGGTCATTCTAACACATGAAGATGCTTTGATCTAAACCAGGCATGCCTAACCTGCGGCCCTCCGGATGTTGCAAAACTACAACTCCCAGCATGCCCGGACAGCCTACAGCTATCCGCCTACAGCAGGGCATGGTGGGAGTTGTAGTTTTACAACAGCTGGAGGGCCACAAGTTGAGCATCCCTGATCTAAACCATTCCATTGTAGCTCTGACTGTATATTTAGGGTCGTTGTCCTGTTAGAATGTTAACCTCCGCCCCAGTCTCATGTCTTTTGCAGCCTCTACCAGGTTTTCCTCTAAGATTGCCCTATATTTAGCTCCATCCGTCTTCCCACCAACTCTGACCAGCTTCCCTGTCCCTGCTGAAGAAAAGCCTCCCCACAGTATGATTCTGCCACCACGTTTCACAGTGGGGATGGTGTGTTCAAGGAGACGTGCAGTGTTTGTTTTCCGACACACATTGCATTTTGCATTTAGGCCAAAAAGTTCAACTTTGGTCTGAACTGACCAGAGCGCCTTCTTTCACGTTTGTTATGTTCCCCACATGGCTTGTGGCAAACTACAAACGGGACTTTATATGCCACTCTTCCATAAAAGCCAGATTTGTGGAATACACAACTAATAGTTGTCCTGTGGACAGATTCTCCCACCTGAGCTGTGGATCTCTGCAGATCCTCCAGACTGACCATGGGCCTCTTGGCTGCTTCTATAATTAGTGCTCTCCTTGCCTGGGCTGTCAGGTGGACGGCCATGTCCTAGTAGGTTTGCAGTTGTGCCATACTTCTTCCATTTTCGGATGATGGACTGAACAGTGCTCCGTGAGATGTTCAGAGCTTGGGACTTTTTTTTTTAAAACCCTAACTGCTTTACATATCTCCACAACTTTATCCTTGACCTGTCTGGTTTGTTCCCTGGTTTTCCTGATGCTGCTTGATCACTACTGTTCGATAACAAACCTCTGAGGCCTTCACAGAACAGCTGTAGTTATACTGAGAATACATTATATACAGATTGACTCTATTCACTATTGTGGTGCAGACCCATTGACTTGAATGGGTCCATGATCCGTAAAATACAGCAAAAGATCTTTTGCGGTGTGGAAGCACGGACCCGTAGGCCCACGGAGGTGCTTCAGAGTATTTACGTGGGATTCTGTGCCTCCACCCTGCAAAAGATAGGACATGTACTACCTTTTTCCGTGTATTGCGGACCCATTCAAGTCAATGGGTCCGCACTGCAGCACGGAGTACACACAGCCGGTGCTATTTGCGGTCCGCAATAGAGGCACCACGGCCATATGGTCGTGTGAATGAGCCCTAAATATAAGCATAGGGGTTTTTCTTAGTCAGGTTGTTAAGAATTCCAATAACCATTTTATTAGTTATATCTGTTACTGGAAAATGTGAGTGACAATCGCTACTGCCGCCATTACAGCTCCATGGGTATGCATTGATGCTGCTCTCACACCTGTACATCTGTCTCAAAGGAACCCATTTAAGACAGCAATATGGACTCTCATAAAGACAACTCCTATGCATATATCCTATGAGACCATAAAGATGTCCTGGGGGGGTTTATGTGCACCGTACCCCTACTAAAGATAAGAGCTTGCTCTAGTAAACTCCGTCTAGCCAAGTATTTAAAGGGGTATTCCCATCTTGGACATTGGGGGCATATCGCTAGGATATGCCCCCAGTGTCTGATACGCGGGGTCCACCTCTGGAACCCACATCTATATTTAGAATAGAGCACAGTCGCCCTCCATTCATTTCTACGGGACTGCTAAAAATAGCTGAGCAGCTAATAAATGGGAAGTGCAAGAGCAGCCACCGTTCCATACACTTCTATGGCGCTATTTTCGGCAGTCCCATAGAAATGAATGGAGGGCGGCTGCACGTGCTCAGTGTGCCCTCCGGCACTTTGTGTGCTCCGCTCTAAGGATAGGTGATTCCTAGCGATATGTCCCCAATGTCCAAGATTGGAATACCACTTTAGGGGCATTTCCAAGATTAGTTACAATTGGGGCGCAGGCTGGGGATTTTAGTTTTTCTAAATTTGGACAACCTCTTTAAATTGTTGCCCTCTTGTTTGAACGGTAGCCGTGTAATTGCAGCATGGTAGCAGACACGTGGGGCAGCTACAACTTTCCCCAACAACTGCTAGTTACTTGCTGTTAGCCCAGGTGCATGGTCAGTGTAATAAGAAAAATGGGGCGTGATAGTGGGGCAACTATCATTCACAGCTTATACAAATTCTGAGTGAAACCATAGCAAAGATTATCATGGCCATAAACAGATGGAATATTAACATAATAAATCATATCAGCAAATATAGCACCTAGGTATCGCTATGTGATAATGTACGGGTGATATTTCAAGGTGTACAGTTGCTTTCTGTAACAGTTGCCTGCATAAACATGGCGTCCGCCTCAGGACGGCGGAGCACTTCCGGCGCGCTGTGCAACCTGGGAGCGGTGTTTCCGGAAGTAATGCGAAGCCGCGTCAGTTGTGGTTCCGGCCGGTGTGTGAGAGTCATTGTAGCCGGAGAAGATGCCGGAGCTTGCGGTAGATAGGGTGGTGGTTCACCCGCTGGTCTTACTCAGTGTGGTGGATCATTTCAACAGGTGAGTCCCGCATTCTTCACGGACGTCTGCTGAGTCACCGGGTGGCAAGGCCTCCATTACCAGCCCCGGCTTCAGCTAGGCCTACAGCCGCACGGTGACAGGGCACTTTCCCTCTGCCGTGTCCTCTGCTCCTAACCCAGCTGGCTATGGAGGATGGCATAGATTGTGTGGCTGCAGGCGCAGGGCATAGGAGTCTGGTGGGCACGCTGGTACTTGTAGTTCCTCTGTAGGAGTGGAGCCATGGAGCAGTCCTGATATGTGACAATGGCTGCACAGACTGAAGCCGGTGTTCTGTCAGAAAACCTTACCTCCGCAGATTCCCTTTCCCCACATGACTCCTGGGGTGTGTGCGCCTCCGCGCAAGCGCAGTACCATGGCACGGCGCCTCCACGCAAGCGCAGTACCAGGGCATGGGTAAGGTAAAATTACAGTGAGCGTTGACTCATGGACGTGCGTACGGACACCGCTCTCAGGGGGTTAGGAGATCTGACGGTCTTTTGTCTTGTTAAATCTCCTTACCCACATATTGCGCACGTGCGGATTGCCAGCAATGAATCTGAAGCGCGCAGTGAGGGTAAGGAGGAGATTTTACAATCCGTGCGTGCGCAGTGAGGGTAAGGAGATTTTACAATCTGCGTGTGCGCAGTGTGAGGGTAAGGAGATTTAACAAGACAAAAGACCGTCAGATCTCCTAACCCCCTGAGAGCGCACGCGCGGTGTCCGTACACCGTCCATGAGTCAATGCTCACTGTAATTCTACCTTACCCATGGCTTGGTACTGTGCTTGTGCGGAGGCATCGTGCCGTGGTACTGCGCTTGCGCAGAGGTGCACACCCCTGGAAGTCACGTGGGGTAAGGGAATCTGACCAGGTAAGGTTTTCTTGCAGAACAGCGGACACGGTCGGAACATAGTTGAGCTTCTTCATCTAGGACTTCCCACCCATTAAAGGGGTTCTCCGGGCTTTTAATATTGATTGGTCATCAATATCAGGTTGGTGGGGGTCCGACACCTGGCAGGTGGGGGTACTGTGTATCGGACCCCCGCTGATCTAAAATTGTGGTGACCTATCCTGAGGATAGTCATCAGTATTAAAAGCCCGGAGAACCCTTTAAGACAACTTAAATCCTATCAGCAGAATGAGGGAGGTAAGTGTCTGATCGCTGGGGCCCCTTCTCCCCCGTTTGCTTAGAGCGGTGGTCACACATTCGCACTGCTGCACCGCTCACCTCTATGGGGCTGCCGCAGAGAGTCAGGTCCAGGCACTTGGCTATCTCCTACAGTCCCATAGAGTTAAATGCAGCCGTGGGCACATATGTATGTCTGCCAGTCCCATGTGCAATCAGCAGGGGCCACATCAGTCAGACCGCCACTGATCACACACGTGACCATTGCCCGCTTGTATGACGTTTGAATCATAAACTATGAATGTCGGATCACTGTGGGTCTGCATTATAACCTATGGGCAGTGGTCAACAACCTCCAGCTTTTGTGAAACTACAACTCCTAGCATTCAAACTTTCTAGGTTGTTCATGGAACTTCCCTAACAGTGAATGGAGCATGGTGGGAGTTGTAGTTTCAAAACAGCTTAAGTGCCAACCGTTGCTAACCCCCTGACCTATGCCATAAAGGGAGTTTTCTCATAGACCAGGGATCAGCAACCTCCGGCACCTCCAGCTGTGTTGAAACTACAATTCCCAGCATGCTCTATTAATTTCCATCTCAGTTCTTAGAAGAGCAAAGCAAGTATGCATGCTGGGAGTTGTAGTTTCACAACAGCTGCTGGAGTGCTGGAGCTTGCCTACCCCTGTCATAGACTATAATGGAGAGAGACCCCTTTGTTGCCAAGGAAGCTGGGCCAGACACCTTTGTTCTTGGTACCATCAGTCAGACGTTTATGGAGGAACCAATTCACATATTGAATATTGATGACCTTTCCTAAGGATACGTCGGCATTATCAGATTGGCGGGGATGTCGATCAGCTGTATGAAGAAGCTGCACTCCGTAACCATCTAGGCCAGTGACGTCACGCTCATTGGTCATGTTGACTAGGTGTAGCTCCATCCCTTTCAAGTGAATGGGGTTAAGTTGTAATACCAAGCCCGGCCACTGTACAATATACGGCGCTGTGTTTGGGGAGCTGTAAGGAGGCCGCAGAGCTCCAGTGAGCACCGCGTCTTCCTCAGACCTTCGGATAGGACATCATTATGAAATTCCTGGATAACCCCATTAAGTGTAGATGAATACATGTTTATCTTGATCAAGGGGATAAGCGTCTCTTATGTCTGAGGCACCGCTTTCCTAGATGGCAGCAAAGGAGCAAATGGTATAAATCTAACCTCTCTGTGGAGCAAAGTATGGTGACCCATTGTTAGTGGAAAACGGGTGCCCCCAACAGGCATGCAATATTTCCATTGACCCCCCCCCCCCCCCCCAAGGGGGATGAAGCTGCAGATGGATTCTCTTGTCCATTATCGGCAGCAGGGGCCTACATGGAAGTAAACGGAATCATCCCACCAGGACGAGCCTGCCTACTCAAAGCATAGAACGAAAAGTGGTAAATTTACAAGAGCCGTGCAACAGTAAAGTTTCTATACAATCACATCTCACATACTCTGTCCTGTAATCGTTTTATGTTTGTATTTTATACCCACAGAATTGGGAAAGTTGGAAACCAGAAGCGAGTGGTCGGTGTCCTATTAGGCTCTTGGCACAAGAAGATCTTAGATGTTTCCAACAGTTTTGCCGGTAAGAAGCTTCCTCTACTCTGTGCATTAAAGGGGTTGTCTTATGACAGACAATGGGGGCATATCTCTTGATACGCGCCCACTGTCTTATAGGTGCGGGTCCCACCGCTGTGATGCGCACCTATATTGAGAACAGAGTCCCGAAAGTGAAGGAAGGTGCAGCCGCCCTCCATTCCTTTTCTGTGGGGTTGCTGAAAATTCCCATCGAGTCCAAAGAAGTGAATGGGAGAGGTGGCCGGTCAAGCGAGGTGCTCTCCCATTCACTTCTATGGGGAGCTGGCTTGGCGGTGGCCGGACCGGAGTCCTCCAGCCACCACCTTGTGGGGTTCCGTTCTCAATATAGGTGCGGGTCCCAGCGGTGGGACCTGCACCTATAAGACAATGGGGGCATATCCTAGAGAAATGCTCCCATTGTCTATGATGAGACAACCACTTTATAAGACCTTATTATATTGTGTGCTTCCGCAGTTTTTAATCATCTTGGACGGCCCCTATAAAGGGGTATTCCCATCTACGTATGTCCCGCCACTCAATCCCATCCAGCCTGGATGCGGTGTTCAGGGTTGGTCAGAGCTACAGATACTGCTGAGTAGGCTGAGCCACACTTTGCGCCCATGTGACAGGTCAGCCAGCATGGCACCACACTGCATTTACTATAAAGGTGTCTACGTGAGATCTGGTCATTTATATTTGTCTGCATTGAAGCTGCCATAGATGATGAAGGACCCTTTTAATGGGAGTCCCTCATAAGATATTGATTGTGCGGGGGTGTTGACATTGGCCTACTCATGAGGCATGACGTACCCCCTGCCAGGGTTTTTATCACTCATGCCGCCCACCCCGGGCGTATACAGTACTATTCATCTGATGTCTCCAGGTTCGCCTGCTAACCAAAACTATTATCCCTTCCCTCAGTTCCATTTGATGAAGATGATAAAGACGACTCCGTCTGGTTTCTGGACCACGACTATCTAGAGAATATGTATGGCATGTTCAAGAAAGTAAATGGTGAGTTACGCTTCTCACGGTGCTGTGTGCAGTAACACATCCAGTGCTCATAATTATATCTCTGAAATGTTTCTTCAGCTCGAGAACGGATCGTTGGCTGGTACCACACAGGACCCAAGCTGCACAAGAATGACATTGCAATCAATGAGCTGATGAAAAGATACTGTCCAAATTCGGTACGTATTATTTATTGTTCAGTGGCTTTGAAGTTGAGAAGGAGCTTAGGTTATGGTCAGAAATCGTTTGGTCCCTACCTTTAGTGTATGTACTTTGAAAAGCTCCTGGTGAATCAATCAAACATATCCGTTTGCTGGACAGAAGTCAAAAGAGCATCCTTTCGACCTCCATTGATTCCTTTTTAATTATAGTGATGCACAGCAAACTGCTTTCCTCTACACTTTCCTGTCACTGCAAAAATACCTGCACCATGTAGTATACTTTTTTGACATTGTGACAAGTGGACAACATATACGATATGCCTATTCAATGATTGTGTCAGGAAATCTTCCTGACGTATACTGCCAATGAAAGGCCTGAATGCTGTGTGCACAGAGCCTTAGGTATAGTGCAGCTATAGGGAGATGTCTCTACACCAGAAGTAGCATCTTCTCTGTCCTCAGACCCAGTGAGCATCATCCTAGAAATGGTAAGAGATTGTGCATCACACAGATGCTATATGTAGGCATATATAAATCATGGAGGGGGCTCTCCTCCATGAAGAGTCAAAACGGAGGCCCCCTCTGTAAGGCTATGCTCACATCTCCGGTAATATGAATCAGCAGGCTTTTCCGGCATAGAACAGCCTGCCAGAGTTCACTGGATCCGGCATTGCTGGATACTGCTGGACCTCTTAGATGATATTGGGATCTGGCTGCTTTCTGGCATAAGTGCACAGTTTCGGCCGGACAAAAACCTTACAGTTTCCATTATAGTGAACGTAGCCTAAGACCTTGACAAGCCATTTAGGGAAAATGAGCGTGCACATAATCCCACCAGTGATCACAGCTGATCGCCAGGTTAGAGAAGCCAGACTCATAGCGAACAGATGATCACCGTGCAGACTTTGCTTTCAAAAGGCTTGTCTTGGTGATACAACTCTTTAAGTGCTTGTCCTCTTTCCTCTATCAGATAACTGAATAGAAATGAGCTATCCTCATTGTTGTTTTTTTTTTACTTCTAGGTTCTTGTGATCATTGATGTGAAGCCAAAAGACCTGGGTCTTCCCACTGAGGCATATATCTCAGTGGAGGAAGTTCACGATGTAAGTCACTTGAATGATTCTCTATCCTAATGTTGTTCCATGCCAGTGTTAGATTGTAGGCACATCCGTTCACCGTACGATACTGACTTTGTACTACATAGTAGGAATCGTTTTAAACTGAGCCAACACACTTGTGTATGATGTTGGTTTTGGAAGGAAGCCACAGGGGTAACATAAACTCTATGCATATGTTTTCAATGCTCATGCATTTAACGTAATGAACCACCATGGTGTGTATTACCAGAAGGAAAAACAGCGCTCGCTATGGGGGAAATGTATGAGTACTGCCACCATAACAACTTGCCACCTATGCCCAGGATAGGTGATAAATGTCTGGTTGCCGTGGTTCCCACAATCTCGATTTCCCCATTTCAAAGGAGCGGTCAAGCATGTGCACTGGTCTGCTCCATTCATTCTCTGTGGGACTGCTGGAGATAGCAGAGTACAGAACCATGTGTCCCCTAGAGAATAAGTGGAGCAGCACCATGCATGCATGACTGTTGCACTATTCAAATGGTGAGCGCAGGGTCCCCATTCTTGTGTTTAACGGGGGTTATGTTGTCAATAGTGGGACATCTTAGAATGAAACTAGACAGGCAGAAGATGTACCAATTATATCACTGTGCTGTGTGATTCGACACATCTTGCAAGTCATACTACTAACTTTCACACTTGTGTTTAACTTTTCCGGTATTGAGATCCGTCATAGGATCCCAATTCCGGAGAAAAATGCTTCAGTTTTTTCCCCATTCATCATCAATGGGGGCTGGGGACAAAACTGAACGGAATGCTCCAAAATGCGTTCCGTTTGATTGCGTTCCCATACCGAAGCAAGCTGTGGTTTTCTGTGCTGCATGGAATGCGGAGCAAAACGTCTTCTCGGAAACAATAAAAAAGGGATCCGGCACACATTGATTTACATGCCGGATCCATCATTGCTATTTTAAAGATAATACAACCGGATACGTTCATAACGGATGCAGACAGTTGTATTATCAGCCAGATCAGGCAAAAATGCAAGTGTGAAAGTAGTCTTAGACGCTTTTCTCTTTGTGGAGCATGCCAATGCTAAATCCGGTTTGGCCACATCTCCTTTTCTAGACACTTCAAAACTGTCCATCGAGGTTCAAAAAGCATCTGAAATATGTAAGAAATTAGGTGAATGGCCTGTATGCAAGAGTTTTGGCACAATTTGAGCCAGAATTCTGGCATATTTTGCTTACTTTCCTATTGTGTCCATGATGAGAACTGCTCCAATGACAAAACCTGATTAATACATCATCCTCTATAGTTCCCTATGGTTGCCATGCATGAAGATTTATTTTTTGTTACTCCAACGTTGTGTATTATTACTCCATCAGGATGGTACTCCAACCTCTAAGACGTTTGAACATGTAACCAGTGAAATTGGAGCTGAGGAGGCAGAAGAAGTTGGAGTGGAGCACTTGTTACGGTAATTTCTAAGCGTTCTTAGGCCTTTTAGAAATGTCATATCTATTGTTCTCTCTTTATGTTGCTGAACCTTATAGCTGTGTACACTGAAGTGAGAGTGTATGCAGATAGTGTGCTACCGTCTGAGATCAGCTCTCTGGTACCAGATTTTCAGATTGGTTTTTTATTACAACTCTTATTTCCAATAGACCACGTCCCATGTGCTAAAAGTATTAAACTCCTTCTTCAGTGTAGTGATAGTGGTTTCCTGCAGGGAAAATAATGTTTGTCAAAGGGCTCAGAATGGGTTAAATTTTACTATGTCCCCAATGGTCTCTACATCCTGGGTAGACACACAGGAAATGTCTCCTCGGCCACTCCGTGGCTGAGGGGGGTCATCGCTGTGGTTGTGATTGACTGAGGGGACATTTGCTGTGTGTCAAGTTGGGACCAGAAAGTAGAGACCAGCAGGGACCCGTAAGCTTTGAAACATCAGCGTCTGGAGCAGGGCTGTGGAGTCGGAGTCGGAGTCGAGGAGTCGGAGTCGGAGGCAATTTTGGGTACCTGGAGTCGGAGTCGGCAAAAAATGGACCGACTCCGACTCCTACTAGATTTAAATTGGTATAAAAAAAAATTGGAATAAAAAAAAAGCAAGTTTAAATGTCCCAATTCAGATAAAGTTATAATTAATTACTTCTCTACTGTAAGAATAAAGGCCAATGCATGCAGTGCGTCACGTTACCGCTAAACAAAGACGTTAAGTGACCGTGAAGAAGCTTTTCATATGCTTTACTATGCAGTTAAAGGGACACTGACAGGCTGATATATCTGCTGGTATTCATCAGAGGATTAGGAATACAACTAGACGACTGTTACCCCCAGTTGAGGTTTACTTGTGTTTAAAAACGTTTTAATCAATATGCAAATTCTCTACCTTTGTGCCCAAGGGGGCAGGCGCACATGTAGAGTACTGGCAGCACTAGACAGGACTTGGTAGCGAGGAGGAAGAGAGAAAGCTGGCACAGCCTCAGCATAGCCAGACGAGGCTGCTGCCAGCACTCTACACGTGCGCCTGCGCAGGAATTCAGCGTTCGGCTAGCCTGAAAAATGGCCAGTGCAGTGAATAATAAGGAGGGGAACAGCGCTGGGAAGCTGTACTTCGGGCGCGGCTGGGCACAAAGCCGCAGGAGACGCTGCCCTATTGGGCACAAAGATAGTGAATTTGCATACAGATTAAAATGTTTTTTAAACACAAGTACAGCTTAACTGGGGGTAACATTAGTATCGTTTTATTCCTAATTCTCTGATGAATACCAGTATATATATATATCTTTAGCTGGAAAATCAGCCTGTCAGTGTCCCTTTAAGGAGCGGCAATACTTACACTGGGATTCTACTAGGAAAATCATGTTTTAAAATAAATGCCCCTTCCCCTGCCCCTTCCTGGATCCTCCCACTGCTCTATCTTCAGCAGAAGATCAGCACACAAAGGAGAAGGCAGCAGCTTCTGCTCAACTACCTCTCTGTGCTAGAGAAGATTAGAAGAACTTGGTGGAACAGCTTCGTCTTTGCATATTAAATACAGAGGAGTCGGAGTCGAGGAGTCGGAGTCGGAGTCGGAAGTTTCAAAATCTGAGGAGTCGGAGTCGGAGTCGGAAAATTTATCTACCGACTCCACAGCCCTGGTCTGGAGTCCAGTGAGCCATCGCTTCTTTTATTGAACACGAAGGACGAATACGGCCAAAAGACACCATTATGAAGCATAATTATTGACCGTGCATTTGATAATAAGCACATTAGGAAGGGGGGGGCGTTCTTGAGTGTGATGAGCTTAGATAGACCATCATAACATATGAAAAACAAGAGTAATAGGCCAAACATGTACGTTAGTGATAAATTACAGCACATTATTCACTTACTCACGTTCTTATAACAAAGATTAAGTTTTAAATAGGAAAGAGGGACTGGGTATATCTTTTGGACCATAGGATGTGGTCAATTCATCTCCCTTTCCGTGTCCTGGGGACATTATCCTAAGTTATGCTGGATTCACATGTCCGTGTAACAGACGTGAACTGTCCGTGGTAACCTGGGCTGGATTCCTGCTTAGACAGGAGCGCACGGCGTCATTGGTTGCTATGACACCGTGCGCTTCCTGCTGCCCCTGCAGTACAGTAATACACTGGTATGATCTACCAGTGTATTACTGTACGGCAGGAAGCGCACGGCATCATAGCTGTGAATCCAGCCTTAGGGTGAGAAGTCTATGTATGCAAATTTTTTTTTTTTTAAAGAAGACTGAATATCCCTTTTAATTGGTAGTCAGATGGCCATTATACATATAACCACACAGGGTTCTGGCTATAAGTGGCCTGTATGCAAAATCTGGAATTTAGATGTGTGCAGTTAGAGGGGTTGTGTCACTCCAGCAAATGACAATTATCATGTAGAGAAAGTTAATACAAGGCACTTACTAATGTATTGTGATTCTCAATATCGCCTTCTTTGCTGGTTCCATTCAGTTTTCCATCACATTATACACGGTTCGTTTCCAGGGGTTTACGACCACCGCTGCAGTGCAGATACTAGGTGGCCGTGACGGAAGCTGCTGTGCATGCGTGTCTATGTGCACTCCCATGGACTCGACCACCAGAGAGGCCGGCGCTTTTTCTTATGGTTGCAAGCACGACCACCGCTGCTGGATGGCAATGTGGTCATAACCTCTGGATATGCGCCGTGTATAACGAGATGGAAAAATTAATCCATCCAGCAAAGGAAGCAATATGGAGAATTACATTAGTCAGTGTCTGGTATTCATTTTCTCTACATGATAAATGACATTTGCTGAAGTAAGACAATGGGGATAGTTATCAAACTGGGGTAAAGTAGAACTCCAAAGGAGCACTGAAAAATAAAATGTGGAATCTGATTGGTTGCTAGGGGCAATTAAGCCAGTTCTGCCTTACACCAGTTTGATAAATGACCCCTATATCTTGTATACACCTGGTGCCTACAGTAAATGTACACTGCAGATGCAGTGTGAAAAGACCTTAGACATCTGACTGCCGATTCCCCTGTTTCCTCCATAAATATGCATGCTCAGAATGGCCAAGCGTGCATGTTACTACCATAGTGGGGTTTGGAATAAGCTGATGCTAGGCATTGCTCATCGCCTTTGGACAGGATTGCGTGTGTTAATTTAAAGTAAGTGTGTATGGTCATCTCGTAATTCATTTACTTCTCTGTATTCCTGCAGAGACATCAAAGACACTACAGTGGGGACCTTATCACAGCGTATCACAAATCAGGTACATGGGCTGAAAGGACTGAACTCCAAACTGCTGGATATAAGGAGTTACCTAGAGAAAGTATCTAGCGGCAAATTGCCCATCAACCACCAGATCATCTACCAGCTCCAGGACGTCTTCAACCTGCTGCCAGACGTAAACCTGCAAGAGTTCGTCAAAGCCTTCTACCTAAAGACTAACGACCAGATGGTGGTGGTGTATCTGGCCTCCCTCATCCGCTCAGTGGTCGCCCTTCACAATCTCATCAACAACAAGATCGCCAACCGAGACGCTGAGAAGAAGGAAGGGCAGGAGAAAGAAGAGAGCAAGAAAGAAAGGAAAGATGAGAAGGAGAAAGAAAAGAACGACGCAAAGAAAGAGGAAAAGAAGGAGAAGAAATGAGATTGTCACTGTTAGTATTTGTATGTATGCTGGTGGTTGAATAGTCTAATAAAAATAACATATGCCCGACCCAGCTGTCCTGTGTATACCGAGGAAGGGTCTACTATTGAAGCCACGTGTCCGTCATGCAGTCTCGTGGTTTCCCACTTCAGTCTTTAGTGGGATCCTGCTACATGCAGGGGTCATTACATTGGCTGTGCTTCAGGGGACACTAGGAATACAGCTTATTAGACATGGCACTGGATGGACTCAGACTTTGTAATCTACTCACCCTGATTACCTGCAGCACATAATATTGTATATTACAAAGTGTGGGTGCAGACAGTTTTCTTTTCAATAAGCTTTATTTGTCATCATGCTGAACTTTTTAGTTTCTTTCAATTTGAGTCCTGTAAAATTAAGGAAAATTCTGGTCTTTTGGGGGCAGTCCAGCTGTAATGTCATTTCTTGCTAAAAAAAAAAATCATTAAAATTTCTTGTTTGTAAACTTGGATGTATTGTGTTTCAGGGGAAGTGGGACAATCCAGTCTCTTAGATGATCCTAATCTAAGGCTTAGGCCTCGTTCACATTTCCGTTTTTTACTGACAAGCATTTTCTGCGGACAGCACACGTACCAGTTGATTTAAATGTGTCTGTTCACAATTCAGTTTTTTTTTTTTTTTACTGAACCGTGGGTCAGTAAAAAAAAAAATCACGGAAACATGCACTACTTTGATTCATGATGCGGACCAAGCACACCCATTGAAGTCTATGGGTCCGTAAAAATCAGACACACATCCGTGTTGCGTCCGTTTTTCACTGAAGACTAATAGGAGATTTCTTGGAAATTAATTTTCAGCTGAGCAACGTCGGTGAATTACAGATGATAAAAACGAACACGCGGACCAACCACGGATCCTTCACGGATGAAACACGTACGCTTCTTTTCACGGACGTGACACTGACACGAAAACGTGAATGAGGCCTTAATCCCCATTCAGTGCATTGGTAAAAAGAAAAGTGAAGGCATTCTGTTCTGACTATGCTCTGGGGTTCGTCAAGACCCGATCAGGGGTTCCCAGAACACGACAACAACAAGACCTGTTGCTTTTACCAAAGAGAAGGCAAACTAAGGCTACATTCACATGACCCTTAAAAAAAAAAAAAAATTTTAATAACGGCAAAATTATCCATTTTTACACAGATGTTTTTCTGAAAAACAGCCATCAAAAACTGCCCCCTTGCATTATATGGAGACTCTCTAATGTGAAAACGGACAAAATAGGACATGTCCTAGTTTTTCACGCCCGTTATTCATGAGCTGTAGACCCATTTTCTGCAATGGTTCTGAAAACGGCCATGTGATGGTCATTTTTTGTGTAAATGTACCCTTATTTTAGCTGTGCAAAGCAGCAAACATATCTGAGCCAAATTATAGCACTATGAGAGTTGGGGCTCATTCAGACGTCCGTATGTCGCAGATTAGAAGCAGACCCATTCACCTCTATGGGGTCCTTTTCTTCTGTTGATCGGCTTCGCAAAACAAATAAAACGTCCTATACTTGTCGGTGAAAATCAAGACATGGTCTTATTGAAGTCTATGGGTCCACAAAAATGCGGAATGCAATCTGTTTTTTTGCGGGCATTTTGGCAGACAGCATACGGCCTTCTGAATGATCCCTTAGGGCTCTTTCACACCAGCGGATGCCATGCGGATAATCTGCGTGAAATAGAGCCAAGCCCCATTCCGGACAGCAGAGACACGGAGCATTAACGTGCTGTCTCCCTTCTCTCTTCCTGCTTACCGCTGTATGTCTATGGGACAGCAGTAGCGGGCAGGAAGAGAGTCGGGAGACGGACGTGCACGCTGCGCGCGCCGTCTCCTCAAACAGCTAAACGGGAGGGGTGCTAGGTTTCGGACCCCCGCCGATCTGATATTGATGACCTATACTGAGGATAGGTTATTAATAAAAAAAAAAGCCCGGAGAACCCCTTTAACATGATTAATAAAGCTCCATGCCGTTCTGTGATCTTTTTACTACAAAATCACAGTGAGATAAAGTTGTCACTGTGGTTTTGTAGTAAAAAGGTCACAGAGAGGCAAAAAGGATTATCGGAACAGGGCTTGGCACTCTTTTACGCAGTGGATTACATGCACGGGATCCGCTAGTGTGAAAGAGCCCTAAGAGAATGCTTTACCTTACCTTGCCTTGCACCAAGCTTCTTTGAGATATGAATGATTTAGGGGTTCCTTGGGAGTAGAAACATTTTCTCCGTTATTCCTTTGCGTTGAGGAAGGTTAGGGTATTTTCCTGTGTTGCTATACAATATGTGACCACTAGGTGTCAGAGTAGACCAAGTCACTCCATTCTCAGGTCCTTTATTACATCCCTTTTATAAGTCTGCATGTTATATACCGCACTGATGAGAAACACATGTGCTGCTTGTAATGTCCTCTAAGTGGTAACACAGTAGTATTGGCTAGATGAGAGGACTTCGTATTTAGTCTTGTTTACAGAGATCTGTTAATGTTTAGCACGCTACTCCTTGGTTTACAGGAATCAATACCGGCTGTTATCCTCTACAACAAAATGCAGTTTAAGCCTTTACTTACTATTTGGTATATTCTGCAATATTTTATCACCCCCAAAAAAATAAAAATCTGTTTGACGTGGATTAGACTAAGAATGTATGGTATATGACAGTGGTTGCGAACCTCTGGCACCCTCTATGTGGGCACCCGCATCCTGGAAAAAGTCTATGGCGTACCAATATGCCTTAAGCTTTTCCTGCCATTCATCAGCGCAGGGCGCACAATGAACAGCGCAGGCAGCGCACTGACTGTAGGCAGGTATTATAGCTATAAGATAAAGTACATGGAATATATATTATATTGGACTGTAGTATTCAGGTTAAATTGCTGTGTTGGCACTTTGCCATAAATAAGTGGGTTTTGGGTCGCAGTTTGGGCACTCGATCTCTAAAAGGTTCGCCATCACTGGTCTATGATAATCTCTGGCCCCATAGCAAGGATCAAACCAGGCCCCCCACACAGGACAGAAGGGTTTCCGCCTAAAGCCCTTTCAATTACCCTTGGGACATTTTTCCACTGCCTCATTTTCTAAAAGTTGTTCCTTTAGGGCTCATGCACACGAACGTATTTTCTTTCCGTGTGCATTCAGCTTCCGTATTTCCGTTCTGGAAAAAAAAATAGAATATGTCCTATTATAGTTACGGACAAGGATAGTACTGTTCTATTAGGGGCCAGCTGTTCCGTTCCGCAAAATACGGAATTCACACCGACATCATCTGTATTTTTTGCTGATCTGTTTTTTGCAGATGGCAAAATACATACGGTCGTGTGCATGAGCCCTTAGAGCAGGCATCCTCAAACTGCAGCCCTCCAGCTGTTGCAAAACTACAACTCCCAGCATGCCTGAACAGCCTACAGGTATTAGCCTACAGCAGGGCATTGTGGGAGTTGTAGTTTTACAACAGCTGGAGGGCCGCAGTTTGAGGATGCCTGCCTTAGAGGGTAGAGTACTGACTAAGTTTTCACGCCCAGTAGAAGAGGGGATGATCCCAACTAAGACTAGGCCCCCTCTTGCCCTGGGCCCCATAGTAGTCGCATGGTCTGCCGCTATGCTAGTTACGCCCCTGCTCTAGGGGAACATGCGACAAGAGATCAGTATCTCTGCAGCGCCACCACAGGGGAAATTAGGCATTACATAGTTCACACTGAAAGCAAAGGACTGTCGGTGTATTGCTGGGTCCTCCACAGTGAGGGTCTCATTGTAGCAGCAGTCTGCTCGCTCTGGTTAACTAAGGAGGGTCCTAAAAGTTGCATTGCCAACTCCAAATTCCCCAACATCATGTTTAAAATATGAGCTTTCTTAAAGGAGTTGTGCAATGGTTTAATATTGGTGAGTGATCCTCACGATATCAGATCGGTTGGGATCCAACTCCTGGCAGTCCCATAGGTTCCTCTCAATATATTACAATTACTTGACCACCGTTTTCTTACTTACGGACTCTCTCCCCCAACAGATGATGTGAGGGAAAATGGATCAAGCAAGTTGCATTTTAACACCCGATCCTATTGGTTTCGGAAGGAGAGAAGATGGCATTCAAAACACATGCATGCTAGACTGAGCAGAGCATGCGTGTTTATGGTGGAGTTGCCAAGAATCGCTTACAGCTATTGAGTATTTGGGAATTGTTCAAAGTTATGTGGTTTTTGGCACATATTCTGCAACGAAACCGCAGCAAATCTGTGTCCTATTGACAATTCATACGGCACCAGAATTGAAATTCACATCAAGAAGTGAAATGTCACTTATTGACGGGGAAACTGCAGCCAGGTAGCTGCACACGGATTAGCTGCCCTGGATTGGATCTGCATCCTGACAAGCCACGAATCCTCGATTTCTGCAGCAGATTCCACTGTAAACACGGGTTAGGACCATACCCTTATAATTGTACCATAGCTTCTGATCCTATCCATGCTTTCCCTGAGTAAATGACTCTTTGGTATTGCACAAGGCATGCAGACAGTTAACAGCTTTGTGGGCCCAGCCTGGAAAATGAGCAGCTCCTCTAAACATAAGGGGGTATTGTATTTAAATAGGGACTGTCCAAAAATAAGAAGCTTCCTGGCCGGGCCCAATGACTGCAAGGAGCGCTCACTTTATGCTACCTGCAATTTGCAACCTTTTAATATGAAAAGGTGCCAGGAAAAAGGAAACGGACCTGGCGCTACAAAACGCAGTCTGCATCCAGCACCAGCTCCGCTGCAATGGCCGGCGACCATAAAACACTGACATCATGGAGCACAATGGAAAAGGAGACGTCCTGTTACGCTGGCCTGCATTCATAACATCTATGAGCGGGACCCCTTAAAACCCTGCCTGTTCTAGCGGTGAGGACGGTGACTGGAGGATATTATCACCTCATCATTCTCCAGTATCTGAGCTGTGTCAGTACACTCTGTAACTTGCACCTTTATGGGTGCCAGACAGCAAAGTTCTCTCCTTAAGCTGACAGGAGCCAAAAATAAAGTTTTCCTTTTCCCCTTGTTTTTGTGGTTTGGTGCTTTCCTGACGTTACTATATTTAGGGATTGGAGGATTTGTTCGATTTCATTGTGTCATATGTTCTGTGTTTCGTCTTTTCTATTAATGTTCTGCAGACTGCTCCGACCCACATGCTCTGGCTACGAGAAATCAAACCCTTTGTGTCTTACAAGTTATTATCCAGACTTAAGAAAAAGAACAAAATCAGGTTCTATACAGTATAAGGCAAGTAGATATTAATAAACCGGAGCTCTGTTGTATCATTTACAATGGTGTTTAAGGCCTCTTTCAGATGACCGTTCCGCAATACACGGGCACTATTCCGTTGTCATTCCGCATCACGGATGCGGACCCATTCACTTCAATGGGTCCGCAAATCCGGAGATACGGACTGGTGCGGAACACAACACTACGGAAGCACTATGGCGTGCTTCCGTGGGGTTTCGTCCCGTACTTCCGTTCTGCAAAAAGATAGAACATGTCCTATCTTTCTGCGGAACGGGCGGATCCCGGACCCATTGAAGTGAATGGGTCCGCTATGGCTGCCCCACGGTCGGTGCCTGTGAATTGCAGATCGCACTTTGGGGTCCGCAGCACGGGACACCAACGGTCGTGTGAAAGAGGCCTAAAGGGGAATTCCAGGAAAACATGTCCTTATTCCCAGGGGTGGACAGGGAGCTTAAAATGGCCCCGGAAAAAAAAAACTGAAAAGAGGGTCCATGTGGTAGGTGGGTCCAAATTGACAGAAGGTGGGCAGCATAAGTAGGCATGGACAACAGAAGAAGGCAGAGCCTGTGATACAGTGGTGCAGCACAAAATACTGCCCCAGCAGAACCAAATATCACAGTGCAGAACCAAATATCACAGCGCAGCACAAAATACTGCCCCAGCAGAACCAAATATCACAGTGCAGAACCAAATATCACAGCGCAGCACAAAATACAGCCCCAGCAGAACCAAATATCACAGTGCAGAACCAAATATCACAGCGCAGCACAAAATACTGCCCCTGCAGAACCAAATATCACAGTGCAGCACAAAAGGCTGTCACCCCTGCTTGCAGTATATTATTGAAATCAATGGGAAGCTCACTGCACAAGCGCAGTCATTGCTCACTTCTATGGGGCTTAGCGCTCTGCTATTTTTGACAGTCCCAGTCGGTGCGCCCTACTGCACTTTGCGTGGCGATATTTCCCCAATGTCCAAGATGGGACAATCCCTTTAACTATCCGGCCAGCGGTCAGGAGGAGAGCTCGGGTGGCTCTGTGGGCGTTGGCCCACCAGGATATTTCCCGGTAGGGTCTATGGCCAGTGCACCTCTTGCTTATTACTATATTTAATATTTTTTTGTTCCATTTAATCTTTGCTGATGCCTTAAAGGGGAAATCACCCCAGTCTCATCTACTTCACGCAAACATCTTTTGGTGAATCAGTAACACAGAGGGTTTTACTTTTTCTCCCTGCACCAACCATGGAAGTTTATTCAACGTGCTTGTGTTTCTCTATACACTACTCACAAAAAGTTAGGGATATTTGGCTTTTGGGGAAAATGTATGGAAAGCGTAAAAAGTTCTGGCTCCAGTGATATTATGTCATGAAAGTCAGGCATTAATTGGAAACAGTAATGGTGATTTCCTCATTTCAAACAATTTATTGAAACAAAAGCCGACACCAGTGCTGGGTATACCGCCACAAAATGTCAGTGTCTCAAGAACTTGTCCTGTGGCCTTGAGCATCAATTACAGTATGACAATGACATCTCCTGCTGTTCACAAGTCGTCTTATTGTCTGTTGAGGCATGGCATCCCACTCTTCTGGAAGGGCGGCCCTCAGGTCATTGAGGTTCTGGGTACACAATTACGAGCTTCAACACAGTGACTCAGCTGATCCCACAGGTTTGGGATCAGGTCTGGAGAAAGTGCAGGCCGCTCCATTTGAGGTCCCCCAGTCTCCAGCAGCCGTTTCCTAATGATGGGACCTCGATGAGCTGTAGCATCGAATGGTCTGAGGTGACACTTGTGTGACTCTCACCGCCCTTAAGGTCTGTTGCGTGCATTGGGGACCGCAAATTGCACGGGCACCATCCGTGCGGTAGCCGCAGACAGATCCAGACACACTCAACTTGAACTTGAATATGATTGCAGTGCTTCCTTGGGGTTCAATGCCTCCGTTCCGCACCACTCTTTCCGGATTGCGTATCCATTCAAGTGAGTGGGTCCGCATCCGTGATACGGTGTTCACAGGGCCGGTGCCCGTATATTGTGGATCGCAATATGGGCACGGCCAGGCGATGGCTGTGTGCATGATGCCTAAATGTGCCTGGAGTTGTGTAGCATTCCTCATCCGGTTCCGCAGGGCATTTTTCACAATGAAGTGGTCATCAGTGTGGGATGTGGCCAAAGGACGTCCATTCTCTGCCTTTCTGTGACTCTTCCGGGCTCTCTGTAATACAACCTGCTCATGACACTCTGTGACACTGTAAGCTCAGTGGCCACTTCTGTCTAACATCCTGCTTGAAGCCTCGTAATGGCGAGGTACTCGTGATCAATTGTTAGGTGTCGTCTTGGTCTCGAGATGTCAAAATGTGAACAGCATGATGAGGAGGACTGTTTAAATACCAATTCTAATTGAACCAGGAAATTTATTGGGCGACTCATGGATCAAACACCCGTTGTGAATTTTACTCAAGGGCGCAGCCAAAGCAAGGCTTAAAAGGGCAAAAAACATGCCACTCCTCAGAGGGGTCCCAAGGAGCCACCCCCTGTTGCACTGTAACATGCCTGGTTATTGATAATCAACATACATCTGAATATTATAAGCCTCTATTCATTTGCTTAGCCTTTGCTAACCGAGGTGACTTTATGTGGACCGTGTATACAGCGATTCTTCCTCTAAAGACCCTTTACCGCTCACCCTAAATAACCCGTGGCCCACCCCCTGCTATTCCATCTAATGGGTCTAATAGGACAGATAGGGACTTGCATAATTGTGTAACATTAATGAACTGTGAAGAGTATGAGGGGATTACTGTAAAATACGTATGTCAGTGACTATGAACACATCCCATAGCTTGCACGTCCTGTAGGAACGTAAAGATTGGAGCAGCGAAGGCTGCTTGTGCCCCCTCACAGGGCTCCGTATTTAGACCCTTATTAGTCTTAAGGTCAATCCACTTTTTTTTCCTTTAAAACAACCCAGAGCGTAACAAAAGAGAGCTTGTCCATTTATGAAACCGCCGTGTGCTGGCAGAGGAAGCGAGGAGGGGGGCTGGTTTTGCAGAATTTGGCAAGCTACGCTGAGGTTTGCATTAAATTTCTCTGCTTGATAAATGACCTGAAGCATATAAAAGGGCTTATTCAATGAGAATGGGAGGCAGGAGGACAGATATATAGCCATTAGTGTTATAAATGCAAATTAAAGATCAGTCTCAGGTTCAGCGATGACGACAATATTCGAAATGCAACCGGCTGCTTGGGAATTATGGGTAAAAATACACCAAGGCCCCTGGGATGCCAAAGCGGCCATCAGAGGGTGTCTTTTTTTTTCTGCTTGTGCGATGTAATGGTGGTGGCAAAGTGAACCTCCATCATTGGGTTTATGACGGATATATTTGCGAGTTGCATTATGTTTTCTACTATACGTCCATTACCCCATGCCATCTGCAGGATGCAGGTACCTTCTATGACAGGGATCAGCAACCTCCGGCACCCCAGCCGTTCTGAAACTACAACTCCCAGAATCCTTATTTCACTTGAGAAGGATTAGCCCATTAAGTGTGCATGCTGGGAGTTGTAGTTTTGTAGCAGCTGAAGTGCCGAAGGTTGCTGAGCCCTGTTCTTTCAAAGGTGGTGATGGTTACAGACCCTGCACTCTACATTCATTTGTACTCTTTGGGGAATTGCTTATAATGCAATTTCCTAATATGCACACATTGTTGCCAAACACATTCTGTTTCTTAAAAAAATATGTCTTTTTAGCAGAGCTGATTGTGAGTATATGATTTTACATAGGGCTGCAGATAATTGGCTGGTTGAAGAATTTGCTCCAGACGTTATATTTTTTTCTTGTGTACAGAACGTGTCATTTGGTCTATTATTGGGGCGCTCAATAGTGAAGCATGCCTATCACTCAGACGGTGCGGACACCAAGGTTTGGGCTCGGTCCTGGAACTGACGTACCTTCTCTCTGCCCGCACACCATGTCTCGCATTACACAAGGATGCTATTATAGAAGGTGAGGCAGCCTGTCAATGCCATCCTTGTAAGGTGGCTGACTGTGTATTTGCACAGGAACAGCTCACATACTCCACATTTCTCCCTTACATGAAAGCATTTCCTGCTTCTCCCAGCTGGCACCAGACACAGCAAGGCTAGGATGAAGCAATAAAGAGAGCAGGAGGGAAGGGCAAAGCGGGAGAATAAGGAGAGAGCTGGAAATCCACTGCACAGAGTAGAACTGCTTATTAGGTACAGCTCTCTTTTATGACAATTTCCCCCTTTCTCCCCCAACTAAGAGTGAAGTGAATAAGTCATATTTTTAAAAGTCAAGATGGCCCTACACATTCGATAACTGCTGAATGTACACCATTCATTCCGGGCCCCTAAGTGTCCATGTGTTCTCAGTAAAAAAGAATAGGTTGCTGCCAGGCACCTCAGCTGGCCGCTTATCTCCCTCGAGAAAAAATAGGATTGGACATATTGTAATCCAACATACCCAATTCTTCTTTCTCCATACATCTATCATCAGGGTAGAGTCGGGACACCTCCATACACACACACACACATACGATGGTCGGCCGGGCCCATTGAAATCAGTATGTTCAGCCGTCTAATGTCTGTAATTTAAAAAAAACTTATTTTCTTTCCCTCTTCTTGGTTTCTAATGTTACCTATTATGGCCGCTATTAAACACCTCCCGCGAGGGTCATCACCCAGTTTTTCCAGACTCCAATATACTCATTATATCCAGTGACGTGGATATACAGTAGGTGTATGTGTATATAGGTGTGGAAAGGTGGGTGACAACTTTTCTTCAAGCTGTAGTGGAGGCCATGTTGGTGGTCACACAGCTTTCCTGGAAAAAGATTTTATAGAGATGGTTGAGGAAATTGAAGTGAGGTTGATTTCCGCCATGCATTATAGAGTATAATAGCATGTAGTAAATCAGAGCTCTTTGTTTCAACTTTTTTTTTTACTTTTGTTTTTTACAAGCATTTTTTTTTGGTGTGGTGTTCTTTAGTTAAACATTTTAATTGCATTTTCCTATGTAAAAATGTATGAAAAAGAACACATCAAGAGTTGCTGAAATAAAATAAATAAAAAACGCAAAGGGACCAAAAAGATACAAAAATGCCACAAAAAACTGCTAAAAACGCCCTAAAGTTGTTGTACACGGAAGGGGAGACATAGATGTCATCTTCCAAAAACAGCCCCACACCCGTCCACTGGTTGTGTGTGGTATTTAACATTTAGCACCATTCAATGGCGCTGAGCTGCAATACCAGACTCTACCATCGGCAGGTGTGGCGCTGTTTTCTGCAAAGAATCATCCATGTTTTTCTAATCCTGTACAACCCCTGCATATTCAGAGCCACCCATTCACAAGCATTGGACTGTTAAGTCTCGGCAGCAAATTCGCCACGTCTGAACGCTGCCCGATACATTTATCTAGACACACATCTTATATACAAACGTATGTATTTATTGCACAAGAACTAGAGCATCATGGATGCAGATCAGATCCTTACAAATCTCCAGAGTTGCTGCAAATTTCTTTTTATTTCATAGAGATATATATATATATTTATATATATCTACACAGCATCATTTATTATATACACTCTATGTACAATATATGAATTACATTACAATTATAGAGATCAACTAAAAAAAAAGTACAAAAAAGTAATAAATCTATACAGCAGGATTGAATAGGAGCGTCAGAGCCTTCATGATTTCAAACTGGGCGTAAGCGGAGGCACTGGTTGGATTCTGCAAAGGGACCACTGAAAAGCAAAGCAAATCTGTGCCAAACCTGACGTACAAATGTATCACACGTGCAATAAGCGATTGTGAATAAAGCATTTCATTCAAAGCTTTGTATTTCATACTATATGCTCTGGTGTACGCAAATGTATAATCTAGTCTCTTCATTCTGGGCAAAGTAAAATACATATCTGAACCCAGGAAACCATCAACAAGCAGGTTAGCTTCGTCTGCATGTCTTGTACTGTCCCGGGAAGAAAGGGATGCAAATGAGTTCTTAACAAGCTCTGCCTCCAATGCCACCAGATGTAAGGTAGCTATCCTATAAGTCAATGTTCAGCTCTTTAAAAAAGCCTTGAGAAATGACTCGGATATTAAGTAAGCCAGTATCTCATCTGCAGACAGCTGGTTCAGGGCGATTGCCCCTCATCAGTGCAGTGCAGAGAGTACTGGCTTAACTGAGTGAGAGGCCCGTCAGGATTTGGGGGGTACCCTGAATGGACTGCGTATCTGACTGGCACATTAACAAAGCCAAATAACCTTTTTTGGGGCACAAATATGCCCGAATTGTTTAACATTAGATATTTATTTGAGCAGTTCTGAACGGACCATTTGGACCTACAACATGTTCCCGACCAAGGCCGTATTTCAGTCTGCATTCATGTGCATTCTGTATTTTTCTCACCCCCATCACCGTCCGCAATCCAGACTAGAAGACATGCTCTATAATTTGCGGAATGGCCCCACAGATCCCGCACAGCCCCACAGAAATGAATGGGCCAGTGTGCTAATAAATGCGGACTGCACACAGGTGAAAATCAGTGATGACAGATACATAATAGGACTAAAAAAATCGGTTAGCAGCTGCTAGCCTGCTTGTTGGTGGTTTCCAGGTAGAAGTTTTATTTCCACACCGTACACATAGTACAACTAAACTAAGAGACAAGTAAGAAGAGCAAAAAGGGACCGTACATTACCAAGAGGCTAAACTTAAAACAGCATGACCACAGGCCTAATGATAATCGGTTTTAACGCTGATTGCATCCGGATATAGATATACCAAGCATGATCACTACAATGCATCTTACAGTCTAAAGGTGGCGCTGTCTCAGGCTGCTTTATTTGAATCCACATTGGCGAGCTAAGGCTGCGTGCTAGCGGCAACCACAAAGCGGATGTTCGCCAGATGTTATTTCTGCTTTAAACCTCAAATTAAATTTTTTTTGTTGTACTTTAAAAACAAAGAAAATGTGAAGGTGCTTAAAACGGCCGCCGTGTAGAAGGTCTCTACATAGGCAACAAGCAATCTTAAGGCTCTTGCACTGGAGCTAAAAGGAGACTTTTGCCCCTTCCCTGTCTGCACAGATTCCTTCAGTCCTGAATTACATCCTTTAGCATGGGATCATCTGCTGGTGACTCGCTGTAGTCATTAGAGGCTCTTAAAGGGGTTTTGCAGGACATGATGTCTAATCTGTATGGGTCTAATACTTGGGACAGCCCCTATATGCATAATGAACGCTATTTCTCCTTTACATGAGCACAGCGCCACAATTAAGAGTGTGGCAGTGCTGGGTACTGCAGCTCTGTGTTATTCAATTGAAGGCACGGCCAAGCTACTGCATCTGGGACATGGTGTGGGTCCCGTGTACGCGGAGAAAACCCCCTTTTCTGTGCCCATACACACAGAAGCCATTGTAAACCTCATGTATATGGGGGCAGTCAAACAGTGCCTAACTTCTCCCACCAGGGAAACAAGGCTTGGACATTGACCTGTCTATTCCTTAGTTTCTTTGAGAGATAGGCAGCACTAGAGGCCGAAAAAGTATCTTAAGTATAGAGGTGAGAAAGAGGGCTGACGATCATTATGCCATCAGCTATGGGTGTATGGACCATGAGATAAATCATTCAGACTGCTTCACAGTAAAATCATCAAAATACTAAACAGGATGCACAGGGGAAAAAGCAGAACGGAAAATAATGAAAAATCACAGCAGTTTCCTACAGGTTTTGGTTGTCTGACTTCTTCCCAGTCTCAGCGAATGGTAAATTAGGGACATTTTAGATCTATCCATCTTTGGAGCCCACTGAATAGATGGCTTTTACCCTCCATAAGTGACGGGGACCTTTACCATCATAGTCCCCCATGTTGTGTAAAGCATGGACACCATTCTTCCAAATCCAGATCATACTGAAGCAATTGCATTGTGGAACCTGGGGCCGAAAGAGGATTTCCCCAGTTATTCTTCGCACACAGTCAAGGATTATTCTTGCCCAAACCCTTCCGTTTCCTCGATGGCAAAAAACAATTTTTCTTTGAGCTGCTCGTAACTCTTGTAGGGAGGCAAATCCAATCTATTAAAACTAAAGAGAGAAAGGCAGAGACAATGAGCTGTGTTCTACTTCTAACAGTGGGGACAAAGCTTTTTATTTTCGAGTGGTCACAGCTCCGCCCATTTTAAAAGGAATCCATAAGAAATGAAGACTGCTCGAGAGGAAGAGGTTACAGGGGTTTTCCGGGACTTAAAGGGGTTGTCCCACTATAAAATCTTAACCCATCGTTAGGATACATGACAAGAAGTCAGGATCTCAGTAACACTTGTTCTAGGGAACATTCAGGGTCTGAGTAGTCGAAATTCCCAGAAATCAGGTACTTATCACCCATCCTTTGTATAGGTGATAAGTTTTCAAGGTGGGACAACCCCATTAAATACTGAGGATAGGTAATCGATATCAGATCACTGGGGGGGGTCTGAGTCGCGGACCCCCTGCTTGACCTTTTGTTTACATGGTGACTGCCATGATTGGGCAAGCACTGTGGCTTCTTCTTCGGACCTGTGACGTCTCATCCATCAGTCACACGTCCTTTCTGCTACTCAACCCCATTCAAGTGAATAGGACTCAGCTGTGATACCAAGCATAGCCACTATCCAATGTACAGCACTGTGCTTGGTATACAAGGAAGATGCTACAGCACTCGCCCATGGCGCTTTCACAAAGATGATTTTGTTGCAGCCAATGGCAGGTGGGGACGGGGACGAGCCTCCCTAGCGTCACTCGCGATGCTAGGGAGACTCATCCCCGTCTGCCATTGGCTGCTCCCCCCCCGACAACGGATGTTTTCATCCGCGCACGGGGAGAAGCAGCAGCGTGCCGGGAGAGAGGTAAGTATATTCAGTGTGAGGGGCTCGGGCATATGGGGGACATTTTTTAGTCTTGGATAACCCCTTTAATGAGAGATAGGTATATCTAGAGACCTGACACTATCATCAATATGAATGATTTGGTAGTATTGTCAATGTGCACTGTATAATCAAGTGCTCACCAGGTGTGACTTCGAGGAAGCCAAGTATCTTTTCCAACCTTGTCAATGCAAAACTTCTGATGTCCGTTGCTACCTGTAAGATAAAACCAGCATGGTAAAACCTTGGTAAGACAAGAAAAACTGAAGAGACCGGGTCTGTCAATAAGGACTTTGTAAATGACTTACTAGGAGAACTACCTTTAAAGGCTATGGACACCTTCAGGGGTATTTTTATGATAATATTTTACTCATTTTGGACTATAAATAATTTTTTTAATTGGTCTATTAGAAATGTTCAGCCGTTTCTGAGATACAAGGGTTAGAAATCAGTCTGTTTCAAGCGGTCACTGTGTTTTCTTTCAATACTGTCATCTGTTGGCTCATGTGTAGTCCTAATCTCTGATATGAGGTCAGGAGATCAGAGATAAGAACTACACAAGTCAAAACAAACACAGTGACCGCCTGCAAACAGACTCATTTTAAATTCCTGTATCACAGAAATGGCTGCATATTTTAAATTCAGACCAAACAGAAAAATGATTTTGTCATAACCTTTAAAGACATCCTGGTCACCATGAAATATAGTGCAATCTGAAGGCAGCAGGAGAAGCTGAGCAGATTGATATATAATTTTGTGGGAAACGATTCAGTGAAGCTTGTGATTTAAACCTCTGCTTTTTCTGAACTGAATTGGCCCCGTTTACAACTGAAGTCAGAAAGAGCAGAGGTTTAAATTGAAAAATTACAAGTTTGACTGAATCTTTTCCCACAAAACTATATCTCAATCTGCTCAGTTCCTCTTGTTCTATAACACGCTGCCTACACAGTACACTGCATGTTAAAATGGCAGCTTCTCCTTAAAGGGATATTCTAATCTAATTCAGAGTGTAAGCGTAGCCACCTCTCAATTGCAGGCTATAGAGAGGGCTGACTCCATGAATCAGAGAATGGGAATCTCTGGACCCGGATCTTCCTGTAGATGGTAATACTACTTGTGACTAACTAACACACTAACTAATGTGAAGACTGCTCTGGGTGGACAGTGAGTTTTACCAACATAAAATGATCTTGGATCATAGAATTTTAGCCCACTAACTCAGCAATGTCAGAACACTTGTGACATGAATGATAGAGGTTCCATGATTACAATGGGTATGGGTATTCCATAGTGACTTTGGATATCTCTTCTAGTGAAGAAAAGAATTGATAATAATATGATATCAATATGAAAACGAACACTGACCAATCAGTTCTGAGAATCCTCCGACGGGAAGGCGGCATGTTCCAGTCACAAACTGCAGCAGCCGGATGCGTTTCTCATTGTCCATCTCTTTCACCACCTGTAAAGACATCTCAGAATGAGCAGAAGAATCATGTAAAAGATGACTGTAGAAAAACCACCATCTAATCAATTAAAAGCCCAAGAATGGTGATCTCAGTGAGAGTGTGGAAAGGATGCAGCTGTCCTAATATGCCACCAATGTCTCATTGACAGGGGTCTGGCTGCTGAGATCCCAGACAACTGATAAAACAAAGTATCAGTGGCACTAGGATGGCGCCATGCCACCTTCCTTAGTCAATGGCCGTCCAAGCAGCTGCCTGGAAAGGGCCAAACGTAGCAGATGGAAACTTGGTACTAGGGACTGGTGGGGTCACTTGGTCAGACCCCTACTAAACTGTCATAGCGGCATATCTTAGCTGTATACTGACAATATCTCTCACATGATATTCAAAATTAAATTCTGTGTACACATTTGGGGCATTTTTTATTATTGCATTGTACTTATTTTGGGCCAAAAATAATTTTTTCTATTGGTCTTTATTAATGTTGAGACCCTTTCTCTGTACAGCCTTGAGATTTTCTAGTAGCAGGCTATTTAATTTTACTGTTTCCTCCTCAGGCAATTCAGTTGATGGCTTGTTATCTCTGAACTAGTGTACAAAGCTTTTAAAACATATGGGTGAGGTGCTGCTGGCAATTCCACTTGTGCAGTTCACAAATTTTGCTTCTTAGATATACTGTAATGCCGCGCTCTAACAGTGGATAGGATATATTTTGATCCTGTCCGTTATAAGCCACTGAAGTGTAGTGTTGTACCGCTGGTTACCACATATCTATATGACAATGCACTCACCGATAGCTGGTCGGTGCGGGCTACTTTCCTCCTTGGTTCCTGGTCTCTGCAGGGTGTGGAAGTGGGTTTGTTATGCGGTCAATGTCAGCGGTAAAAGGAGCACGGTCTCTCTAGTCGGCGTGTCTGGCTCGCGCCCCGGCCGGTGGCGCGATCCTCAGTTTGCACACACGCACGTACAGGGCACAGGTGACGTCACCACTGCGGGTACAGGTAGTCGCAGGCACTGGGCTTCTACGCGTTTCGGGTATTAGCGATACCCTTCGTCAGGAAGTCGGACCCAACACTACAGTGGCTTATAACGGACGGGATCAAAATATATCCTATCCACTGTTAGAGCGCGGCATTACAGTATATCTTTTCTACAAACAGAGGGGGTGACAGCCCTGTTTTTATGCCGCTGCAAATAGGAGACGAGACAATAGTGGAGCGCTACTGATTTTATCTATTTACGTAAATTTTGCTTCTTGCCACCTACCTGCCAGAACCACTGGACCTGCTTGCTGTTTTTGGTGTAATGCCGGTAGATTGTGTTTTTCTGCCAATCATTGAGATCAATCTCCTGCATCCCGCAGAGCATCAGCTGAAACCCAGAATGAGTGCTTAGAACTAGTACAGCCATCAGCTTTATGATACATACATTATGTGACAGGTCATCGATTAGATATCTCACCTCCAACTCCTTCTCATCAAAGTATCGCAGCCATTCCAAAGGGGCAACCTCATTGAAGCCATCTAGAAAAGCGTTGGTTTGCTCCTCAACGCCACGAGTGAATCTCCAGTCAGTAAGAAGCCTGAGAGACACAGGGCATGATAAACTGTTTGTACACATCCACGCCGATGACTGATGAAGACGAGGACGATATACAGCCTACATACGTGATAAACTCCTCCTTGTTCTCCTCGGTCACCCTAATGTTCTCACCGCCTTCTTTCAACTTATGAGAAGTCACCTCTCCTAAGATCTCCATATCTTGCACAAAATAAAGCTCCAAGTCACATTCCTCCAAATTATTTTCTCTGCAGAAATAAAACTGATAATGAAAGTCTGGCATTGGGGAACACTGACAATACAAATGCAACGGATACATGGGGAAAGTAGCTCATTGGAAAAGGGGGGGATAAACAGAGCCTCATGAGAGGAGATGTAAGGCCACTGTTTATTTGGAGCAATCAATGACCACAAAACTAAAGGGGTATTCCATCTAATAAAGTGATGGCATATTTTATGACTTGAGGAGGGAGGTCTAACCTCATGCAGCATTCATTTAGTCTTAAAAAATGCAGAGAAAGACTAAATCAGCACTGCAGCCCCTTTATTCTCAGGATCAGTGGGAGTTCTAAGGGCATCACCGAGACGTGATCTTCACCATGAAAAAGGCTATGTTGTGGGTTGTGCTAAATTTGAGGCAATATACCAATGTTGTAATGATGCAAGGGCTATACAGAGTCTTTGGATTTGCAGTGCTACAGCATAAAACATACAGATGACTGCACTGCCTGGTAGCACTGCCGCATTTCATGCACCCATAAGACAGCAGTAAAGCTGTATATCTAGTCTGCAGACGGCTGCAGTCTCTACAGTGACATGAGCCCTACTCAGCTCTCTACTTACTTGATCCACATAATAGAATTGTAAAATTCTGGGTCAATGGATTCCAGGTCTTTCAAAGTTGGCTTCTTGTTTAGCATCCTTTTGTAGAAGGGTAAAGTGAATCCTGTATCTATGAACTTCCCATGGTAAAGAGCCTGAAGAAGACAAGACAGAAGTTATTCTTTGGACAGACAAGTATGGATGACCCAGCATTAAGCAGAGCCAGCCTTCCCTACTAACCATAGCTATAAAGCGTCCAATGAATCGGAAGTAGGTGAGGTGGTCGGGGTTGATGGACGAGGCTGGGTTTATCTGTAAGCAGTAGTTGTTTTTCCCGGCATATTCAAAGAGGCAGTACATGGGATTCAGCACCTCGTGGGACAAGAGAAAGAACCACTCCCTGCGGAAAGATACAGGGAATGTATGGAGGGATGTCATGGATCCAAAGGTGGTAGGTATATAAGTGTAACATGGCTGACAGCATTACAAAGAAATATAGAATTATTTTCCCAGAAATTAATCTTGGAAGCTGGACATCGAGCAGCATGGGCTCCCGCAGCTACAGAGACAACAGGCTGGAAGTACAACGGTGGTGGGCTCAATGGTGAGAGCTCCCCGTATCCTGTCCGTGGTTCTACCCTGTGGTAGAACAGCCTGACGTAACCTACCATAGGGTAAAACCACTGGGAGGACACAGAGAGAGACAGAGGAGCCAGGAGCCAATACACCATGGAAGACACAACAGTCTAAAGAGAAGGTAAGATGCAAGAACTCAGGTCAAGGTGCCAGCTGGGTGCAGACGTGGGAGCCATGGACCAGAAGAATTAGCAATGCCTAATACTGTCGAATTGAAGGAGCTGAAGACATAGAAAACCCAAAGCCAATGAAGCAAAGGGAGAACAATGTGAAGGACAGATACAACAATGCTACATGGATACAGCTGTACATAGCACACAAGTGGTACTCATATATGTGCAAACACCTGTACGTGACTTGTATGCTTGGTCTAGATCATTTTACTATTGCCCTTTTAGAGAGGCAGCTAAGAGTCTATGCAATAGGACCTGTCCATTAGACTCCTCAAGCATAGGCTGGTTGCCTCTGTAATTGTACCACCCGCCGCACTACCTGCATCTCCCCACCTCCATGTCAGATCAGACAGGAAAGTGCCACTTTCAGTAGTCACGGTATTCATCAATGTCTTCTAATGGCAGTAACATATACAGTAGAGAAGGCATAGTCTTAATATAACATAATCGATCCGTACATAAGCTTATAGATCCTACAGCTATATGGTCAGATCACATAAAGAGTAGTGCACATAGATTTCTTCAGCCTTTAGTTACCTGGCAATTCCTCCATAGTCCAAACCTTCCTCACCACGCATAATGATGTAAAGACGGCGTCGGAGATCATATGGCTTCATGTTCATGATCTAAGTTATAGAGGGAAATGAAAACAGGTTACGCCTCTTACGTGTAATCATATCCCACAGGGCAATGGTCTTTCTCAGTTTAAAGATATAACATTGCCACACTCCTAAGGCTACTTTCACATCAGCGTTTTTGCCTTTCCAGTATTGAGATCCGTCATAGGATCTCAAAACTGGAGGAAAACACCAGGCTTGTCCACATTCATTGTCAATGGGGGCAAGACTGAACGGAACGGAGTCACCAGAATGCATTCTGTTCCATTTGGTTGCATTCCCAAGCGTTGCAGGCAGCGTTCTGTGTGCGTCATTGGATACTGATCGAGATGGATCCGGCATGAAACACAATGTAAGTCAATGATGCCGAATCCAGAAGAAAACTGATCCAGCGCCCATTAAGTTGCAATGGTTTTAGTGCCGGATCCGTCCTGGTCATTTTAGAGATAATACAATGGGATCTGTTCATAATGGAGGCAGCCGGTTGTATTATCGTAACAGAAGCGTTTATGCTGATCCCCTGCCAAATCCAGCAAAAACGCTGATGTGAAAGTAGCCTTAGACCGCTGTCGGGCAACAGCTATTCCTACCAACCTCTGCATACACATGCATGCTGAGCCTGGCTGAGACTGCATGTGTAAGCTGCTGCCAAACACAATGGCTTGGGCATGTTGAAATCCAACATGTCATAACCCTTCTTTTGCCTGACATTTTCCTGTCTGTAACGTATGCATGGATGGGGTCAAGTGTCGCTGCAGCCAATGACTGGCTTCAGTGGTGACATGTCCTCAAAGTGGCACGTCAACTGCTGGATCACGTTCCACTTGGGGTCACTTCACAGCATACAACAGCTCATATGACTGGATCCATCTGTAACTTTACAGATGGGCCCAAGAAAACCAGTGAGCAGAGCCAGGGAATGGGAACGGAGCGGCAGGGAGCCGGTGAATATAGCTTTTTTTTTTTGGAAATATAAAAGGTAAAAAAAACTAATTGAAGGATATCGTAAGGATTGTCCTAGTAGACAGATGCAACCGTCAGCAAAGTACCTTACTATATTGATCAGCCAGATATGGGCTCCCAGCATAAAATGAAGTTACAGTTCCTACAAAAATAGGGACCAGTGGTGTGGCTATAGGGCAGGGATGCTCAACCTGTGGCCCTCCAGCTGTTGCAAAAGTACAACTCCCAGCATGCCCTAATAGTTGTAGCCTGTCCAAGCATGCTGGGAATTGCAATTTTGCAACAGCTGGAGGGCCGCAGGTTGAGCATCCCTGCTATAGGGTATGTAGGTGTACCAGTTACAACAGCAGACTACCTTGGTGACTCCTTAACCCAGCCATATTATTTTTCTGACACCCATTCCCCCATACATATGCCAGCTGATCTTGGCCAAGCATTGCATATGTTCTCCAAGCTTAGGTGGAGGGTGGAGTTATAGTGTTTGCAATAGAGGCCAAGAGCTTCAAGCTATCCCTCGGGATGGGTCAGAACATTATATTCTTGTATTGTGAGGATCCTGGGGCATGAAATCCTAAACCTGCACTCCATAGGCTGGGATTATATGGAAAAATCATCTTCTAGAATATAGCTCTTTAGCATACTGTCTTACGTTACCTGCTGGAAGGAGTCCTCGAACAACGTCTGTCTGGATACACTGATTTTCACATGGCTCGGGAGCGTATTTGACTTGGAAAAGAATCAAGAAAACAATAAGTAATTAAGGGCCAGTACATATAAGGTTCAGATTCTCTATCATAACATGTCATCTATACAGTAAATGACTGATGGCTATAGTATAAAAGCAACAGATACATCTGTATGGATAGAGTGGCTTAGAAAAATACGTGGGTGGGATTTTCTGGAGCAGAGGAAATGGGTCAGGAAACCTGTGGGTAGGAGTCTCATGAATGGATGGAAGGATTTTTTAAAAGAGGCAACTTTAAAAACTCACATGGCACAGGAACCGAAATTGATGGTACTTCCATCGGAAGCTTCGGCTTCTATCGTATGCTCCCGGCGAGCCCCCAGGCTTGACTCTGAGAGGACAAAGAAGTCATTTTAAATCAAACATTTAAAGGGACACTGACCCTAGATAAAAGGCCCAATACTTAGGCCAAAAGAGCGGACAATTATTGGGAAAAAACATCTGCTTGCTCATCACATAAGGTGAGAATTGATTTGTATGGGAACAAGCAATCACTACTGTGATCACTGGTCCCCATAGAGAATCCCAGATGCAATGGTCCCGGGCGCTGCATCAATGATGTGAGTGATCGGCAGCAGCTTTACACAGACCACCTATCAGGAGTGAGTGTTTGTACGATTGTTGTTCCCAATAATTGGCCCATGTAGAGGGGCCCCCTAATCAAATGGACATTTGCTGTACAATTTAAAGCAATCTATTGTTCCCAGTTATCAGCAGACTAACTGCAGAGTGATTACTGACAAGAAGTACAAAAAAAGGTCCCTGCCCCCATGACCTGTCAAGGGACAATCAGGAGCTCCCCAACCACATTAAATCAGGGGTCGGCAACCTTCGGCACTCTAGCTGCCGTGAAACTACAAGTCCCAGCATACACACTTGCTTAGCTATTCTAGTTACTCCAATATAAGGGAATGGAGGATTCTGGGAGTTGTAGTTTCAGAACAGTTGGAGTACCAGAGGGTGCAGATTCCTGCATTAGATTGTCAGCAGTACCCGCCATTCTCAATACACTAATGTGTATGAGAACATTTTTGGCTCTGTTAATAACACGTTTACAGGCTACGAAAAAACTCCTGACTCCAAACGTATCCATACGGAAGCAAAGACTGTCTTTTTGGCCTCCACTGGGGTGATATACCTTTTTTGCTGTTTGGAAAAGCATAATAAACTACACTATTCCATAAAAAGGTACGTAGTAATAAAAGTATACCATGCGTTACATTTACTATGGGGAGCCCATTAGCAATGCGCGATGTATTCCACTGGACAGGCATAAGTGGTTAAGAGGCTCGTGATAGAAAAAAGTAAAAGTGTAATGCTCAGTATACTTTTATTACTATATACCTTTTATGGAATAGTGTGGTTTATTATGCTATTCCATATAGCAAAAAAATGGCAATCTTGGCTTCCATCGAGTTAATGGAGCCCTGTGGATATGTTGGATACATGTCAGGCGATCGTCCTAAAGTATAACTCTGATGTAGGTGCTATAAGCAAACATTTTACATGTAATGCCTCTACTATCCCAATCTTCTATACGGCAGCCTGAACCAATGACAACAACATAAAATCCATACACGGTGCTGCAAACTCTGTGGTTCGGCCTTTTCTTTTCGTTCTCGATAATGTATTTGCCCTCCTATTAGGGCAATAAGCATCTCGCACCTACCCAGAGTCAAATCCAGGTCTTGGGTCCTTGAAGGTCGTGGTGCGATTATTATGATCTACGAAGTATCTGATCCCTTCATTGGTATACTTCATTTCCCATCCTGGAGGGAGCGCTGGTTCCTGGATCATACTAGGGAGGAGATGGCGATGGTTTAGATCACGACACCAGATACTCAACCACTGGACTAAGGACATCTAAGTGTCTGGGTGCATTCACAATGCATTTGTAGCATACGTCTGACTCCATTCTCCAGCATATACCTCCGACGTATGCCAATGTATAGCCACAGAGTAGCATATGTCACCCATAGGCACCCAAGTTCAAATAAAAAAGTTATATCGATGTATACAACCCTGACACAAGCCAAACTGACACTCGTTTGGCCTCTATCTGGTGGACAAGGGTCTGTGGATATGTTTGACGTATGTCCCAGGACTTTCTTGGTGCATATGACAAACAGACACTGCAAATGCAGAGTAAAAGTAAAAAAACCCTCATCCTTTTTACCGATGTCCCATTTCAACTTATATAATAGACAAGATGGTCCCACGTGCTCACCCTTGTGTCCGTGGGTCTTCCCATTGTGTCGTCCGTGTGTTGTGATTCACGTAATACACTCTCCCGTTATCCTGTCGCTTCTCTGAAAGAGAAAATAAATGGAAGTGTCAGCGAAGAGAAGACATCTTACTTCATCAATGGACCTGAAAAACGGCATTTACATCTCTTATGACCCAAAAATGAGGGTGAGAAATGAGGTAAGTCTAGATGATGCTAGATCTGGCATCAATGTGGCACTCGAGTCACGGAAAAAGGGTAAATGGGGGTTAAAGTGCATCTATCATTTCATAAAACTTTCATAGTGACATATCAGACATTTTGTTCAGTGGATTTATGGGTGCTGAGACCCCCCCCCCCCACCACCAATCCCTAAAAGCAGGGGGCAGACGCACTCAGCTGACCGCTCTGCTCCTCCATTTCCGATTATCTTTCCTCGGACAACGGAGCAATCGGTGCAAAGATTCATAGACTTCTGAAGAGCCCGTACACCGCTCGCTTGCTCTCTTAGATGAGGGGAGTCGTATCACCATGGAGACAATTTGCTAGATATTAATGCAATGTCTATGGGACTGCTGGTCCGTTCCCAGACACATAATGTAGGGAGAAGACAGGTGGGATTTTTCCTATTCTGCTTCTCTTCGATAAGCGGCATCAGATGCTCAGGCAGCCACTCATCGCCTGCCAATATGAAATAAACCTATGTGCTCTGATAGCAATGGAGAAATCAGACCAGGCATTATGACTGACCACACTGGAATGACTTGCTACCATCTGCATTTCTACAGCCAGCCATACACTTCTATGGAAATCTGGACCTCCTAAGACGTTCAACGAGAGAGGGATGAATTGACTGACGATACTGTAAAAAAAAATCTATACTGTGTACTTCCAGTCGTCCCACTTTCTCCCTATACGTCCCACATTTAGCAGAAGACTGATTTGCACATTTGGAGTATTACCAACTGTGTAAATGCCGCCATCTATGGGTGGATTTACATATAGAAATTGCTAAAAACGAAGGTAACCTCTAATTTATTTTACGCACTTATATAGCGGTGACATCTTCCGCAGCGCTTTATAGACATTAGCATTGGGCTGTCGCCAATGGGGCTCACAATCTATGTTCCCTATCCGTCTGTCTTTGGAGTGTGGGAGAAAAACCGGAGAACCCGGAGGAAACCCACAACAACACGGGGAGAACATACAAACGCCATGCAGATGTTGTCCTTGGTCGGATTCGAACCTAGGACTGCAAGACATCAAATGTAACCACTAAGCCAGGCTTAGTGCCTACATGTTTACTTGATAGGACAACTCTGGCACTGCTCATCTCCAAGAGGACCAATAGATCAGACATGTTGAATCCCAACATACCTGATCTTTGCCACCTCCAGAAGATGTTGCCCTTCAAACCTAGGACTGCAAGGCATCAAATTTAACCACTGAGCCACCGTGCTGCCCTATTAACATGTTTGCTTAGATCGGCTGTCCCTACGTGTCAGCTGGATAGGACACCTCTGGCACCGCTTATCTCCAAATGGATCAATGGATTAGCCATGTTGAATCCCGACGTACCTGATCTTTGCCATCTCCAGCAGATGTTGGGGTGTATTTTTTAGACTACAATATGACATATGAAAAATGCTCCAACTGTGAATGATGGGAGTTGTAGTTTCACAGCAGTTAGACAGCCATAGATTGCAGACCACCGCTATAAATCAAGGGCAGTATGAATCATGACATAACTTATGTTCGGCGGGGGACACGAGTCTGAGTTTTCGTTAATTGCACAGCGTTATGTCAGTTTTGCTGACCTCACTCTTACCACACACTCTCCCAGCCCGACCGTCTATATATAAACCCAGCTCTGCCAACCAGACATGGCATCTTCTGCACTCATCTCCCCCGAGATGGACACAGTGGTGTAATTTAGCGCTGCCCTTCAGATGCATAAACACGCACAGAACTGATTTCATCACCGGACTTGGCCCATTCTCCAGTCTGTACTAAAGTCCTGAAAGGGGTTTAAATTATGGGCTCCCGGGCATGGGGGACCAGCTGCTTATCATATAACACCTACAGAAATGCCAAAAATCACACAGTATTTTTAGTGAAGTGTACATAATGTGGTACACAGCTCCACTGTTCTACAGCGCGGCCACGGCTTCCTGTCCAGGTCTCCTACGCGCTCGCCTCAGACATGGCAGTCATTAAGGCAGGCGTTGAGTGCCGCTGTTCTCGAGGGGAAAGCTTAACGTTGGCCGGGGCTCAAACAGGAGCCGCCATGATGGAGCTCTAGGGCTTGTCACACCGACAAATCCTTCAGGTCTTAACGTCTGAGCGCACAGTACCATAAGAGGAGATCAAAGCTCCATATCTGGGACCATCTCCTGTGGGCAGCCCCCACCGACCACCCCTCCATCAAGTATCAGTCATAGGATTTAAGCAGAATGAAAAAATCTGGTGGAATTATTTCCATGTGTGGTGAGGTCTCATGGAAAATTACCAAAACAGGAAGAAAGAGAGAGAGTCAAATAAATGACATGAGATGGATAGAGAGACAGAAGGATAGATAGATACATAGATAGATGGATGAATGGACAGACAGACACAAATAGATATGAAATAGATCGATAGATCGATAGATCGATAGATAGATAGATAGATAGATAGATAGATAGATAGATAGATAGATAGACGGACAGACACAAATAGATATGAGATAGATAGATAGATAGATAGATAGATAGATAGATAGACGGACAGACACAAATAGATATGAGATAGATAGATAGATAGATAGATAGACGGACAGACACAAATAGATATGAGATAGATAGATAGATAGATATGAACAGACAGACACAAATAGATATGAGATAGATAGATGGATGAACGGACAGACACAAATAGATATGAGATAGATAGATGGATGAACGGACAGACACAAATAGATATGAGATAGATAGATGGATGAACGGACAGACACAAATAGATATGAGATAGATAGATGGATGAACGGACAGACACAAATAGATATGAGATAGATAGATGGATGAACGGACAGACAGACACAATTATATATGAGATAGATAGATGGATGAACGGACAGACAGACACAATTATATATGAGATAGATAGATGGATGAACGGACAGACAGACACAATTATATATGAGATAGATAGATGGATGAAAGGACAGACAGACACAATTAGATATGAGATAGATAGATAGATGAAAGGACAGACAGACACAATTAGATATGAGATAGATAGATGGATGAACGGACAGACACAAATAGATATGAGATAGATGATAGATAAATGATAGAGAGATAGATAGATAGTTAGAAGGACGGACAAACAGATAGATAGGAGACAGATAGAAAGTGAAAAAATGTATTTGTAACCTAAGGCCATCCGGTCACAACTTAAAACTCGCTGGAGAGCAAATCAGTGATGAACTACGAGAACAGGGAGCTATGAATTCTGTATCCGGTTACCTTTTCTTGTCACATACATTATCACATTGTGACAGGGTTCCCCTTATACTTGTGGTTCAATAACTTGGGTTCCCCTTTATGATTGGGCACTTAAGGCTCTTCAGATATCGCTCAACTGCTAAATGCAAAGTATTTATGGATCAATGCTGGGGCTGGAAAAGACCCCGACCACACCCAGGACAGCAAATAACACCACGGGGACTCCGCAAGGAGGGACGGGACAAGTTCCCCCAGCACAATGTGAACCAGCGACACTAACAAGGGGGCCTCTAAGACTTTCCTCTGCATGCTATCCATCAAGTACAAGAAGTGGGGGCTCCATCCGCGCCCCTTACTAACCACACACAGCCTCCTGTACATCATACTTCTTGTACAGAACTATAGGCAGCTTCTATACGAGGATAGCAATAGCCTGCAGCCACAATAGAGAGAGCCAAACCTCCGTAACAAGGTAGTCAATGCCAACTTCAAGATCTACAATGAGTCAGGCTCATACATGAACCTTTTTGCAATGGCGCTGGTAAAACGATTCATATTTATGAATATAGTGCACCATTTTGGACCAAAATCTGACACTCTTTGCAAAAAAAAAAAAAAAAGCGACCCTATGCGGCTGGATTTAACAGTTGATAGCCTTACCATACGCCCTATACCATATTACAGCTTGCTAATGTGCACTAATGGGCTCCATCATAATGTCCAGAACTGTTTTCTATATGTTATGGTTCGTGTTCTTCTGTAAAATCTCAATAAAAAACATAATAAAATAATAATGAAAAAAAAGCGTACCAACTTAAATTGGAATTGATAAAATTAAGCAGCAGATACGTCCATTTAAGGGGGTGGTAAAAGAAGCAGGAGAACCCTGCACCTCTTCACCACGTTCTTTTTACATAAGAGCAGGTGCAGCTTGAACTACAGCCAAGGAACAAACAATTACTTTGAGCGCAGCTGCGCCTCGGGGTCCTACTTAAAAGGTCTCAGACAGGACCAAGATGTTTCTAACGTCGGCATAACTCCGCTCCAGAGCTTTTGGCAGGAGATCGTCCTTCTGTGCAGAGCAATTACCTTTTATCAGTTTTCCAAAGTACAAAACCGCAGCCTCCCTAGCACATGTCGAGCGAGTTGTTCGGAAACTGTATCTTCCCGCCTTTGATTAAAGAGCTCTTTATCAGCTAGGACGCTGAGGATTTTCCCACAATGCCAAGTTCTCAGCTCAACCGTAGGCAGATGAAGTGCAGACATAAGTGATGCATTATGGCAGGGGTGACCAATCTGCGGCTCTCCAGTTGTTGTAAAAACTACAATTCCAATCCTGCCCTGCTGTACGCAGTGTGGGCATGCTGGGAGTTGTAGTTTTCCAACAGCTGTAGAGCCGCAGGTTGGCCATCCTTGCATTATGGGAATGACCCATATCTGGGACCATCTCGTGTAGGCAGCCCCCACCTACCACCCCTCCACTCTTTGCATTGAACCGTACCGTGTTCTACGCAAATGCGGTTTTTCCGTAAATGCAGTATGCGCCAATCTTGCACATATATTCTTAAAACCTGGTCAAAGACGCGGGCTATGGAAAATTCCGTTCTGGCGTGAAAAGCTAAATCAAGCCACTTACACCCCCTCTGGAGCGATACACGCCCCTGGTTCTACACACACCCTTTGACTCAAGTAGGAAAAGGAGGGAAAGGAAAAATGTTATCAGAACCAGGTCCAAAAGAACCCATAGAGGGGAGTTCCACCCTAATTCATTCATCTTTTAATGTGTCCTACACTGAAAATTGCCCACAGCGCTAGTCACTTAAAGGGGAGTTCCAACCTAATTCATTTTTTGATGTGTTCCATATTGAAAAGAGCTTTTTGGGAAAAAACGCTCTGTGCAAGAAGATATAAAAATGAGTCTCATTTTTATATCCTTTCATTACGGACACGGTACCCAGATATTTTTTTTACTTTAACAACACTGGTGCTAAGATGGAGTTCCCCTTTAGGTCTGAATTGACACTGGCAGGGTAGTCACGATACAAGGCTGGAAAGCAGCATGGATACGAAAAAGAAAACTTATCCCGACAAATGGCCTAGTCGCACAATGTATAGTCACTTACCCCATCCATTGGGAAGAGGTCCAAGTGGGTCATTGTCCGGAGCGGAGGCTGGAGACTGCAAACAGAGAGACAGCAAGGTGAGGGAAGGCAGACAGGTAACGGAGCGGAGTCGGCAGGATGATGGTGCTGCGAGCAGGAGGTGCTATGTGCTCTGCAGACGTCCCCAGCTGGACTTACGTCCGACTTGCTCTCAGACCAGAGGGGAAAATATTGCAGGCCTTTCAAATGAAATCATTCCCACAAGCCACCAGTGAACGCCCAGCTCTTCCCGGCTTTTGGGCTCGGATCCTGGCCCCCTTTCCAAGCAGAGCCCCTCTCACCTCCTCCCCTCCCAACCCAAGCCCGTCCCTTGGCAGAGCGGTGTTTAAGAGTAGCCCAAACTGAAGAAATATTCAGCAACTTATAGGCACAGGCTGCTCCCCCCTTCCCCTAGATCCTGGCTTACAATGCACCTTTCTTTTTCTGCAGTGAGGGGATGCTTAGAGGGAAGGAGGAGGTGTGTAAAGAGGGGGGTGTGAAACTGCTGGGAGGTGCAGTGGGGGCGTGCGGATTGCTAATGTTTATATAACTCCCCCTCTGACCAGCTCAGAAGTCCCCGGGGAATCAGGACCAAGCTCCACTGTGAGGAGTTTTGTATCAAATCCCCCAGAAATACAAGAACAGTTGTGAAAACACATGTAATGTCTATGCGGGTATTCTTATCCCGATGAAACACGGAATTGTTGCGCTATTCTATAACCTGGGGGGGGGGGGCACTTTATGCAAAGGTGTATGGTGCATGTATTTTAACACGTGTCATATGGCGGCAAGCTTTATACTGCAATTAAACTGGAAAAAATTATATATATATATATACACACACAATGTATATCTATATAAATATATATCTAGATCGATAGATATAAAATATACATATTTATGCACCGTGTGCTGGTACTTGTGGTTCCACAGCATTCACAATTCCTCAAGTAATGTTGTAAATGGCGGTTTCTCCTTATATTATGTCAGATTTGCGTCATTTTAACGTCTGTAAGATGATATAAGGTTAAGTCGGTGAGACGGTCTTAGTCCAGCTTGTGCTATACACAGGGACCCTGCATAGAAAATCTATGATTGCTAGAATGGATATTGCTTCTTAATAACCCCTTAGCTTTTTAGTTTTTTCATCAATTTTCCTGTAGGAGGTCTTATTTTTTTGCAAGACAAGTTTTTAATGCATCACTTTGGGTACATGTAATTATTGCGGTTTAGCTTAAACCTTCTTTGTTTGCGACAGTAAAAAGGCGTATTAGTGGTCACTAAGGGGTTAAAAGACGCCTAGATAAGGTATACAAGGGGATGTCCAATTTTGGGGAAATTCCCTTTAACGCCCCTTTTCCCTTTGACCTTCAGTTTCCCTTATTTACCCTTTTTGAACAGAGGTGCAACTAGGAATATAAAATGGAAATTCCTACGTGTATAAAACAATTTGCGTGCTTCTACACAGACAGGCTGCTAGGCTTTGCTTGTCCAGCAGGGGTGCTGAAGGGAAACCAAGAATAAATATTCGGGAACCTGTCACCTCTCCTGACTGGTGATTATATTCCCCAAGAAAGAACTGGATTCTGGAGAAACTTTTCTTAGACTTCTGAACGGCATCTTACCTCTGTTATTCCTGCTGGAAATGTATGAATAAATTCACAACTGCGTGTTACCTGCACTGATGCACTGACAGTATCCAATCACTGTATCACAATGGGAGTGGTGACACCCAGCTGTCAATGTATTCATACGTTTATAGGAGGAATAACAGAGAAACAGCATAATGGTGCCGAAATGCTGTCTATTTAGGAATATAATAATGTATAAAGATAGATAGATATGAGATAGATACATAGATATCCAAGACAAGGCAGCACTCCAATCAGTGTAAAAAGGTGATAGACCCGCATGGCTGATACAATGAGGGTCTGTTCATCTGCAATGTGCACTGGTGAGGTGCTTGACATGAAATGCAGCAGGACTTTACACATTGATCTACTGCAATATATTGCTGGCCGTTCCTCACTTGGTACAGATAGCGTTGGCTGAGCTGCTGCATTGCCCCCTGTAGCTGGCTCCTCTGGGTCTGCCACTGCTCATAATTGCGGACATATTCAGCAGTAGGCCTCTGCCACGTGGTGGTCCGAGTGTTGTGGTCCACGTAGTAGTACCGTCCTCGATTGTCCACCCTCTTCTCCCATCTAGAAAGAGATACGGTAATTGTCAATGTATGAAACCAACACTGCAACAGAGTATAGGTAGCATGGCTGAGAGCCAACAATGTCCTGGTGTGGTCGGTCTTACCCAGGAGGTAGCGGTCTTTCCCAAGTGGTGGTCTTCGTGTTATGGTCCACGTAATATACACGGCCATTGCTCAGTTGTCTCTGTTCCCATCTAAATCAGAAAAAAACTATTTAGAATAAAATTAACTGAACGGCTGAATATGCAAGACTGGCCTTCATACAAAGCCTCTACAGGCAGCCATTTTTTTAAGGCTGGTTTCACACTAGCGGTAGCCTTCTCCGGCGGGGGAACAGCCTGCCGGATTGTGCAGCCGGAAGTCCGCTCCGGCCCCATTAACTAGAACATAGTTTTATTCCGGCCGCCTCTCGGCATGTTTGCCGTGCTGCCTCCAGCCCACTCTCATTATAGTGAATGGGGCCAGAGCAGACTTCCGGTGGCACGGAGGACTAGCGGTAGCACGGATCCGACAGGCTGTTCTACCCGCCGGAGAAGGCTGCCGCTAGTGTGAAAGGAGCCTAAGACACACTAATGCATGAATGGAACCGATGAAGGCGATAGGATCTAGATTGAAAAAAAATCAGGCTGGGCTTGACCGTCCTTTCACGTGGATCTGCCCCTAATTGACGATACATCAAGATGATCAGGGTTTGTTTAAAAGGGTTCTTCCATGATTGATGTAAAAAATGAAAACCAGACATCATACAGTACACGTCAGTCTCTTTCTAACAAAGCTAGAACCAGTCTTGTGCGGCACATGGATCCAGAGATCTTCCCATTCATTGCTCCAATTGTTCTGCTAAATATATTTCAGGCTGGCAGCTCAGAGGGTATGTCCTTTCTGCTGCAGCTCTCTCCCTATCACAGCTCAGGGGGCATGTCGGCCCTCTCCCTGCAACGGCTTCCAACAGCAAATATGGCTGGTAGCAGTTGAAGATTTAAATTGAGCACGTGCGACTACCTTAGTGAGGTGGACGGAGAAATACGGAAAAGAACAAACAGCAGGTGGCGCTATACGAATACATTTTATTGAATAGCTCAGTGGCTATGCAAAATGTTTAATTACATGCAATTACAAAAGTATTCAGATCCAGGGGCTGGTTAGAAAAAATGTAGAATATTTTTCATGGCACAACCCTTGAAGGTTGAATTACCAATTTTTTTAACTTTGTCAGAGGAAGACCGAACCCATCACACACCGGCATGGTACATTGTGGTGCTATGTGTATATTCATACTGAAAAATGTGGCCAGTTTCCTCAATATTCCACCTATTCGGCCACCTACAAAATAAAACTTCATCTAAACGAACGGCAGGGGCATTGCTCAAATAAGCATAACCTGGTGTGCGTCTGCGACAGTGACGGGAAATGGCGTCATACCCATGCCTGTATCCCATCCAGTACACCTGGCACAGACATCTGAGCCGCGCCATGTCCCTACAAACTACAAGCTCTTTGTCTGGTTAACGTACTTTGCATCTTATACGGGAGCCATGGTGGGTACTGCCCTAATGTACAGACGTGGTGCACACAGCGGGTCGCAGGATGGGCTCCTGCACACACACAAGATACTCTCTGGAAGCTGCCGGGGTTGTGCCGTCGTGTGGCACAGCGGCTCTGCCCAGTTTCTGTATAGTCAGGGCACAAGGCTTCAATTACGCTGCCAAGGAGCCTCTCTTAACTGCAGGAGGAAACCGCTGCCTCTGCGCCAGAGGGACAGACAGAGTGTCTTTGTGTGAGACAGAGAGCCGAATAGCAGCCAAGTGAGTAGAAGAAAGAAAAACTCTGCGCACAGCGCAGCCCTAACGCGCCGCTCTCTACCTTCATGACGCTCACATTGCAGCATACATTCAGCAACAGGCACCCCCCATAACAAAAGCAAGAGGTATAACGGTGTACAGGCAATAAAAATGGCTGCTGACGAGCCAATGTTTGCATTTCCATTCCACCTAGTCTTTCCGTCTGTGTGTTCCACAGTCCCCGTCCACCTTCTGCCCGGCCCAACTCACACGTCTATGTCTGTGTTCTAGGACTTTTGGCCAAGAACATTCATGGGACTGACACATTTTTATTTACCTACCCTGTCCAGATGAGACAATGATGCTTAAAGGTGCAGCCACCTCCAAATCATTCGATTATTTCAGTCTACTGACTTCTACCGCTCCGCTTTATTTTTTAGAGGGGGACCCTGATAGTCAAATTTAAAAAGGTTACCCCTTCCTAGTGCCACCACATAACGGTACCAGAACAGAGTGGCATATCGCACTTGTTTTTTACGTTGTCGTGCCATTGGGCAGCAACCAATCTGAGCATGGATTCCATGGATCCCCTTAGGCCAGAAAGCGATGACAGGAGCAGCCTTGATGACAACTACAAGGGTCCAACAACAGCTCCCAGGGTGGGTTGTCACCCAACTTTATCAGTGTCCGAACTATATAGGGGCAGACAATGTGCCACTGTAGGTAGACTTAAAGGGGTTGGCCACCTTTTGGAGGGTTTTGGCAAACCACCTTCCTGGGCAGACCTGCAAATGGAAGCATACTTACCTGCTTCCCCTGCTGGTTTCTTCACTCCCTGCCTTCCTCAGGTCCCCGCCCGCCCCATCAACATTTGCTTTGATCACACTGCAGCCCATCGCTGGCTGCAGCGGAGACCTTGTCCCCTTGTGTCACTGATATGACGCAAGAGGAGCCGGTCAACACTGTGGCCACAGATTGGCTGCAGCGGTGTCAAAGTGGATGTTGACAACGGGGACCATGCAGCGGGAGCAGGTAAATTTGCTTCTCTTAACAGGTACGGGAGGGGGGTGGTTTGCCCAAAACCCCCTAAAAAGATGGCTAACCCCTTTTCGGGCCATTTTTCAACCAAAAGGAGCATTTTTGTGCTCAATAATGTATCCATGTAAATACTCGCTTGCCATCAGTGCTTTGCTCTGTGTCAATAGGGGATGTGTTGTCGACAACTATGTAAATGAACAACAGCGCAAATGATCCGATCGCTCATGCGGTCGTCCGTTCAGGCAATTATCGGCCCGTGTGAAGGTCCCGCAAGAAGCGTTGAGTGACATACAATGTTGGCAATCAGTGGTCATTTTGCCCTTGCAAAACGTCCCTTACAGTTCTGGGCTCTATAAATGCTAGGATGTAATGGAGAAGGCTTCGGCCTTCTCAAAAACAGCTAAACTGGATTTTTACTAATCTGATGAATGAAAAAAACTCAACTCATTTTTTTTTATTGAGAAAAATGCTCTATGAGGTACCCTGAAAAATCCGTTCAATGCCCAAATATCAGACGTCACTTTTTTCTAATTTCCTTGCACTAGGAAAAAAAAATAAAAAACAAAAAAATATATATATTTATGTCAAAATTGTTTTATTTGCCAACGTCGAGTCATTTCGAAAGAGGGTAAATTACATTTTTGTACCATCCTATGTTCTGTATAAAAGGGCCCCAGCTCACATAAAGGGGGTTTTCACAGTTGATGCAGAAGTTTTCCAGGAGTTTGGGGCAGGAAAAGCCCGTGCGCGGAGAACAGAGGCCCTTACACAGAGCACATAAAGAGCCTGTGAGAGCGCAACCCTAATTACCTGTGACTGACACTGCTCCCAGCCTCTGACCTCACCGACCAAACAAACAAGGGCTCCCGGGCCGCTAATTAACCCTTCTCTGTACAAAAGGCAGCAGCGGCAGGTTAACGCCCCTGTCACACAAACAAACACCCATGGTACAAAGACCCACTGAGCAGCAAAAATTCTGCTGCGCCCCTTCCAAATAATGCCAAATGGGGGAGGCCTGCAGAAGAGATAAGGTATGAGTAGCTGCTATGGCACTATAAGTCCCAGCAGAGAACATGAAATGCGATTCCACCAGCAGGTAATAAAATGGAGTCCCTAATGAATGGTGTTCTAATTACTATACAGCATTATTAGCGGTAATAGTGGTAGTGTTGTGTGCGTATCTGGCAAACACGAAGTGTATGATGTCATTCAGAATGTTGTGTCTGGCGGAATATGAACATAGACATCTACATACATATGTCATCCAGGTAGAGGAGCCGCCGGGGCCAGCGTCACTGTTGCGTAAGTAAATAAACATGCAGCATTTGCCAGTAGCGCCCCCTGTGTTAGTTAAAGGCGCTGCCTCACCTCAGCAGATGGCAATTATCATGTAGACAAAGTTAAAGGGGTTTTCCGGTATATTTTTACTGATGCCCTATCCTCTGGGTAGGTCATCAGTATCTGATCACCAGGAACCCCCGCTGATCAGCTGTTTGAGATCAGCGCCACAGCGTTCTCCCTGCTTTTCCTAGGCCATGTGACGTCACGTTCATCGGTCACATGGCCTAGGATCAACTCAGCCCTATTGAAGTGAATGGGCCTGAGCTGCAATACCAGGCACAACAGATATACAATGTACGGAGCTGTGGTTGGTGAGCAAAGAGAGGGCACAGTGCCCACAGGAGCACCGATGATCGGCGGGGGTCCCAGGTGTCGGACCCCCACCGATCAGATAACGATGACCTATCCAGAGGAGAGAAAGTCAGACCACATCTTTAAGTACTGCTTTAGAAACACCATGCCTCGTCCTAAACATATGCAAATTACAGATAAAGGGGTACCCCTATAAATATCACTATGACTGGTGGCCATCCAACCTCTGGGACCCGCACTGATCTTATGAACAAAGGACTGCAGCACGGCCCCATGTAAGTGAATCGGACCAAGTGCAGGACCTGTTACAGAAGAGTGGTGGGGAGGGGGAGCCCTGCTGTGGAAGTGTTAAAGGGGTATTCCAATCTTATAATGTGATGCCACACTTTAGCTAGGATATGCCACCATTTTATGAATGGTGGTTAGCTCACTTCTGGGACCTCCCATGGTCCCGAGAATGAAGGTGTCACACGCTGTTCCACGTTTTTCACGGCACAGCAGCGGCACCAATTCACTAGAACGAGGCTGCGCTGCGATTCACTGTACAGCGGGCGTCCGGGGAATAACAATGAAAGCAGCGCAGCGCTCGACCGTTCTCAGGATCATTGGGAGTTTTAGAAGCTGGACCCCCAATGATGATAAAGTGATGGCATATGAAGGTAATTATAACAAAGTCATTTTTGGGGTCTGGAAACCCCAATCAGCAGGACACTGATTCTTCATACAGTATGTGATCTTCCGTGCTATGATTTGTTTTATGAGTCCCTAGCAGGGAACTGGTTAACTCGGAGGTTATCCTTGTAGTATATTCAGTAGATTGTCTCATGCGTATGTTGAAGCCACATTGCAAGTTCCAACGCAGCGGCTATCTGGGCATTGACCGTAAAACATGGACGGTGGCATGTAGAGGGGTGGAGATGTTTAGGATTTGAGATCGGACAAAGCTCCCCATCTCCAGTGAGGTGCGTGTGACTGGACGGGATTGTCCTATGTACACAAACAGGCCGGCACTGTGTCAGGAGAAAGAAGGTCTTTCAGGCAAATACATAATGAAGCATTCATGGCTGCTTGGACTCTACTGCAGTCTCCTGTACACACCACTCCTGAAAAAAATGACTATCCTGTGCATCCCATTTACTTCTCCGCTCTTACCCAGATGGCAAGCCGTCTGACGATGGGGTGGCAGCCCTAGACAGCAATGAGCTGGTCTCGGATGACTCTATGTTCGCCCCGGGTGGTAATCCTAAGCCAGGGGAAGGTGATGAACTGGAGACGCTGCTGGTCAAGGTGCTTCCTACAGAGGTCACAGTATTTGACCCAGACGTGTGGTCATGATCGCCATTCGCTGTGAAAAAATGGAGAAAATAAAATTACAAATTACATGCAGATTTACAAAATCAGATCCGTGGGAGGGGGGGGGGGTTATTTTTTAGTGAGAGGAACTTTCTTGTTTGGCTCTAGAGGCTGAAAAAGCACATACACCTTTAATAGCTGTGGGCTGAATGCTCACTTGGTGGACAGCTATTCTCTTGGACTCCACCATACACATGCACACTTGGTTTGGCCAAGCATGCATGCTTGCAAAGTGAAGACATCTCTGGTAGTAGCTTATCTCCTTTGAAAACTAAAGGAGTGGACCTTGAAATTCAACATGTCTGAACTTCCCTTTGACAACATCATCTGTGGGGGGAAAGTCGAGACACCCCATTACATATTAGTTGTTTGCCCCCCGATCCTACCATAATCAGCAAGTTTAGCCAACCTTAAAGGCGTGGTGCAGCCCTCTTCAAGATTACAATGCGCTTCGTCTCAGAGGTGCAGTGTAAGTACAAGTGCTTGCTCCATTCACTTGAATGGGATGAGCCCTTTTAATTACACCGCGCAGTGTCATTTTGAAGAGTAAGTAGCGCTCGCATGCGCGCAGCCTCATCTTCAAACAGATGATCAGCGGGGGTGCCGGGAGTCGGACCCCCACCGATCAGATATTGATGACCTATCCTGAGGATAGTATATCATGTTTGTCAGTCGGCACTACGGATGTTACATGGTGGTTCACCTGTTCTAGGGTTGGCGTCCCATCCTGAGGACTGACTGCACAACACCTTTAATTTAAAGGGGTTGTCTCACTTCAGCAAGTGGAATTTATCATGTAGAGAAAGTAGATAGAAGCCATTTACTAATGTATTGTGATTGTCCATATTGGATTCATTTTTCTATCACATTATATAATGCTTTTTTCCATGGTTACGAGTCTTACGACCATCCTACAATCCAGCAGCAGTGGTGGTAATTGCACACTACAGGAAAAAGCACAGGCCGGGACCGTGGGAGTGTGCATAGGCTGGTGCTTTTTCCTATAGTGTGCAAGCACGACCACCAAAGCTGGATTGCAGGGTGGTCATAACCATGGAAATAAGCGGTGTATAATGTGATGGAAAAATGAATCCAGCCAGCAAAGGAGGCAATATGGAGAATCACAATACATTAGTAAGTGCCTTGTAGTAACTTTCTCTACATGATAAATGCTATTTGCTAAAGCGACACAACCCCTTTAATGTGTGCGGGCATTTTAATACACTTCCCAGGAGAAGGGTTGCTACAATTGCATCCAGTCTAGACAATCGTCTTTGAGCTAAACAGTCTGGACTAAAGGGATAGTACAGTATACCTCTCCTGATCCAGGACATCAGAATCATGCTACCGGCCTATGATGGGAGAGGGGTTAGATGGCCGCTGTTTTTGCACTTATTCTAACACTTACCAACCACAGTGACCTCGCTTGTGTCCGTCTGGCTTTTAACTGGCTGCCCAGAACCGTTTTCTGTAGTCTGATGATGAGAGCTGTAGTCTCTATGTAATAAATATAATCCAAAAAAATAAAATAACACAACATAACATAACCAAAAAAGACTGAATAACTTCCCATTTAGAATAAGCAAAAGATAAAGCCTGTGTTATAGCTGCGGCCACAATTCTTCTGCCTTCAGAGCTGCATTCATTGCTTGCTCTGCGGACGTGTATTCTGGGGTAGAAATACTTTACACCAGCAGATGCATTCACAGTCCATGGACAAGAACGGTGCCACTTGTTTTTTTTTTTTAAACCCTTTTCTCTGACCCGTCAGCGGACGTCAATCATGGGACACAACTAGGTTTAACCAAAAATCACTTACATTTCCGCCAAAATTTACAGTGCGGCAAATTTACTAACGTGACTGCGCCCAGACCTTGTTGTGAAATGCACCAAAATCTGCTGTGCAACGTTGCGTCACATTTTAGACCTATTTACGAAGCAAATGCACCAAAAAGAAGCCCCGTTTTGGTTTTCTACTTCAATCGAGGGCATGTCACAAAACTTTGATTCTCTAAAGGGGTTGTTCACTCTCAATTGGAGCAGCGCTGCAGCAACCAACTCTATCCACTGCACTATGGACGACTTCTGGGGCCGGAATTACTGCACAACAGCTGATCGGAGGGGGTACGGGGTGTCAGACCCCCGCCGATCAGATAACGATGGCCTATCCTGACGACAGGTCATCATTTTGTAAAGGATTCGACAACTCCTTTAAGGTTTCAATGGGAAATATCCTAAAATATTCAAGACACGCCAAAGCTACCAGGAGCGTATAACCCATGGATCAGCTCCCGTGTGGATTCTCAGCAGATTTTTAGTAAGTAGGTGAAAGAAACAATGACCCCATCAGTAGCGCCTCATAGATACAACCCTATGAGACATTCTACAGGGCAGTGTGAAATAAAGGAGAGGACGACACACGAAACCGAGCCACATCTCCCGGAGACAAGGACTGCGCCGCAGGGAGCAGACGAAAATAAAATAGATCAAATTACCGGAGGTGCAATGGAAAAAGTGATGGCATTTTTATAAATTAAATTTAAAGATCTGTTCGGCTCAAAAAAAGAAAGCAAGGCCATGCTCACTAGGAAAAAATGAGAAGGCTGGGTTTCCAGTACATTACGTAAAGACTAATTATTCTACAGAGGGAAAAAAACAATATTTTCCTCGCCACAGTAGTGGAGTGTCGTCCTCCATAAGGCCGGATTCACATGTCCGTCCTGTGGCTGCATTATAGTATCCATATTAGCTTTACGTCCGCCCAAAAAGTAAGCAAGTATGCAATACAGTCACCTACAGTGCCTGGAAAAAGTATTCATACCCCTTGAACTTTTCCAAATTTTTTCACGTAAATCTATTTTGTTGTGATCTTATGTGATCGACCGACTCAAAGTACAAGACTGTGTGAAGTGAGAAGAAATTGATACATGGCTTCCAAAATTTTGAACAAATAAAAATCTGAAAAGTGTGGCGTGCATTCGTATTCAGCCCCCTGTACTCTGATACGCCTAAAAAAAATCCAGGGTGACCAATTTCCTTCAGAAGTCACCTAGCTAGTAAATGGAGTCCACCTGTGGGTACAAATCCCAATAAAATACATTTACGTGTGTGGGTGTAAGGTGAAAGAATGTGGAAAAGTTCAAGAGGTTCCAAAACTTTTTTAATACACTGTACATCGCCCAAAAGCCACCCGTCTATATATGATTAAAAAAGTATATTCTGTAATGTACTATTTTTTTTTTTGCACTGGGAAGGATGTATAGAAAGGTAAATGGCTGGGGGTTCGCCCACTCTGCGTTGGCAGTGTAAATTTACCATATGCCCTGGAAAAGCTCCTGGCACACACATTATATGGACCCACGGGCCACCTTTCACCTGGTGGAGGCCAGAAGAGTGTCCTTCTGGTGGGGCGTTGTCACAGGGGTCCACCTAGCCTTTCTGCTGCCTGAGATGAAAAAGCGCCCTCCCCCCAACAAATCTCTTAACCTAACCCCTTTGCCACAATGGAAGCGCTCATTGCCCATGGCCCTTCCGCAGCCCCCCTCTTGCTCGTACCTGGTGCCACCTCACCCGGCCTCATTGGTGGTGCACCCCGGGTTGTCCATCAGGGATATCTTTTTTGTATCTGCTGCAGTTTTCTATACAGAGGCATCCAATACACACCACACAGTATTTTTATTTTTTTTAACATGGGCGCCCGTGGGTGATGAATGCCAATCAGTGGCATCTGTTTAATGGATAATTGCAAGGTTTCCATTGGTAAATCCTCCTGACGGGAAACCTCAAAAAGGGCGCTGCATGACGCAGTCTGAAAAAGAGCTTTAGACCAGCCCGGCAAACGTAGAGGGAAAAAATTCTCTCTTGGCATCGGTCGCGCTCCAAGGTGTCCAAGGACCCGTTTGGAGCAGGCGTCTGTGGCATCTCCATGCGCATACCAGCCATAGCCTCACAGATGCAATATGTGTGTCTGTGTGTGTGGGGTGGGGGGTCCTATGATAATCTAAGTTTGGTTCAGGAAATCGGGGAGGGGGTTTCTGGCAGCAATACGGATGGACGGATGCCGTCTTTGACATCCAGAGCTGCTGAGTGTTGCACAATGACTTAGAGGGGTTTCCAGACCAATGGGTGGCAAATTACGGAACTTTACTTTACAATAAAGTGTACCGTATCGTACTGTATCCTATCATCACAAAAACGTCAGCATACTGCAACCTCCCAGGCAAGCAGCCACCTTAAATGTGGCGATCTGTAGGAAAGCCGCTGCCCAGCATCATGCATAGAGTGAATCTGGCAGTAAGCCAGCGGAGGGAGCTACTTTCCTTCAGGACAGAACTTCCCCTTTGTTAAGAATATACTGTAGCATGTACCTACCAACGAGACTGCAATATGTGCAAAGCGGCCCAGCCCAAACAATCCTTATAAAAATTCTCTGGTTTAAGATTAACCCTCTGTGCATCAGTTCCTGTCCCATTTCAAGATCTCTGCCCTCTGTCAGTGAATGGAACCAGCAAAGCAAATGTGGAGCTGAAGCGGTTAAACAGGCACTAGGCCAACAGCCGAAGAAGGAAGAAGTAGTCAACGCCGCTGCTGTTTATACAAGTCGGCACAATGCAGTCATTCTGATACAGAGATGTATACAGGGCCGTACAATGTGTGCAGTGATATACATGGAAGTGGGCGTACAAACCTGACTTTGTCTAGAGCAAAGTGACCATTCTCAAATATCATCTCAGAGTCTGCGGCTTCTGCAAGGTAAAAACCAGACACGGTCAGAGGGTAATGGAGATTAACAAGTGCTGTGATTCATTTCCACAGCGCTGTGCAGGAGCCGCACGTGTTCTGCACTCACCGTCCTGAGGAGGCGATCCCGGCTCAGCACAGGGCTTACCCCAGTCCGTGTCCCCTCCGCTCTCCAGGCTGCCTGGGTGCTCTGTGGGGGTCTGTATGTTCAGCAGCAAGGGGGAATTCTTCACTGGAAGTGAAAAGAAGAGTCACAGAGAGTTATACTCTGGCAGACCATCACCACCAACACGAGTCTTCTCAATGTACATAGGGTCGCCATACTCTGCAGAACTGTATATTATTTCCTTAAGGGGCTTCCCAGGCCTACAAGGGTCGTTCGACACCCCTGCCCCTCAACCTGTGAGAAAAGCAGGGTAATACACATAAGACTGGCTGACAGCTATCCTTCCCATACACATTCATGCTCAGCCTGGCCGAGTATGCATGTGTAGTGAATGGAAGAGAGAAAGAAAGCTGCCGACAGACACTTTTGACAGCAGCTTATCTCCCCGAGAGCAAAGGATCAGGCAGCTGAAACCCAATATGACTGATCGCTAGGGGCTCATGCACACTAACGTATTTAGTTTTCATGTCTGTGTCCGTTCCGTTTTTTTTTTTTTTTTTTTGTGGCCCGTATGTGGAACCCTTTACTTCGATGGAGCCGGGAAAAAAAAAACGGAAATTACTCAGTGTGCCTTTAGTTTCTGTATGTCCGTACTGCCAAGAAATAGAACATGTCCAATTTTTGTCGCATTACAGACAAGGATAGGACTGTTCTATTAGGCGCCAGCTGTTCCGTTCCGCAAAATACGGAATGCACACGGACGACATCCGTATTTTTTGGGGACCGCAAAATACATATGCTTGTGTGCATGAGCCCTAAGCGTGTATCACGCGTCAGTGAATCTCGTAGTTAGGACTCCACATATCCACTGACTTTATTGTGGATTCTCAAATCAGTGGTTTTCCACGTACCATTGTGTTACCACGGAAACATGCCCTATTTCGTCCGTGATTATGAATCCTTTGCGCACATTATAGTCTGTGAAAATCACGGATGGTTGCTAGACTGGTCCGGAAACTATTTGTCAACCTAGCAGTAACCGTGGAATATGGGTGACACACGGACCAAACACAGATTCTTCACGGATGAACCACTGACCATCCTGTCACATCATGAATGCATGAACGAGGCTTTATCTTCCCCAACATCAGACGTCGGGCAGAGTTGGGAGACCCCCATACAGATTAAATGGTTACCCAAACATGACGAACATCTCACATCTACGACCAGTCATGGCCGCATGGACTTTGTGTGTTCTCTGCATGTTGGGTATCAAGGCATGATGAAAAGTTCTGCAACTTTTTAATATGCTTCGGGAAGGGAATATATCAAGTCCCGCGAAGATGCAAAATTTCGCACAAGCCCCCATATCTGAAAAAATGTGCAACTTTTTGCTGTTTTACACCAAGCTTGTCGCTTTCTAAAACGTGGACAGGGGCCGACAAACTTAATCCTACATTTCAGTTTTTCGTGGACCTCCGGAGATGCACCAACATTATTAGGGGTATGCACAACTCAAGAAATTTGGAACACCTTACGCCAAAGTATTTAAAAAAAAATTAAGACAAGAGTAAGAAGTCTTTTATGCCGCTCACAAATTTCAAGACATCTGCTTGCTGTAAGCGAATGGATTTGGGTTCAGCAGCTTAAAATTGGTATAGACACAATACAGTGCATGCAGTGTTTTTTTTTTCGTTTTTTTTTTTTTGCAAATGTGAATTCCGGCACATTTTCCGTGCATAAAAATAGTTAGGCAGCTCATTGATTTACATAGAAATCTGTGCAGTAGCTCATTTGGTGCGGATATTTCATGTGTGGAAAAACAAGAACTGACTTGTCGATTATTGGCGCGATTTCCACGGCGGATCATTACACGCATATTAGCCCAGTGAATTAGGCTACATACATAGCAGCATAGGCCGCACATGGATGCCATGGAATTTCACTACCTACCACACAAAAAACAGAGCGAACCCTCAGCCGTGAGACGTTATATATCTGCATAGGTTTCGGCTTTTGGATCTAAACAGAGAAGGTTTCTATTGCCTGACAGCAAAAAGAGATCTTGATATTTTTGAGAAAATGAAGAGCAAAGAAATTCCGAAATCTGCAGAACATCTCTTTTCATAACGATCACGCTTTATCTACACGTGGACTTACACATTACGCCTCGTGCAGACGTGACCCCGTTTGGCATCCGTTCGGTGACCCTGGTGATGCAATGCATAGGAAATAACAACTGTGCCAGCGTGACACCCACGTGGGCTTCTCTACCGCTAGCCCAACATCTGCTCCGTTCTTTGAAATTTGAACCCGAAAAAACCCCGTTCTTTTGGAAAATTTATGGGGAGATCCCCGGGACGTTCAACATGCCATTTACGTGTGAATTGTGCAAGATGTCACGTATGTAGATATGTAATGATATGGGTGCATAGCCATTTTTTGGGGGGGTGTCTAACGTGGCTGTGAAGGCTTCTTTCTACGGGAGTGGCGCGCACACACAGAGCTCATTGTGCGCTACGCCCCCTCTACTAATGACACTAATGACTTGGAGGAAGTAGGTCTGCTCCGAGCAGACTCCCCTGCTTTTACAAGGTGTATCAAATTGGGGGAATTAACCCCCCTCCCCCTCGTTCCCTCACACACACCTCTCTGTTTCTGAAGTTAAATAAACATAGGCAGCGGAGAGGGGGGGTGCAGGACACAGAGGGGTATTCTGTGCCCCCTCCCCGGCACACAGCAATGCTCTGTAGCCGCTATATCGGTGCTGTTTGTGGAGCAGAGCAGACCCCTCGCTGCACATAGAAGCCAATTCCATTTTTAATTGGGAGGGGCTGGCCGGCTACTGGTGGTGGGCGAACAAAGATTTCCTATTCATGGCCGGGCTTAACCCTTTCATGGCTTGCAAGGTGGGGGTGCTAGCCTCCCCATCACCCTAGAGCTGGAAGGTGAGCGACTGCCGAAATCTTGACATGCCCCAATGACCCGGACGTCTATACGCCAAGCTGCAAAATGTGCCGCTGACTCCCACGATGCCTCCGTAGGTCGCCCGCTTCTGGGACCCAATTCCGAAGCCTTCTCCTTATTTTCCTGCATCCAGTTCAAAATGTCAACACAAAGGAAATCCACCCCCCCCCCCCCCCCGAGAAGCTTGTAAAATATAAAATATTTGATATCCTAAAGGATTATGTGACCACCCAAAAATGCAGATGGCGGGGTGTAAAGTAAGGCTCCCTGCAGGCGTATAACACTCCCCTGTGCAGAACCCAGAATACTGGAGAGATGGAGTATGGAGAGAATACTCAACCTAAATGAGCGCAATATGACCGTCCGGTCCTCGCCATGCCATCCCCAAGTGGCCATACACCCTGGAGACACTTGTCTGGCCAACAGCTAGTCATCCCGAGACCCCACACACATGCAAGCTGGGCTCGATGCAGCATGCATGTGTTCTGAATAGGCAGCAAAAGGATAGGGCATGTTGAAATCCAAAATGCCTGGCCCTTCTTTCAGGACACCCCCATAGCTATCAGACGGTCGTCCACTCCTACCGAAATCAGCAGGCTTGGCCGATGTTAATCTAACGTGCATGGGCATCTTTACACTCAGTTTCCTTGTCCGTGCCACACTCTTAGGGTCCATTAACTCGTCTGTTGTTTAGTTCCGCATCTGATCCCGATTTTTCGGACTAGTGACGGAATAGTTGCGGACAAAATTTGGACCCATTGATTTTCAATGGGTCTACAAATTATGCGGACAGCACAAAGAGTGCTGTCCGCATAATTTTCTCAGTACATAGTGTCCGTAAAAAAATAAAACATGTCCTATTCTAATCCGAAAATTGCGGTCCATTGTGCAATGCAATTTTATTCTTCTATCCGTTTTTTGCGGATCCGCAAACGATGCCAAACGGAAAGAATTCATGGAAAATAGGATCCGCAAAAAACGGTCCTATTTTCGGATTATAGAAAAACAACGGACGTGTGAATGGACCCTTAGCTGACCTGCTGGTAGTAGTTCTACAGAAGCAGAAGGGTCTGGATCTGTCTCTCTAATTTACAGTAATGGTCCAATATCACCATAAAAGTGACCGCAAATAAAATTTCTTTAAGGCTCCATGCACACGGCTTTATTTTTGACGTGGATCAGATGCGGTCCGGATAGTGCGCTGTCCACATCCTTATATCCATTCCACCGACCTGCAAAAGAGAACACGTCCGGAAAAGATAGGGTAAAAAAAATAAAAACTGCCGCCAGAATAGTGTGCATGGGGCCTAATCCAGCACCCAGAAGACTGGATAATCAAACATTCCGAATTACCGGATCACTACTTTTACCCGATGAGTTTTCGATCAGGCTGGCTCGGTGCGGTCTTCTAGTTACGGTTTTGTGAGGGTTGAGGTGCAGTGACAACTGTATTGGAAAAGATGTGAATTGATGTGTCAACGTTTGTGTCAACGTTTTTACAGGCGCACCTCAGCCGCTGTGTGTGAACGCACCCGAACATTCTGGATTACTGGTCAATTCTGCTATGGACCATCAATGGTCAATGCCCCATATAAAAGACAAAGGGGGTCATTTATTAAGTCTTAAGAAGCCCCTGCGCCGGATATGCCAAAGTTTTGTAAAGGCGCCGGCCTCTACACAACTTTGGCGGATACGCCGCCGCCTCTAAATCTACGCCATCTTCCTTGCTGCCGTAGATTTAGACCATTTTCTATGCCTAAAACAGGCATAGAAAATGATGAATGAGACGGGCCTGCCGGCTCCGCCCCTTTCCCAGCCACGCCCACTTTTGTAGACCTGGCGTGAGTGAGGAAAAGTCGCGGATCGCTGCATAGTTTCGGCGGTTGATCCGCCGAAGTTGTGCATTGCAGTGAAAATTTATTTTGAAGAGCACCTGTCAGCAGGACCAACTCTATTACTGCCCGGTAGAGTTGATCCAGCTGATAAAAACAATACCTGTCTTGTGCAAATTGGTTGCAGTGTTCAAAAAAAAAATAAAAAAAAATATATTTTATGCAAATGAGTGTTTAAATGCACCAAGGGGTGCGGCCTGGCACCTCAGCTTTCCAATGCAGGCCACGGCCCTCGATGCACTGAAGCTCTCTATTGCAAAAAGAATTAAACTATTTTGATGGGAACGCCACAACAGATTTTCACAAGACATGCATCATGTTAACCAGCAGGATCAACCCTACCAGGCAGTTTGTCTGGCTTAATGGAGTTGATCCTGCTGATAGGTGCCCTTTAAATACCACCTCGCAGGTCAATTATCCTCATGCATTTTTTGCACGACATATGGATAAGGTCTGCTAACACTTCGATGCAGATTTTCTTCTGGACATAAAAACTGCAACGTATCTGCCCCATGTGAACATACCCTAAAGAGTCAGATCACTGACTGGAAAGCTCATGGGATCCTATACTTAGGAACCTGAAATACACCTAAACCAAACACCCCTTAGCCCAGGGATCAGCAACCTTCGGCACTCCAGTTGCTGTGAAACTACAACTCTCACCATGCACACACTGAGCTATTCTTGTAACTTCTATGGAAGTGAAAGGAGGATTGTGGGAGTTGTAGTTTCAGAACAGCTGGAGGATGCTGATCCCTGCCTTAGACCATTCTTGGACCGTTTAGGGGCATTTGGACCCTGACCTTGCGCCGCTTGGAGTCCACGCCACGCGCTTCATACTGCCATACAACGCTATGTTGTCCTGGCAATTTACTGATCTATGAGACTGTGATGAAATCCAAGAATGAAACGCCTGCACCAGGTTACCGTCTAATCGGCGATTAATGAATTACCGGTGAAAAATCTTTCAGCTGCTGCAGCCAGCGGAGTGTGACCTGAAACCTGGGCACTCCCTGAGGAGATGTTATTATCACCTCTGGCACGCCACCGCCGAAACGACTACTACTCCCCCCCAGATGAAGCTGAGGAATGTTACATGAGCCTGTGAACGCTGCGTGTCCCCGGCTGACTCACTGCAGTAACCTCAGGCTACCTGGAGAGGGCTAACACAGGCCACCATTGTACAGGATGGAGGCTCCCGGACCATACAATATCCAGCTTCATAATGAACAAAAAGTGCAGTGTGCAAACCTGGATATGCCTCCATGACCAGGCTCCAGCGTGCCAGCGCGTAACCCCGATACGTGTCATCCGCTTCTACTATGACAGGCTCCCTGTGTCCTAACACAGCAAGGTACAATCGACATGTATTCCAGGTTAGGAACCCACTATGCATCAGAAATGTCTCCTCCCTCCATTTATTGGTCCGCCATCTTGGTAGGAATAAGCAGTGGCGGCCGCTGGCGGCTAAACTTCACTGTAATGCTGGGTATAACTGAGCTAGATGCTTGGGAAGGGTTGATGTGGGCTCTTGATCTGCGCCTACCCACCATATTTGTACTGCATAAGCCCAGTGCTTACTAGCGATGCTGCAGACTTACCACACATGATAGGCGCCGCTTATCTTCACACTTCATGAAAGTGATCGGCCATTTTCAACTCCTTTAAAGGGGTTTTCTGAGATTCTATAACTGGTGTCCTATCCTCTGGATGGATCATCGGTATAGGATCAGTGGGGGTCCGACACTGATCAGCTGTTAGTAGCACCACGGCCTTCTCTCATCTCACCAAGCTCAGCACCGAGCATTGTATAGCAGCTCACCCATGAACGTGATGTCACATGGTGAAGGTCGCGGCGCTGCTGCTGATCAGTGGGGGTCCCGGGTGTGATAGTCTAGGTCATCAGTTTGAACAAAATCTTAGAAACCCCTTTTAAAGTGGTGATCCAATAGTACAAATACCCCCACAATGCCCGGGCCCCTCCTATAAATGATACTTACCCGCTCCCGGCACCCACATCCTTCCGGATCCCTTAAACTCCCTGTTGCGCGGATCAAAACATCCAGCGACGGGGGTAGCAGCCAACTGCAAGCCGTGATAGTGACCAGCCTCCCTAGAGTCGCGGGTTGCGCTAGGGAGGCTGGTCACCGTCGCAGCCTACTACTGGCTGCTCCCCCTGTCGCCGTGTGTTTTTATCCGCGCAATGGGGAGATGCAGCGGTGGCCGTGCAGGGATCCGGAGGGACGCAGGTGCCAGGGACCGGGTAAGTATCTATAGGAGGGGCCCGGGCACTGTAGGGGGTACTTGTACTATTGGATCACCCCTTTACGTGTCAGGGAACTGATTATTTCTATTCCTCTTTCACACGTCAGTGAGTCACAGATGTAGGCTGTCGGTGGTCTCCACGGACCACTCCCGTATCAATTGACTTTTACACATCAGTGATTTTCCACTGATTTTGTTGACCCCATGGAGGGATCCATGATAACGGATCCCTCACTCCCATTATAGTCAATGGGTCTGTGAAAACCATGGACACAAAACGATTCCATCCATGTTTGATCTGTGGTTTTCACGGACCATTGGTAGGAGATGCTCTGGAATCTAAATTTCCAGCCTAGGAATGACACGGTCCTAACAGATCCTTCACGGATGAACAGCTGACCATTATGTCAGGGATGTCATCATGGACGTGGACGGAGTCCAGAGGACGTCTACCATGTGTTCTGCTGCCAGTCACCAAACAGAAGGGCGCACAGTTACACCAAGGTGCACAGCCACGTTCACAGCCATTTTTTTTAGCCACTGTCTTCTTGATGAGACTGGAAATTGTTTCTGCTAGGATACGGTTGGCCTCTGTGCGGGATGAGATCTACATTTAGGCCCCGCACTTCATAACAAAAAAATCCTACCCGCTATGATTCAAAGTCTATTACAGCATTCACACCATAAGCAGTGATGGTTTACCAACGACATGCTTTGGTGGAGGTCATCCACTGGTGACGAGGACAAAGGATTGGTGGCACCAGGGTAACATAAGTTGCAGAACAGCCCAGTCACTATTATTGCAATTCCCAGAAAAGTCCTGGGCCATGAGTGGTGCCTTTTCTGAACTAAAGCTGAAGAAGCCAAATCCTAGTTGGTGTAGACCAGGGATCAGCAACCTCCGGCACTACAACTCCCAGAATGCTCATTTCATGGGAGATACAAGAAGAGATGAGTAAGAGTGCATGCTGGGTGTTGTAGTTTCACTGCAGCTGGAGTGCTGAAGGTTGCTGATCCATGGTCTAGACCAGTGTTTCCCAACCAGTGTGCCTCCAGCTGTTGCAAAACTACAACTCCCAGCATGCCCAGACAGCCTTTGGCTGTGCATGCATGCTGGGAGTTGTAGTTTTGCAACAGCTGGAGGCACACTGGTTGGGAAACACTGGTCTAGACACTGGAAAATATCTACAATGCCTTAGATCCATGGCTTCATTCTGGGAAAAAGTACTTTTAATCCATATGCAAATGGACAGTTAAGTGCACCGAGGGCGGGGCCCAAGTCACCTTGTGGACCCTTGCTCCTCCTGCTTCCTGTGTCAGCCCTTCAATCTCAGTCTTGAGTGACAGGGCCAGGGTAAGGCTGGACGACTATGCAGGAGCCTGGCCCTGCCAATCAAGAAGAAGAGGGAGGAGCAGAAGAAGCAACCGTGCTGAGGGGCTTGGGCCTGCCCTCAGTGCACTTAGAGGGATCTTCTGAGCTCCTAGTATTGACCTGCCCCTAGAATAGGTCAATATCTGATTGGTGGGGGTCCGACACCTAGCACTCCCACCAATCAGTATTGTCCTGCAGCCATCGGTGAAAGAAGCCGGAAGGACAAAGGAATTACAAAAGTATGTAGTTAAACATCTAGAAACAGTAACATTCCCAGTAAGACAAAAATAGACTGCAGCACTGACTGAAAGCAGGCAGGTTGTCAAAGTCAACAAGTGATTAAATCTTTGAAAATAAATAACCCAATAATGTATTACTTATCCTGTACTGATCCTGAGTTACATCCTGTACTATACTCCAGAGCTGCACTCACTATTCTGCTGGTGCAGTCACTGTGTACATTACATTACTTATCCTGAGTTACATCCTGTATTATACTCCAGAGCTGCACTCACTATTCTGCTGGTGGAGTCACTGTGTACATACATTACTTCTCCTGTACTGATCCTGAGTTCCATCCTGTAATATACTCCAGAGCTGCACTCACTATTCTGCTGGTGCAGTCACTGTGTACATACATTACTTCTCCTGTACTGATCCTGAGTTACATCCTGTATTATACTCCAGAGCTGCACTCACTATTCTGCTAGTGCAGTCACTGTGTACATACATTACTTATACTCCAGAGCTGCACTCACTATTCTGCTAGTGCAGTCACTGTGTACATACATTACTTATCCTATACTGATCCTGAGTTACATCCTGTATTATACTCCAGAGCTGCACTCACTATTCTGCTGGTGCAGTCACTGTGTACATACATTACTTATCCTGTAATGATCCTGAGTTACATCCTGCATTATACTCCAGAGCTGCACTCACTATTCTGCTGGTGCAGTCACTGCGTACATACATTACTTATCCTGTACTGATCCTGAGTTACATCCTGTACTATACTCCAGAGCTGCACTCACTATTCTGCTGGTGCAGTCACTGTGTACATTACATTACTTATCCTGAGTTACATCCTGTATTATACTCCAGAGCTGCACTCACTATTCTGCTGGTGGAGTCACTGTGTACATACATTACTTCTCCTGTACTGATCCTGAGTTCCATCCTGTAATATACTCCAGAGCTGCACTCACTATTCTGCTAGTGCAGTCACTGTGTACATACATTACTTATACTCCAGAGCTGCACTCACTATTCTGCTGGTGGAGTCACTGCGTACGTACGTACATTACTTATCCTGTACTGATCCTGAGTTACATCCTGCATTATTCTTCAGAGCTGCACTCACTATTCTGCTGGGGCAGTCACTGTGTACATACATTACTTATCCTATACTGATCCTGAGTTACATCCTGTATTATCCTCCAGAGCTGCACTCACTATTCTGCAGGTGGAGCAACTATGCACATACATTACATTGCTTACAGCCTGTACAGAGCTTGATCTGGTGATTTGCATTCTGGGAATTATCACCTTTACACCAGGCACTCTTCAGTACTCTTATGTGGGAAAAGGACCCACCTGCTTTTTAGGAGCTCAGGTAAGCTACTAGTAAGGTATCTTTAACAAATGTGTTGATAATAGCAACTAGCAGAATTGTAAATTCAGCTCTAGAGTATATTGCAGATTGTAACACAGCCAGAACTATCCTCAAGTCATCATACAACTAAAGTTTCCAATTCTGCCTGGGTGTAGGGCAGGGGCTATTCTGCAGCACCAGTTTGCAGTTTTTTTCCAGTATACTATAGTGTCTTGTTGTGAGGCATACTGGTTGAACCGGGCCATCATGAACTGCAATGTGCTAACCTATAATACCGCACTGGAGCCGACACGGCATAGCCCAGTAAATTATAACCGTACCTTTCAGATTAAGGTGCAATTTCTGGCCATCGTTCGCCTGTTCTGATTCTGCAGACGCCATGTTCCAACTTCCTACAAGATAAAAAAATGTTTTAATAGTATCGCCAAGAGGAAGAAACACGTACAACGTGCACTCAGACAATGACTCATCAGACCACATCTGCTGCCATGAACTCCTAGACGCGGTAGAATCACTGCATACCGAGAGGAAGGTGGAGGGGTTCTCCCTGGTACTAGTTTTAATAAATCTCACTAGTTATACCTTTAAGTCGGGCAGAGAACTAAAGAATGGAGGAAGTGAGGCCACAATATGATGACATTCAGAATATGCAACAATGACATTGTCTTCTTCTTCAGACTGTGACATAATGTTGGTGGCTTTCACTGAGAAACACGGTGTGACACTGACAAGGTGTGTGGGTGCGACTGCAAGTAAATTACAGAAAATGGGATAAAAGATGCAGCGGATAATCCCACATCCCGGGAGCTGAGGTATAAGGAGCTGTTTGCAGAGGTCAGAGGCAGAACCTGAAGCTTATGAAGCCCAAAATTTGTAACAAGATCATGGTGTCTTCTTAAGTCTCATGCACAGGGCCGTTGCCCATCCGTGCCCGTGTTGCAGCCTGCAATAGATGGGCACCGGATGTGTGTACCCCACATTACAGATGCAGACCCACTCACTTAGGAATGGCTCTGCAATCCGGAAGGTCCGGTGCGGAACAGAGTGCTTCCATGGGGTTTCTCTCCGTGCCTCAGCAAATTGCGGTCCTCAATGCACGGAACGGCCGACCAACGCCCGTGTGTATGAGCCCTTATGTAGCAGGGGAACCTATGGACCCCTCAGGCACCAGGACCATGCGTGACGCTACCTCTGCACCCTGGGTATGGTTCTTACCTTATAGAATTGCTTTCTTTACATATGTGACATACAAGGAATGCTGTAGTTACCCAAGAAAAAGGCCACATGCAGATTCTGCTGGGGAAGGAGCAGCAGACCAGGCCACAGCCAGGTAGAAGGAGATGCCCCCTGAGAAAAGCGTCCGTCTCCTCCTCCCTGTACTGATGCAAGTGATTAGCATACAGGGAACGGAGGGGCACAGCGCCGAAACGGAGCAGCGTATGAGGGGAAAAATAATAGCAATATCACATCTCCTAGTTTTGGCCTACAGTCCCAGGCACTGATTTTAGAAAGTACAAACTGATGAAAGGTCCTCTTTAAAGGGGTTCTCCAGGCTAAAGACATCAATGACCTTTCCCCGACAAAGGCCAAACAAGCGTCCCTCTGCTGTCTGTCGGGCTGGTATGTGTCGGTATGTGGAGGACTGCACTGTGCAAAGCAGGGACATCCTCCTCTGAATGGTCCAGTTACCTGCATCCTGTGGGAGAATAGCTACCAAGTCATCATTACATATGTTTATCTAACCTCTTAACAGTCACATTAAAATTGGGAAAAACTCCCAAAAATGTCAATTTTTTAATATGGCTTGGACAGAGAAGTGGCAGGTGAGGTTTAACACTGACAAATGTAAATGTGTTCCGGCAGTCATAACTTTTTAATTTTCTCCTCTAAATTTTTTTTAATTTGCGGGATTAGTTGTAGTTTTTCTAGGAACCATTTTGGGGTATATATAGCGTATTAAATAACTTTTTTTATTTTATTTTTAGGGGGGAAATTTACATTACATTATTTTGGCAAATTATATTTACAGTGCTCACCGTGTGGTGTAAATAATAACTTTATTATGTCGGTCACTACAATGATGATAATGTCAAACTTCTATATATTTTTTTAATTATTTTTCAGCTATTTTTCAGCTCCCCAACTGCTCCCTCTTCTCCTCCAGACTGGAGGGGAGGGAGGGGGCGGCTGCTTTAGCTGCTCATATCTCTGGGAGTCTGGATAGGTAGCAGCTAAAAGGATGTATTGTTTGAAAGCTGACATTCCAAGCTTTCAAACAGTACTAGAATCACAGCAATATCTTCAGTTCATGAGAAGATATCGCTGTTAGAATTTGGGATGCAGTGAACGTAGCTGAGAGTGAAGGCAGGTTTTACCGTGTATATCCCAGACTTGATTTCCAACAGTGATATCTCCTGCTTATGTTGTGCTAATTCTGTCATTTTGGTCTTGTATGAAAGCCTGAAATTCCAGCTTTCAAACAAGACCCATGTCTCTAGCTGCTACCAATCAGGAGGTATGAGCAGCTAAAGCCAGCCCCCTTGCCCCCTTCTGCCCGAGCTGTGCTCAGGCAGAACACTTGAGGGCTTTTCCCACAGCCCGAGCTGGACTAAGGGAAAACTGTTAGGTGGTTTAAGGGGTTCTCTAGCTGAAGACATAAATGACCTATCCTCAGGACGGCCATCAGTATCAGATTGGTGGGGGTCTGACACCCGGCACCCTCATTGATCAGCTGTTTCTGGCGCCGGTAACCATACAGTGTATAGAGCACTGTGTAGGTGGTACCAGCGCCACAGCAGCCCAAAACAGCTGATCGGGGAGGGTGTCAGACCCCCACTAATCTGATACTGACCTGTCCTGAGGATCCTTTATAGAAACATTTGTAACGATGACTTGGTAGCTATTCTCCCTCAGGATACATGTAACTGGACCATTCAGAGGAGGATCTCCTGACGTTACACCTCTGACAGATGCACACCTATAGACTCCAACTCACACAGTGCAGTCGACTACATACCCGCGTGTACCGGCCTGATAGACAGCAAAAGGACACTTGTTTGGCCTCCGACAGGGCCTGTGGATGCGACTGACATGTACTGCAGTGGACGCACCCTTAAAGGACCTGTATTGGTAGAGGGATGAGGGGTGAACAAAACTGATCCTCGGCCATGTCTACCTATAGAGGGGATATCATCGGGGGGAGGGGTGTAGGTGCCCCCACAGTATCCTCCTGCAGAATCGAACCTCTATATAACACAGGCCCTGCATTCAGGGTCCTCAGGTTCAATGTCTTCTCTATGGCCAGGTGTGAACTATGACCACAAGTCATTGGGGGGGATTTAGCAAAAATGGTACCACCTATCAGATCGAGCCTCTCATTGACCAGCGAAGCTCTGAAAAATGAAAGGAGGAATCTGATTGGTTGCTATGGGAAACTAAGTCTGTTTTCCTTATGCCGGATTTGATAAATCAGCCCTATTGCCTGCACTAAACTCAGTGAAGGCCAGGCTGTAGAACTACAGCTCCCAGCAATCCTTTTAATGATCTGCCTGCTGGGACTCTGGAAAATTAATGGGTTGCCCGAGCCCTGGCCCCCACTGCACGGACAATTCCCACTCTTCCTCTTTCTTTTGGCTCGTGCACCCCCTTTTCCCTTTCTATTTGCTCACTGTGCCCCCTTCAATTCACCATAAATCCCCCCCTCTGTGTTGACATTACCTGTCTTCCCTACTTCCGCCTCCTGCACGTTCGATCATGTGACCATCGGCTTTGTCAGCTGACCCGGAAGTGAGTGTGACAGCGCACCGGAAGTACACTGCAGCGCGGCCATGTTGAGCGGGGCGGAAGTTACTGTTCTCCAGCAGTTTTCTCTTCTGTACCCGCGCGTTTCCGTCAGTGTTTAGCACCTACCTTCCAGTGTGGCGGATGTCACCTGCAGCCACTGTTTCCCAAGTGGTTATACAGGCTGAGCCTCGGACCGGAAGTCCCGCCAGTCACGTGACCTTCTCCCCGGCACGTGCGAGCTCGGCTCCGGGAGCGCTAGTCTAAAAGGCTATGGCGGTGTCGTTTCTTAGGAAAGCGGCCATTGCCGTCAAGGACACGTGTCCCGGGCTGTCCCGCCACCTTATGTCACTTCTACCCTTGCCCAAAAGGAGAGAAAGCAAAGATGAAGAAATGTGTCCATTTTGTTTTCAGATCCGGTTGCCCGGTAATCACAAAGTTCGTCTGAAGCCAAAAATGAGGATAACCCCTCAGATTGACAATCTGCTCAAAAAAGAGGGCAAGTGCCACAGGCTTAATCTGAAGCAAACCAAGCTGCTTAGGAAATACCGATCCTGCCGGAGTTACCTGGTGGTCACGTGCAACACCTGCAACATGGTGTCCAAGTATCCGGGAGAGAGCAGGGTGGTCATCACAAACAGCCCCGGCACGCCCAAGACCAAGAGGGATTCACTGCCCCCTAATGTAAGAAAGCCTGGACTGAATCAAAAAGTCAAACTGTCCCGCAGCGAAGAGAAGCGGCGCCCGAAAAACCGGACCCCCAGGTTTTGTGTCTCCGCCTCGGCTTCACCCGTCACCACGGTGAAGTCTTCCAAGAAGGGCAAATTCCATTTTTCAAGGTTAAAAATGATGCTGAGCCAAGAGGAAAAGGAACCAAACAAGAAGCAAGATTTGCAGAATTTCCTCACCTCTCTTTCCTGACGCTGCGGTCCCGAGACTGAAAGGCATCAATATCGCTAAGACCTAATCGGTCGCTCCGCTATTCCACGAATAGGGATGCTTCCGTGTTTAAATGTCACATTGACTGTCATACGCACCATAGAATATATAGGAGTTTACAGGTATAAACTGTGTAAATACGTTTCTAATGCGGTTTGCGAACCGGCCCCTGGATCTGAGGACGTTTGTAATTGCCTGTAATATAAAATGTGTTACAGCTACTGAGCTATTCAATAAAATCTATCTGTATAGCGCCACCTGCTGTTTGTTCTTTTTCTTATTTCTTTGTCCGGCTCACTGAGAAGACCGCACATGCTCAGTTTCATCCTTATGCCTCATTCACACGTCAGTGATCGGTCAGTGATTTTGAGCCAAAACCAGGAGCAGATCTTTCCCTTATACCTGAAGTCTGTGGAAGCTCCAAGCCTGATCTTTGGCTCAAAATCACTAATGGAAATCACCGACGTGTGAATGAGACTTTAAACTGACTCCTGAGCTATGATAGGGAGAGCGCTGCAGCAGAAAAGACACGCCCCCTGAGCTGCAGTATAAAAGACACGCCCCTTGAGCTTTCAGCTTGATATAAGTCTAGCAGAGCAATGAATGGGGAGATCTCTGGATCCATGTGAGGTACGGGGCTGGTTCCAGCTTTCTTACAGATTGTCATGTCCTATATGATGTCTGATTTTCCTTTTTTACAATAGTAATGGGATAACGCCCTTAGGCCCCTTTCACACTTTTGCGCTTTTGCTTTCCGTCCTAGAGTTCCGTCCTGTGCTAAAAATGGCGTGATGACCTTATTTTGCAGGTCAATACGATTACGACAATATCAAATTTATATCGTTTTTATGCCTTACCCCATGGTATGGCAGCCATTACTTTTTTGCATTTCTATCCAAGGTGCTGTGTGAGGGCTTGTTTTTTGCGGGGTGAACAGTAGTAGTAAACACCCTCTGGACATGTGTCATACGTGTACGGTGCAGTCGCCAAGGAGTTCCGGACAAATTGCATGTGCGGCTAACTGATAGACAGGCGCAGAAATTGTATCAACTCAATCAGCGGCAGGAGCCCCTAAAAATATATAAACACTGTGCCGAAACAGACATTTTTGCTTCACAAAAAACGTAGTATTGAGTATTGGTGTACCCCAAAATGGTCCCAATAAAAGCGTCACATTGTCCCGCAAAGAAGGGAACCCCGCCTGGGACCGTTGGCAGAGGGATAGAAAAGGTATGGCTGTAGGAAAATGGCGACAGCAGTTTTTTTTTTCTTTTTTCCAAAGATGCTTTTATTGTGTAAATCTGAAAAAAAAAAAAAAATTGTGTATCTCTGCAGACGTAACAACTTTATCGATAAACATGTCACATGATCTACCCTGTTAGGTAAATTCTGAAAAAAAACTGCCAGTTTTTCTTTTTTAAAATAGTCTATTCAGCTTTAGCATTCCTAGATTTTATCAATTTAAAGAAAATTGGGATGACCACCAATGTGGCTGTCATTATATTTGCAAGAGAAAAGGGGGTCAGTCAGCACATCCCAATGGGCAGGTGCACGCCCCCATGGCTAGAAACATAAAAAGACAATGCAACAGCACTCTGCAAACACAAATAACGTACAATACCATGCCATCGTTATAGAAAGTATTCTGGTGCTAATGCTATGTTTATTTTGTAAATTTGAGATTTTTGGCAAATACATTTTGTACAAAATTATTTTGGCCCGTCTGCCAAACGTCAAGGTGATCTCTGTAAGACGGGAACCTAACACTAAATACTACCTGTTATAGTGCCATACTGGCCAGAGTGGACCCATCATGAATGTGGAACCTGCACTCCCTGAATTTTATAGTGGTCAGTATGGCACATAACAGGTAGCATTTAGTGTTAGGTTCCTGTCTTACAGAGATCGCCTTGACGCCGGCAGACGGGCCCAAATAATTTTGTACAAAATGTATTTGCAAATCATCTCAAATTTACAAAATAAGCGTAGCATTACCACCAGAATACTTTCTATAACGATGGCATTATTGTGCGTTATTTGTGTTTGCAGAAGTACCGTGTCATTATATCTTCCACTGGGATTGTCACCTCGCTTCCTATTGGGGGTCAGCAGGGGGCAGTAGCGCTTACTGGAGCTGTGAAGCCCCTTCAATTCCATGAACGTCCCGCTTTGTTGTGTGAACGAGGCTGGACACGGCAGCAATTTATTGCTATAGAGAGGGCCCGTCTATGTTCCTTCAGGATGAATTTGTAAAAAGAAAATGGGACAGTGGGCATCACAGGGAACGACGTCAGGACAAAGATGTGTGGTATGTTAGGAAATCCTGTGTGTAGGGCGATCACCTTGTGGGCACAGGGCAGAATGCCAGTGTAGACGCGAGATGTGAGGATATGCTGCCATCCTATACTAATGTTTCTCTAGTAGAGGAAAGGAAAGCTGGGTAACTCACACCGGGGCCCTCCTGGGGGGTCAAATGACTCATAGGAAGAAATGCTGTAATATAAGTTATTTTAAGGCCTCGTGCACACAGCCACGTCTATTTTGGAGTCCACAAACTGCGGAGTCACAAAACACAAAGACAAAGGGATGGGATTCCTCAGTTTTGGTTCCCACTAAGGTCGATGCTCAAATCTTCTAAAAGTCAAAGAAGAGACGGCCCAACATAGTGAAATACCGCCAACAGAGTTTAAATAACGTGATTTATTGTACTCACAAGATGCATAAAACAACATGCATAAAAATGGGCATTAGATTTGAGCATCGACCTTAGTGGGAACCAAGACGGAGGAATCCCATCGATAGATACCCTTTGTCTCCCTCAGTGTGAACTGCACTCAAGTTGAAGCAGCGCGGTTTTCTATATTATATACACGGGACCAACGCAGACGCCTTCAGCTGCCGAGCGCACATGTAACAGGTCACCCAGTGTCATAGGGACAGATCTGCTGCCAGATGGACTTTAATAATGATTAATAATGAAACTGGACATCCTCAGTCATCTGAAATAATTACTATATTATTATTATTAACCCCTTCCCGACCAGCACCTTAATATTACGGCGCTGGCCGGGTCTTTAAAGATGGCGCCCGCCCCTGAGCGCTGCGGGCCACATAGCCATAGTCTGTTATAGCAGACACCCACGGCTCATGTCCACGACTAGCAGTGATGACGATTGCGGACATTAAACCCCTCATATGCCGTGGTCAATCCTGACCACTGAATCAGAGAGCGCTGAAAACCGAAAGCGCGCGCTTCCGGTGGTGCTCCGGCTCTCCTGTGTGGCGATCAGAGGGGCCAGAGCTTGTGTGCAGCAGCCCGTCTTTGTGAATGACAGGAGGCTGCTGCATAGTATTTCCAATGGAGCCCTTGCTTGTATCAGGGCTCCATAGGAAAGTAGTGAAATCATCATCGACTCCCATGCAAGTGCGTTGGAGTCTATAATAATAGCAATCAGATATTTGCATGTTATAGTTCCCTATGGGAACTATAAAAAAGTGTAAAAAAAAAAAGTTTAAAAAAAAAAATTATTCAAATCACCCCCCTTTTCCCAAAATAAAAATAAAAGAACTAAAAAATTTTAAAAAATACACATCATGGGTGTCGTGATGTGTGAAAATGCCCATAGTATAAAAATATATTCCCCATATGGCAAACAGCAAAACGGAAAAAAGTGTCCAAATGGCCCATTCGCCGTTTTTGGTCGCTTCATTTTCTACAAAAAATTTAATAAAAAGTGATCAAAAAGTCATACACACCCCAGAATGGCATCAATAAAAAGTTCAGATCGCCCCGCAAAAAATGAGCCCCCATACAGCTCCGTACACATTATTACCCCAAAAAAATTATAGGGGTCAAAATATGGCTACAAAAAAATAAAACTGATTTTTTTCCCCACTTTAATTTTTTTTTATCACTATCAAAATGCAAGAAAAACTATACATGTAAGGGCTCTTTCACACTTGCGTTTTTGTTTTCCGGCATAGAGATCCGTCGTCGGGGCTCAATACCGGAAAAATCCTGATCAGTTTTATCCCCATGCATTCTGAATGGAGAGAAATTCGTTCAGGATGCATCAGGATGTCTTCAGTTCAGGACCGGAACGTTTTTTGGCCAGAGAAAATACCGCAGCATGCTGCGCTTTTTGCTCCGGCCAAAAATCCTGAACACTTGCCACAAGGCCGGATCCGGAAATTAATGCCCATTGAAAGGCATTAATCCGGATCCGGCCTTAAGCTAAACGTCGTTTCCATGGCAGCCAGGACGCTAAAGTCCTGGTTGCCATGGCAAAGTGTAGTGGGGAGCGGGGGAGCAGTATACTTACCATCCGTGCGGCTCCCGGGGCGCTCCAGAGTGACGTCAGGGCGCCCCACACGCATGGATCATGTGATTGGATGGATCACGTGATCCATGCACATGGGGCGCTCTGACGTCATTCTGGAGCGCCCCGGGAGCCGCACGGACTGTAAGTATACCGCTCCCCCGCTCCCCACTACTACTATGGCAACCAGGACTTTAATAGCGTCCTGGCTGCCATAGTAACCTCAAAGCATTTCGAAGACTGATCAGGATCCTGATCAGTCTTCTAATGCTTCAGGCGACTTGCGTTCTGACGGATCTGGCGGGACAGAAGTGCACGCCGGATCCTCAGAACGCAAGTGTGAAAGAGGCCTAAGGTATCGCCAGATTTGTACTGACTTGTAGAATAAAAGTAACTGGTCAGTTTTATCGAACGTCGTAATTTAAAAAAAAAAAAACGTAAAACTGTGGTGGAATTACTTTTTTTTTTGCACTTTCACCGCTTTTGGAATTTTTTTTCCCGCTTCCCACTAGATCATATGCAATATTAAATGGTGCCCTGATATGGCTGTGAACTGACAAATAAAAAAGTTATGGCTCTGGGAAGGCAGGGAGCGCAAAACTGAAACGCAAAAAAAATAAAAAATACTCCAGGTTGAAAGGGTTAATAATAATAATAATAATAATAATAATGATGATAATGGACATGAACATCCTGCGTTCTCTATAATGATGATGGAGATGATTTATTCTGACTCATCACAGCCTGCAGTACTCTCTTGTGGCCTGCAGGTGGCGACAACACGCCGCAAGTGAGTAAAAGCGGTGGGCCGCTCCTCGCTTGCTGATTGGCTGAACCGCGTGGCAATCAGAAAAAACATGGCGTCCTCCAAGGTGCCTCACGTTGTGGCGGATTCCGGAGCGTTCCTGAGAAATGCCGCATTACAGGTGAGGGGAGCGGACCGTAGAGAGGCCGGTACCGCGTCTGTATGGTCTGACTAACGCTCATTGTGTCTGCAGGAGATCGGGGCTCACATCTACACCGTGCGGGAAGTGGTGAACGAGATCCGGGACAAGCCGACCAGGAGGCGCCTGGCTGTGCTGCCCTACGAGCTCCTGTTCAGAGAGCCCAAACCAGAGAGCATCCAGCTGGGTAAGGAGACTGGTGTGGCACCACAGGTCCCAGGATGACTGATAGGCCAGTGACGTCACAACCCAACCCCCCCCTCCCATCTGTCGCATTAAAATGGAGAAAAACCCTCCCGAAAAGGTCACTTTTAAGGTTTAATTTTAGATTCTGGTCGCTTTTTAACCCCTTTTAGCCTTTGATCGGTAATATTTTCCCCTTCTGTTCCAGCGGTTATAGGGTTAAGATTTTTTTTGGTGAATACACAGATGGCGGCACATTAACTCTTTGTATGCTGCAGGGGTAGGGTACGGGCTCCCTCGCCGCCCCTATCAGCAGCCTGCCAGCTACGGAAGCCTGTGAGACCAGGTGTTCTGCCAGATTCCTATACCCGGAGGTGACGCGCGGCCCCAGAATCAGCTGGAGGAGGGTGTGTGCGCGCGCGGTGCTGCGCAAGCGCACATCCACTGGATTAGTATAAATGATCACACCGGCGCGGGAGTTGCAACTACTATATGCGCGAAACCGTACGTCGCGCGTGCGCACTCAGGGGTAGGTAGATTTTTCAGTGCAAAACGTTCCATCAGATCTGCCTACCCCTGAGTGCGCACATCATCGGGAGCAGTTCAGCCTCACCACATAGCTTACCCCGACCAGGAGCAGGGTAAGTAGAATCGGTGTGAGTGGCCCGGGAATATGGGGGGGGGGGGGGCCCATTCGTTAGTGTCGGATAACCCCTTTAACCCACAAACTATCTACGTCGTGAAGAGCTACAAAATCCTGACTCGGTGGACGCCATCCCGTTTACATCAGATGTATCCCTCGTGTTCAGACATCTGCTGGAGATGCGCGTGTGCAGACCGTGCCCGAGATTCATCACGGAGGCTCGATATCACCGCTCTGTCTAATACTTTATTTCACGTCTCCACATGGCGCTGCTCTCCATGTTCCCTGGTCCTTATATCGTACTAGGAAAGCCATTTTTCGCTGCTTTGTTGTAGCTATGCGAGTGGTTATTCCTCGATTCTGGAAATCTACCGCTTTTCCCTATAGAGCAAATTGGGCTGCGGAACTACATAGAATCACGTAAATGGAAGATATGGTTCCATCCGAGAAACGGGGGTCGTTCCTCGTTCCTTTAATTTGGTCCTGTGGATTTCCTTTCGTGAATCTGCTGGATTCCACATCTGCCTTGATGGAGGCCCACCTGCTTAAAGGGGTTACCTGAGACTAAAAAATGTACTTAATATACTTACCTGGCTCCTCGCACTCCCTGCGCCGCTCCTGGTTCCCGCACCACCGCAGCTGCTTCCCCTCGTGCGCGGCGTTGCGGGGACCAGGAGCGGCACTGCCTTTTTTTTTGCTTCTAAAATTCTAAGTCCTTTAACGTCAGAATGATGAAACATAAAGTAGAGATACGGGGAATGTAAAGGAATAACTAAAGAGGCAGCGCTATCTGACTTAGGGCTCATGCACACGGCCGCTGCCTGCATACGGCGGGTCCGCAATACACAGGCAGCGGCCGTGTGCATCCTGCATCACGGATGCGGACCCGTTCACTTGTTCTGTTTTTTTTTTTTTTACGGCGAGGACGGATCACGGACCCATTCAAGTTGAATGGGTCTCGATCCATCATGGCCGCCGCACAGATTATAGCGGTCCCCAATGCACGGAACGGCCGTGTGCATGAGCACTTGAAAGCAGAAGAATGCAAATTTAGAAAATTGCGAATTTTTCCAAAATTTCAAGAAATTTTGGATTTTATTTTAAATAAAGGTAAAACCTATTGACTTAAATTTATCACTAACCTGAAGTACAGTGTGTCATGAGAAATCGATCTCCGAATGGCCTGGGTAAGTGAAAGCGTTCCAGAGTTACTACCACATAAAGTGACACTGGTCAGATTAGCAAAAATCAGGTGAAAAGTGGCTCTGTACTGAAGGGGTTAGTAACACGGTAATTTCTGTGGATCGGTAGGATTATGATGATGCCAAATTTATCTAGTTTTTATTATTTTATGGTTCAATAAGTTTTTATTTAAATTTTATATTTCCAACACTCATGAACAGCATGTAGAAAACGGGCGCAGCCGCAAACATGAGAATACAAGGAAAAACAGTCCGCATAAGTCCAGTAATCCATCGTCAGGGCACCTGCTCAGGTGCTGCCAACCTGACCATAATGTATTCCTCGTATAGAGCGACTAAGCACCCACAATATATCATGAACATAAATAATGTTAACAATGAGAAAAGGGGGAAAGGGGGGGAAAAAAAATCAATAGGGAGGAGGGAGGGAAAGGGGGGGGGGGGAGTATAGAAGGGGAATGCTTTAGAAGTATGGTGTACCAATAACTACAGACACATAAGATTGTGTTGCCATGATACAGATATCACAGTTCAGTTGCTGGTGTAACAAGTATGCAAATAACTACAATAGTAGAGAACACAAAGTGCACACATCACAATATACATACTGGCAGCGGCGTAGCGTATTGACTAGACAACCAGGGAACCCATCTGTTATGAGAAAATATCCGAGATTGGTATGACTGGGCAAAGACTAATTCACACTGCATGTGCATATTAACCGATTGGACTACGTCCTTGAGAGCCGGGTATTTCTGGAGTTTCCATTGCCTTGCTATAATATTGCGCGCTGCGCTAATGATATGTGCTACCACCCATCTCAGTGAAGGCGTCACCTCTATAAGTCCAATCCCTAATATAGCCAACTCTGGTGAAATCGTGAACTCCAAATCCATCACTGTAGAAATCATTTTTGTAATATCTGCCCAAAAACCAGTGACTAGTGGACATGCCCACCACATATGAAGTGGTGTCCCGACAACACCACACCCCTCCAGCACAATGGTGAGTAATCTGGGACCATATGAGCGAGCCTATTAGGTGTCAAATACCATCTCAGTTGGATACGCCGGGCTTGTTCTACATGGTTGATGCATTTGGTGCATTTAAAAGACCACTAACATCGCAGCCATCCATTGTTCCAGTGTGAACACTTTTTGAAGTTCCTGTTCCCACTTCAACATGAATGACTGTTTGACATCCGTCCTATATGGAAGAATACTCCCATACAGAGTGGATAATTTAGGCCTCAGACGGGTAGATCCTGAGATGAACATTTGATACAGGTGGTCAGAGGCAGGGGGAGTTGTGCTGTCGTAGCCAAGAAATGTCTCACCTGCAAAAACCTGTAAAACTCACCATGTGGGAGTAGATACACTTTATGTAGGTGGGAAAAATCAACAAAGATGGACTTATCGTACAGGAGTCGACTGATGTGATCCCTTTGCTACCCAGAGCGACAGGTCCAAATTAGGGATATGATACTCTAAGGCTTCCAAAGGAATTTTGCTTCTAGGGACACGGAATAGGCCCAGGCCACCTGTTATATGCCGCCAAGCGAACAGCGAGGCTTCCATAGTGGGTAACGGCACTGAAAACTGCATCCTCTTTAAACTGAGTGCAGCCAGTAATGTCGACAAAGATTTACCTCTCACATACGCCCCTCAATTTGGAGCCATCGCTGAGGAGCAGACGGTCTCCACCACTCAAGTGTCTGTTCAGCTAAGTTTGCTAGATAGTATTTGTGGACCTCAGGCACCCCTAATCCGCCGAATCTTATTGGCGGGTGTAATGCAGCTTTAGGGATCCTTGGGAGCTTTTTCTGCCACACAAAGGACAAAATATCGCGCTGGAGCTGGGTCAGAGCCGTCCTAGGGAGTAATAACGGGAGGCATCGAAAGAAGTATAAAAGTTTTGGCAGGGACAACATTTTAAACGCGTGTATGCGAGCAATCCAAGACAGAGTAATCCCAGACAATTTCGCACAGTCCTCGCGTAAAATCTTTCTCAAATTAGCAAGATTAATGGAGACAGTGTCTGGAATACTGCGGGCGAGTTCTAACCCCAAGTATGTGATGGATCTATCAACCCACTGAAACGAATAAAGGTCCTGTAGTCTTTTCCTAACTGAGTCATCAACGAAAAAGTCAAGAACTTTTGTTTTATTGTCATTCAGTTTATAATATGAGCAATGGGAGAAGGAATCAAGGATCTCCATAACCGCCGGCAGAGAACGCATTGGATTTGTCAAAGAGAGGATAACATCATCTGCATATAATCCGATTACATGAGATGAATCCTGCACCTGCATTCCAAAGACCTCCGGACAAGATCGTATTTTAGTGGCCAGGGGTTCCATGACCAAGGCAAAGATCAGAGGCGACAAAGGACACCCCTGACGAGTGCCATTGGTAATTTGGAATGAGGTAGAGAGAAAACCAGATGCCAGGACTCTAGCCGAGGGTTTGGAGTATAAGCCCATGATAGCCTTAAGAATATTACCTCTAAACCCAAATTTTTGTAAAGTATGATCCAGGAATCCCCAGTGCACCCTATCAAAGGCTTTTTCAGCATCTAAGGATATAAACACTGTGGGATTCCTGGATTTATTGGCGATTTGAATAAGGTTCAACATTCTCCTGGTGCCATCCCTACACTGCCTACCTTGTACAAAACCTACCTGATCAGGCCGCACCAAGCATGGGAGGAAGGCATTGATTCTAGACGCTAAGATTTTAGCATACAGCTTCAGGTCTGCATTGAGAAGAGAGATAGGGCGGAAATTGGCAGGCTGATCCGGGGTTTTCCCTGGTTTCGGTAGTGCGACAATTGTCGCAGCCAACATTTCAGGAGGGATGACACCAGAAGAGAAGAAACCATTGAAGACCTCAGTCAAACGGGGAACAAGTTGATCTTGAAAAGCTTTGTAATATTCAACTATAAAACCGTCGGGCCCTGGGGCCTTACCTGACGGTGTGGCCTTAATTGCCTTTCTAACTTCATCCATTGATATCGGAAAGTTTAAGGAATCTCTCTGCTCATTCGTCAGAGAAGGCAGGGTTAATCGGTCCAGAAAGACCTTAATAGACGATTCAGTGGGTTGAGGACAGTTAGAATCCTCCCTGAGATTATACAACTTGCCATAATAACAAGCTAAAGTGTCAGAAATACCCTGCGGATGTGTCACCGTATCCCCATCATAATGTAGCTTCTCTAATCTCGTGGCCACCGCTCGCTGTTTCAACCTATTAGCTAGCAACGAGCCCGCACGATCGCCTGAATGGTAAAAGTTATATTTGAGTCTGTTCATGCACTTTTCATGGTTATAAAGCAGCAGGGATCGGAGATGATTCCGTTTATCACGCAACGTCGAAATATGAGTAGGGGAGGGATCAATTTTGTATCGCCTCTCAGCTTCAGCTACCTCTGATAAGGCAGAATTTAGATGAGCCATTCTCTGCTTCTTGAAGCGGGCGGCCGATTGTAATAAAATGCCTCTCATATAAGCCTTATGAGCCAACCAAAGCGTAGAAGGCGAGACATCAGGCGATTCATTAAGAGTGAAATATTCTGCTAACGCACTGCAAAAACCTTGAACCCGCTTATCACATCTTAATAAGTAGGGATTCAGTCTCCAGCTTAGGGGGAGCGGATAGGTACGCCCGACTCCAGCTCCAGCGTGATTGGGGCATGGTCTGACCAAGTCGCATTACCTATGCTAGAGCTAGCCACACTAAATAGCAAATCTCTAGAGATGAGGAAAAAGTCTATGCGAGACCGTGAGGGAGAAGAGGTGGACAGATACGTAAAGTCCCGCTCGACCCCATGCTGATAACGCCATATATCGTGCAAGGAAGCACCTTTGAGCAGTTGCTTTAAATCCTCACGCTTTGGGTTCGCACAGTCTAATTCAGCATCCACGGGAATATTAAAGTCCCCACCTATTATTATCGCTCCTTGTGCCACTTTCTGTACCTTTTAACCAACCTATTAATGAAAGCTCGCTGACGCACATTAGGGGCATACACAGAGGCCAGGGTGTATGGAACGCCCTCCAAGGAACACAGCAAAATTACATATCGACCGGCCACATCTGCAATACATTTGTGCAGGGTGAATGCAACAGAGGACTTGACTCCTATAAAGGTACCCGCCTTCTTTTTAGTAACGGCGGGGAAAAGAACATGTGTGGAAAATGGCGATGATGACAGCGGAATTGATCTTTCTCTATCAGATGGGACTCTTGTATCATAATAATCTCACTACCAGATTTTAGAACATCCGCCCACAGTTGGGAACGACGGAACGGGGAATTCAAGCCCGCACATTATGAGAATATACCTTCAACCCCATATTCGCGAAACCATGCACATTGAGATAGGTATATAGTAAAATACATTAAGCAATATGAGTTCCCACCGAGAGCATTAGTCGTGTGTTGTACACCATCAAAGCATAAGGAGGTATCTATACTGAACATAGAAGGGAAAAGGAGGTAGGGAAGGAACGACAAGAGGGAACAGACTAGGGAAGAAACGGTAAAGTAAGGACAAGAAATAAACAATTTATAACACATCCTCAACAATAACTAGAAGGAAGTCTGCTGAGAGTGGAGTTACCACTAACTACCGAGAAAGCAGACTAAAGAGGGAGAGAGAACAGGAGAACCGTTCCTCAGCTCACCCCCTCACCACCAAACATGCTTCCCGCAAATATGCCAGTGAGGAAGTATAAATGCATCATGCCGGTTCCCATTCTGGATCCAGGTGATCCTGCTTACTGCCAGCTACTTTCTTCACGAGTGCAGTATCAGGAATGAGGCCTCGTTTGTGTAACCACACTGCAGTTTCTTGTGGAGAATTGCAGACATGTTGAAGTCCATCCTCAGTTATAATGAGCTTGACAGGAAGCCCCAGCGGTATCTTATCTTCTGTTCCCGCAGTACCCTGGTGAGGAGGAGATATTCTCTTCTTTTCGCCAGAGTGGCGGCAGATAAGTCAGGGAACACCGAAATCTCTGCAAACGTAGAGGATAACGTAGGACCCTGTCTAAGGACCCGCATAAACTGCTCTTTAACATGGTAGAAATGGATCCGTGCCACCACGTCACGTGGCACAGAGGGATCCAGTCCTTTGGGCTTTGGTATACGGTGTATGCGATCAATAATGAGATCCATCATAGAAACATTAGGCAATACCTCTTTCAGCATGGACTGCAAGAAAGGTTCCAACTCCGTCGAACCTACTGACTCAGGCACTCCCGCAAACGGACATTATTACGTCTATTGCGATCCTCCAGATCTTGTAATTTGTTTTTGATAGCGGCAACCTCTTCCTCCAGTGCCTCATGAGCATCTATGAGCGAATTATGTGAAGTCGCGAACTCCGCCATTTTACCTTCCATGTGCGCCGTTCGGTCACCAAGTCCCTGAAGATCTCTCTTAAGATCAGAGAGCATGTTAGCCCAATCAGCTTTTAGGGAAGTACGGAGAGATTCCAGTAGTACCCTCATGGAGTCCTCAGTCAGGGGAACAGACGCCCCACTGATAGGGAGTAGTTCAGCAGACTCCTTAGAAGATGCAGGGGAGGAGGCCTGTGAGAGCGCGTGTTGAGACTGCATGGCGGGAGATGCCGGTGCGCTCAGGACACCCGGAGGGGATTTAGTGAAGAAATCTGTGAGTTTTTTCGGAGCTTGTCTCTTCCGGAGCTTACCCATCTCGTGGAGAAGCAGGGACCGATCCAGAGCAGGTTAGGAAGACTGTCCACACCGTCTATGTGAGCCGCTAAGGTGGTGAAGGACGGAGCTAGCAGATTATGCGTCCGGCGCCATGAACAGCCAGGCCACGCCCCCGTTTTTATTATTTTATAATACTTGCATAATAAAAACTTTTTTTACTTTGTGTCGCTGCATTCCAAGACCGAGAATATTTTTATGTTCTTAGGGCTGATATATTAGATGTACTTCTCCAGTGATGAGTTTTCGCTCTTATGCTGCAGGTTGTCAGCTCCCCCTCCTCCTTCAGGCTGGCTGAGATCACAGCCAAGGGGGAGAGGGCGGGGCTTGTTTAACCCTTCATATCTCGGGCTCTGTTGAAGATAGAGAGATGGGACTGGGCTTGTTTGAAAGACTAGAATCGCGGAATTATCTCCTCTATATCAGGAAATATAGCCTTTCGAAATCGGGTCTGGAGTGATAGCAGTTGAAAGCTGCCTGCACGTTCAGCTGCCGTCACTCCTGACTCATTTATAAAGGCTATGGGGGTCATTCACTAACAAATATATATGTCACTTTTGTCGCAGGTTGCGGCACAAAGGTTATTTGCGGTGCCTCTACATAACTTGGGCCTCTTGCACACGACCAGATGGCTTTTTCAGTGTTTTGCGGTCCGCTTATAATGGATCCATGGTTCAGTTTTTTGCTTCCGTTGTGTTTCCGTTTCTGTTCCATTTTTCCGTATGGCATATACAGTATACAGTAATTGCATAATAAAAATTGGGCTGGTCTTAACATTTTCAATAGATTGTTCAACAAAAACGGAACGGATACGGAAGACATACGGATGCCTTTCCGTATGCTTTTCATTTTTTTTGCGGACCCATTGACTTGAATGGAGCCACTGAACGTGATTTGCGGACAAGAATAGGACATGTTCTATATGGAAACGGAAGGCATACGGAGACACTTCAGTATTTTTTGCAGACTCATTTTAGTGAATGGTTCAGTATACTGTCAGTACACTGAACTGAAAAAACTGCCAGTATACGATCCGCAAAATACTGTCGTGTGCAAGAGGCCTTAGGCGGATGAACCGCCAGAGCAGGACGAACAAAAACCGCCATTTAAATTGCTGGTCTTCATAAATGTCCCCCTATATCTCTTGATGTAGAATGGATAATGCTGCGGTTCTGGTCTTGTTCTAAAGCTTAGATTCCCAGGCCCATATTGCTATCTTCTACAGAGCCCGAGATGTGAAGGCATAAAGCAGCCACGCCCTTCACCCTGCCGCCCAAGCGTTAGGGAGTTAAGGGGGTCTCCGCCATGTTGACGTGCCCTGACGACCACTATGGTCACGGGTGCATGTTGCTTCCGTATGGAGGTTGCTACAGTGGGGGTCATTCACTAATGGTATCTTTCTTCTATAGTGACAGACTTCTCTAAGAAGACCGGGGATTATGTCAGCCTCTCAGCCACTGACATCAAGGTCCTTGCTCTCACCTATCAGCTTGAAGTTGAACATGTTGGCACAGAACATATCAGAAAGGAGCCGCCGCAGAAGGTAGGTAACGATCTGACTCGAACCACGTGAAATTAAAATTTGGTAGAAACTGAAATTTGAGCCAAATTTTACATGGATGAATGATGCACTGTCTAGGGCTTGTTGCGTGGATGACATCTGTGTCATGCTCCTCCCCTTAAGACCCTGTGGAAGGATTCATATAGTGTATACATGTTACAGGTCCTATAATTAAGATATGGTTTTGTTTTTCCCCCAGATCTCTGTTAGCTCCACAGTTCAACATCCGGAGGCTCCAGTCAATGTGGCTGGTTTCCATTTTCCCTCCAAGGTAAACAATGTTTTATGTAGTAAAATAGACAGGATTATCTGGATATAGATGGAAGGAAATCCTTCCCGTTTACATGCACTTATATATGGTCTGACATGTCAGACGTTAGGAATGGGGGCAGTAGGACCCCAATGGATTGCGGTCCTATCTGTCTCAGGTACATTATCAGGCCGGTGGCTGAAAATCAGGCCAATATGAGCCAGAGGTTGGTCATACGTCTAAGGGCTCATGCACACAACCGTATGTAGTCCGCAAAAAATACGGATGACGTCCATGTGCATTCCGTATTTTGGGCCCTAATAGAGCAGCCCTATCCTTGTCCGTAATGCGGACAATAATAGGACATGTTCTATTCTTTTGCGGGACGGACATACGGAAACGGAATGCACACGGAGTAACTTATTTTTTTCTTTTTTGCGGACCCATTGAAATGAATGGTTCCGCTTACGATTCGGGAAAAAAAAAAAAGTGAACTGACATGGAAAGAAAATATGCTCGTGTGCGTGAGCCCTTAGGTAAATGTAATTTTGCGGGACTGGTTGAGCAGGTTGTGTGTGGTTGTGACCTGACTCCATGATGGGGCTGATGGATTTTAATATGGCTGGCTCACAGTAATTTGCATGTATCTTTACGAATTCGTATACATAATACAAGACAATAAAAACTATTGAAACATTAGCTAAGGGGGCACACTATGGCGAAAAAGGAGTGCACTGGCGGTTCAACACACAAACGTCCACATGGCCCAAGAAAACCCCAATAAAATGCACATCCACTGAATATAAAACCAATGCAAAAATGTTATTCAAAGACACACGGAAAAAGTTTAAAATGGTATACATTATGTCATGTGCTGATACACGATAAGACCAGACACCTACACAGCTCCCACCAAAAGCCACAAATAACGGCACAGTATACATAGTCCAGGCTAGCAAGATAAAACATATACACAGTGCAGCAAAGATGCAGCTCAGAATGTACAAAGAATAAATAGTAGATGATAATGTAGCATCAAAGCACCTGATACTTGCATAACGTGTGCAATATGAGCTAAGGACTATCCTGGTGGGTCTGGAAAAGGGAAGGACGCCCCACGCGTATCGCCGGTAGCGTCCGGCTTTCTCAGGGGTAATTGTCTGTATGCACCAAAGTCCTTTTTATATACATAGATAAAAGGCAAAAATCCAATATATACAGGTCACTTGCAACTGTAGATCGGCTGAATATTGGTTTTATATTCAGTGGATGTGCACTTTATTGGGGTTTTCTTGGGCCATGTGGCCTTTTTTCTTGGACAACACAATAAAAAACAACAAACTGAAAAAAACCCAAAATTTCATACACCCTATTTATGATCAGGGTCCCTTTAAATGCGGAGCTCTCGCATATATAAAATTCATATAAGGGTACTTTCACACTTGCGTTGTTTGATTCCGGCAGGTTGTTCCGTTGCCTGAACTCCCTGCCCGATCAGGCAAACTGTATGCAAACGCATGTCATTTTTTCTGACTGATCAGGTCTGGAAAAATGCCTGATCAGTCAGAAAAATGCATTGTAATACCGGATCCGTTATTCCGGTGTCATCTCCGGGATTAATTTTGTACACATTTTTAAAGGTCTGCGCAGACTGGAATGCCGGGTCCGTCATTGCGGTATTTTTAATGCCGGATCCGGCACTAATGCATTGCAATGGAAATTAATGCCGGATCGAGCATGTGTTCCGGAATTTTGGACTGAGATAATACTGCAGCATGCTGAGGTATCATCTCTGGCCAAAACGCCGTTCAGCGACTGAACTGAAGACATCCTGATGCATCCTGAACAGATGTCTCTCCATTTAGAATGCATTAGGATATAACTGAAGCTTTTTTTCTTTTCCGGTATTGGGCCCCGAGGACGGAACTCAAAGCCGGAAAAGTTTAACGCTAGTGTGAAAGTACCCTAAAAATTCATATATAAAAGGTCTCTTAAAAAACTGTTTCTTTGTCTGTTAGTTCATCTCTTTGGTGTGCAATTATTAGTATCAAGTAATATTTAGCAGTTGTACCAAAGAAAGATACAATTGCGAAATATTAATTGATACTAATAATTGCACACCAAAGAGATGAACTAACAGACAAAGAAACTGTTTTTTAAGAGACTTTTTATATATAAATTTTATATATGCGAGAGCTCCGCTTTTAAAGGGACCGTGATCATATATAGGATGTATGAAATTTTGGTGTTTTTCTATTTGTTTTTTATTGTGTTATGCATATGAATTAGTAAAGATGCATGCAAATTACTGTGCGCCTGCCACTTAAAAAAAAAAAGGCACTATATACAGAGGGCACTGCAGGGGTTGGGATAAAAATGCCAATTCATCCTCTTTTCATGGCCATTTTTTTCACTGTCGTGTGAACTTAGAGTGATTTCTGCATTTCCAGTCCACAGGTAAAAAAGACGACTCGCTGAAGAAACCGGTGACGGGGGAGACTGAAGACTCCACAGAGAACAAAGAGTACAATTCCTTTTCCTTCTGGAGAAACCCCCTGCCAAACATCGAGGAGGATTTGCTGGAATTAATGGTATATTAGAAGGCATGGCGGTGTATATGGCAGTATTTTATTCCCCGACCACAGCATGAGCCCAGCTAAGCAGCCTTATCCTACTTCTTGAGGGTTTTACAATAATAGCGGTCGGGGTTCTCCACTCGGAGGTCTCCCTCTCCTGTATACACCCTGTAAATAACACTATACCCATTTTTACCCTGCAGAATGCCCAGTCTGTATCTGTGACTGCAAGCCCAAAGGAGGCTCCTGTGTCTGTGCTGGGCCAAATAGCTGATACATTTGTCAATGATGAGGAGGAAGGAGAAGAGGACGACACAGATGATGGTGAAGAAGAAGAGGAGGATGATGGGGGAGGCTGGATAACACCCAGTAACATCAGACAAATCCAGCAGGATTTGGGCAGTCGGGAGGCGCCAGTGAATGTGGTAGTCGGCTGCCTGTGTACAGACTTTGCCATGCAGGTATTACAGCAGAATGGTCCACGTTCAGTCTATCACTTAAAAGGTTTCTTTGGGCTTTTAATACTGATGACCTATACTCTGGATAGGTCCTAAGTATTAGATGGTCGGGGGTCCAACACCCGGCACCCCCGCTGATCAGCTGTATAAAGGGAAGGTTATCTCCCTTCTCTCTTCCTGCTTGCCATAGAAATAGCAGGAGACGGCATGTGCCTTCTCCCCATGCAGCTGATCGGCGTGGCTGCCGATCTGATATTGATGACCTATCCTTAGGGTTACAAGCCGGGAGAACCCCTTTCATTACCAGTTGTGCTGTTGTCACCAATGGCTCTTGTTCCTAGAATAAAACTACTTTAGGTTGTATTGGGCAGATGCTGTTGATGGTGACAAAATCCACTGATAATCAGTGAAATAAGTGGTGTCAGATGCCCCTTTTTATCTCTCTCCAATTAGTACAGGTTTCAGTCAAAAACTGACATTTTAAAGGGGTTGTCAAAGTTACTTTTATTGATGCCCTACCCTCAGGGATAGGTAATCAATATCCGATCGGTGGGGATCCTGCAGCTATTTGAAGAGAAGGCCAGCGCAGCCTTACCCTTCACTGTTTACCTGCTCGCTGTCGCAACTGCAGCGGTGAGCGGATGGAATTACAAGAAGCCGTCCCATTGCTATTCAAGTGTATAAGAACGAGCCGTCCCATTAAAATGAATGGGATGGCTTAGGTCTAATTACACTGCTCACCTCTGCGGTTGCAACGGCCAGCAAGTAAACAATAACGGGAAGGCTGCGCTGGCACGGCGGCGGCCTTCTCTTCAACCAGCTGATCAGCAGGCATTCTGGGTGTCCTGATCCCGCTGATCTGATAACCTGAGGATAGGTTATCAATAAAAATAACTTGGACAACCTCTTTAAAATGTAACCTTTGGTTCCTACGACCCTCACTGATGACCCCGACCCGCGACATGTCATTCTCACTTTGTTTTCTTGTCCTCAGAATGTACTCATACAAATGGGGCTGCACGTGCTCTCCGTGGACGGTATGCTGATCCGCCAGACCAGAAACTACATTCTGCGCTGTCATGGCTGCTTCAAGTGAGTGGATGCTATCCTGGTAGGATTGAATATTACTTTGGCCGTGTGCAGTACGGCCTTTTGGCATGCTTGCTCTGTACAGACTTCATATCTGCCACCATTATGCAATGCTGCTTCGCTGCAGGGAAACTTGTGCATAATGTTCTTTGCCAGCATTATCGCCGGGTGGCTTACATAAATGGTCTACAGACTACACTGCATGCTTTGCCTATGGGCAGCAATGGGATTTGCATTGGCGAACACCTCGTATCCCAGGTGTCTGGGTTGGTATAAATAGTAGAGAAGTGCAGGACACCCTATTAGTCTTGGCACCTGGAATTTCAGGTAGTCGGTCGGTGACACAGTTGCATCCATTGAACATCTCTTCTCTTTCAGGACTACAGCAGACATGACCAAGTTGTTCTGTCCCAGCTGTGGGAATAAGACTCTGAAGAAGGTTGCTGTGTCTGTAAATGAAGATGGCAGCCTCCATATACACTTCTCCCGAAACCCCAAAGTTTTCAATACTCGTGGGCTGCGGGTAAGACATTATTGAAAATGAGATAATACACTTGAGCATACGTCAACTATACAAGGATGTGCTCAAAGCTGCTGATATCAGCTAACAGTCTGGCGGTGAAAGCATTTGGCGGTGTTGCCCATATGACCGTAGCTTCCGGTGCAGCTCTTATTATGCTGCTATATAAAAGCATAGCTATGCTGCTTTTGGCACTTGTATAGTTGCATTTGTATATTCTCCCTACATTGTGCACAAGTGAGTGGAGAATTGTGCTCAATCACAAGGCATCTGAGATGTGCTGTTTCATAGTTAAAGGGTTTCTGTCACCAACTTTTGACATTATAAGCTGTCTGACATTAGCTATGTGCTAATGTCAGACCAGCTTGATAATGTCTTTTTTATAAAAATCCGCTGTATATATAGTCTGAAAAACTTACTTTTATATTATGTAAATTAGCCTCTAGGAGCAGGGGGGGCGTTGCCCTGCTCCTAGCGGCTCCGTCCGGCAACCTGCTGGCACGCCCCTTCACACTTTGATTGACAGTGCAGGGCAGCGATCCTCCTGCACTGTCTCGTTCTGAAATCGCGCGCCCGTGCCGCCGCTCTGTATTCGGCGCAGGCGCGGTGAGCAGAGGACGCTGGTGCCTGCTGTCCTCTGCTCACCGCGCCTGCGCCGAATACAGAGCGGCGCGCGGCGCGCGATTTCAGAACGAGACAGTGCAGGAGGATCGCTGCCCTGCACTGTCAATCAAAGTGTGAAGGGGCGTGCCAGCAGGTTGCCGGACGGAGCCGCTAGGAGCAGGGCAACGCCCCCCCTGCTCCTAGAGGCTAATTTACATAATATAAAAATAAGTTTTTCAGACTATATATACAGCGGATTTTTATAAAAAAGACATTATCAAGCTGGTCTGACATTAGCACATAGCTAATGTCAGACAGCTTATAATGTCAAAAGTTGGTGACAGAAACCCTTTAATTTATTTTTGTGCACTTTTTTCACAATGAAATGGCCACTTATTTATTTATTTTTAACTATTGCTATTTCAAGAGTGACCACTAGGTGGCGGTCATCCCCTTTTAGATGCCCACAAACTTTGCAAACCAGAGCTACTTTTGAAATGTATGAATGTAGAATTTCACCTTCGTTTTGGAGTAAAATGTTAGGCTTTTGGTCTACAGTGCCTTGCAAAAGTATTCACCCCCTTGACTGCTTTTGTGTTTTGTTACGTTACAGCCTTAAGTTCAATGTTTTGTTAATCTGAATTTCATGTGATGGATCAGAAGACAATAGTCTAAGTTGGTGAAGTGAAATGAGAAAAATACTGTATATAAATAAAACTATTGTTTAGAAATAGAAAATTAGCATGTGCGTATGTATTCACCCCCTTTGTTAGGATGCCCATAAAAAGCTCTGGTGCAACCAATTACCTTCAGAAGTCACATAATTAGTGAAATAATGTCACCTGTGTGCAATCTAAGGGTACTTTTACACTTGCGGCAGGACGGATACGTCCTGCCGCAAGTGCCCGTGCACTGCCGTGCTGCCGCTCCGTCCCCATTGACTATAATGGGGGGCGGTGCTACGGCGCAGCACGGCAGTGCACGGGCACTTGCGGCAGGATGGATCCGGCAGGCTGAATAGCCTGCGGGATCCATCCTGCTGCAAGTGTAAAAGTACCCTAAGTGTCACAGGATCTGTCGTTGCATATAAACACCTTTTTCGAAAGGCCCCAGAGGCTGCAACACCTCAGCACGAGGCATCACTAACCAAACACTGCCATGAAGACCAAACAAGTAAGGGACAATGTTGTTGAGAAGTAAAAGTCAGGGTTAGGTTATAAAAAAATATCCAAATCTTTGATGATCCCCAGGAGCACCATCAAATCTATCATAACCAGATGGAAAGAACATGGCGCAACAGCAAACCTGCCAAGAGACGGCCGCCCACCAAAACTCACGGACCGGGCAAGGAGGGCATTAAAGGGAACCTGTCACCGGGATTTTGGGTATAGAGCTGAGGACATGGGCTGCTAGATGGCCGCTAGCACATCTGAAATATCCAGTCCCCATAGCTCTGTGTGCTTTTATTGTGTAAAAAAACGGATTTGATACATATGCAAATGAACCTGAGATGAGTCCTGTCCCTGAGATGAGTCACGTACAGGACTCATCTCAGGTTCATTTGCATATGTATCAAATAAGTTTTTTTACACAATAAAAGCACACAGAGCTATGGGGACTGGATATTGCAGATGTGCTAGCGGCCATCTAGCAGCCCATGTCCTCAGCTCTATACCTAAAATCCCAGTGACAGGTTCCCTTTAATCAGAGAGGCAGCACAGAGACCTAAGGAAACCTTGGAGGAGCTGCAGAGTTCCACAGCAGAGACTGGAGGATCTGTACATAGGACGACAATAAGCCGTACGCTCCATAGAGATGGGATTTACGGCAGAGCGACCAGAAGAAAGCCATTACTTTCAGCAAAAAAGAGGAATGTTGTGAGTTTACGAAAAGGCATGTGGGAGACTCCCAAAATGTATGGAGGAAGGTGCTCTGGTCTGAGGAGACTGAAACTGAACTTTTCGGCCATCAAAGGAAACGCTATGTCTGGTGCAAACCCAACACATCACATCGCCCAAAGAACACCATCCCCACAGTGAGACCTGGTGGTGGCAGCATCATGGGGGGATGGGACTGGGAGACTGGTCAGAGCTGAGGGGAAGATGGATGGGGCTAAATACAGGCATATTCCTGAGCAGAACCTGTAGCGCTCTGTGCTTGATCTGAGGCAAGACGGAGGCTCATTTTCCAGCAGGACTGACCCCAAACACGCGGCTAAAGCAACACTTAGGTTGTTTAAGGGGAAGCATGGAAATGCGTTGGAATGGCCGAGTCACAGCCCAGATCTCAATCCAATAGAAAATCTGTGGTCAGACTTAAAGATCGCTGTTCACAAGAGCAAACCGCCCAACCTAAAGGAGCTGGAGCAGTTCTGCAAGGAGGAACGGGCACAAATCCCAGTAGTAAGATGTGCAAGCTCATAGAGACTTATCCAAAGCAACTTAGAGCTGTGATTGGCGCAAAAGATGGCTCTACAAAGTATTGACTTTAGGGGGGTGAATAGTTATGCACATTGACTTTTTCTGTTATTTTGTCTTATTTGTTGTTTGCTTCACAATAAAAATAAATAAATAACGTCTTCAAAGTTGTCGGCATGTTCTGTAAATTACATGATGCAAATCCTCAAACAATCCATGTTAATTCCAGGTTGTGAGGCAGCAAAACACGAAAAAAAGTCAAGGGGGGTGAATACTTTTGCAAGGCACTGTACATGATGTCTTTAGCCACAGCACACATTGTGTGGCGAAAGATCAGCGTAGAGCAGCCTAAACTGCAAGTAATAAAAGTGAATGGGGGTCATGTTGCACCCCGTAAGCTCCTGTGATTGTACAGCTGCTAGGAATCCGGCCGTGTAGCTCCAACCTTCTAGCAGCCATGACGTAGTAATGCGAATACATGCTGACCAGTAACATGTCTTCTTGCAGCACTCCTTGCCAGCCCCACAAGGTGGCAAGCATGCATCAAATCCACATTTAGTCTGGGATCAACAATTCCCCCAGCAGCGTCTCTCCAGAAAGGCCAGATCCAAAACAGACGTCTTCAACCCTGATTACATTGCTGGCGCCTCACCCTTTGCAGAAAATGACATATACAGCCGTGCTGCTAATTTGAACATCCGAGATGGAGCACTAGGAGCCGGGCGAAGGCGGGTAAACCCTAACGCACCCCGAAAAAAAGGAGTAAAGAAGCGATGAGTTATTATTAATTGTTATGTAATTGCGGGGTAGGGCAGAATCATGGATCTGAGGACATTTATTTATAATGTGCCTTAAGTTGGCCTGGCCTTGTAGTGGAATTTTAGGAGGAATGGATGGGCTATAAGGACTGGCAATTACATACAGGTATAGTCACGGAGCCAAGATGTCGCCACCTAGCGGATATTTCTTGAAGCCGGGGCAAAAGTCTAATGACTGGATTTGTAGCAATGACTGCGCTGCTCAACAAACATTAGTGTTCTGGCCTGTTCCCTTTTAAAATGTAACTGCACAGTCACCAAACTTTTGGCATGCGAAACCTATTGATGGGTTGGGTCCAGGGGCTGAGACCCCCACTGATGACTTAAACAAAGGGGCAGAAGCGCTTAAAGGGGTATTCTCGTTTCGCCATTTTCAGCATCAGTTGACAGGAGACAACACGTTCTCACTTGCTAATAGTGATTGCCCCATTTTCCTGCAGTCCATCGCTGTCAGTTGACATTTTCCACTGTTGTAGTTCCGTGGCTCGATGACATTGCGTGCACATCTAAGACCTGGCAAGGCTCTTCCCTGTAGACATGACATCATCAATGCCCTCACTTCTAAAGCGCGCTGTCCTGCTCATTCCCCATGGATGCTGCCCTGAAGACTGATGCTATGGATTAGGATAGGTTCTTTTTCCAGTAGGGCTTCAAGCAGGCTTGCATCTGTGATGTTCAAGCTGGGAGGGGAAGGAGAAGCAAAGACCTGATGCTACAGACACTCCCTGTGAGTCTTGCGTTGGGATGTGGGTCACAATTATGTTGGAGTCCAAAAGCTCTTGGGACTTCCTCATCTGACTGCAGTAAAGTTGAATGCTGGTGGGGTTTTTTTTTGTTTGTGTTAGGCGGAAAACCCCTTAAAGGGTTTCTGTCATCAAGTTTTGACATTATAAGCTGTCTGACATTAGCTATGTGCTAATGTCAGAGCAGCTTGATAATGTCTTTTTTATAAAAATCTGATGTATATTTAGACTAAAAAACATCTTTTTATAATATGTAAATTAGCCTCTAGGAGCAGGGGGGGCGTTGCCCTGCTCCTAGCGGCTCCGTGCTGCAACCTGCTGGCACGCCCCTTCTTTCTTTGATTGACAGTGCCGGGCAGCGATCCTCTCCTGCCTCCGGCACTGTCTCCCTGCTAAATCCTGCGCCGCCGCTCTGTATTCGGCACAGGCGCGGTGAGCTGAGGACACTGGTGCCTGCTGTCCTCAGCGCACCGCGCCTGTGCCGCATACAGAGCGGCGGCGCAGGATTTAGCAGGGAGACAGTGCCGGAGGCAGGAGAGGATCGCTGCCCGGCACTGTCAATCAAAGAAAGAAGGGGCGTGCCAGCAGGTTGCCGCACGGAGCCGCTAGGAGCAGGGCAACGCCCCCCCTGCTCCTAGAGGCTAATTTACATATTATAAAAAGACGTTTTTTAGCCTAAATATACATTGGATTTTTATAAAAAAGACATTATCAAGCTGCTCTGACTTTAGCACATAGCTAATGTCAGACAGCTTATAATGTGTAATCCTGGTGACAGAAACCCTTTTAAACCGAGCGCTGTCTCTCACCCTGAGGGCTCATTCACAAGGCCGTTCTTCAGCCGTCCCGTGCATTGGGGACCGCAATTTGCAGTCCCCAATCCACGGGCACCATCTGTGCAGCTGCTGCAACTGATCCAGACCCATTCAACTTGAATGGGTCCGTGATCTGTGCACACCACAAAAAGATGGAACATTTTTTGCGGTGTGGAGGCACGGAGAGCAACCCCACAGAAGCACTTCGTAGTGCTTCCATGGGGTTCCGTGCCTCCGTTCCGCACTGGACCTTCCGTATTGCTGACCCATTTAAGTGAATGGGTCTGCATCCGTGATGTGGGGTACACACGGCTGGTGCCCGCATATTGTGAACCTGATATTTGCAGGCTGCAATACGGGCACAGCTGAACAACGGCCGTGTGCATGAGCCCTTAGCTAAAGATGGGTTTATGGATTTTCTATCCGTTTTGTCTTGTGCTAGGGTCCATTCACATGTCCACATAATGGGTCCGCATCCGTTCCGCAATTTTGCAGAACAGTGCGGACCCAATAATTTCAATGGGGGCGCAAAAGTTGCAGACAGCACACTGTGTGCTGTCCACTTCCGTTCCGCGGACCCGCAAAAAAATAGAGCATGTCCTATTCTTGTCCGCAGCTACAGACAAGAATAGGCATTTCTGTCATAGTGTCGGCCATGTGCGGACTTGTGAATGGACCCTTAGAAGGATAGACAGCTCTCGGCTCAGCTCCTGCCACTTTATTTTAGCAGTTTTGGTGGTCTCAGCACCCGAGCCCCCATCAATTGAAACTTTGGATATTTCACTATAGCATGTCAGACGTTTTAAGAAAGCGCAGTTGATGCTTTAAGCAAATTAGCAGCGTTAAAATAATTGTTGTGTTATGAAATATGACGTGCGTGGTCTGGTATTAACATCCGGAAAACCTTCTGTATGTGTTTGATGTAAAAAAAATAAAAAATCTCCACCTTGGATAAGTGATTTTCAATATCCCAGTGGTAAGAGCTACGGGACATGTTAAGTTTCATGATCTCTTCTCTATTCACACCTAAAGCTGAATTCAGCGAAGCATTCTGGGAACACATTCAAAGCAAACAAAGCAGTAAGATGAAGAAGCATCAGGATACATGTTGTCTTTGCATCTACTGCCTCTTGGCACTAAGAGGGGGCTGATGCTTTTCATGCATTTGCATTGCAGTCACAGGAGCTTTGCACCTGCCCATTTATTTCACTGTGTTAGGAGACCCTGCCGAATGTGCGGAAGAGCGGAGTCCAGCGGACACTTTCTGTCCTGGCTTATTGGTTAGACTTCTGAATTGGGGGACTCCCTTTATTAATGCCTTATTCACACAGTCAGTGATTTTGAGCCAAAACCAAGTGCGGCTCTGTACACAGAACAGGAGCAGATCTTTCCCTTATTCCTGATGTCTGTGAAGGGCCCCAATCCTGGTTTTGGCTCCCAATCACTGATGAAGATCACTGACCAAACACTGATGTGTGAATAAGGCTTGAATGGGTTATCTCATCTGATATAATGGGGGCATATCGCTAGGGTATGCCCCCATTGTCTAATAGGTGCAGGTCCCAGCGGTGAGATCCTGCACCTATCTCCTAAAAGGAGCCCCGAATGTGGTTTGCCCTCCATTCATATCTATGAGGCAGCCGAAAATAGCCGAGCACTGGCTTGGCTATTTCCGTCAGGCCCAAAGAAGTGAATGGGAGCGGTGGCTGGTCATGCAAAGTCCACTCGCATTCACTTCTTTGTGGAGAGCACTTGGTGGTGGCCGGACCTGAGTCCTCCAGCCACCACTTTGCGGCGCTCCGTTCTCGATATATCTCAATATAAGTCCACAATAAAAAACACACCAAAACCATGATAAATAGTGTGGATTTATGTGTGGGTTTTCTGCATACAAATCTGCATTGTCTGCAGGTAGCCTTGAAGGGGTCGTCTCACTTCAGAAAGTGTCATTCATCATGTAGAGAAAGTTAACACTAATGTATCGAGATTCTTCATGTTGCCTCCTTTGCTGGCTTCATTCATTTTTCCATCACATTATACACGGCTCATTTCTAGGTTACGGCCACCCTGCAATCCAGCAGCAGTGGTCGTGCTTGCACACTTAAGGAACAGTGCCAGCCTATATACACTCCTGCGGTCCTGGCTCTTTTTCCTGTCCAGTGCAAGCACGACCACCACTGATGGATTGCAGGGTGGCCGTAACCATGGAAACGAGTCGTGTATAATGTGATGGTAAAATGAATGAAGCCAGCACAGGAGGCAACATGGAGAATCAGAATACATTAGTAAGAGCCTTGTAGTAATTGCATCTATATGATAAATGCCATTGGCTGAAGTGAGAGGACCTCATTAAGAGGAATTTGTCTGGGGGGGTCAGAATAAAAGTAGGATGGGTCCGCTTTACGTCTTCGGAGGCAGATGCTTTGGAGTATAATACTGTTCTTTCTTTGAGGAGTACAATAAAGTAGCATACATTTAATCCTTACAACAACAAAAAAAAATCACAAAATTAAACATAGAAATCCTAAAAACAAAAATAAGAACGATACTGTGGGCTGAAAAACAGACGCCACAACAAACGCGGTTTCGGCAAGGATTTTTGTTCCTGCCAGTTTTCAATAGAAATTCTGGGCGCTAAATCCACGCCAAGAGTAGGCAGGACGCATCTTTTTTTTTTTTTTCTTCCTTCAGTGCAGTTTTTAAAACCGCAAGTGGAAAAAAAAAACGTCTGTATGATTTAACATGTGGATTCCTCATTGAAATCAATGCATTTGGCGTGGAATCTGTGACAAAATCCACACCCAAATTACTCAGTGTGAACCTAGCCCAAGAATAAGAATGTAGGTATGAGTGTTCATGAGCTGTTAAGTAGAGATAAAGGCTACACATTGAGCCAGCAGAGCAGCTCCGTGACGGATTCAGTGTGAAGTAGCGAGCCTGCTAGTCTGCAAATTAACTTCAAGGGAAAGCTGTAGAGGAAAAACTGATTTTTTTGTATTTTTTTAAGATTAACTGAAACAATGATTTTTAGCCCAAAATTAGTACAATTTAATAATTTAAAAAAATTCCCCAAAAGTGTCCACAGCTTATAAAGAAAAACCTATCTATGAAGGTGTAACGCACAAAGGGAACATATTTGATGGCCTGAGCTTCTCGATTGTCTGTGAAGTGTTTCTGTGAACTTAACCCCAGAAAGAAGAAGGGAGATGTTTCTTCATTACAGATAAGAAACCTGAACTTTTCATCTGCAGTGTGCTAGAACCCCGGCCATGGATACTGGTTAAGGAGTGATAGAGGGGATTTATATACGGAATAAGATAATAAAAAGAAGAGATTAGAGACGAAGCAATAAAAGCACTTCAGGGGAACCTGACACCATGTAAACTGTTATAGAGCAGGAGGAGCTGAGCAGATTATATATAAAGAGAACCTGTCACCATGTAATCTGCAGGCAGTGTGTTATAGAGCAGGAGGAGCTGAGCAGATTATATATAGAGAGAACCTGTCACCATGTAATCTGCAGGCAGTGTGTTATAGAGCAGGAGGAGCTGAGCAGATTATATATAAAGAGAACCTGTCACCATGTAATCTGCAGGCAGCGTGTTATAGAGCAGGAGGAGCTGAGCAGATTACATGGTGACAGGTTCTCTTTATATATAATCTGCTCAGCTCCTCCTGCTCTATAACACGCTGCCTGCAGATTACATGGTGACAGGTTCTCTTTATATATAATCTGCTCAGCTCCTCCTGCTCTATAACAGGCTGCCTGCAGATTACATGGTGACAGGTTCTCTGTATATATAATCTGCTCAGCTCCTCCTGCTCTATAACACGCTGCCTGCAGATTACACGGTGACAGGTTCTCTTTATATATAATCTGCTCAGCTCCTCCTGCTCTATAACACGCTGCCTGCAGATTACATGGTGACAGGTTCTCTTTATATATAATCTGCTCAGCTCCTCCTGCTCTATAACACGCTGCCTGCAGATTACATGGTGACAGGTTCTCTTTATATATAATCTGCTCAGCTCCTCCTGCTCTATAACAGGCTGCCTGCAGATTACATGGTGACAGGTTCTCTGTATATATAATCTGCTCAGCTCCTCCTGCTCTATAACAGGCTGCCTGCAGATTACATGGTGACAGGTTCTCTGTATATATAATCTGCTCAGCTCCTCCTGCTCTATAACACGCTGTCTGCAGATTACACTGTGACAGGTTCTCTTTATATATAATCTGCTCAGCTCCTCCTGCTCTATAACACGCTGCCTGCAGATTACATGGTGACAGGTTCTCTTTATATATAATCTGCTCAGCTCCTCCTGCTCTATAACACGCTGCCTGCAGATTACACGGTGACAGGTTCTCTGTATATATAATCTGCTCAGCTCCTCCTGCTCTATAACACGCTGCCTGCAGATTACATGGTGACAGGTTCTCTTTATATATAATCTGCTCAGCTCCTCCTGCTCTATAACAGGCTGCCTGCAGATTACATGGTGACAGGTTCTCTGTATATATAATCTGCAGGCAGCCTGTTATAGAGCAGGAGGAGCTGAGCAGATTATATATATACAGAACCTGTCACCATGTAATCTGCAGGCAGCGTGTTATAGAGCAGGAGGAGCTGAGCAGATTATATATAAAGAGAACCTGTCACCATGTAATCTGCAGGCAGCGTGTTATAGAGCAGGAGGAGCTGAGCAGATTATATATAAAGAGAACCTGTCACCATGTAATCTGCAGGCAGCGTGTTATAGAGCAGGAGGAGCTGAGCAGATTATATATACAGAACCTGTCACCATGTAATCTGCAGGCAGCGTGTTATAGAGCAGGAGGAGCTGAGCAGATTATATATAGAGAACCTGTCACCATGTAATCTGCAGGCAGCGTGTTATAGAGCAGGAGGAGCTGAGCAGATTATATATAGAGAACCTGTCACCATGTAATCTGCAGGCAGCGTGTTATAGAGCAGGAGGAGCTGAGCAGATTATATATACAGAACCTGTCACCATGTAATCTGCAGGCAGCGTGTTATAGAGCAGGAGGAGCTGAGCAGATTATATATAAAGAGAACCTGTCACCGTGTAATCTGCAGGCAGCGTGTTATAGAGCAGGAGGAGCTGAGCAGATTATATATACAGAGAACCTGTCACCATGTAATCTGCAGGCAGCGTGTTATAGAGCAGGAGGAGCTGAGCAGATTATATATACAGAACCTGTCACCATGTAATCTGCAGGCAGCGTGTTATAGAGCAGGAGGAGCTTCACCTAAAGTGTCAGAAGAGGACAATACATCATGTGATAATACGTCCTGAGGGTGGGGGCCCTTAGATCTCTCTCTCTCAGGCGTCTATCCATGCATATAGCCAGAGACATAGCAGCCTTCAGAGACACTGGGGTTTCATGAAAGGCCAAGGCGTCCTTCAGCCGCTCTGATAACCCTTGACAAACTGGCTACGGAGGGCAGGATTGTCCCACTCTATATTCGTAGCCCACATCCTAAGCTCAGAACAATAAATCTCAGTGGAACGATCACCCTGACGAAGGCCGTGCAGCTTGGTTTCGGCTAAAGGTCCGATCCAGATTATCATAGATAAGACCCAAAGCTTAGAAAAATTCATCTACCGAGCTGAGAGACTGCGATCCGGTCGGCAGAGAAAAAGCCCATGACTGCGCATCCCCTTTAAGCAGGGAAATAACCATACCGACTCGCTGTTTCTCATCCCCAGATGACTGTGGATGTAGCGTAAAATACAGTTTGCACGCCTCCCTAAACAAAATGAAATTATCACGTCCCCCAGAGAATCTGTCCGGGAGGGCAACTTTAGGTTCAAGACAGGCCTGGTTCTATAACATGCTGCCTGCAGATTACATGGTGACAGGTTCTCTATATATATAATCTGCTCAGCTCCTCCTGCTCTATAACACGCTGCCTGCAGATTACATGGTGACAGGTTCTCTTTATATATAATCTGCAGGCAGTGTGTTATAGAGCAGGAGGAGCTGAGCAGATTATATATACAGAGAACCTGTCACCATGTAATCTGCAGGCAGCGTGTTATAGAGCAGGAGAAGCTGAGCAGATTATATATAAAGAGAACCTGTCGCCATGTAATCTGCAGGCAGCGTGTTATAGAGCAGGAGGAGCTGAGCAGATTATATATAAAGAGAACCTGTCACCATGTAATCTGCAGGCAGCGTGTTATAGAGCAGGAGGAGCTGAGCAGATTATATATAAAGAGAACCTGTCACCGTGTAATCTGCAGGCAGCGTGTTATAGAGCAGGAGGAGCTGAGCAGATTATATATAAATAGAACCTGTCACCGTGTAATCTGCAGGCAGCATGTTATAGAGCAGGAGGAGTTTAGCAGATTATATATAAAGAGAACCTGTCACCGTGTAATCTGCAGGCAGCGTGTTATAGAGCAGGAGGAGCTGAGCAGATTATATATAAAGAGAACCTGTCACCATGTAATCTGCAGGCAGCGTGTTATAGAGCAGGAGGAGCTGAGCAGATTATATATACAGAGAACCTGTCACCATGTAATCTGCAGGCAGCGTGTTATAGAGCAGGAGGAGCTGAGCAGATTATATATAAAGAGAACCTGTCACCATGTAATCTGCAGGCAGCGTGTTATAGAGCAGGAGGAGCTGAGCAGATTATATATGAAGAGAACCTGTCACCATGTAATCTGCAGGCAGCGTGTTATAGAGCAGGAGGAGCTGAGCAGATTATATATAAAGAGAACCAGTCACCATGTAATCTGCAGGCAGCGTGTTATAGAGCAGGAGGAGCTGAGCAGATTATATATACAGAGAACCTGTCACCATGTAATCTGCAGGCAGCGTGTTATAGAGCAGGAGGAGCTGAGCAGATTATATATACAGAACCTGTCACCATGTAATCTGCAGGCAGCGTGTTATAGAGCAGGAGGAGCTGAGCAGATTATATATACAGAGAACCTGTCACCATGTAATCTGCAGGCAGCGTGTTATAGAGCAGGAGGAGCTGAGCAGATTATATATACAGAGAACCTGTCACCGTGTAATCTGCAGGCAGCGTGTTATAGAGCAGGAGGAGCTGAGCAGATTATATATACAGAACCTGTCACCATGTAATCTGCAGGCAGCGTGTTATAGAGCAGGAGGAGCTGAGCAGATTATATATACAGAACCTGTCACCATGTAATCTGCAGGCAGCGTGTTATAGAGCAGGAGGAGCTGAGCAGATTATATATAAAGAGAACCTGTCACCATGTAATCTGCAGGCAGCGTGTTATAGAGCAGGAGGAGCTGAGCAGATTATATATAAAGAGAACCTGTCACCATGTAATCTGCAGGCAGTGTGTTATAGAGCAGGAGGAGCTGAGCAGATTATATATACAGAGAACCTGTCACCATGTAATCTGCAGGCAGCATGTTATAGAGCAGGAGGAGCTGAGCAGATTATATATAAAGAGAACCTGTCACCATGTAATCTGCAGGCAGCGTGTTATAGAGCAGGAGGAGCTGAGCAGATTATATATACAGAACCTGTCACCATGTAATCTGCAGGCAGCGTGTTATAGAGCAGGAGGAGCTTCACCCAAAGTGTCAGAAGAGGACAATACATCATGTGATAATACGTCCTGAGGGTGGGGGCCCTTAGATCTCTCTCTCTCAGGCGTCTATCCATGCATATAGCCAGAGACATAGCAGCCTTCAGAGACACTGGGGTTTCATGAAAGGCCAAGGCGTCCTTCAGCCGCTCTGATAACCCTTGACAAACTGGCTACGGAGGGCAGGATTGTCCCACTCTATATTCGTAGCCCACATCCTAAGCTCAGAACAATAAATCTCAGTGGAACGATCACCCTGACGAAGGCCGCGCAGCTTGGTTTCGGCTAAAGGTCCGATCCAGATTATCATAGATAAGACCCAAAGCTTAGAAAAATTCATCTACCGAGCTGAGAGACTGCGATCCGGTCGGCAGAGAAAAAGCCCATGACTGCGCATCCCCTTTAAGCAGGGAAATAACCACACCGACTCGCTGTTTCTCATCCCCAGATGAGTGTGGACGTAGCCTAAAATACAGTTTGCACGCCTCCCTAAACAAAATGAAATTATCACGTCCCCCAGAGAATCTGTCCGGGAGGGCAACTTTAGGTTCAAGACAGGCCTGGTTCTATAACATGCTGCCTGCAGATTACATGGTGATAGGTTCTCTTTATATATAATCTGCTCAGCTCCTCCTGCTCTATAACACGCTGCCTGCAGATTACATGGTGACAGGTTCTCTATATATATAATCTGCTCAGCTCCTCCTGCTCTATAACACGCTGCCTGCAGATTACATGGTGACAGGTTCTCTATATATATAATCTGCTCAGCTCCTCCTGCTCTATAACACACTGCCTGCAGATTACATGGTGACAGGTTCTCTTTATATATAATCTGCTCAGCTCCTCCTGCTCTATAACACGCTGCCTGCAGATTACATGGTGACAGGTTCTCTATATATATAATCTGCTCAGCTCCTCCTGCTCTATAACACGCTGCCTGCAGATTACATGAGTGACAGGTTCTCTTATATATAATCTGCTCAGCTCCTCCTGCTCTATAACACGCTGCCTGCAGATTACATGGTGACAGGTTCTCTTTATATATAATCTGCAGGCAGCGTGTTATAGAGCAGGAGGAGCTGAGCAGATTATATATTCAGAGAACCTGTCACCATGTAATCTGCAGGCAGCGTGTTATAGAGCAGGAGGAGCTGAGCAGATTATATATAAAGAGAACCTGTCACTGTGTAATCTGCAGGCAGTGTGTTATAGAGCAGGAGGAGCTGAGCAGATTATATATAAAGAGAACCTGTCGCCATGTAATCTGCAGGCAGCGTGTTATAGAGCAGGAGGAGCTGAGCAGATTATATATAAAGAGAACCTGTCACCATGTAATCTGCAGGCAGCGTGTTATAGAGCAGGAGGAGCTGAGCAGATTATATATACAGAGAACCTGTCACCATGTAATCTGCAGACAGCGTGTTATAGAGCAGCAGGAGCTGAGCAGATTATATATAAAGAGACCCTGTCACCATGTAATCTGCAGGCAGCGTGTTATAGAGCAGGAGGAGCTGAGCAGATTATATATAAAGAGAACCTGTCACCCTGTAATCTGCAGGCAGTGTGTTATAGAGCAGGAGGAGCTGAGCAGATTATATATAAAGAGAACCTGTCACCATGTAATCTGCAGGCAGCGTGTTATAGAGCAGGAGGAGCTGAGCAGATTATATATAAAGAGAACCTGTCACCATGTAATCTGCAGGCAGCGTGTTATAGAGCAGGAGGAGCTGAGCAGATTATATATAAAGAGAACCTGTCACCGTGTAATCTGCAGGCAGCGTGTTATAGAGCAGGAGGAGCTGAGCAGATTATATATAAAGAGAACCTGTCACCGTGTAATCTGCAGGCAGCGTGTTATAGAGCAGGAGGAGCTGAGCAGATTATATATAAAGAGAACCTGTCACCATGTAATCTGCAGGCAGCGTGTTATAGAGCAGGAGGAGCTGAGCAGATTATATATAAGAGAACCTGTCACCATGTAATCTGCAGGCAGCGTGTTATAGAGCAGGAGGAGCTGAGCAGATTATATATAAGAGAACCTGTCACCATGTAATCTGCAGGCAGCGTGTTATAGAGCAGGAGGAGCTGAGCAGATTATATATACAGAGAACCTGTCACCATGTAATCTGCAGGCAGCGTGTTATAGAGCAGGAGGAGCTGAGCAGATTATATATAAAGAGAACCTATCACCGTGTAATCTGCAGGCAGCGTGTTATAGAGCAGGAGGAGCTGAGCAGATTATATATAAAGAGAACCTGTCGCCATGTAATCTGCAGGCAGCGTGTTATAGAGCAGGAGGAGCTGAGCAGATTATATATAGAGAGAACCTGTCACCATGTAATCTGCAGGCAGCGTGTTATAGAGCAGGAGGAGCTGAGCAGATTATATATAAAGAGAACCTGTCACCATGTAATCTGCAGGCAGCGTGTTATAGAGCAGGAGGAGCTGAGCAGATTATATATAGAGAACCTGTCACCATGTAATCTGCAGGCAGCGTGTTATAGAGCAGGAGGAGCTGAGCAGATTATATATAAAGAGAACCTGTCACCATGTAATCTGCAGGCAGCGTGTTATAGAGCAGGAGGATGCTCCGATGCTCCACTCGTAAAAGAAGCGAAGGAGACACTCCAGACAACCCCTTTAAAAAAATGGTCAGGGAACTGCTGCACATATACTGAGGCAAGTTCGTCTGAAAATAAGTGGAGCCTGGAGATGCTCTGTTTATTGATAGTTTATTGACATGTTATATAGGTATAGACTTTTTTTTTTGTGCCATTAGCATTGATTTTGGAGCTTGGTCATGTGCTGTCAGCTTTGACGGTGATAAGGAGATTAAAGCTGAATGGTGGGGCAGGTAACAGATTGTCGCCGTGAATAAGGCAGCTCAACTTATTTGTCAGGAGTGTCTGCAAAGCAAGTCTCCTAATGTTAGTCACAGTGACTCAGCACCGGTCTGAACTACGCCAAGCCTCCTGCTTCCTGACTTTCCATACTGTTATTATTATAACAAATGTTTAATATTTGTAGACTACAGGCCCTCACGATGTGTATGCAGAAAGCTGAATCACTATGCACAGGTAATATGCACTGCACCCGCTGATATATTACATCAGAAAACACTGCTGTGACCCACCGTATAGGAGAGGGTTAGGGTTGAAGCATGAGACATGTCTACTTTGAACAATGCATTTCTTAGAAGTGTTCCCTTAACAATAAGTTTAACAAGGGATTCTAGTGGGATACAAAGTGATTAGCGATTATCTGCGAGAGAACCCAAGTGTTTAATTTCCCCACAGCACCTCCGCAGGACAAATAAATCATTACAGCATTCCTGTTGAAACAAATAGGCTTTTAGTGCATGGATTGGCCAGGCCCTACAGAATGCAGGCTGATCTTAGAAGCCACCCTCAGCTCAGGCTGAGGGTCCTAAACAGGGGATTAGCTACAATCTGGAAATAAGGATGCATGACTGTCTACCTGGAGGATTGTTATCTTTTTTATGATTTGATAAGTTAGTGAAAATATGCACACTTGTGGTCAGCTCACCCAGTCTTCGAAATATAGTTCCCAAAGATCATGGAGAGCAAAAGCAGTAATAAAAATATATATCCAGCACTTCGGAAGGTGGCATAAACTCATCAACTAGAATACAATAGTATATAACTAGTTTACGCGTTTCGATCAGAAGAGATCTTCATCATAGCAAGCTATGCTATGTCTAAGATACACTATATATGATTGTATCCATGTTGATGTCTTTGGAATAAAGTATTGAAGACTTTATGCACCTTCCAAAGTGCTGGCGCTATAAATATATATATGTGTATGTGTGTTTTTAAATATAAAAGTATATATAAAAACAATTTTTTATCAAGTTAGTGAAAATTATGAGAGTGACTCTGCTGGGACTACTGTGCAGCACTGCAATGTCATCAGGGTTGGTTACTTTGGTGGAGGGATGCCAGGCTGGTACTCGCCAGCTCTGGCACACCCCCACATAGGCGCCTACAGTGGTTTTTTTTCTGGAGTTAGGCTCATGGGTTTCTTCCATTGCATAATTATTTACACTGAGCTGATATGTTGGAGACCATCTCTGACAGGGAAAATAATTACACAGTTGCAATAGATAGGATTGAATGTTTTTTATAAGGAGAATGAAAGATTAGAAACTTCAATGCTAAATCTGTCTTAGGAGACGTGACTGCTGTCAGCTCACTGAAGGATCAGATTACATGCTGCCCACAGAAGACTGTGGAGAGCAGAAGAGTGTGTAGTGAGCTGCAGAGAAGGAGGTGCTAGAGGAAGAAGAGGACATTTTTCTTTTATAAGATATATTACAAAGTTCCTTATATGTATCCTCTACTATTGATTTATGCAAAGTTTATTGAAATGAAAGTTACCATTTAAGCATAATAAAACATACATACAATTGTCGAAGGGTCACTTAGCTTTGCAAAACCTTTTAAAATGTCATAGCAACATATCAAAGGTTTTGATTGTTGGGAGTCTGAGTGTTGAGACCCCCACCGATCACTAGAATGAGGAGAGAGAAGCACTCATATAGAGCACTCTCTCTCCTCACTGCAGGAGAATGAATCGAGACAGGCCCATGAACTTTCTGTTGAGCCCGTCTCCTGCTGCGAGGAGAGAGTCTGATATGTAAGACAGGGGCGTAACTACCATAGTAGCAGACCATCAGACTGCTATGGGGCACCAGGGCAAGAGGGGCCCAGTTGGGATCATCTCCTATTCTACTGGGGTCAAAACCTGGTCAGGACTCTATCCTCTAAAGGAACAACTTTTAGCAAATGAGGCAGTGGAAAAATGGCCCAAGGGTCATTGAAATGGGTTTAGGCAGAAATTCTTCTGTCCTGTGTGGGGGGCCTGGTTTGATCCTTGCTATGGGGCCCTTACTTCTCTATGTACGCCATTGATGTAAGGGTTTCTCTGTTTTGGTTATAGTGATCGGTAGGGGTCTCAACACTCGGGCTTGTAACAATCAGGGCTGTGGAGTCGGTAGATAAATTGTCCGACTCCGACTCCTCAGATTTTGAAACTTCCGACTCCGACTCCTCGACTCCGACTCCTCTGTATTTAATATGCAAATACGAAGCTGTTCCACCAGGTTCTTCTAATCTTCTCTAGCACAGAGAGGTAGTTGAGCAGAAGCTGCTGCCTTCTCCTTTGTGTGCTGATCTTCTGCTGAAGATAGAGCAGTGGGAGGATCCAGGAAGGGGCAGGGGAAGGGGCATTTATTTTAAAACATGATTTTCCTAGTAGAATCCCATAGTCGTGTTTAAAATTTAAGCTAACAATCTGAGTTTACATGTTTTATAGCCTTAGCTGAATGATAGCAGTTTTTCAAATGGTTTACAGCTTTAGTCTTGAACTATTGACTATCCATTCCCTTCACTTATACAAGTGTCTCCAGTCCTTAATCAGTTATCAGTGAGAGGCTAGGATAACCATGGGTTCCCTGTAACAGCAGACCACAAGACAATGGAAAGTGTAAGTATTGCCGCTCCTTAAAGGGACACTGACAGGCTGATTTTCCAGCTAAAGATATATATATACTGGTATTCATCAGAGAATTAGGAATAAAACTATACTAATGTTACCCCCAGTTAAGCTGTACTTGTGTTTAAAAACATTTTAATCTGTATGCAAATTCACTATCTTTGTGCCCAATGGGGCAGCGTCTCCTGCGGCTTTGTGCCCAGCCGCGCCCGAAGTACAGCTTCCCAGCGCTGTTCCCCTTGTTATTATTCACTGCACTGGCCTTTTTTTTCAGGCTAGCCGAACGCTGAATTCCTGCGCAGGCGCACGTGTAGAGTGCTGGCAGCAGCCTCGTCTGGCTATGCTGAGGCTGTGCCAGCTTTCTCTCTTCCTCCTCGCTACCTAGTCCTGTCTAGTGCTGGCAGTACTCTACATGTGCGCCTGCCCCCTTGGGCACAAAGGTAGAGAATTTGCATATTGATTAAAACGTTTTTAAACACAAGTAAACCTCAACTGGGGGTAACAGTCGTCTAGTTGTATTCCTAATCCTCTGATGAATACCAGCAGATATATCAGCCTGTCAGTGTCCCTTTAACTGCCTAGTAAAGCATATGAAAAGCATGCTTCTTCACGGTCACTTAACGTCTTTGTTTAGCGGTAATGTGACGCACTGCATGCATTGGCCTTTATTCTTACAGTAGAGAACTAATTAATTATGACTTTATCTGAATTGGGACATTTAAACTTGCTTTTTTTTTATTCCAATTTTTTTTTATTCCAATTTAAATCTAGTAGGAGTCGGAGTCAGTCCATTTTTTGCCGACTCCGACTCCAGGTACCCAAAATTGCCTCCGACTCCGACTCCTCGACTCCGACTCCGACTCCACAGCCCTGGTAACAATCAAGACTTTTGACATGTTGCTATGACATATTAAAAGTTTTTGGAAAGCTCATTGACCCTTCAATAATTGACGTTTATTTTAACACAGCATGCTGAAGTTTTTGTAATTTTTTTTTAAGTCATTTTTTTACATCTCTGTAGGGAAAAAAACACCTGGGAAAAAAAAAGTCTGACATCAACTGCCACAAAACCAATGCACCTAATCCCTTTTCTAGATTTAATTTGTTAAAAATCTTTAAAATTAAGTCTTTTCTACTGATAGAAAATATGTCTGACCATATTTATATATTTTTTTGGTGATTTATCTGAAAATTTTATAAGTAGAATTTAATAAAAAAAATGTAATAGTGCCGCTGTCATTGATTTTGCAGCTTGGTCACTAGCGGCAGCTTTCGATGGTGATGAGAATGAACAGAGTCTTGGTGTGCAGAGACTGTTGAGCAAATATAGAAAGGGCGGCAGGATTAAAAGACGGTTGCTGTGAATGTACCTGATGGGAGTATTATGCCAGAGCGGCCTGGGAAACAGGTCTTCTACTGTTCCAGTCACAATGACTCAGCCTGGGGCTGAGGCTCCTTCTTGCGGTTACTCTATTATTACCCTTATCTGGATTGCAACGTCTCACGACATGTGTATAGAAAGCGAAATCACTATGAACCAGTAATATGCACTGCACCCTGCATGACACATGAGCTATAGAAGAGGGGGGCAGTCATCTGCAAGGGGATCTCTGCTTTGAACCATACCCTTTTCCTAAAAGAGTCCCCTGACTAGGCTTTCTGGTGGCAAGATAACCAGTGATTGGGAGAACCCCATGGAAAATAGTTATTTTTCCTATGGCACCTCCGCAGGAGAAATACAGCATTACAAAATTCTTATTGAAATCACTAGATTTTTAATGTAATGCATGGATTGGCCAGGTCCTCCGTAATGCAAGACGATCTTAGAAGCCTCTCTCTCGGCTCTGGCTAATACATGAGGGTCCTGAATGGGGGTCTATTAATAAACTAATATGGATTCATGAAGAGGGTTATGCTCCCTTTTCTCCAAGTCGGAAGTCAGCTCCAGCCCCATTCACTATAATGGGGGCTGGCCAGAGGTCCGGCTGCAGCACAGCAAGCTTGCCGAGAGGCGGCCGGACAAAAACTACAGCATGCTGTGTTTTTTGTCCGGCGCCTCTTTGCTTGTTTTCCGTGCTGTGGCTGGACCACCGGCCCGCCCCATTATAGTGAATAGAGCCGGAGCGGACTTCCGGCGGCACGGTTGACTATCGTTAGCACGGATCCGGCAGGCTGTTCCCCCGTCGGAAGTGTGAAGGTAGCCTTACTCTGTTGGGCTTAGATTATGTGTCATATATGTGTCTGCACGAGAAAGGATTGAATTTGTATTACTAGAATCTGTAGATGTTCACACAGGGTTTTCCAAGTATTTAAAGCTCAGCATAGGTCATCAGTATGTGATCGCGGGGGTCCGACACCAGTGGGCGCCACTGCCTTCTCACAGCTTACTGAGCACAATGTTACCCATTGGATAGCAGATGTGCTTGGTATTGCCGCTCAGCCCCATTCACTTGAATGGGACTGAGTTGCACCTAGGCCACGTGACCAATGAACATGACATCACAGGTTTAGGAAGAAGCCGTGGCACTCGCGGAGCGTATTTGTAGGGGTGCCCGGAGTCAGACCCCCCCCACCAATCAGATAATGACCTATCTTGAGGATCGGTCATCAGTATTAATCACTCGGACCACCTCTTTAAAGGCTCATGCACACGGCCGTTGCCTCTTTTGCGATCCATAAAACACGTATACCAGCCGCCATGTCCGGGCCATAATAGAACAGTCCTATGCTTGTCCGTAATGCAGACAAGAATAGGACATGTTCTATATTTTTGTGGATGCCACGGAACAGACGTACGGATGGAGACAGGACACGGTGTGCTGTCCGCATCTCATGCGGCCCCATTGAAGTGAACAGGTCAGCATCCGTCATGCAAAAAATGCGGGTCGGATACGGACAAAAAATACGTTTGTGTGCACAAGCCCTAAGGGTGTCTTCACACACTGCAGATTGCGTGACTGAAAACCGGTTCCATTCATTTGAACAAGGCTTGCAGAAATCCATGTCCTTGCTGCCAAAACAACCCCGATCAGATGAATGGAACTGATTACCCGTCACAGAAATTCCTGCAACAAAAAATGCCGCACATGAAGAAATTTGTAGCAAGATCACATTTTAGAAAACCGAATGTGCTTTGCTAATATACAATCCGTTTTTTATTTATTTTTTGTTTTGCATATACTACTGTGTGAACGGACACCTAATTCTTGTTCGCCTCTGCTATTTCTCTTGCTTATGATAGTAATTATATATTTTCCTCGTCCACATTGATTTATATACAGCAGACACATCAATATTTGCATGTGAAATAACGAGAATAACCTGCCTGGTCCTGGGCTGGGGTCTGCTCTATCACTGAGCAGAGGCAGGGAAGGGGTGTGTGCCTTATTGTAAGGTAGATTCAATCACCTCTCACTTACCTGTGTCATGGTGACGGCAAATCTGGTTGGGCTAGCTTATCTATAAAAACACAGATTTCGTCCTCAAATGTGCAGTTTCCGCATGGAAGTTAATAAAGCAACTTCAACTGAGCAAAGCTGAACCCGACTCTGGTTTAGAAAAAGTCAGGAGAGGACACCATGCCTGGTGAGTCTTTTGTGGGTCTTCTAGGAACCCCAACCTTTCTTGCTTTGCTCATTTTTCTGATATATAATATACAATTGCAATGTTTGCAGGTTCTTCTACCTATTTTGCAATTCATATGGTCACAGGGTCAGAGTTTACTAAATGCTGAGCGGTTGCCCTGGAGGACGGGTTGTTTATTATTGTCCATAGGACCCGGAATCTGCAAGAGTCAAAAAGGTCCCTCTACCCTATATAAGTAGAACCAGTCCTGTAGATAATGGTGTGCAAGGTTTTTGCATTTGTGCCTGGAATAATGACACGGTCGGGCCTCATGCACACAACCATAAATATATTGCATTCCTCAAAATATGGATGATGTCGGTGAGACATCCGTGTTGCAGCCGTTTTTTGAGCAGACCCATTGACTTCAATGGATCCGTGGCCCTCATTTTGCTGTCAAGTATAGGACATCTTCTATCTTTTTGCAGAACTTATACAAAATACATACGGTCATGTGAATGAGGCCTTAGTCTTGATATATCTATGGTAAGCATAAGGCCTCTTTCACACAAGCGTGACGGATTAGGTCCGGATGCGTTCAGTGAAACTCGCACCGTTTTGCAAGCAAGTTCAGTCAGTTTTGTCTGCGATTGCGTTCAATTGTTCCGTTTTTTTCTGTGCAGGTGCAATGCGTTTTGATGCTTTTTTCACGCGCGTGATAAAAAACTGAACAACATCTCCTAGCAACCATCAAAAAAAAACTCATTGCATCCGCACTTGCTTGCGGATGCAATGCGTTTTTTTATTGAAGCCCCATTCACTTCTATGGGGCCAGGGCAGCGTTAAAAACGATAAATATAGAATATGCTGCGTTTTTCACGCAATGCAGAACTGATGCGTGAAAAAAAACGCTCATGTACACAGACCCATTTAAATGAATGGGTCAGAATTCAGTGCGGGTGCTATGCGTTCACGTCACGCATTGCACCCGCGCGAAAAACTCGCTCGTGTGAAAGGGGCCTAAGATAAGTGTTCTCCTGGCCCTTCTTCCACTTATTGGGTCCTCACTAGTCCTGTCTCAGTATATAGGAAGGGCCCCCTCTGCAAGTCCCTGGCCTGCCCAGTGAACCACTTCAGCCAGTGATTGGCCGAAAGGGCATTTACTGTCCGTTAAGAGGGGGCCCTTTCATTTTTTTTAACCCACTCTTATTTCTTCTACAACAATTTTTCACCCTTTAAAGGGCATCTGTCACCATGATGAACCCGATTAAACCAGGCATGCTGCCTGGTAAGGTTGATCAAATTGAGCCCTTTCTTTCTGCAATCGGTACTACAGATGCAGAGAAATTTTTATCTTTAGTTTAGTTATATGCAAATGAGGTGCTCAGAGCACCGAGGGGCTGGCCTAGCCCCTTAGAGCTAGAAAGAAAAATGGTTGGCACTCCACTTTAGTGGTTAGGTCCTGGTACTCAATGATAGGGGAGTCCCCAAACAATAATGTTATAAAATATCAAGGCACTCTGGTAGAGTTTAAATAGTTTTTAGGTATTTTATTCCATCCAATAGACACGACCAACATTTCGGTCCAAACCTAAACCTTGTTCACGGCCGATTAGGTCTCTTGCAGCATGGAGGGTGGGTGGCGTCCTCAGCCCCTTAGACCACTGCCTCTCCCAACGAGACTATAGTAATAAGCGCTGAAAGGTTAGATTAGACCATAAAGGTCTGATGCAGATTAGACATCTGTTGATGCAATGATGCGACCATTGGGTGGTTGAAGAACTTTATTGGTAAAACTTCAGTTAGACAGCGCATTTCGGAGCTCTCTCTTCAAATCTGGTTCGCGATAAAGATGCAAGTTTCGTCCTGCCGCGGTCCTTTGGGTAGGACCACCCACTGTTGCCTTGCCATGAAATCTTCTGCAGGTGCAGCAAAGATCTGACTAGCATTCATCCCCACTATGAGATCTTCACTGCACATGCGCCAATAGTACCGGCACCCGTGCATGCGCAAGATTTCAGGGTCAGGCATCGGAACAGTGAGGATGCCTGGCCCTATCAATATCACTGGCAGAGGTGGAGGTGGATCGGTGCTCAGAATTGATCAGCATCAGTCATACCGATTGCAGAGAGAAAGTGGTCATTTTAGTTACCTTGAACAACCCTACCAGACAGTACGCCAGGTTTAATAGGGTTGATCCTGATGACAGATATTCCTTATAAGTCCCAGTTGTGGCTAATGACTAATTGAGTATTATGATTTTAATAGGAAAAACAGCGCTGATTGTATTGGCTCACCAAGAGCGGACATCTTTTAACTATGCCATGATGGAAGCAACTCAGGCAGCTCTTAAGAAGAAGGGTTGGACGGTTCTCGTGTCTGATCTTTACGAGATGAAGTTTAATGCTATCCTGTCACGTGATGATATCACAGGTAAGAATAATGAGCAGCACTTCAATGGCCTGTCCAGCATAAGAATTTACTTTTTTTCAGAAACAATGCCACTTTTATACATAGGCTGTGTCTGGTATTGCAGCTCATTGAAGTCAGTAGGGCTGGGCTGCAATATTAGACATAGCCCATGGGCTGGACGGGCACTGTAAAAATGTGGTCTCCAACCTGTGGTTCTCTAGTTTCAGTATACAGTTTTTTTTTTACAGCATAGAAAAGCAGGTTGACTACTCTGCATAGAAAAAAGGCATCCCACAATATATACTGCTTTTTTGCATGGGTGTCTATGGATGACCAATGCCACTTGACGCCTGTGCAGTGCTGTATTTCGAGGCTTTGGACCAATTTTGGACACAAAGCTCTACTATGATTTGAACAGAGCCTTAGACCAATTCCGCTTTCATGCAGGTAGTCCCCAGGATCCGAGTACGTTCAAATATAGCGCAGAGACTCTGACAGCGTGGAAGGAAGGGCGTCTCTCCAAAGACATTATGGAAGAGCAGAAGAAAGTGGAGAAGGCTGACCTTGTAATCTTTCAAGTATGTGTACTAGATGTCAGCACTGTGTGTGGATGTTTCTGGTACTAGTGTAGCTCTGCACCATTCAAGTATCCCCTTTGTTCTTTGGATTGTGGGGGTCTCAGGGGTTGGACACCACCAATCATAATGGTAGGCCATCAATGTATACTTCTGGAAACCCCTTTTGGTAGGTTTCACACATAACCTTTATTTAGAAAAAATTAGAGCATTGTTTGCTTTGTGTCTCCTGGCGGTTTATTCTAATGTACAATCCTCTATAGATCTTATGGGAAACTGAGACAAACTCCTCAACTATACTACATTGCCGATCATCTGAGCAATGTTTTGCTGGCCAGGACCACCCTTTTCTCGTCCGGTCAGCAGCTGGCCCCTGCAGCTACTTAACCCATACTAAGGGACTAGCTAAATACCTTCTGCCATGGCTGCCTTTACCATCTATCTCATGCATATCCCACCACAGGGCCACTTGATCTCCACCGAGATGACCTTGTTGATGGAAACGTCTCGATTCTGCCAACAAAAGTATAGCTCTGCTGGTCCTATCTGCTGCTTTTCCACCACACCTAATGCACACGTCAAGTCACCTCTCCAGAATCTACTGCAAATTTCTTTAAATGTACAAAATGTCCAAATCAGACAGGTGTACTCCCCTCGGCCCTGTACAGGCCAGAATATTTAGGGTGCCATTGATCAAAGACCCTTTTTTTTTACGCTGGTCTTTGATACCCCCTGTACTCCCAGAGGAAGAACCTTATTTATGACGAGCCCTGACTGGAGTAGTTTTTCACCAATAATATCCAAGCCTCCGCCACCTTCAAATATTGTCACACGGGCGTTTAAAAAGTCACAAAACGGGGTCTTGGAACTTTTTTGATGCCAAAAACTGGCATAGCACTGATAGAAAACAACCCCCTTAAAGTTGATCTCTTCATGACCTCCCTCTGCCATCACACATTCTCCGTGGCCTTATCAACCTTTTTGTGTCCCTTTTCATATCCCAAACGGTGTTATGTAATGCAGGAGAAGACTGCCATGATCCTTGACCACCTTACTAACCATGCAGTTGTATTTTTCCTTCCAGTATTCACACCAGACCCCTGGTGGACCACACTTATCGTAAATGGGATCCGCCAGGCACAGCCGGTGTCCTGCATCTACTGAATATGCCCTTTCTGGCATTCTGTTTCTTTTCCAGAACAGAATACTAGGATTCTGACTGTAAGAGCGGACGTAGGCCTAGTTTGGTATAATGATTCCTCTGCCACCATAATGGTGGCCTTACCTCAGGGCCAGATTTAGACAGTATGTGGCCCTAGACAAAATTTGAAATAGGGCCCTAAATTAAATATTGTAACACATTTACATTTAGTCAATTGAAATGGTGGTATTCTGGAGTATTTCTGAGGTCTTAAAATTGACATTTGTTATTTATTCCAGTTTCCCTTGTACTGGTTCGGGATGCCGGCCATAATAAAAGGATGGGTGGAACGAGTCTTCAGTTTGGGGTTTGCGTACAGCTTTCAAACAATGTACTCTGAAGGACCGTTCAAGGTATGCCGCCCTCATTGACTCGTAGGATTGAGCCATCATACATGGACTCACGTAAAAGCCGATATACCACTGCTTTACCTGGTATTTGCTTACTGCTATATACATCGTACATCCTTTAATCTGGAAATAAAGGAATCCTATAGACGACGGATTATCGAATATTCTCCGCTACACTGCTCCTCAGAAACTCCACATTATGATGTTTGATGGATTATGAGTCTTTCTGGATTATCATATGCCAAATGAAATTAATTTGGATGATGCAATCTCATTCTAACCTCTTATTTTTATTTTTACAGAATAAGAAAGCCCTATTATCCTTCACCACCGGTGGCCCCGAGCCGATGAATACACCCAGGGGCCTGAATGGAGACATCAATGTTATTCTGTGGCCTATGCAGGTATTTTGTCAATGGTGTTCATGCTGATCGTATTCAGTGGCCCCAAGGCTGGCATATTCTGTACATGGCATCTAAGGGGGTGAAGGGCGGCTAGCAGTTAAGTCCCATGGGACCAGTCTACTGGCTGCAGGCAGTGGCATACATAGAGAAGTAAGGGCCCCATAGCAAGGATCAAACCAGTCCCCACACAGGACAGAAGGGTTACTGCCTAGACCCTTTTCAATGAGCCTTGGGGCATTTTTTCCACTGTCTCATTTGCTAATAGTTGTTCCTTTAGAGGGAAGAGTTCTGACCAAGTTTTCACCTCCAGTAGAAGAGGAGATAATCCCAACTAAGACTGGGCCCCTCTTGCTCTGGGCCCCATAGCAGTCGCATGGTCTGCCGCTATGGTAGTTACGCCCCTAGCTAAAGGTTGCACTGTATAAATGGGATTCTTTGGATTGAGGGCCCCAAAGGTAACTCGTCCATAGAGCAGCCTGTGTTGATATGTATGTAGGGCAGCAAATGTGAAAATTCCGCTCTCCCCCTTGTTTAGCAGGACATTTTTCATGTCAATGGGCATGGTATATCTACGGGGTGAGGGGTGTTGGTGCAGAAGTTAGTGGTTGCACCTAAGCAATGGTACTTGAGGAAAACAGAAGCTTCTCCACCACATATACAGGCAGCAGAGCTATAAATCACATGTGGGGTTCTCCGTTCTAGTGTTTTTTTTTTTTTTATCAGATCTTTTTTATTGGATTTTTTTTTTAAAACCTAGTAGTGTACAGGAAACCATACAAAAGAGTATAAACTCCCTTCCCGTTCTCTCCATCCCACCTCTTCCCAACCAACCATCCCTCCCGTGCAGAAAAATAAGGAACAGTACTAATACTCGCAATCCGCAAGCCTAGCCAGTCCATGGTGATCGATCCAAGCACGCCATTGAAGATCACATATTTTTTATGGGTCCTCTCTTATGATGAATCCCCTTCTCCAGACAAATCCATTGATTAACTCTGTTTTAGGTCTACGATGGTGGGTGCTGCAGGTTTCAACTAGTAAGAAGCGATTCGTTTCCTGGTTTGGTATAAAATCTTGGCAATGGCCAGCTTAGTGTTTTTCGAGGTGTACTAGGGACAGAAATCTGATATACACTATAAATTAGATCCAGTCTTCCAAAGAACAGCCAACAGTGGACATCGCCAAAACACATGCATGAGATCGGCTGGAGAAACCATACATCACACACATCGTGCCGACTCGACACGAGTAAGCAGGCATTCGATAAACCCTATGGAGAAGGTAGAGCTGTTATACCCTTCGCTATTAGGGATTCACACTAACAAATGTCGAGATATATCTGGGGAAATATCTCCCAAGTGGTCCTCCTTTTTATGGGGACCTTTAGCTTCTCGGGCATATGATTGAGCATTAGCTGTATATATACCAAAGAGATGAGACCACTAGTGGAAGCTGCTTTAGATAATTTATCATAAAGGTGATTCGTATAAGTTACTATAGAACGAGTCTTAGTTCCGACCTCCAAAGCGTGTGTCAATTGTAGGTATGGACAGAAAAACGTGCAGGGAGAGCGAATTCTTCTTGAAGTTGTGAAAATAACTTAATAATACTGTTTCTTGATATAATCGAGCCACCTTTGCGATACCTCTGGATCTCCACATCTCGAACCTCTGCAGCTTACAGACCTCAGGGAGGTGTTTGTTAGTCCATAGTGGTGTGCACGGAAGACCCCCAATTACGACCAGCATTTGTTTGGCTCTCCCCCATACTTTATGCATGAGTGCCATTGTCCGACCCCTCATCTCAAGGTCTAAGGAGAGGTCCAGGTCCCACTACATGCTCAAGAATACACGACTACAAGAGTCCGAGCCAGTTTACCCCACCCTCATCCATTAAAGTGTTGTAACTGAGATGCTCGGAAGTACATCCACACATTTGGGACAGCTAATCCACCCTCATCGATCTGCAAGTGTCATTTTTCTAAGCTTATTGTAGGATTTCCTGCCCTCCATACCAAGAGATGGAACAACCTATTCACACGTTGAAAAATATGAGCTGGTACCTCGACCGAAGAGTTATGAAGAAAATTCAACAATTGAGGCAAAAGTATTATTTTTATATGGTTTGCCATTACTCCTAGAGGCTCTGCTTCCTCTGCAACTGCTGCGCTCTCTCTACTTTGATGTACGGGGTGAGGCACTGAAAACGTCATCACTCCTGGCCCTGTCCATCACAGTGCAGAGGGCGCAGCAGTTGCAGAGAGAGCAGAGCCTCTAGGTGTAACGGTAACGCCCCCATTGCTCCTAGAGGCTAATTTGCATATATTAAAACATCATTTTTCTCAGCAATGTGGGCACATATGAACATGGGACCAACACAGATGCCTTCAGCTGCCAAGCGCACATGTAACCGGTCAGCCAGTGTCATAGGGACAAATATGCTGACAGCTGCCCTGTAATGCATTGAAAGGGACTTGCTGTATGGTTAAGGCACTGACTCTCTGGAATGTGCGGTATGAGTAGAATGATAGCTATGCCTCACCTGGGCCCTGTGCAGCAACCGAGTTTTGTCTTTCGTGAGATGTGTCTCATTTAACACAATAATGGCCTGCTGGTATTGTTTAATGTACTTAAAGGCAGCATATATCTTGTTCGCATCTCCCAGATCACGCAAAAGAAAGACAGACAAATTAAATATGCCTGTCTAATTTTATGGGCAAAAAAAGGCGAGCTTGATAAATGTGCCCCTCTGTCTCTGTATTGCAACAGTTTGATTAAAGCTGGCCTGGGGAGACGGCCCGGTGGTAACGGCCACACGTGGGAAACAGCCGTGTGGGGTTGTTTTGACCAAAGGTACCCCCCAGCCATTTTTCCAAAAACTCAGCAGGGTTTTGCCCCTCAGTTTTCTTTGGCACACCAGTTAAGCACACATTATTGCGGCGGAGACACTGCACCTTCAGGGGCACGCAGTGGCAGATTAGCAGCTTGATCCTCCACATCAGTATCTTGGGCACCCCAGTGCCCCCCACTCAGAACGGCCATAGTTATCAGAGCTCGAAGTAAATTGTACAAAGAGATGGAGCGCAAGCTTCTCCTGGGTCAACGCCGCTACCTCCTTCTGCTTCTCCTTGTGGCTCATGATCTCAGAGGCGCCGACGCCAAATTGCCTCTCCTGCTCCCCACCCACGGCCGTGCCTTTCTTGCTTCTGCTTATGATGGGTCCTAAAGGCTGTATTACACTGGCCGATATATCAGCTGATAATTGCTATTGAGCACTTTGTGAATGCTCGTTAGCGATCATCTTGCAGTGTAATACTACCGCCGATTACCTGATGAAGAAGAAAATGCTTGTTCATCGGGCAGTCCTGATTTTTAAAGCCTGTATTACACAGGCCGATTGAGCAAGCCACTTCCCTCCCAGGCAATCGCTTGCTAGCTAGCGGGGCAGACCACTGTTATTACGTGCAGAGATCTCCTCTGAAGCATCTTCTCTTGGAGCTCTACATTGTGCATCCCTCTGTTATTCTTCCTGGAAATATATGAATTAATTGATGACTGGGTGTTACAGTTCTCCTCCTCAGTAGAGTTTGTCTCCATTAAGCAGAATCTACGGTAATTTTTTTTTTTTTATGCATTTACAGAATGGCATTCTGAATTTCTGTGGATTCCAAGTCCTGGAGCCTCAGATCTCATACGCTGTGGCACACATACCTCAGAAAGCTCGGGTTGGGATACTGAAGAGCTGGGAGAAGCGACTGGAGACCATCTGGGACGAAAAGCCCATCAGATACATTCCCATTCAGGACTTTGAGGGTATGTCTGGTGGATTTCTGCTGAAGAAGCAGGTGGAAGAGGCCAGATCTGATGATAGGTATGGCCCAACGGTGGGGCAAAACCTGGGCAAACCTCTACCACCCGATAGCCAGCTGAAGGCTGAAATCTCTGGCTTATAAGAGCCGGCTTGGCAAAGTGTTTTACGTGAGACGCTGTGTCCTTTCAGTGTACGCATCACTGGCTGCACTAGGATCTTGCTACTGCCATGCGGTAATACAGAGATGTGTCATCACAGGATCATTTTAGACAACGAGGTACCAGGCGGACATTTTGGACATCAAGTTCCTCTGCTCATTCCCTCATAATGTTTATGCTATTGTAATAGCCTGTAAAGCATTTTACTCCTAAATGACATTAAAATTTGTGTAAGTTTCATTGGGTGGTGTGCATTGGGTCTCTCGGCTAAATTCTAGCACAGCCAACATCTATCTTCTCCATAAACATGCACGCAGGTAGAGTGGGACTAGCATCTCCAGATAAAGATGGAACTGCAATTTGCGGTCCCCAATGCACGGGCAACGTCCGTCCGGCACCCGGGACGGATCCAGACCCATTTAACTTGAATGGGTCCGTGATCCTTCCATTCCGCAAAAAAAAAAAACTTTTATTTTTTTTGTGGAATGGAAGCACGGATCAGAACCCCACGGAAGCACTCAAGTGAATGGGTACACATCCATGATGTTGTTGCCCGTGTATTGCGGAACTACCGCATGCGGCCCGTAATGAGGCCACAGGAGCACAACAGCCGTTTGCAAGAGGCCTAACTCAGTAGCTATGCTACATTTTTAATTTCATGCAATTACAAAAGTATTCAGATCCAAGTGCAGGTTTGAAAACTGTAGAATATTTTTCATAGGACACCCCCTTTAAGTCTGAGGCTACACTGCAATCTTGGCTGCAACACCCGTCATGCTGCCAATGATCACTGTGTAGTAGTGCAGTGGTTGAACTGCATAAGGCCGCAGCACAACTGGCAAGGTGCCACAGCTATGACACCAGAATTGGAAAAAATAAAATACCAACACTGCTGAATTTTTTTTCTATTCTCGCATCACATTAACTTGTGAGTCATGCTGCGGCCCTATTCAGTTCAATCGCTGCACCGCGCAGCTACACCAGAACTTTGTCTGCACAGGTTAATAAACCATAAAACTACAGCAGATTCCAAACAAGAGCAGAACTGTTTATCTTCAGGGTGGGGATTTACTTCTATATTGTATGAATTTGATTGATACAGTTTTTGCCAGTTTTTGTCAAAAACATTGTTGTAAGACTACTTTTTGTGACTTTTTAAACACCCTTGCAACAATATTTTTTCGCAAAGGTGTTTTTGTGTTTTGTCCTTGCCACTTGTGACTAGTGGGGGCCGGGACATCGGCCCAGACAAGTTTTCTTGCTTTTATGCCTGAAAACAGATGTAAAAGAGGAGGAAAAACTACTCCAGTTAGGTCTCTTTCACATGAGCCGGTTTTCCTTCAGGGTGCGATGCATGAATCAAATGCATTGCGTCCGGACTGAATCCTGGCCCATTCATTTCATGGGCTCTGTGCACGTGCAATTTTTATGCATCATTTATGTGTTCAGGAAAAACCGCAGCATGTTCTGTATTCTGCATTTTTCATGCAGCTCTGTTTCCATAGAAGTAAATGAGGCTTGCGTGAAAAAATGGATTGCAATGCGTTTTTCTGTTTCAATAATTTTTATTAGGCTTTGACATGTTAAGATACATTGCATATATGTATTCAGAATATATTGTCAATTATTTAGTTTTGTAGGACAATTGCCATTTCAATTGTGACACAGTAAAATTACAGTGTTAACGTATTGAACATAATAAAATAACAAACGGTGGACCGTCCTTGAGCCACAGCTTGTCCAATCAAATATTCACTGTTTACATGAAGGGTGTGTTGTCCACAGTTGCCACATTTTGTCTACCTTGGTGTTGTGTAATACCCTGTAGCAAAATAATTTTTCATAAGCGTATGTTGTGTTGAGCACTGCCTCTACCTCTTTCAAATCTGGAGGTTTCGGCTCCCTCCAGTGCCGCCGCACCACCACCAATTTTGTAATCACTAAAACATGACCTATTATGGTTCAAGCAAGCAACGGAAAGGAGTCTGTTCCCAAGAACAGGAGAGACAAACCCCGCGAAGGTTCCACTCTGCAACGCAACACCTCGGACAATAAAGAGAAGACCGCGTCCCAGTATGGAAGAAGGACATGACCGTAAGGTGTGGAGTAGTGTTCCTCTCTGGCCACAAAGGTGCCAACAATAGGAATTTGGAAAAATCATGTGTTATCTGTTAGGCGTGTAATACGGTGCAGGAGAGTTTTCATAGCTATCTTTTAGTGAGTTGTGCACTAGGATGATATTGTCGGCGTATATAGATATAAGGTGTCCTCTGCCTCCTATACTGATTCCCTTGATATTTTCATCTAAACGGAGGTGCTGGGCCAAAGGTTCAATGGTCAACACAAATATCAGCGGAAACCAAGCACACCCCTGATGCGTCCCATTCCCAATTCGAAAAGGCCCAGAAAGAGCTCCATTAGAAAAAACTGGCTGTTGGGTTACTGTATAGGTTTTGGATTGCCGAGAGTATTGTCCCCTTAAAACCCATATGTCGTAATACTGAGAAGGCCAATTAATATGGTCAAACTCCTTCTTGGTGTCCACCATAACCGCCACCATGGGGACTCTATTTTTATCCACGTAATCGAAGATGTTCAAGATACGTCTAGTATTATCAAAGGCTTGCCTTCCCATGACAAATCCTGTCTGGTCAGGCTTCACCAAACGAGGTATGACGTGACAATCTGGAGGCCAGTATCTTTGCATATAGCTTAATATCCAAGTTCAAGAGGGATATAGGTCTAAAGTTCTGAGGAGAATCGGCTGGCTTCCCTGGTTTGGGCATCGTGACTATTAGTGCTGATAACATCTCGGACGGGAAGGGGACACCCTGTGCAGCCTGCTGGAACACCGATTCCAGGCAGGGGGATATCAATGTGGAGAAACTTTTATAACATTTGCTCGAAAGGCCATCTGGGCCTGGGGATTTCCCAGAAGGCAGCGTTCTAATAGTACTGAGAATTTCTGCTGTGGTGATGGGGGCGCAGAAAGAAGCCAATTGTTGATCAGTCAAGACAGGTAAGTGTGCATTATCTAAGAAGTTTTGTGTCGATGTAGCCAGAGGAAGTTGTTGGAAAGGGTGTGGTAATATTCTTTAAATTGGGCAGTTATTTCTCTAGGGTCTGTGAGTTTGGCCCCAGTGGCCGGAATTCTAGGGAATTCTAGAACGCGCATGCTGGAGCTTTCATTTGGAGGCTAAAAGCTTACCAGCTTCATTGTTCTGTGCATAGTATTTGGCTTTGGCCTTAACTAGGACTCGTTCATAATTATGTAGGAGCAAGTTTCTTAGTTGGTTGAGAATATTCACTATGGATTGGGAAGTGGTAAAAGTGTGGTATTGCTTATTTATTCTCTCGAGTTTATCGAGTGCGGCCAATCATGTATTTTGCTTTTGTTCCCTAACTTTCCTTTCTTTGTGGCTGATCTTCATCAGCATTCCCCATATAAAGGCTTTGTAAGCTTGCCATTCATAATACACATTAGATGCTGTACCGGTGTTTAATCTAAAGAACTCTGTGGTGGCATTTTCTATTGTTTTACCATATGTAGGATGGCCCAAGAGAAAGGTATTGTTCCTCCATATTTTGTCTGGGTTGCTATCAGTACTTTCCTGAACATCAGGTGTTATCGCTGCGTGATCTGACTATTTGATTAAATCAATGCCAGATTTGCAACTCTTATACAGTAGTGCGAGATCTACCTAAAATAAATCAATGCGGGAATATGTTCCATGGCATTCTGAGAAAAAGGTAAGATCTCTTTCTGTGCTGTCGTGTGCTCTCCATGCATCAAAGAGTTCCTCTGAGTGTAGAAGTGATGATAGGCCATTGTCGACAGATCTAGTGGGGTTGCTGGTGTCTGTTGAGGGGTCTAGTATGCTGTTAAAATCACCGCATAGTAACAGGCGACCCTGTTTAACTTTGTAGACTCTTTTCATTAGCCTATGCAGAAATGAGATTTGTCTGCGGTTGGGCGCATGCAGGTTAGCGATGGCGTAAATATTGTTATTCCAGGATCAGATAGCGACCTTTGGGATCAATTATTTGTGCGATCTGTGTAAAGGCAACTATATTTCTAATGGCAATTAGAACACCTCTTGTCTTTTTTTCCGAGTGTGATTGTAGGATTGTTGGAAAGGAATGGTGCTTCAATCTATGTGCATCTTTCTCCATAATGTGTGTTTCTTGTGCACACAAGATATCGGCGTGATGCAACATCGCCTCTTTCCACAGATAAGGCTACTTTCACACTAGCGGCAGGATGGATCCGACTGGCTGTTCCGTCGAGTGAATCCGTCCTGCCGCTAGTGAACGTGTGTCCCCGGACTACCGCTCCGGCCTTATTGACTATAGTGGGGGCGGAGTTCAGACAGAGGCACGGCAGCACATGGCGAGAGGCTGCCAGAATAAAACTACGACATGTCCGACATTTATTCCGGCAACCTCTCGCCGCTGCCTCCGCCGGAACTCCACCCCGCCCTTATTATAGTCAATGGGGCCGGAGCGGTAGTCCGGGGGCACACGTTCACTAGCGGCAGGACGGATCCGACAGGCTATTCAGTCGGCTGAACAGCCTGTCGGATCCATCCTACCGCTAGTGTGAAACTAGCCTAAGCTCTTTTCTGCTGACAATTTTGACCCTTCACATTAAAAGACATAAAGTGGAGCACATTGGATCAATATAAGGACACAAAAGAGAATATCGGCTCAGGACGGCAAATACGACTGCAATCAAACATTAAAAACAGTGTAAACTGTATAACATAGGGGATCATCTTGTCTGAGAGTCCCTGAGGAGTGTAGGAGAAGAAAAGATCCAGGACGAAGCTCTAGGCTGCTATCAGCAGTGTGGCAGTATAGTCCCGGTGTGTCCTCAGAAGGAGGGCATGCAACTTTTCCTCTGCACCCGGTGATCCTAATGGAACGATAGTGGGATCAGCCCGGTGGATAGGGTGTAGCAAAGTTCTGTTGCCGGTCTGTATTCTTCCGAGGTGATTACCGAAGTTGAATGGGCTCCATTGGTGCTGGATTCGTGTTCCATGAGAGTAGTAATTTTCTGCCATCTTCTAAGGTTTTAATTGAGTATGAAGTGCCATCTTTGGTTATTAGGATCTTTACTGGGTATCCCCAGCGGTATGGGATGATGTTTTGTCTCCGCGTGGTAGTAATGGGAGCCAGGAGCAGCTTCCATGTTTTGCAGATCAGCGGTTTGCGGACCGCAAAACGCATACGGTCATGTGCATGAGGCCTAACTCTCATGTGAAAGAGGCCTAAAGGCTCTTTCACAAGAGCGTGTCCCTTGCGGGAATCACGCTCCGTGGGGAGAGGGATCGTGCGTTCTGGACTTAGGAAGCGCACGGCGTTATCATGGTTGATATTGCTGTGTGCCTATGCCTGACCTTTCTGTAACAGAATCATAATGACAGCTTTATGTCAGAGACACACAGCTTTGTCAGTATGATTCCGTTACAGAAAGGTTGGGCAGAGGCACACAGCAATATTAACCATGATTACGCTGTGCGCTTCCTAAGTCCAGAACGCACGATCCCTCTCTCACACGGCGCACAATCCCCGCAAGAGACACACTTGTTTGAAAGAGCCCTAAGGGTCTGGAGTAGTTTTTGTTCCAGGTGCACAGACTGCCGGCAGTGCTTCTGATTTACGACAAGGCCTGTGTCTTGTCCGTTTGGAACATAGGGGCACAATCACTAAGGGACCTGCCACTATTTTAGACGTCCCCTTTTTTAACCGTCCATGGTTTTACGCCGTGTCCACCTGTTGGGCGTGACCAGGGTGGGGGCATGTTGGGGGTTGGGACTCCAGCCCTGACAAACTTACTACTAACATTAGTGAAAAACTATGCCAAGCACAAGGACTGCCACAGATGGGCCTAATTTATGACAAGGTTCACGCCTCATCATAAATTAGACAAATCTAAAGGCAGAGCAAGGGCGAAACTAAAGCCTCTTTCACACGAGCGTGTCCGGATGCGTTCAGTGAAAACTGTGCGATTTCGCAGACAAGGCCATTCAGTTTTGCCTGCAATTGTGTTCAGTTGTTCATTTTTTTCCGCGTGGGTGCAATGCGCTTTAATGCGTTTTTCACGCGCGTGATAAAAAACTGAAGGTTTACAAACAACATCTCCTAGCAACCATCAGTGAAAAACGCATCGCACCCGCTTGCGGATGCAATGCGTTTTTCACGCAGCCCCATTCACTTCTATGGGGCGAAGTGATGCGTGAAAAACAACGCTCATGTACACAGACCCATTAAAACAGTGTTCCTCAATTCCAGTCCTCAGGGCCCACCTGCGGGTCATGTTTTCAGGATTTCCTTAGTATTTAGCAGGTGATATAATTAGTGTCAGTGCATCAGGACTCACCTCAGGTACTCATTTTGTGGGATATTCTCAAATCATGACCTGTAGGTGGGCCCTGAGGACTGGAGTTGAGAAACACTGCAATAAAATGAATGGGTCAGTATTAAGTGCGAGTGCTAAACGTTCATGTCACACATTGCACTCGCTCGTGTGAAAGGGGCCTAAGACCAGCGTAAAATGCCTCCAGAGAGCAGTCCTGCGAGCCAAATGTACAACTAGGGCACAGTCGAACCTGCAGGTTTTCTGTCCTTTATACTTTCTCTCCTTTTATAATCCACGCCTGTTTTTGGCTTTTAAAACTGCATTAAAAAAACCTGCAGGTGTGGCCGTAGCCTGACTGTCATCATGCGTCAGGTGCAAGATCTGCCCTGAAAATCTGCATCACATGTGAACATGGAGTATAGCTGCATCCTCTAGTTTCCAGGGCCTGACCCAGCTGCCACCTCCCCGGGGCTAGGCTTCTTCAGATCCGCCTCTCACCGAGCTGTAACTCTGTCTGCATCCTGCAGGAAGCGAGCACTAACGTCTGCAGCACAGGGTGTCATACAGCAATGTCTGGTAAGTCCTGGACTAGGCTGCTATTACTGGGACTACAATTCGCGATAGTTATTGACCTTGAATGCCCCTTTAGACGGATGTAACTTTTTTTGCAATTTTGTAAAATATGTTTTGATAGTTGATTATCTTAAAAATCTGCTCCTTTAAGAGGTTGTGATGGGTTGGGCAGCAGTCGTTTCATTCCTTCCGCACAGTTTACAGGAGAGATTTAGCAAAACTGGTGTAAAGGAAAACTGGCTTAGTTACCCACAGCAACCAATCAGATTCCACCTTTCATTTTCCAATGGAGCCCTGAAAAATGAAAGGTGAAATCTGATTGGTTCCTACGGGTAACTAAGCCAGTGTTCATTTACACCAGTTTTGATAAATCTTTCGATACTTGCTTTTCTTATTTTCCAGTTTTTTTTTTATCCTTTGGTTTCATTCCGAACAATGCCGACTGCTCATACGCTTTCTAATAAGATTAGTCTAGGGCCGTGATCACTCAGCGCAGATCTGGTGCATTCCTTTGGGATTGTGGAAAAGTAGGAAATAGTTTGTCTGCTGTATTTTTATAATTTTTTTTATCCAATCTGCGGGATGGGGGTCGGTATCCTTGCAGTGTTAGGGCTCATGCACACAAACTTTTTGTCCGTGTCTGGCCCGTATGCAGAACCATTCACTTCAAAGGAAATGGCTCCATGTGCATTCTGTTTCCGTATGTCCGCATTACCGTTCCGCAAAAAAGATAGAACATGTCCTATTCTTGTCCGTTTTGCAGACAAGAATAGACATTGTTACAATCGATCCACAAAAAAAACGATGCGTAATGGATGTCACACGGATGTCCTCCGTATTTTTTTTGTGGATCCATGGTTTGCGGGCCACAAAATACATAGTCGTGTGTAATCTCACGTACACTTTGCGTCCTTTTTCTGTGCGGAAATGAACCTGCTGTTCGTGTTGTTTTTGTTTTTATTTTCAAAGGAAAGGTGAGATCTGCAGCAAAACTACATCAATTCCGCACCAAAAACCGCAATAATCAAAGGAAGTTTTTGATGCGGTTTGGGTGAGGAAATGCACAGAAATCCACACACAAATTAGTGCACAACTCCTGCACGTTCACGCGCCCCCGAGTGCAAATACCTTCAATTTTCCGCACAATTTGACAATGGGTGTGGAGGGATGCAGCCACACGCTGGGTGGTACGGTTGCTGGGATGACTGTACGGCTCCCGGCGATTATCCTCAAAGTATCTTTTTTTCATTAGTAGGACCTTCCATGATATTAGCTGGGCTAACTTTCTAAGGGTGCATTCACATGACTGTAATACTGGGTCCGTATCCGTTCTACAATTTTGCGGAACAGTTGCGGACCCGTTCATTTCAATGGGGCTGCAAAAGATCCAATGTGCTGTCCGTAGCTCAGTTCCGCGGCCCAGCAAAAGTATAGAGCATGTCCTATTCTTGTCCGCAATCGCGAGCAAGAATAGGCATTTTCTATATTGCCGCGGCCATGTGCAGTCCACAAAATGTGAAACACACACGGCCTGTATCGTTTTTTTGTGGATCGCAAAACACTTAGTCGTGTGAATGTAGCCTAAGGCCGGGTTCACGTCACCGTTTAGCTTTCCGTTTGTCTGGTCCGTCAGAAGGACAGGGGAAAAAAAAAAAGATCCAGACAATGGTTATTTTTGAACGGAGAAAAAAATCCTATATGCAAGAGTGTTTTCTCTCATCAAAAATAACTGATCTCTGCCGAAAGTGACACAAACTGATCATAACTTGTGCTCAAAAAAGATGGATCAGTTATTTTAAGTGCAAACTGATGCTATCGGAGCACAACTGGTTCGAAATAAAGATTAAAAAAAAAACGTTTTCATTTTTTTATTTTCCTATTTTTTCATTCACATGGCCGTATGAGGACTTGTTTTTTGCAGAACAAGATGCACTTTCCAATGGCACCGTATTTCCTACGCAGTAAAACTGGCCTGATACTTTTATTCCTTAATTACCACATACGTATAGCTTTTCTTGTATTTTAATACTGAAAAAAACTTTGAAAAAAATCTTTTTTTCTTTTCATTGCCATATTCTGACCCCTCTAACCTTTTTGTAGTTGTGCGTACAGAGCAGTGTGAGGGCTCATTTTTTGCAGGATGATCTGTACTTTTCAATGATACCATTTTGGGATATGTGACTGATCACCTTGTAATTTTTTTGTGAGAGGTGAAGTGACAAAAAAATGGCAAATCGGCCATTTCCATTTCGCTATTTTTATATTTTAATAGCATGGGTGTTTTCACAGGTAGCGATGCCAATGATGTATTTTTTTTTTTATTGTTTATATATTTTTATTTACATTTTAGGTAAAGGAAGGTGATTTTAATTTAGAATTTTTTTTTTTTTAATAGTTTGCTCGTCTCATAGACACCAATGAGAAGTTTACTAGGTTCCTATGGAGCCACAGGCAGGGGCCCCATAGAAACTAATACTGTATGTTAGCAGCCTCCTGTCGCACAGGAGGACAGAGGCTGCCGCATACACCCTCCGCCTCCCCCAATCCACGCCGGGGGGAGCCGTAGCACACCCGGAATCGCGTACTTTCAGGTTTTAGGGCATCCAGATGCTATGGTCACATTTGACCACAGCATCTGAAGGGTTAAAAGTCCACAAATGGCATAACCGCGGATCACGGACATTCGTGCTATGGTGACAGCTGCCCACGTCAGATAAGGGTTCATTTTATTGTTTTTCTGACGGATGAGAACAATGAAAAGCTAAACGGTGAAGTGAAGCTGGCCTAACTGTGAATGGATATGGAGAAGGTGATTTATCAAAACTGGTGTGATGAAAAACTGGCTTAGTTGTCCCTAGCAACTAATCAGATCTCACCTTTAATTTTTCAGAGCTCCTTTGCAAAATGAAAGGTGGAATCTGATTGGTTGCTAAGGGCAACTAAGTCAGTTTTTCATCACACCAGTTTTGATAAATCTCCCCCAATATGTTGTGTGCATGCTATCACGGCGAGTTTTGGTGGTCCTTAAAGTTGGTGGTAACTTGATATGTGGGGTTAATACCCATAAAGAAATCCCATGCCCCCCCCACAAAATAAGTAACACAAAACGTAAGTCCCCCCGTCTCCAGTCAAACTGTATAAAACAGATAAAACAGACGAGCAATAAATAATTCCTACCACTCATTTGGCTCAAGAGGTGGCCATAGACATGAGATGAATGTGTAACAAACCCTCCAATTTCAGCGAGACGGGGTGTCTTGAATAATTGAAATCGCAGATCTGTTTTGAACCAGAGTTTACCCTTCTGTCTTTAGCCATAGGCCAATTTCACACGAGCGTATTCAGGCCGTGAAATACGCTTCGTGTGACGGCAGTATTTCTCAGACTGAACGCTGCTCCTGTGACACAAACTCACAGCATTAGGCTACATGCACACGACCGTATGTGTTTTGTGGTCCGCAAATTTCAGATCTGCCCAAAAAACAGATGACATCCGTATGCCATGTTTTTTTTTTTTAGTTTTGTTTTTTGCGGATCGATTGTAACAATGCCTAAAACGGACAAGAATAGGACATGTTTTATTTTTTCTGCGGGGCTCCAGAACGCACATTCGGATGCGGATAGAACGGACGAAAAATACGTCCGTGTGCATGACTTATAATGCAATGCATTCCTGCTTGACTTCGGCTGTACTTTATTATACTGACGGTATTATATAAGTACAGTTCAGTACAGCTCAGGTTGGGTCGGGGACACACAGCATTATGAATAATTATAATGCTGTGACTTTGTGTCACAGGAGCAGCGTTCAGTCCAGGAAATACTGCTGTCACTCACAGAATGAATACGCTAAGTATACACGTGTATTAAATACACCATTTTAGTCACACATTCCATTCCAGAAAAATAAAAATATATATATTTATAATTTACATTGTGGGGGGTCATCTACAATCGCCCTATGCCAGACTTCTGGCTAAGAAAAAAACTGCTGGTTTTTGACTTTTTAAACACCTTTTTGTCTGAATTTCAGGTACAAGTTGTGTTTTTACATCCCATTCCCAATTTCTAAGGGGAGTGGCGTGAGAGGGGCCACTGGCTACCAGCTGGCGTAGATTTGCGCCCAGGCTGGCGGAGAATGAGCTTAATTTATGACAAGGTGTGCCCCTCATTTATAACTTAAAGGGATATTCACTAGGATATGCCACCAATGTCAGATAGGTGAGGGTCCCACCTCAGGGACCTGCACCTATACTTAGAATGGAGCCCGCAAAGTGCCAGAGGGCGCACTGCGCATGCACGGCCTACCTCCATTGATTCCTATAAGAGTGCTAAAAATAGGCAAGCGCTGGCTTGGCCATTTCTGTAAGCCCCATAAAAGTGAATGAAGAAGTGGCCCCATTTGTGCTCCCCATTAGTTTCAATGGGACTTCCGAAAATAGCCAAGCGTGCCTCTCAGCTATTTTTAACTCTTCCATAGAAAAGAATGCAGGATAGCAGCGCATGTGCAGTGCTTTTCAGGCTCCATTCTAACTATAGGTGCGGGTCCCAGAGGTGGGACCTGCACCTATCAGACATTGTGGACATATCCAAGCGGAACGCCTCCAGTGTCCAAGATGGGAATGCCCCTTTAAGAGCAACCTTTGGCGAAGATATCCCGATCTTGTTAAATGACCCCCAATGTGTGTAGGCCTGAGATGGGTATGAAAAGTGGAGATTAGATTGTGACCATCTACGGCAGGCACCTCAAACTGCGGCCCTCCAGATGTGGTAAAACTACAATTCCCACTATGCCCTGCTGTAGTCTGATAGCTGTAGGTTGTCTGGGCATGCTGGGAGTTGTAGTTTCACAACATCTGGAGGGCCGCAGTTTGAGGATGCCTGATCTACGGGGACAGGGACAAAAATAATTATGATCAAGTCATTTTAGGTCGGGGAAGAATTCTCTAAACTGGTGAAAAAAGTGAAGCAGTTGCCCATAGCATCCAATCAGATTCCAGCTCTCATTTTTCAGAGGCTTTTTGGAACATGAAAGCAGTGACTTGATTGGTTGCTATGGGCAACTGTCTCCCCTGTGTATGGCCCAGGCCTCATAACAACATTATTACACACCTCAGCATCTGCAGTGCTATATTGTACGTTATCCCCGGTAATATTACTCTATAGGGGAAGGGCAGCCATGATGTCGCACGTCTACGTGTCATGTTCTTTTTTTTTTTTTTTTTTTTTTTTTTGGAAACTGATTTCCCCATAGACCCCCAAAATCTCAAGCCTAAAACATGGCAACACATCTCTTTGGATTTCATTAATATCTCCTCCAGAAGTAAGACGTCTCTGTAGACGCAATTAGTATTCCAGCGAGCCTCGAAGTGAAGAAGATGTTTATTGAAGTTGCTCTTAAGTCAGATATAAAGCGCTTCTTGGAGACTACTGTGATTAATGAGGGGGGGAGGGGTGCGTCAGCAGCCATTCTGTAAGAGGTACTAAATGGGGGCCGTAAGGTTCAGTGCTTAAGGCCTTATTCACACGTCTGTAGTGTTTTGCGGATCCGCAAAACACCTTGCCACCAGCCCTATAGAGATGCCTATACTTGTCTGCAATTGCGGGCAAGAATAGGACATGCTTTATATTTTTGCGGAGCCGCCGTCCGGAGGACGGAACTCTAGGATGGAAAGCAAAAGCGCAGGTGTGAAAGAGCCCTTACAGTGAAGAATCCTCTTTTATGTTTGTGTAGAAACCTTCTTTCCTCCAGACGCAGAGGATGTCCTCTCGTCACATTCATAGTCCTGGGGATAAATAGATGATGGGAGTGATCTCTGTACTGACCCCTGATATATTTATTTATACATAGTTATTAGATCTCCCCTCAGTCGTCTTTTTTCTAAGGTGAATAACCCTAATTTTGATAACCTTTCAGGGTACTGTAGTGCCCTCATTCCAATTATTACTTTAGTTTCCCTCCTCTGAACCCTCTCCATCTCTGCTATGTCTGCCTTGTTCACAGGGGCCCAGAACTGTATACAGTCCTCCATGTGTGGTCTGACCAGTGATTTGTAAAGTGGTAGTACTATGTTCTCATCACGGGCGTCTATGCCCCTTTTGATGCAACCCATTATCTTATTGGCCTTGGCAGCAGCTGCCTGACACTGGTTTGTACAGCTTAGTTTGCTGTTCACTAAAATTCCTAGGTCCATTTCCTTGTCGGTGTTACCCAGTGTTTTACCATTTAGTATGTACGGGTGACTTGCATTATTCCTTCCCATGTGCATAACCTTACATTTGTCGGTGTCAAACCTCATTTGCCACTTATTTGCCCAATCCTCCAATCTATCCAGATCCCTCTGCAGCCATATACTGTCCTCTGTAGTATATATACAGTATACTGTCCTCTGTAGTATATATTGCGGTGTACAGTATACTGTCCTCTGTAGTATATATACATACAGTATATTGTTCTCTGTAGTGTATATACAGTATTCTGTCCTCTGTAGTATATATACAGTATTCTGTCCTCTGTAGTATATATACAGTATACTGTCCTCTTCCATGTTAATTACTTTACACAGTTTAGTGTCATCTGCAAAAATTTATATTTTACTGTGCAAGCCTTCTACAAGATCATTAATAAATATATTGAAGAGAAAAGGCCCAATACTGACCCCTGAGGTACCCCACTAGTGACAGTGACCCCTCCAGTACTGACCCTGAGGTACCCCACTAGTGACAGTGAACAATCTGAGTGTGTACCGTTAAAACCCCCCGCTGTTTTCTATCATTCAGCCAGTTACTTACCCAAATACAGATATTTTCTCCCAGTGCGAGCATTGTCATTTTTTATGCTAACCTTTTATGTGGTACAGTGTCAAATGCTTTGGAGAAGTCCAGATATACGACATCCATTGATTCGCCGCTGATTAAATTAGTTTGACATGACCGATCCCTCATGAAGCCATGCTGATATGGCGTTGTTTGCTTATTTTCATTGAGGTACTCCAAGATAGCATCTCTTACAAAACCTTCAAACAGTTTACCCACGACAGATGTTAAAATTACCGGCCTATAGTTTCCAGGCTCTGTTTTTGGGCCCTTTTTTAAAATTGGCACCTCATTTGCTAAGCGCCAATCCTGTGGAACATTCCCTGTCAGCATAGAGTCCTTAAATATCAGAAATAAGGGTCTGGCTATGACATTACTTAATTCTCTTAGGATATCGGGTTGTAGGCCATCTGGTCCTGGCGATTTGTCTATTTTAATCTTTTAAAGACGCCGCTATACTTCGTCCTAGGTCAGACGGGGCACTTTAAATGGGGAATTTGCTTTTACATTCTGCATTTCATTTTCCTCAGTGAATATAGTGGAGAAAAAAATATTTGATAGCTTTGCTTTCTCCTCATTGCTCTCTTCAATTCCCCCTCATTACTTTGTAAAGGGCCGACACCTTCAGATTTATACTTTTTACCATTTATATAATTGAAGAACATTTTAGGGTTAGTTTTGCTCTCTTTGGCAATTAATCTCTCGGTCTCTAGTTTGGCCGCTTTTATTAGTTTTTTTACATATTCTTTTTTTTTCCTTATAGTTTTTCAGTGCTTCCTGGCTCCCTTCTGTTTTAGTGATTTAAATGCTTTCTTTTTGTCATTTATTGCTTTCTTTACAATTCTATTTATCCACATTATTTTTTTCGTTAACCTTTTATTCCCATAAGGTATGTACCTCTCACAACTAGATTTTAGTTTAGTTTGGTATTTTTGTTCCTCCCTGTAGAAATGCTCTTTTGAATGATAATCGGAAGGTTATTACTTTATGGTCACTATTTCGTAGGTGTCCCCCGACCTGCACGTCTACTAAGTCCAGTATGGCCGTCCCTCTAGTCGGGTCCTGAACCAGTTGGGAAAGGTAATTGTCTTTGGCTATTGCCAAGAACCTGTTTCCTTTATGGGATGTACAGCTTTCAGTTTCCCGGTCTATATCTGCGGAGTTCCCCCATAATAACCACCTCATTATGATTTGCCGCCTCGTCTATCTCGTTTATTAGTAGATTTTCTGTGGACTCTGGTATATTAGGTGGTTTATAATAAACTCCTATTAGTAATTTATTATTGTTTTTGGCTCCATGTATTTCTACCCACAGTGACTCCACATCTTCATGTCCCTCACTTATATCTTCTCGGACTATGGGCTTTAGACAGGACTTTACATAAAGGCAGACCCCTCCTCCTCTCCGGTTTTGGCGATCCTTTCTTAACTGCCCAGTCATAGCTATCATCCAGCCATGTCTGTTATTCCCACTGTGTCATAGCCATCATCCAGCCGTGTCTCAGTTATTCCCACTGTGTCATAGATCTCCTCACACATCACTAATTCCAGTTCCCCGGTTTTATTAGTCAAGAAAAAATATAGAACGCTAAACGAAGACAGTAGCAAGGTGCAGAAGTGGTAACATCACTCTGGGGTGTTACACCTGCAGCGTACATTGGCACCGACTGCTCCTTTATCTGGAGGGTACGGGCTGTTTGTGCTTTTAATTTGTTCCTGGCACATGATCACCTTCTCAGTGAAAGAATATGCGCCATTGCCAAACTCTTGCCCACTGATAAGCATTGCCTTGCAGACGACATGTTCTATAAGGCCAAATGCACACGGTGCGTATAACATGAAGATTTGTTTGTGGAAAATCATTCTCGAGAGGGTGCAGATTTCATCCTTTGCAATGCAAATCCATGTGAAGGTCTGAAACGAAAAATGCATGTTACACGTGCGGATATGCTGTATGCACATTAAAAATCAGCGTAAACTACACTGCCCTGTGCACGTATCCTTATAGTAGCATATATCGGAAGCATAAGCAAGGTGGCAGCTACGTGGTTAAAACCACCCACTGCACCCCTTTCACCAGTATACATGTGCTTGGCTCCTGCCCCATCATTTGTAAGGGGGTAAGCAGGGGTGCACCTAGCCTTTCTGCTGCCTGAGTCGAAAACTGAAACCCCTTCCCTCCAGCCTTACTGTTAAAGACATACTTGGAAAACAGGGATGGTGAGAAAAAATCATCCTTAAAAGGGGTTTTCCCACAAGAAGTATTGGGGCTCTTTTACACGAGTGGAAGCCGTGCAGGTAATCTGCTGCGTGAAAGAGAGACAAGCCTCGTTCCGGACAGCAGAGACACGGAGCATTAACATGAATGATGACATGATTTTGTAGTAAAAAGGTCACAGGTCACATTCATGTTAATGCTCCGTGTCTCTGCTGTCCGGAATGGGGCTTGGCACTCTTTCACGCAGCGGATTACCCGCATGGCATCCGCTCGTATGAAAGAGCCCTTACTATGCAATGAAGTATTACTGCAATGTATATGCATTTTTAAAATATCTACAGTTTACTAAAATTTCCTCTCTGGTAGTGCCCCCTGCTGTTTATTCTTCTGGTCCACCTTCAGTGGTGGACTGACATGCTCAGTAGCTTCCTTGCTCCCCTCCCCTCAGAGCCGGCGTAGTGAAGTGACCCAGACACATTTCATTTATCCCTACTTCTAAATAATTACTTATTATAAGAGGGGGTAACACATAATCTAAAAAATACAAATACGATAAACATGAAACTAATAAGACTGGTACAGAAGGGGAGAGGACCCTGTCCGCAAGAGCTTACAATCTACAATTCATAGAAGTATATCACTTTATCTCTGTACACAGCGGAGAAGTAAATTGTGGGGGCATTACATACCATAGTTATATCAAGGTCTATATGTGAGGGACTATTTTATATGCAGAGGGAAAAAAAAGGGTTAAGAAGCGCCAATTGCAGTGCATCCTGGGACTTTGTTTCATGCGTAGAGCTCCTGCCCACAGAGAAGAAAATCCTCCGGATAATGTGAGTAAAAAGAGAAAAAAAAAAACGGCTGTAGCTCAGTACCTTCCTTCCCCACTATCGGCTGTAGCTCGGTACCTTCCTTCCCCACTATCGGCTGTAGCTCGGTACCTTCCTTCCCCACTATCGGCTGTAGCTCGGTACCTTCCTTCCCACTATCGGCTGTAGCTCGGTACCTTCCTTCCCCACTATCGGCTGTAGCTCGGTACCTTCCTTCCCCACTATCGGCTGTAGCTCGGTACCTTCCTTCCCCACTATCGGCTGTAGCTCGGTACCTTCCTTCCCCACTATCGGCTGTAGCTCGGTACCTTCCTTCCCCACTATCGGCTGTGCTCAGCTCGGCTTACCTTCCTTCCCCACTATCGGCTGTAGCTCGGTACCTTCCTTCCCCACTATCGGCTGTAGCTCGGTACCTTCCTTCCCCACTATCGGCTGTAGCTCGGTACCTTCCTTCCCCACTATCGGCTGTAGCTCGGTACCTTCCTTCCCCCACTATCGGCTGTAGCTCGGTACCTTCCTTCCCCACTATCGGCTGTAGCTCGGTACCTTCCTTCCCCACTATCGGCTGTAGCTCGGTACCTTCCTTCCCCACTATCGGCTGTAGCTCGGTACCTTCCTTCCCCACTATCGGCTGTAGCTCGGTACCTTCCTTCCCCACTATCGGCTGTAGCTCGGTACCTTCCTTCCCCACTATCGGCTGTAGCTCGGTACCTTCCTTCCCCACTATCGGCTGTAGCTCGGTACCTTCCTTCCCCACTATCGGCTGTAGCTCGGTACCTTCCTTCCCCACTATCGGCGTAGCTCGGTACCTTCCTTCCCACTATCGGCTGTAGCTCGGTACCTTCCTTCCCCACTATCGGCTGTAGCTCGTACCTTCCTTCCCACTATCGGCTGTAGCGCGGTACCTTCCTTCCCCACTATCGGCTGTAGCTCGGTACCTTCCTTCCCCACTATCGGCTGTAGCTCGGTACCTTCCTTCCCCACTATCGGCTGTAGCTCGGTACCTTCCTTCCCCACTATCGGCTGCTCGTTCATTGGAGGTGAAGTGCTGCATTTACCTGCAGCGATTACCTCTAGAGCAGTGGTGCACAACCTTTTCTGGTTAGGGGCCACATTGTCAGACTGAAGGAATCCCAAGGGCCGAAAATAAAAGTTAAAGGGGTATTAACAACTAATATACTGTATTTATTGCATATTGTGCACGGTATATACTATAAATGTCTGGTTACACCACCAGGATTCCCATCTCACGGGAGAATATATGAAAAATTCATGTGAGCAGCCACAAGACATACATGTCTGTCACCAGATGGTTGGGGGCCGCAAAGAATGATATCGAGGGCCGCAGGTTGTGCACCCCTGCTCTAGAGTATGAGGACAAGGGATCGGTAATGCTCCTCATACAGCTGCATGGTGTCTGGGTAGCAGATCACTGTTTAGACCGCATGATCGTCTGCCCAAAAACGATAATGTAGGTTCCTGCATGAACGACAAGATCACCTGATGAATCAGCGTTTAACTACTTCTTCAGGTGATCTGCGGCACATTTTGGGAAATGCGGCTGCATTGATGGGAACGAGTCTAAATCCACCTTTAGACATTCTGCGCAGATCTGCACCAGATTCATCACAGGAGCTCAGACCGGATGATAAACGTGCTGCAGGGATAGACTTTTCTCTGACTCTATACCAATTATTGGTTGGCTCGCATTGAGAGCGAATTTAATGCCAGAAATATGGTGCAATTTTGGCACAAAACATCACACACTTGTCCATGCCCCAACCCCTATTTAGAAAAAGCTGTACAAACAATCTTTGTGCCAAACTGCCAATTCGCACTACTTGTTAGGGCTTATGCACACAAACATATTTTCTTTCCGTGTCCATTTATTTATTTATTTTCGAACCGTATGTGAAACCATTAATTTCAATTGGTCCGCAAAAAAAACGGTGTGCATTTCGCTTCCATATGTCCGCATGGTTTTGGCTCAAAATCACTGCCAGAGAATATTCGTTGCACTTTTTTCTGCAACATACTGCCACCTGTTGGTTATTTTTAGCTATAGAAAGAACATTCCCATTATAAGCTGGATGTAAAGAAATATGCCTGCATCTATCAGGGCAAGATGGGAGTTGTAGTTATACAACAGCTGGAAAGCCAGGTTGGGGATTACTGATGTAAAGTGTCTTCTCCATTTTGATCTCTATGTAGATCTAATATCAATAAGGGCTCATGCACACAAACATATTTTCTTTCCGCGTCTGTTACGTTTTTTTTTGCGAACCGTATATGGAACCATTCATTCCAATAGGTCCGCAAAAAAAAGGAAGTTACTCCGTGTGTATTCTGTTTCTGTATGTCCGTATTTACGTTCCGCAAAAAAATAGAACATTCCCTATTATTGTCCGCATTACAGACAAGGATAGGACTGTTCTATTAGGGGCCAGCTGTTCTGTTCCGCAAAATAAGGAATGCACACGGATGTCATCTGTATTTTTTGCGGATCTCTTTTTTGCGGACCGCAAAATACATACGGTTGTGTGCTTGAGCCCTAAATGTGAGTTATTGTGTAAATACTTTAAAGGGAACTTATCACATTGAACATGGTTGCTGAACTGCAGGCATCAGGTTATAGAGCAGGAGGAGCTGAGTATATTGATATATAATTTTATGGGGAAAAGATTCAGTATACACGACCGTAAGTGTTTTGCGGTTCGCAAAGTGCGGATCAGCAAAACACGGACACCGGCTGTGTGTGTTCTGCATTTTTCGGACCGCACATGGCCAGCGCTATATAGAGAATGCCTATTCTTGTCCGCAACCACAGACAAGAATAGGACATGCTCTATATTTTTGCAGGGCCGCGGAACGGAACAACAAAATTGCGGAACGGATGCGGATCCATTTATATGGTCGTGTGAATGCTCCCTAACTTGCATTTTATTCATTTATATTCCTGCTCATTCTGGGCTTTAAAGTCCAGCAGGAGGTCCTGACACCCTGTTCTCTATGACTGTGTATACAGAGAGAGTGGTCACTCAGATCAGAGAGTGGTCAGATTATTTCTAATTTTCATGGTGACAGGTTCCCTTTCATTATTCTTGTGCTGATCCTGAGTTCCATCCTGTATTATACTTCAGAGCTACACTCACTATTCTGCTGGTGCAGTCACTGTGTACATACATTACTTATCCTGTACTGATCCTGAGTTACAACCTGTATTATACTCCAGAGCTGCACTCACTATTCTGCTGGTGCAGTCACTGTGTACATACATTACTTATCCTGTACTGATCCTGAGTTACATCCTGTATTATCCTCCGGAGCTGCACTCACTATTCTGCTGGTGCAGTCACTGTGTACATACATTACTTATCCTGTACTGATCCTGAGTTACATCCTGTATTATCCTCCGGAGCTGCACTCACTATTCTGCTGGTGCAGTCACTGTGTACATACATTACTTATCCTGTACTGATCCTGAGCTACATCCTGTATTATACTCCAGAGCTGCACTCACTATTCTGCTGGTGCAGTCACTGTGTACATACATTACTTATCCTGTACTGATCCTGAGTTACATCCTGTATTATACTCCGGAGCTGCACTCACTATTCTGCTGGTGCAGTCACTGTGTACATACATTACTTATCCTGTACTGATCCTGAGTTACATCCTGTATTATACTCCAGAGCTGCACTCACTATTCTGCTGGTGCAGTCACTGTGTACATACATTACTTATCCTGTACTGATCCTGAGTTACATCCTGTATTATACTCCAGAGCTGCACTCACTATTCTGCTGGTGCAGTCACTGTGTCCATACATTACTTCTCCTGTACTGATCCTGAGTTACAGCCTGTATTATTCTCCAGAGCTGCACTCACTATTCTGCTGGTGCAGTCACTGTGTACATACATTCCTTATCCTGTACTGATTCTGAGTTACATCCTGTGTTATACCCCAGAGCTACACTCACTATTCTGCTGGTGCAATCACTGTACATACATTACTTATCCTGTACTGATCCTGAGTTACATCCTGTATTATCCTCCAGAGCTGCACTCACTATTCTGCTGGTGCAGTCACTGTGTTCATACATGTACTGATCCTGGGTTACATCCTGCATCTATCCATTGTATTACATATTGTATATATTATGCGTTTATTCCAGCGCAGTTTCTGGGGGGTTCTTAGTAGTGTTGTGTTTGTCTTCAGGAAAGCGCGCACTTCTGGTTTTGGCTCATCCTGAGCGGACGTCCTTTAATTATGCCATGAAAGAGGCGGCTGTAGAGGCTCTGAAGAGGAATGGATGGCACGTCACAGAGTCCGATCTATACGCCATGAAATTTAGCCCCCTGGTGTCCAGAGATGATATTACAGGTAATGCACCTATCAGGTGAGAAATCTAGAGACATACCCACATTCTGCACCGGTGGAGCCGCAGCAGCATGTCCTGAAAACTGCGTGATTTACACCACGTGAGTGCCAGTTGTAAAATTATATACACACATATATACACGTGGCTCTTACTGTAAAATACTACAGTGCCACAACACTGCATGTGATAGACTATCCCTTCTTCTGACATGTCTCTTTCAGCAAATACTTGTATTCCCCATGACGTAACAGTTTTGGGGCATCTCTTGTTAAAACCTGGTGTTGTGCTCCTGTTATTCCTCCTGGAAATATATGATGACTAGGAGTTACCATTTCCCTTGGGTGTCTCTCTTGACGTGGTCCAGTCACTGCAGACTGGAGGGACACACCCTACTGACAAGGGGAATAGTAACTCCCAGATGTATTCATGTATTCCCAAGAGGAATAACAGAGGAAAGGCTCAACACAGAATTTACAAGAACAGATATGTCGGGGATTAGCCACTATCTATTACTGAATTCACACAGTAAATTTTTCCATTGGAAAAAATCCTCTGCAGCCGAAATCGGAGACTGACCCTTGGCTTTCTGCTGCGGATCTGCAGGCCGCATGTGCATTAGGTATGGCTTTGTTTTCAGCCCTGCTGGACTGTGCTTATCACATAGTTCCCTTGCACTTGAATAGCCACCGTGCAGTGGCGTAACTAGAAATGACTGGGCCCCACAGCAACCTTTTCGCAACCCCCTCCTCCCATGCAACCTCCATTACTGTGACTAGTCGAGATCGCTCTCTGACGAGGCCCGGCAGCCGCCCCATCTGTTTCCTACATGGTCACTGTTTATAATGTCATTGTAGAGGGGTCCCTGACAATAAAATCTTTTAGTCCTCCTCCTGGGTGGGCCCCTTTTGAGTCCAGGCCCCAAAGCAGCTGCTTCCCCTATAGCTACGCCCCTGCTGCCGTGTATTACTAAATTTCCCCTGTAGAGACTGTTCACACTGTATATACTACCTGCAGAAAAAGTTCAGGATCCTGAAAACTTCAAGTATGGTCCAGAATCGATGAACGCGTGGAAGGAGGGGCGGCTCAGCCAAGACATTGTAACGGAGCAGAAGAAGCTGGAAGCTGCGGATCTGGTGATATTCCAGGTACAAACAGCTCTACAGTATAAAAACTGCCCATAGCAAATGACCAGGTTCCACCTCTGTTATCGTATCCACTTTGGAGGATAGAATCCGGAACCTGATTTGGTTGCACTATTTTTTTTATTTCTTTTTTGCACCAATTTTGATAAATTTCCTTTATTTTTTTTTATTTTTTTTTCCCTTTACATTTGACAGTTCCCAATGTTCTGGTTCGGACTCCCCGCCATGCTGAAGGGCTGGTTTGATCGAGTTTTAACTCAGGGATTTGCTTACAATATGACCTCCATGTTCGATACCGGACCATTTAAGGTAAGATTATCAATAAGTGACATCAGGACACTTAAAAAAAAAAATAAAAAATTTTGTTCAGTGGTTTCCTAGGTCGATCTGTCTCTGATGACGTTGACAGAGGACGCAGAGCCTCTAGGTGTAACGGTAACGCCCCCGTTGCTCCTAGAGGCTCATTTGCATATATTAAAACTTCCTATTTCTCAGCACTGCGGGCACATATGAACATGGGACCAACACAGATGTCTTCAGCTGCCAAGCGCACATGTAACAGGTCAGCCGGTGTCATAGGGACAGATCTGCTGACAGATTGTACATTGTATAGCGGCTATGCTTGGTATCGTTCTTAGCCCCATTGAAGTGGGGGTCCCAGGTTTCGGACCCCCATCGATCAGATACTGATAGCCTATCCTGAGTATAGGTCATCAGTATCAAAATCTCAGAAAACCACTTTAATACTGAGGGTGGTACTGTAGGGGCAATATTATTGGTGGAGGAACTATAGGGGGCATTATTATTACTGGGGGCATTATAACTGTTGAGGACACTCTGCTTGGCACAATTATTTTTTATAGTGCTAATATTTTCAGGGGAACTGTCTGTATAGCGCTCTTTCTGCAGTATAGTATTTGGGGGCATTGGGGAGCACAGCGGAAACAATATAGGGGTGGCAGCAGGATGGTGAGTTTGTGAAGGTGGGGATGAGGAATCTGAAGTCTGTGGCAAACTCTGCAGAGACAAGCTGTAACTGAAATAATTGTCGAGGTGGTTTGGGTTGAATGGAGAAGATAAAGAAAGCCTACATCAGAGGAGACATCACTGGGTGTAATAGGCATTTAGTGCTGTATTCTCTTGTATGTTTGATGCTGACGGTAGCCTGGCTCGGTGCTATGGTCTGTCTCCGCTGCCGATGAGGAGGACAGAGCATGACAATGGGCGCTGGTCATCACACAGGAGCAGCTTCTGAGGGGGTATGCTGTGCTGCACTGGGGTTTTTGGTTCTGCTGGGGAAATATTTCATGCTGCACTACGGCATTGCGAACCCCACTTACACCTGTCTACAACATGGGGCCTCTTATTTATTTTCAGGGGCCACTATGTAGCAGCGTTTACCTCAATGGTATATGTGGTCCAGACCTTCACAAGCAACTAATGCAGCCATACTGGTAGCTGGGACCACAAAGTCTACCATGTAGTCCTAGTTTCGGCTCATGGGTATCAATCACATCAGTGGGTGCTACTGAAATGTAAAGCATGCACTATATCCAAATCAAGGCACCTCGCAGCGAAATTGGCCAACACCATGCCTCTAACCCTCTCGGCACTTTTGTGGCCGATAAGGTCAACGGTCATCCCTATTTGCGTACTTATTTGCGTACAGCGTCTGCTATACACACAGCTGTATCTAATGCATTCCTCATTCACTTCAAAGGGTCCTTGTACATGGACCGATGATCTTGCAGATTATTGGGAACGAAACAGACGCTCCAGAGATGATGGTGGCATTTATGTGCGGTAATCACGTCCGCTATATGAGGACAAGCGATCACTAGTCTCCATAGAGGATCATTATTCCTGCGCAGCAGATTATTGGTTATACAGCATGATCTGCTGCATAGGAACGATGATTTTTTGGTGCCGGCAGAACAACACAATTGCCTTGTACAAACCCTCATCCCCCGATAACCTGCCAGATCATGGGTCAGTGCAAAAGGACCTTAAAGGGAACCTGTCACTGTGAAAATGCAGTGTAATCTGCAGGAAGCATGTTATAGAGCAGGAGGAGCTGAGCAGATTGATATATAGTTTTATGGGAGAAGATTCAGTAAAACTTGTATTTTATTCATTTATATTCCTGCTCATTTTGGGCTTTGAAGTCCAGGAGGCGGTCCTATCATTGATTGACAGCTATCTCTGTATGCAGAGTCATGGATAGGACCGCCTCCTGGACTATCATTGATTGACAGCTATCTCTGTATGCAGAGTCATGGATAGGACCGCCTCCTGGACTTCAAAGCCCAAAATGAGCAGGAATATAAATGAATAAAATGCAAGTTATACTGAATCTTATCCCATAAAACTATATATCAATCTGCTCAGCTCCTCCTGCTCTATAACGTGCTGCCTTCAGCTCAGACACAATGTTCCATGTGATAGGTTCCCTTTAAGCTGCAATACTAAACACAATGGAGGTGCCTGGCTTGTTCCATTTAAAGGGGTCATGCCACGGTTTCAATGCATCCCCTACCCACAGAACTGGTGGGGGTCAAACTACCGGGACCCCCTGATCATGAGAATGAGGGTCCTTTGGCCCCCTCCCTTACATGAATGGTGTGGCTGCTCATTCACTTTCTATGGGATTGAGACACAGGGATAAATGGAGCAGCAGTGCTCGTCCTCAACCTCTGCTCCATTCATACAGGGGAGCACAGCCATCAGAGGGGGTCTTGGCAGTCAGACACCATCTTCTGTCCTGTGGATAAGGGGTTTGGCAGAACCTTTAATTCTCCAAATGTTTTACTGGATGTCTGGAAGGTGAATCAATATTTTAATAAGACAATTAGGCCTCATATACACGGCCGTTGTTTTGGTCCGTGTCCGAGCCACATATTTTGTGGCTCTGGCGCAGACCCATTCACTTTAATGGGGCCGCAAAAGATGTGGGCAGCGCTCCGTTCCGTGGCTCCACGAAAAAAAATAAAGCATGTCCTATTCTTGTCCGTTTTGCGGACAAGAATAGGCATTTCTACAATGGGCTGCGTGAGCAGCTTCCGTGTTTTGTGGATCCACGGTTTGAAGACCGCAAAAAGCATACGGTCGTGTGCATGAGGCCTCACTCTGAAATTTTTCTTCTTTTCACAGAATAAAAAGGCAGTTCTGTCCTTCACCACTGGGGGACTGGAATCCATGTACAGCCCAGTAGGGATCAATGGCGATATGAATGTCCTTCTGTGGCCAGTCCAGGTAACATGGCTGCTAATTCTGTGCTAATTATAAGGGCAGTGGATGTACAAGCGCCAAGGGAAACACGGTCATGCCCAGGCTGCCTGCAATGCAGTTAGGATGCATTTAAAGAGCCTGTCACAGCATGATCAATGTAATTAAACCAGGCATACTGCCTGGTAGGGTTGATCATGCTGATTGAAATTATGCACTTCTTTTCTCTGTATGATAAACAGCTGCAGGAATATGTGTTTGTATTCATATGTGCAAATTAGCAAGTTGGAGCACCAGGGGGTGGGGCTGAATCCATGGAGCACTGCTTTTGTAATAAGCCCTGTATTTTGTACACTCCCTCCTCCCTTTGATTGACAGGGCTAGACATCAGCATTCTGAGGGCAGAGCTGTGTCCTAGCATCTACACATACATTACTTACTATAAAGAGAAGGGTCGATTTCTATGCTTAAGAAGCTAATATACATTTATTACTCCTTTATTCACAAGCTCAATATATGATGATAAAGAAACCCGAAATATGTATTAGCTTTCTCAGTATAGAACAAAAAACAGTTCTTTATGTGGTAAGGCTTGAACTTAGGATATCTGATAACTTACTACCAAGCTAAAGTGCCAGCAGAGAATTATAGATTTTTTACATAGTAACGTTTATAAGGCTGAAAGAGACATCTGTACATCCAGTTCAGCCTGTTATCCTGCAAGGGAATCCAGAGAAAGGTAAAAACCCCTGTGAGATAGTACCCTGAAAGGAATGTTTTTCCCTAAAATGAGGAAAATCTGCTTCTGAAGTCCACCCATTCCAGTTATTACGTTAGTTGCCCTCCTCTGAACCCTCGCCAGCTCTGCTATGTCTGCCTTGTTCACAGGAGCCCAGAACTGTACACAGTCCTCCATGTTTGGTCTGACCAGTGATGTGTAAAGTGGCAGGACTATGTTCTTAATTTTTTTTCTCTTTTTCTTGTTATTATTTTCCTCTCATTTAACCCATAATAGGCTGTGGCCTTACTATATTAAGAATAGATAGAGGTTTCTATGCTTAGAAACTGAACACACATTACTGGTTTATTCACAGGCACAATACATGATCATAAAGGAACCAGTAATATGTATTAGCTTTTGAAGTATAAAAAACATTATTCTCAATATGATAAGCCTATAGCCTTTTATTATGGGTTAATGGAGTGAATTAGAGAAAAAAATATCAAAGACAAAAATCTAAAAGTCTGTCCCAAGTTTCAAGCCTAGGACATCTACATTCAAGGTTGAATTTTTACCTCCAGGCTAAAGCCTTATCATATTGAAAACTGTGGTTTTTCTATGCTTAGAAAGCTAATACATATTACTGGCATCTTGATAATTATATATTATATCTGTGAATAAACCCATACTTCCAAACCGTCCCAGGTCCGGCGGGACAGTTCCAGATTTCGGTGGCTGCCCCCAGGTCCCAGAATGGCTGAAGTATGTCCCACTCTCAGCTGTCTCTATGTCCATGGGACACAGTGATATTTGCTTGTAATGGTGAAGCAGGGAGCTCATTAACTGGCGCTCCCCAGGAGGCATGATATGCTGTCGCACATCGTGCTGCTGGTCTGTGTTGGAGGATGGTGCAGACTGGGAATCATCCTTTACTCCTCATACACAGCCTAGCAGCGCAATTTGTGACAGTATCCTGACTGCTGCTGGGGAGCACAGGGTAAGCTATGATGATCATCGGAGGAACTAGGTAAGTATTTACTATTTGTTTTTCTTTCTGTGCAGGGGGAACACACCTGGACATAACTACTATGAAGAGGGCTCTACTACTGTGAAGGCGGCACATGTGGGCACTGTTACTGTGAAGGGGGCACAATGTGGGCATAACTACTGTGCGGTGACACAAAGGGGAAATAAGTGCTATGTGGGGGCTTTGAGGGGACTGGGTTAAATTGGGTGTGTATACTTATGTTTTGGGCGGAGGCGTGGTCTAGCATGAAAAAATTTACCATGACATATTGTCCCTTTTTCTGCTTTTCAAAAGTTGGAAGGTATGATAAACCAGTAATATGTATATTTGCTTGCGAAGTATAAAAATTCACACCTCATTACAGTATGGCTATAGTAAGTAATAAGTGTACATGCTAGGACCCTCAGCATGTCTAGCCCTCTCAAGCCAGAGCACAGGGTGTGTTACAAACCAGTGCTCCAAGGATTCAGCCCTGCTCCTGGTGCTCCAACTTACTCATTTGCATTTCAATAAAAATGCAGATATATCTGCAGGCGTTTAATGTACAGACAAAAGAAAGATAAAGCTTTAATCAGCATGATGAGCCCTACCAGGCAGTATACTGTGTAAATTGGGAATCAAGCCAGCACTGCCCATATAGCCTCTCGTGCAACGACCTGGTCCAGGCCATAAACAATCCGTAAGAAAAGAAAAAAAGATGTCCAGCACTGAGATAAAAAATACACATAGCTTCATGTAAAAATACATCTTCATGTAGATTAAAACGCGTTGGTTGCATTACTGCTTTCTAACAGATCTTAGTCTTACATGAAGCTACATAAAGACTGAAGATTATTTTCATGTTGGTGCCGGACATCTTTTCCCCTTTTCTACCAGGCAGTGTGATCCTGGTGACAGAGCCTCTTTACTATGGCTACAGATGGAGGATCTCATTATTTTCTCCATTGTTCTTTGTTACCAGCCATTTTAAATTCCCATTAAAATCACTAAACATGATGGATACGAGACACAGTCTATGGAAAAGAGTGGCGCTGTTTCTCCTACAACCCATTCAGCTTCTTTGTGTTCTTTCCCGCAGAGAGGAATCTTGAACTTTTGTGGCTTCCAAGTGCTGGAGCCTCAGATCAATTACAGCATTACCCACACTCCTCCGGAGAAACGCTCCCTCATCCTCAAGGCATGGCAAGCTCGCCTGGACAAGATCTGGGAAGAAAAATGCATCAACTTTGCAGCCAATGAAGATTTCGATCTGTCCTTCGCAGGGGGGTTTGTGCTGAAAAAGGAAGTGCTGGAGAAGAAAGCCAAGGATAAATACGGGCTGACTGTGGGCCAGCATGGGGGTAAGGTCTTACCTCCTGATAGTCAAGTGAAAGCAAGCTGCACCAGGCTCTGAGCACCACCGGCCATCCGTCATATCTAATAAAAACACCTTTAATATTCAAGTACTTTGCCTTCATTTACTTTACATGCCCGGATGCCAATACCGTAAATCTGCACATATTCTGATAGTCTGTGTTGCATGATGGGTAACAATGGTGCTCAAGTGAAAAGCTTAAACCGCTTGTGTACGGTCGTTTAAACAGTTAACGCTTTCCACTATTTATCAAAATCTTGGGGAAGGGAGGATGTGAAGTGTGGCTGGCATTCAGCTGAAAAGGACCTTGGGGTAGAGCTCTGTTACATGCTCATAGCCAGTCATCGCTGCACAATGCTCCTCCTACATGTCCTTTTCAGCTGGATGCCAGGCATGTACCCAGCCCAAACTTCTGTTCTGGGAGCGGGGTTGCAGGAATTCTTAGTATAAACTGGTTGAATTCTTTACCCATCATACAATACGGAGCTGGTGGCACTGAGGGGACTGATCGCAAAGAGGGTAAGAAAGGGTGTTGGGGACTGATGAGTTTTTATAAAGGAAAACTGTCTATTTAATTCATTTTTTCTTAATAGATTAATTGTAAAAAATAATCGTTTACTGCAGCCCTAAATTGGACAGTGTCAGACTTTGAAGGGACAACCTCCCGTTGGTAACACCCAATTGTACCTTTATTCCTAAACTTCCAGCAGGAATAGTAGAGGCATGGGATGACAGTCATAATTAGAAATGTTCCAGAATTGGCATTTAATGTGAAATCCTAAAACAGACACGTCAGGAGAGGTGACGGGTCCTATTTTAGTGATGCCATCCTAATGAAAGTCGTCCCTACCACTGTGGTATGTCTGTAGTGAATGGGATTTGTTAAATAATGCATTCCCACTGCGCTGCTGCTAATTGAGACGTCGTGTCCTTAAAATAGCAAATCTATCCCTGACGGCTCTGTGTTTAGCAAGCTGCTCTCATTACGGTGGCTCAGTGGTTAGCACGGGTGCCTCGCAGCACTGGGGTCCTGGGTTTAAATCTGACAACATCTGCATGGAGTTTGTATGTTCTCCCCGTGTATATAGATTTCCTTACATACTCCAAAAATATACAGATTGCCCCAACTTCACAGCCACCCCTGTGAGGAAAGCACATTACAAATTAGTCATTTATATATGAAGGTAACATTTCAGCAGCAAAATAAAAAATGTGACTCCCCCTAGTGGAGTTTGTGTGTATTGCAATATTCCACCAAAGTCAAATCCACCATATAAATTGATTTGCTGTGGTTTTAAAATCTGCATCGCAGGTCAATTTACACTGTGGATTTTATTTTTTGCAGATGAGATTTAAAATATATCATCCACTTTTGCTGGTATTGTAACATGACAAACATTTTCTGCACTCATATCTGCAGCGTATATGTCTCCCCCCCCCCCCCACACACACACAGAGGTTTTCCAAGACTTTTATACTGATGACCTTCTCGCAGCTTACCAAGGATGCTCAACCTGCAGCCCTCCATCTGTTGAAAAACTACAACTCCCAGCATGCCCTAATAGCTGTAGGCTGCCCAAACATGCTGGGAGTTGTAGTTTTGCAACAACTGGAGGGCCATAGGTTGGGCATCCCTGGCCTAGATTAATCTGCTAGAAGGCCGCGGTGCTACTGCGAGTGCCGGTGCCTTCTCAAACAGCTAAATGGGCGGGGGTGTCGGACTAGAGGACAGGTCATTAGTATAAGGGCTCACGCACACTGCCATTGCCCAGCCGTTCGGTGCATTGGGGACCGCAATTTGTGGTCCCCAACGCACGGGCAATATCCGTGCGGTTTCAGCAGATGATGCAGACCCATTCAACTCCGTAGTGGTTCCGTGCCTCCGTTCCGGGCTGCAATACAGGCCCAGCTGGGAAACTGCCGTCTGCATGAGCCCTAAGGCCTCATGCACACAGCCGTGGAACATGGCCGTGCGCGGACCGTGGTATCCCGGCCTGGAATCCAGCTGACAGCAGGAGCGCACGGTGTCATTGGTTGCTACGACGCCGTGCGCTTCATGCTGCCGCTGGACTACAGTAATACACTCGTACGGCAGTGTGCATGAGGACCAAGTCTTAGAAAATCCTTTTAGGAATTCCCAGCAAACAGAAGTCCTTGAGTCCCTTTACCATCAAGTGTTAAACATGGTCAAGCGAGTGACACCCGTTTATTGGCGGCATTACAGCTTCTCCAAAGGTTGATGCTGTACTTTCTTAAAGGATCAGATAGCAGATTCCTTCCAAAACCAGCACCATTGCCTCTCCACAGCCCCATCCTATTCCCTTCAATGAAGCGGAGCTGCAGTACCAGGCACGGGTGTGGCGCTGTTTTTGGAAGAATGCAGGGATATTCTTCCGATTCCTTTTAAAGGGGTTGACCACTTTCTACTACTGACCAATGTGTAACATAACTAATGTAGCCTTTGTTGATATTCCGTTTCCTAGATTTCATAGGACATGTCCCCTTTGTTAGGCCAATCTTCTTAAGATGGCTGCTGATGGAGGTCATGTGACCAGACACGACTCGGCCTCCTCCATTCAAGCACAGTGCACATGGCAGGTCCAGTGTATAGGAAGGGAGGAGACTGAGCGATATGTCTGGTCACATGACTCTACACCAGCAGCCATCTTATGGACAGGACCTCCGCATTGATGGCACGACAAGGGGGCGAACCTTACAAAATATGGTGCAGAATCAACAACGGCTACGCTAGTAAGTGCCATATAGTAGCCAACCCCTTTAAGAGACCAGAACAAAAAATCTGCCGTAAGTGACAGCAAGATAAGGAGAGACATTAGGTAGGTATGCCATTCTGGACTCTGGCAAAGCTGGGTGACAACCTCCAAAAGTACAATACATACGCTGAAGAGGAATCAAAGCAATGAACGCAGACTGAAAACTTTCATTTTATTTTATCGATTTGAGCTGTTTACAGAAATATAATTGCAAAGAGTATACAAATGTCCCGATAGAAGCAAAATATCCTTTCTTTAATATTTAACACGTTATTACAAGATTGCTAAAAACAATAAAAATACCTCTGCCCCTCGACAGAACAAACTGTGTGTAGCTGGTATAAAATAAACTGCTGCTGGTCTCCCCGGAGCCGTGCCCTGCACCGCTCACGCATGGGAGGAGGATGGAGAGGCTCAGCAGGTCTGCCTGGTGCCCCTATGCCACTGACGTACAGGCTGACCCCCCCCACGGCCGCTGCGGCGGCTTCTCACTTTGCAATAAAACATCAAAAAAAAAAAAAAAAAAAAAAAGACCATGGGGCGGTCAGCAGCCATGAACCTGGAACCGGCAGAAGCTTCCGTCATGTTGTATAGACGCCATGATGGGAGCATGCGATGTGGGGGTCTGCATCTACATCAGATAGAACAGTGTACCTCTTCATAAGTAAGGAAGGAATGGATTCATCCTCCATCTAGATGATAGCGCATTTCTTCTTCTGCTGTAGCGGTCAATCAGTATAATAAGTTAGTGTCCTAGCCGTCTCCGCTTATTGTCTGACGCATTTACGAAGATGGACTGTACCTTTGTGAATACAAAGTGTAAGCCGTCTGGTAATGACTCTTAGACTGTCAGTGAAGTTTCTGACCTATGGAAGGTCTAAACAGAAAAACGTATTTAGCTGTGGTCTATGGCGGTCTAAAGCTTGGGCTGAGTGTGGGGACGAGGTTGTCAGACCAGAATACTCCTGACAACCGAATTCCCACACTTGGGTGTCACATCCAAACTGCATGTGCCCCTGATCACAGCCAACAAGGACCCCAGGTAAGTTACAATTTCACCAATAACTAAAACTTTAAAACAGGTCAGGTGTCACCAACCTCCTGCAAATGAGCTTCTAGCAGCAAATCATGGGGTTCACTTATATGGCGGTATATGGACATGAAAGCCTTGTCGTTACAGGTGGCGCTATAGAGTGTCTTCCTTCTGGAGAAGCACTCATTCACATTGCAAGAAGCAATGACGGAGCCTGCAAAACATGGAGACAATAACTTGCCCATAACGGTCATCGTGTATAGGAAAAGCCAAAGACAGATAATGAATCACAGGCTAGTCTCACCCCCTTTATCCACAGGACATCGGGATAGTTTTTTTTTTTTTTTATTTAATTTTATTGAGACCAAGTAACTTTCATTATTAGTAGAAAATGATGAATACTGGGGCACAGTCATTTTTACGCCAGTCTTTGTTTCCCTTTGCGATGCCGGAGCATTAGCCCAATTCATGACGGGGCCTAAATTAGTAAGTCCCAGCCCCGTCCGTGCGCCTTCCATGAAAACTACGCTGACTTCCTTCACCGCAAGGCTATGAATGAAGTTCGGCACTGCAGGCTCCTGCCCGTGGGGTGTCAGGATGCATAGAAACCTATGCAAAAGGGATTTCTAGAGCTATAGGCCCAAACCGAAATAAAAACACCAGACCAAACTGCCTCTCCATACACCCCTGTCCCCCATTCCATATACAGCAGCATTTCCAGTTCTTCCCGTCCCCTTTACCAAAAAGGAGCTACAGAGACAAAGACGGACAAAATCTGCCACAAATGTGTGCAAAAAAAAAAAAAATCTTATGTATAGTATTTATATAGAAACCTTTCATTTTTATATACTATTATTATATATACTTCTGCTAACGCACTTGGTTCAGTACATGTAGCAAAGACCTAAATACAAAATTGAGCTTTCAACAAACAAAAAGATCCCAAAAATTAAAAAACACGTTAGATAAAAACCAACAATTGAAAACCTTAGTCAAAAAAAAAAAAATTTTAATGGCTGGCGATGGGCCACACTCTGGGGGAAAAAATAAAAATAAAAGTTCCCTTCATATCGGTAATAAACCTGCGCTACTGAAACGGTTAAAATCCAGGGACTGGATGCTTTTTAGCACGTCAAGCTTCAGTATCCCATGATGCTCTGCAAAGCCTGCGCTGCCAAAAAGAGTCCAATGGCAGATGCTATGTCTCCATGAAGATGACATAATACACAAAGAAAGAACACAGGAGGAAAACAGGCGACTAGAAACAGATCAGGTACTAAAATATATCTACATGGCTCAATAAAGTTAAAGTCGCTGCATCGGCTGGCCACTAGAGGGCAGCAGAAAACAGGTTTAAGTGCAGCATTACTTGCCTAACATGTCTTGGCCCTCATCCAGCTGCTGTAGGGGCCCCACTGATGGGGCCACGGTAGCACCTGCATGCTACATCCAGGCCCGTTCTGCAAAGAGCTGTACCTCCGCCACCTCACTTGCTAGCACAGACTGCTCTGTAATAAGACAGTTATATGCATTAAGCGTACACTATCACAGCTTCTTGGGAGGGAGATTAAAGTGATTTCTTCAAGGAGAAAAATATAGGAAGAAAAATATATATATATATATATATTCTGTACATATTTATATATACATACATACACGCCTACATAAAACACACGGACAGAAAATGAAATAAGAGGTAAACATTACAACCACTGAAGAAAGCCCTGACGGCTGATCGCCCCCTGCGGAGGGGGTCTCAGGGGTTACGGCTTTCTGGAGTATGACGTTATATTAGCTTTGTAGTCTTGGTCGCTAAATACTGAACATAGAAGAGTCTGGAGGAAAACAACACTAGAAACCGATTCTACTTGGACCGTAACCGATAAACAGAAGAATCCAGTTCATTATCATGGCACGCTGCTCCGGCTCCACCTGAAAGGGACAAAAATAGAAAAAGGGTACAAAATTTAGAGGCAATGTCTGACTTCCTCAGGATATGCCATAACTGTGTAATCCATGGCGGTCTGACCAAGAAGATCCCCGGCAATCAGGTACCAGACATCACCTCTATGACCGCGGCGCTGTGGCAAAGCAAGCGCCATGACCATACGTTGATGGCAACTACTGCGCATTGTTGGGCACTGAGTGCAGAAAAAAATATAAAAAAATTGACAAATATATGATTTCACTACTAAATATTATTTTCTTAGTGAATTCATACTGTATTTTCCACATTATAAGATGCACTTTTTCCCCAGAGAAGTGTGTCTTATAAAGCAAATACTAGAGAGCGCTCTCATTATAAAAGCCCTCACCAGTATCCAGGAGGAGCGGGGAGCACTCAGTGAAGCACTGTACTCACCACTCCCTGGTCTTCCTGCCCTGACAGCCTCAGGATGTAGTGGACGCGGAGAAGACCAGCAAGCGGTGACTGCAGGAGACACCGCGGAATCTGAAGAGTGGAGGCGGCACAGGAGAGGTAAGTCAATGTATTTATTTTATCTATTATGGGGGTCTCATCCGAGGTCTGACATGGGTATCTATGATATGGGGGTCTCATCTGAAGTCTGATGAAGACAGGGGGTCTAGTTTTTTTTCCTCCTTTAAAACCTAGGTGCTTCTTATAAAGCGAAAAATATGGTATTTAGTGAATTTGACTTGTGTGGTCATGCCCCTCGCCTATCCAATAGTAGCTGCCACTGCCGTAAACTTACCATTTAAAAAGAACTGGACATATTGTTCCCCTGGTTGTGGAGAGACACCAGCAAGTTGCTGATTTTCTCCATGTTCTGATCCGTTGTCATTGACGAGTTCTCATTCATCTGCTGGGACAGGAGTGTGCTCACCGACTGTCCGTCTCCTTGGGATTGGCCTGACTGAGCCAGCGCCATTATCTGATCAGGCAGCGATCCAGCTCCTGGGGACATCAGCTGACCGCAGTCTGTGGGGAGAATACGACGTTAGAGTCAAATAAAAAAGCCCCAAAACAATCATAACTAAACTGTGCTTAGTCCCCAGTAATAAGAGAAACTGGAAAATTCTGCCAAGAGATGCCAATCAAGAACTCTCGAAAAAGTGGTCTATGGAAACGGAAGACAATCCATAGCCAAGTCTTTAGAGCAGTGTTTCCCAACCAGCGTGCCTCCAGCTGTTGCAAAACTACAACTCCCAGCTTGCCTGGACAGCCTTTGGCTGTGAGGGCATGCTGGGAGTTGTAGTTTTGCAACAGCTGGAGGCACGCTGGTTGGGAAACACTGCTTTACCCTCAGTTCACACTTGCCCGTTTTACAGCGCGTTCGAACGCGCTGTAAAACGCTCAACAGGAGAAAACTCATGTTTCCCTATGGGCATGGTTCTCACCTGAGCGTTTTACAGCGCGTTTGAACGTGCTGTAAAACGCCCTACGCTCAAAGAAGTTCTTGAGCTTCTATGGGGCGTTTTGTCGCGCGTTTGCACCCATAGACTTCAATGGGAACGCGCGTAAAACACGCGTTTAACACGCATTAAAGTGTAGATATGCCTTTTTCAATTGGTCTCCAGAGTCACGAACGCGCGTATGACGCGTGTTTCCTATTTGCAAAAACGCGATGTAATACGCGCGTCTCAGAAACGCTCAGGTGTGAACCCAGGGTTAGAGACACTGAAACAGCAGGGGATGCTGCAAGCTAAGGAGAAGCCCATAGAGGCCCATTGCATTACTCATCTATGAGGCATAACTGGTGAGAACTCACTGTTCTGGATTCCAAACAGGAACATCCCGGTGGTCTGTGGAGATGATGCTGATGCACCCTGCATCTGACTCATGGATCCCCCCGCAGAGCTGTGGAACATGGTGGTCTGCTGCTGAGGAGGGGGAGTGGACCCCTGGATGGACTGAGAGTACATGCTGGCCTGTTGCAGCTCCTGTTGGCCCATACTGTTTTGCAGAGCCGACATGGAGGCAGGCGACATATACAATGCCACCTGTTGCTCCAGAGAGGTGGGCGAAGCTTGGTTGAGCTGGAGCTGCGAGGAGTTATGAAACATTGGAGACTGCTGCTGCTCGTGCTGAGAGGTCACCGGGCTCTGAGCTTGAAAGTCCATGTTTTGTGCATGAAATAAGGCTTGGTTTTGTTGCTCTTGGGTAGCCATTGGTTCCTGGCTCTGGCTGAACAGCATGTTTTGCTGCTGTTCTTGTGCCGCCATATTGGCCATAGAACTTTGTGCGCTGAAGAGGATATTCTGAGTCTGCTCGTGAGGTGAAGGGCTGCCTTGCATGCCGACCATGGAGTGAGTTGCCTGGAAAATGGACGCCTGTTGGTTCTGTGCCTGGAACAGGTTCTGCGGCGACTGCTGCCGCTGCTGCTCCTGGGCCATGGCTGAATTCTGCATGTGTTGCTGGAACGCGGCTTGCTGCTCCGAGCTTGTTGCTCCCTGGAGCTGTGGGAGGGAGTTCTGGCTGGAGAAGAACGACAGAGGCTTCTCTTGAGGCACTTGGCTGTTCTGCAGAGAGTTCATGTTGTACATGTTCGTGGTCGCCTGCTCTGGAGGAGACGGAATGGATTCTTGTGGATGGAAAAGAGTAGACTGCATCTGGTCTTGAGAAGAAGACGAGTTTGGATGCTGCCTGATGGAGCCTGAAGGGTGAAAGAGACTTCCTTGTGTGTCTTGAGCCAAATTTTGGTTATCGGCTATTGAGTTCTGGGAGTGGAATACTGGAGCATGCGAGTGTTGGGGCTGCTGAAGAAAATTACCTTGCTGGAGGGCCATCATGTTGCCAGCTTGTTGGTACAATCCTGCCCCTTGCTGCTGACCACTAGATGTCTGAACCCCCATCATGTCTTCTGCAGGCGAGAAAAGGTTGACCTGGGCTTGTCCGTCCCCGCTGTGCTGCATCTGGACAATGGACTGAAAAACGCTGTTCTGCATCTGCTCGGCCTGGTTTGCTGAATTCTTATTATCTGCAGCTGTGGAAGACTGGAAGAGATTGGAGCCGGCGGCAGACACTTGCTGCTGCCCTGTGCCGCCATCATTCCCACCGGGTGTAGAGAACATGTCGCATTGCATTTGCATCTCTTCACTAGCAGTGAGGCCGCTCATTAAGTGAGAGCCTTGCTGGAAAACGGGCGACTGGATGCTTCCTGCACCGGGACTCTGAGTTTGGAACATGTCGGACTGCATTGGTCCCGCAGCCTGGTGGATACTTGGCTGCATTTCCATGACCATGGATGCATTGGTTTCCATAGCTTGTTGTTGACTTGTCATGGCGTTCTCCGCTTGCTGAAGAAGACTTTCAGGTCTCCCAGAGAGGACATTTTCAGTTCTACTATGCACCGAATCCTGGGAAGAAAAGATGCTTTGACTGGGAGTACTTTGCATTGAACCAATAAGTTGAAATATCCCGGTCTCCAGCTGTTCCTCTACTTGCCCCATTGCAGGCTGCTTGTTTTCACTCCCACCTTGACTAGAAAACAAGACGCGGGATAACTGCTGTTGCGCCTCCAGAACTTGCTGGACCAGGTCCACTTCGTTGTTGCTGCCGCTGACCCCCGACTGAAAGTTCCCAGATTGAATCTGATGAATGCTGTTCTGCATCTGGTTGCTAGATGGGGAGAATAGACTGGTCGAGATCTGCTGCTGCAAAGTCTGAGCCTGTTCCTGCAAGCCTGGCTGCTGAGCCTGTTGTGTGGCTTCTGCCATCTGCGACAGGGTGACCATTGTCCTTTCTGACTGCAGAGTTTCTTGGCTCTGGGACTCCATGGCCTGAAACGTCGTCTGCTGCATGATGGACTCCTCGCTCTGGCTGGGAGGTGATGCCTGGAAACTGCTGGGCTGAGCAATGTCTTGAGTCTGGAGGGTAGGCAGCGGTTCTGGGCTGAAAACTTGCACTTGAATTGGGGTCTGCTGGTCCTTCTCGGGGGCGATATGGGACACAGAAGGTGAAAAAGACCCACTGGCAGGGGAGCTCTCCAGGTTCGGCTGGGCTGATCCAACACTGTTTGAGGTCTGTGGATAAAATGAGAAAACACTCATTAACACTTGGATATTCAGCGGCCAATTCAATTTCATAAACCAAGACTGGAGCGAATTTAATTAAACCATGAAAAGTGACTGGAAATGCCAGGGTGGTCCCCTCAGCCAGGGGATCGGCGAGTAGTTGTTATTTTATATTTAACATTTTTTTCCCCAGGAAAACCCCTTGTGCATGCACAGGAACTTATTTTTCATCCATTTCCGTTTTTGTTTTTTTTACAGGTCCGTATGCGGAACCATTCATTTCAATGGGGTTTGAAAGAAAACGGAAATGCATTCCGTGTCCGTATGTCTGTTCTGCAAACAAAGATTGAGCATGTCCTATTCTGGTCTGTTTTGCGGACAAGGACAGGCATTGTTACAATGGATCCGCCAAAAAAAAAGGATGCAACGTGGACGTCATCAATTTTTTGCAGACTGTAAAATACATACGGTCGTGTGCTGAGCCCCAATCCTAATCTTCGGAGACCTCACATCTACAGTCCCCCCTGTATGTAGGTGTTATGTGGTAGACCTGGCTAAATTCTCTTTTGGCACAGGAGGGCCCTCTAGCATTACAGGTAATGTATATCAATGGTCCAAAAATTACATGTAAGTCACCCCCAACCTGCTATTTACATTGCGGGAAAACAATGCGATTGAGCCGAGACTGATAGAAGTATAAAGCGATGGTGGTGCCTGTCAATGATCACACAACCAAGGGGGCCCCTGCAGGATGTACAGGGTGACATTAATACTGGGTGGCCTCTCCCCTTGATGCCACAGTTGTTGGCTGCTGTGTATACAGATCCGTCGCACCATCCAACCCCGGAGATCTGGAGATAGAACTGGCCATGGTTACTGCTGGAGACCCTGGAGAGCATGTTGTGTCAGGCGGGCAACGTGTGGGGTTATCTTGTTGGAACAGAGTCAAAAATAGGCAGTAGGACAGGTTCCAGGATGTCCTGGACATACCGAACGCTGGTCAATGTTTCCAGCACGGATACCAGACGTGAACAGCCATGTAGGCTAATGGCGCCCCCACCATGCCATCTGATTTTGGTCCACGGAATATGCAGTCGGCGCTCTCCAGCCATCCTGCTAACTCTGTGGCCATCATTAGTACCAAGGCAGAGCCTGCAAAACTATTGACGGTCGCATCAGAGTTCGCAGGAGGGCTGGGGAGCGCCATTCCTCTGTTATTCCTTATGGAAGGGAGTAAATCCATTGACAGCTGTGTGTTACAGTTAGGTGGGTCGCTTCACACTCGGACATGGTCAGCATTGTAGCGTCACACCCTAATGGTCACACCAGGTTATCAATTTGGTCAAACATTTCCAGGAAGTATAACAGAGGAATGGCACAACACTGACACCTAACATCATATGTTATGGGACATACAATTATAGATATAGATCCTTTATAATACAGGGGATCCTGGATTTTAACTTTGATAACTTGTAAGGATCACTTACTGCGAGGCGCACAGCTTAACGTCAGTGACCCTTCCCCTTTAACCTTCGTGTTACTTGATCTGCTGCAGGGCCAAGCAACCTCCGGCACTCCGCTACAGCTCCCAGCAATTCCAGAAAAGCACGCTGGGAGTTGTAGTTTCACAACATCTGGAGTGCAAGAGGTGGCTGACCCCTGGTCCATCTCAGTCTATTACTATAACATCACAATATAATTTCTATCACAGCACCAGGGGATGAGACTGGGATTATATCAGTGTCCTAATCCCGGCTGACATTCTTTAAGCCATCAGTGTTGGACGCACCTTGTATAACTGTGAAGATCTCTGCTCTCCTGTCAGCTCCATGGGAGCCACATCTTCATTTTTTATTAGGTTGCTGGACTTGTGCGGAGACCCCCGGGCGGGTGGAAGCAAATTCACTTGGTCGATGTTAGACACAGGAGGGGTCGCGGCTGAGGAAAAGAAAAAACATACGAGCTACATGAGACACCTGAGATGACATCGGCCTGTGGTTAGAGCTCCTGCCACTTAAAGGACTTGTTCAGTTTAGAAAACCCATTTCATAGACCCAATTAAAGAGTTCTGAATTGAGAGAGGGGATCTCTGCTCAGGATCCTCACTTTTGGCCAGACGAGACAGCGGCTCAGAGAGTTTCTCTGGAGGATCTGTCCTGCATTACACAGATGGCCAGGGGCGTAGCTATAGGGGGTGCAGAGGTGGCAGTCGCTACCGGGCCCAGGGGCCTGAAGGGGCCCAAAGACACTTGTGCCGCATAAGAAGACACACAAAGCACTGAGGGAAGGAGGGCCCAAGCTGAACTCTTGCACCAGGGCCCAAGAGCCTTTAGCTACACCCCTGCAGATGGCAGTGGCGCTGCAAATGTATTAAAGGGGTTCTCTGGGATTTACATACTGATGACCTATCCTCAGGATAGGTCATCAATATAATAGACAGGGGTCCGACTCTCAGGACCCCCACCGATCAGATGTATGAAGAGAGCAGGGCACTCCGTTAGCTCTTAAGCCTCTTCCTCATCATCGGCCTCATTCAATTCAATACCAAGCACTCCCGCTATACAATGGATGGCACGGTATTTGGTAAGTTTATTATATATACACACATACTGTAGAGAACAAGGCAACTGGTGGTATAAGCACTAGATGAAACCTTATGTACCTGGTTTGTCTATTTTTTCTTAAAGGGTCGTCCCACGAAAAATATTCTACAGTTTTCAAACCAGCACCTGGTTTTGAATACGTTTGTAATTGCATGTAATTAAAAATTTCATATAGCCGCTGATCTATTCAGTATAATGTATCTGTATAGCGCCACCTGCTGTTTTTTCCCCTTATTTCTTTATCCTGTGGCCACGCGTGTTCAGTTCAAATGCCTCCTGAGCTGTTATACAGAGAGAGCTGCAGCAGAAATGCCACGCCCCCTGTGCTGCAGCAGAAAAGACACCCCCACCTTGAGCGGATTGCAATGATCTGTATAAATCCGCTAATAAAGGACGATAAATTGAGATGCAACTTTTAAGCTTCTGAAGGGGACTCAACAGCCCCCATGAACAGTTTGATCATTACACTGGGCCAAAATACTGCACCTATAGCTAGTTTGAAGGGGTTCTCCATGTTAGACAATTTGTTAGAAGGTTCCCCTGATAATAAGATGGTCACAAAGAGATCTTCTGCTGGGACCGCCAGCGATCGCGATAATCTGCAAGGAAACCTTGCAAGAAGTGTTCAAGTTCCCTGCAGCGCCACCACCGGGGAAATGAAGCATTACACAGTGCCTATTCACATTAATGGGGGCTGTCTACGTAGTAGGTCCTCCAGAGTCAGAGACCTGTCCAAGACATGAGGAATCTGAAGATTAACTCAGAATTCCTTGAGAGGGTGTATGGAGATGGGTATAATAAAAATATTAAGAGTGGTCCTCATCTTATAAAAATGGGTGGCAGCCATTAAAATTCCCACAAGTGGTCACCTTTAAGCAGGAGATCTGTCCAGCTATGCAGAGATTTAGGAGCAGGGGATGCCCTGCAAAGCAGAAGGCAGATTTCTTTAAGGGGGTTTTCTGGTGCACAGATATTGATGGTCTATCCTCAGGATCGGTCACCATCAGATGGGTGGGGGTGTGACACCCAGCAGCCCCACCGTTCAGTTGTTTTGGGCAGCTGTTATAACTATACAGTGGATGGAGCAGCAAGCAGAAGGTTAGGTCCACTCTGTATAGGGCTGAAACGATTGCTCGATTGAATCGAGTAATTCGACACAAAAAAAAAATCCTCGAAGCAAATTTTTCGAAACGCTTGCTATTACTCACCGCTCTGTGGTTTACCCCCCGGAGCAGAAGGCACCCAGGGGGGAACGGAGCGGATGGCACCCAGGGGGGAACGGAGCGGATGGCACCCAGGGGGGAACGGAGCGGATGGCACCCAGGGGGGAACGGAGCGGATGGCACCCAGGGGGGAACGGAGCGGATGGCACCCAGGGGGGAACGGAGCGGATGGCACCCAGGGGGGAACGGAGCGGATGGCACCCAGGGGGGAAGGGGCCAAGCTGATGGCACTGGGGGATAGTGGAGGGAACTGATGCACTTAGGCTGATCGCACAGGGGGCCTGATGAGATTTTATAATTAATTTTTTCTTATTAGAGTACTCGATTAATCGTAAAAATATTCGGTAGAATACTCGATTACTAAAATAATCGTTTACTGCAGCCCGAACTCTGTAGTGGACGTGTCGGGTACTTCAAGTGTAAGAGATGATCCTTCTGTCCACTGCAGCTTCGGGCGCCGGTCCGAAACAGCTTATTGGTGGGGGTGCCGGGCGTCAGACCCCCATGAATCTGATAACGACAACCTATGCTGAGGATTGGCCATCAATATCTAAGTCCAGGAAGCCCCCTCTGAGAAGTACTCTGGGCGACAACCACAAGGGGAGCTGTAAGGATAGGTTCACACGCAGCAGAATTGTGGAAATCGCTGCAGCCGACGTTCCCTTCTATTTGCCTGAATGAAGCGGCTTCTGCATGGATTTCTGCAACAAATCTGCAGCATATGAACTGACCCTGATGGTGGTTACAAGAATAGCCACTCAGCTTTACCAGAGCTAAGAAAGAGCTGAACAGAATTAAAAAAATAAATTAGAGGGAAACGCATCGGTGCACATTTACTGTTATGGCTGCGTCTGGCATAATTTGTGCCAAAATTTGGTGCATTTTGGACTCATCTCATTTCAGACCTATTTCTGAAGCAAGAACGTAAAAAAACTAATAATCCACTCTGTGGAGGGGGTGTGGGATGGAAGTTAAGGGTGGGACTTATCAGGAACCATTTACAGCTTCTACCCTTTAGACCGCATTAGTAAATCGGACGCCTTGTTATATAGCAGACTTGTACGGAGGCATTTGCAAAAGTTCCCTTGCGTGTGCCCTGCCAGATGTTTCTGCGTGAAAGCTGCTGCCATAAAAGAAATCCAGCATTGTGCAGGTCTGCGCAACATTTCTCCGTCTCCGTTTCAGTCGGATTCTAACCGGCTCATATGGGCTGGTGAACAGGATGGACGCCAGCCAGCAGCACACACGGAATATTTGCTCAAAGACCAAAAATAGATCTGTTTAATCTGAAAAGACGCTGAGAGACGGTTGTGGCGAAACCTCTCGCGTTCCCATCTGTTCTCTCGCTTAGCGGATACATTCTGCTCCCAATCTATGTGGGAACCTTTGAAAAGGCTCCAAAGTACGGCCAGGAAAGAGGTTTAGAGGCTCGACGAGACCGACGGCAACCATGGCCCGGCCCTGGATCTCAGCTGCCTAGCTCCCTGGGGTGCAGGATCCTAAATAACATGTTTAGGGGTGTCTGGGAGTATAAGAAACTACACAGCAGGAAATGTGGTAAAATAAAGAAGATCACTATTACTAGTCTGTTAAATGCTGCGCCGCCAATGCTCCGGTACTCCCCCTGGTTTTTAACGCCCTGCCGTAGACCCCCGTGACTGCTGCAGCCAATCACTGGCCTCAGCGCTGGGGCAAGCAGCGGAGGCCAGTGATTGGCTGCAGCACTCATGTGGATGTACAGCATATCACCGATGCAGGACCGTAAGGGACCACAAGAGAACCGAGGGATTTATCAGGTGACTAATAGTTGCTCTAGGGCAGTGTTTCCCAACCAGTGTGCCTCCAGCTGTTGCAAAACTACAACTCCCAGCATGCCCGGACAGCCAAAGGCTGTCCGGGCATGCTGGGAGTTGTAGTTTTGCAACAGCTGGAGGCACACTGGTTGGGAAACGCTGCTCTAGGGTGCATTCACACGACCGTATCTATTTTACGGTCCCCAAAAAATATAGTTGATGTCCGTGTGACGTCCATGTTGCATCAGTTTTTTTTTTTTTTTTGCAGACTCATTGTAACAATGCCTATTCTTTTTAAGGATTTTTTTTAAGTTCTATCTTTTTTGCGTGGCTGTGGAACGTAAATACAGATGTGGACAGTACACAATGCGATGTCTGCATTGTTTGCGGCCCCACTGAAAACGCATAAGTCTGCAAAAGTTGCGTGAATAGGCCCTTGGGCTACTTTCACACTTGCGTTTAACTTTTCCGGTATTGAGATCAGGCAGAGGATCTCAATACCGGAGAAAAACGCTTCCGTTTTGTCCCTATTCATTGTCAATGGGGACAAAACTGAACTGAACAGAGCGGAGTCACCAGAATGCATTCCGTTCTGTTTGCTTGCGTTCCCATACCGAAGAGCAGACCGCAGAAAGCTGTGGTTTTCTTTCCGTCATGGGATGCGGAGCAAAACGGATCTAGCATGACCCACAATGCAAGTCAATGGGGACGGATCCGTTTTCTCGGACACAATAGAAAACAGATCCGTTTCCTATTGACTTTCAATGGAGTTCATGACGGATCCGTCTTGGCTATGTTAAAGATAATACAACCGGATCCGTTAATAACGGATGCAGACGGTTGTATCATCAGTAATGGAAGCGTTTTTGCTAATCCCTGCCGGATCCAGCAAAACTGCTAGTGTGAAAGTAGCCTTAGGGTCTATTCACACCTCTGATGCGGACCCAATTATTTTGAATGGGGGCCGGAACTGATGGGACAGCCCACTATGTGCTGTCCGCATCCGGATCCGCAATTCCGTTCCGAAAAAAATAGAACATGTCCTATTCTTTTCTGGAACGCACATTGCCGGTGGCCGTGTTTTGCAGACTGCAAAACACCTACGGAAGTGTGAATGAATCCTTATTGTGTGTCATGGATGAATTTGTGCAACTTTCTTGAAGTTCTGTGCTTTTTTCAGCCAAGCTTCCGTCCAATCCACCTCGGCAGTCACCTGTCCAAAAAGCGCTGCAGGTGATGGGGCTTGTGACCATACGCGCCATTTAGCCTCCTCCATTGTAACAGGTGCAGTAGTGGTCACGTTTGCAGCCATCTTATGGACAGGCTGAATAAGGGGTTATACCGAAAACGTAGCAGAACTTCAATAAAGGGTATAGGGTATATTGGTAAGTTGCACATTTTGCAATATTAGCCATAAAGGGTTTTCTTAAAAAGAGATTTGGCGACGCCACGTAGTCAAACGTGAACCTGAGAACTTGTCATCTGTGCACCGACTATCGTTTCTCTTTGATTTGCACTCTGCTTTCTTTTTGGGATCCCGTGTCTAAGGGACGTGCGCTTACGCAGTGTATGAAGCCTTCGACGCCCTGCGCTCTTCTAGAGAAGTACTGACATAGCAGGCAAATTATGGAAATGAAATAAGAGGGTGGACTCTGGGTGAATACAAGGCACAGACCTGGACGGCGCTCCCCTTGTGCTTGCCTGCAGAAGGACGCCGCCAGGACTCTGGGTGTATACAAGGCACAGACATAAAATGACGCCGGGTACGGCGCTCCCCTTGTGCTCGCCTGCAGAAGGACGCCGCCAGGAATGGCTACAAACCACCCACCCTCACCCCTTACTCAGGACGTTACGAGGACCACAAAACGGATAAAGCAATAAGAACCAGTAAGGCCGTACAGATTAATGACAGACTCACTCCATCGGCAACTACAAACCCTTCTACCAGTACAAGATGGCGGCTGGCATGTGCAGGACCAGCAGGATACGAGCAACAGCATCGTTCATATTTGCATTGCTGTTACACGTGACCGACCCGTCCACTTCCCCCCACCCATCACTGTATTCGGTCCAAAAGGTAACTGGACTCATAGGGGGAGATTTATCAAAAAACTGTGTAAAGGAAAACTGGCTTAGTGGAATCGGATTGGCTGCTATGGTCGACTACGCTAGTCTCCCTCACATCAGTCTTGATAAATTTACCCCTTAATGCTGCTTAATCTACACTTGTCCAGAATCCAAAAACTTGCAAGTAAGTCCCAAAAATACACGAGGTCTATGTAGACGCAATACTATAATATCACTGATTTAGTGGGAGGACATACTGGGAGTTGTAGTCTTGCCACTGCTGGAGAGTCATAATCTGCCTAGGTGGTGAAGCATTAACAGGGTTTTGCTGGGAGTTAAAACCGTCCTATCGGCCTAGAATAGGGCATGGGTGTGCTGCCCACATCTTTTGCGGCCCCATTTAAGTGAATGGGCCCGCCGCATCCGACCTGCAAGAAATGCAAATCGGATGTGGACAAAAACCATGGTCGTGTGCATAAGCCCTAACTCCTTAAAAAAACAGATCTGAATGATGAATCCTAGCTTAGAGGAGACAATCCCTTTCGGTATGTGACCCCCAGGGTGACCAGCTGTCCCGCTCTCAGCAATAAAACCGATTTTGCCAGGCATTTTTCCTGCAGTATACTGCATGGTGACGATTCAGATAAAAGGCCGCCCTAGTAAGACAAGGATGGCTTTAGTCCACCTGTACAGAGCACTCCGCCATCTAGGATTTCCATATAGACCAGGGTTGTCTTGTGGACAGGGGGTTGGGACCTCCCCACTGCTCCGCCATGTCTTAGGCCTCCACTTGATGGTATCAATGGCTTCCTATGCATCTTTTAACCCGTTATGCTACGATGCCTCCTCCACAATGCTCATTCCATTTTCTACCCCTTCTTCTCGAATCTTTACGATATTGCAGGCGCTTTGTGGCGTTTCCATGATGAAGAACGCTACTTCTACCTCTTGTGGGGTCTCAGCTTGTCTAGCGTTCATACTATCTGCCTTTCTTTTAGTCTACGTCGTCTCTTCAGGTCTGAATTTCTATTTGAGGAAATTATGAGGCATCTTATTTTCTTGGCCGGCCTAGGATCGGAAAAACAGGAACTTTTTCTAAGCCTGAGGTTTTCAAGTCATTTTAAAAAGAGTCTTTTTTTTTTTTATGCAGTAGCTCCTTGGCAAAAACTCCACGTCTGTCTCGCTGTCCTGAGCGGGCCACAAACACCGCGTTGTTTTACGGCCGTCTGCAGCTGGACAGCACTGGCCGCATCAACATGTCCCCGTCACCTGGGCTATACACTTTCCCACCAGCGCTTGTGTGTTTAGGGAATTAGTGGAGGATTTTTGCCCTCTGCGTTCTCCATCTTTCCTTTATTCAAAGTCACAAGTCAAGTCCATTACATCCACCATTCACAAAACTGCATTCCATAGCTCCAGCCTGTGGGAATGGGAATGCAAATCATTCTACGAAAACACGAGTCACGCTGGAGCCCGGAGGGGACTGGCTGTAAACAGCTTTACTACCCGGTTAATGCCGTAGCTGTACTGTACGCAGAGCTCCAGGGTTCCAGATCCCCCAGTGCAGATCACCAACATGTCGGTTATTTTCCTACAGCCAACGATAAGCAAATCACTTTATTTCCATAAAACACCGCAGTACGGGGGGTGGGAAACACTCCGAAAGCACAGGCTTCTTACTGACATGAAAAAGACTGCTAAACATCACAAAAATGTATAGGACTCTACGGCATATACTGATGAGGTGGGGTCCTGGTCTCCAGTTCTGCAATAGTTGGAGACTACGGATGTAGCATAGCCTGCGGATTATCCATAACTTTGGTGGATGATAAATCGCTAAAACCTACAGAAAAACCCCACTAGGATATAAAGATTCCTGGAATTGATTCAGGCCATCGGTACCAGATCAGTGGTGGTCCAACTTCCCTCACCGCCACCTTTACAGTTTACCAGGCACAGCGCCATATTCGTGGTAGTGGCTGTACGCTGTATTGCAACTCGCTGCAGCTCAGTTCCATTTAAGTGAACCATACCCATGACAAAAAGCATTGTAAACAATGAAGGGGACGTGGTGCTCGCTGGAGGCGGGGGTTCAGCAGCTGCAGCACCACTGATCAGGTATTGATGACCTAGCCGAAAAGTAGTCCATCAGTATTGTAGTATCAGAAAAACCCCTAAATAATCAAGCAATATTTGGGCATAAATAATACAAGGGAGTGTCCAGACCCAGCTCTAGCCGTGGGCGGACTGGCCACTGACCAGATAGGGAAACTTCCCCGGTAGGCCGATGCCCGGGGGCTGCCCAAGGTACATATAGATCTGATGCTCTCGGCATTAATGTAGGAGCATCAGGCACTTTTGCACCCGACCATCGGCCACAGGTGCCCTCCTGAGTTCAACCATATTGCCGTTCCCAGGACGACAATATGGTTTCATGTTGTGGCGTGGGTGTCAGTAATTTGTGCTGCACTGTGGTATCTGCTTCTCCTGGGGCGGTATATTGTGCTACACTGTGGTATTTAGTTCTGCTAGGGCAGTATATTGTGCTGCACTGTGGTATCTGGCTCTGCTGGGGCGGCATATTGTGCTGCACTGTGGTATCTGCTTCTCCTGGGGCGGTATATTGTGCTGCACTGTGGTATTTGGTTCTGCTGGGGCAGTATATTGTGCTGCACTGTGGTATTTGGTTCTGCTGGGGCGGCATATTGTGCTGCACTGTGGTATCTGCTTCTCCTGGGGCGGTATATTGTGCTGCACTGTGGTATTTGGTTCTGCTGGGGCAGTATATTGTGCTGCACTGTGGTATCTGCTTCTGCTGTGGCGGAATATTGTGCTGCACTGTGGTATCTGCTTCTCCTGGGGCGGTATATTGTGCTGCACTGTGGTATTTGGTTCTGCTGGGGCAGTATATTGTGCTGCACTGTGGTATCTGCTTCTGCTGTGGCAGAATATTGTGCTGCACTGTGGTATCTGGCTCTGCTGGGGCGGTATATTGTGCTGCACTGTGGTATCTGGTTCTGCTAGGGCAGTATATTGTGCTGCACTGTGGTATTTGGTCCTGCTGGGGCAGTATATTGTGCTGCACTGTGGTATTTGGTTCTGCTGGGGCAGTATTTAGTCCTGCACTATGGTATTTGGTTCTGCTGGGGCAGTATTTTGTGCTGCACTGTGGTATTTGGTTCTGCTGGGGCGGTATATTGTGCTGCACTGTGGTATCTGGTTCTGCTAGGGCGGTATATTGTGCTGCACTGTGGTATTTGGTTCTGCTGGGGCGGTATATTGTGCTGCACTGTGGTATCTGCTTCTGCTGTGGCGGAATATTGTGCTGCACTGTGGTATCTGGCTCTGCTGGGGCGGTATATTGTGCTGCACTGTGGTATTTGGTCCTGCTGGGGCAGTATATTGTGCTGCACTGTGGTATCTGCTTCTGCTGTGGCGGAATATTGTGCTGCACTGTGGTATCTGGTTCTGCTAGGGCAGTATATTGTGCTGCACTGTGGTATTTGGTTCTGCTGGGGCAGTATATTGTGCTGCACTGTGGTATCTGCTTCTGCTGTGGCGGAATATTGTGCTGCACTGTGGTATCTGGCTCTGCTGGGGCGGTATATTGTGCTGCACTGTGGTATTTGGTCCTGCTGGGGCAGTATATTGTGCTGCACTGTGGTATCTGCTTCTGCTGTGGCGGAATATTGTGCTGCACTGTGGTATCTGGTTCTGCTAGGGCAGTATATTGTGCTGCACTGTGGTATTTGGTCCTGCTGGGGCAGTATATTGTGCTGCACTGTGGTATTTGGTTCTGCTGGGGAAGTATATTGTGCTGCACTGTGGTATTTGGTTCTGCTGGGGAAGTATATTGTCCTGCACTGTGGTATTTGGTTCTGCTGGGGCAGTATTTTGTCCTGCACTATGGTATTTGGTTCTGCTGGGGCAGTATTTTGTGCTGCACTGTGGTATTTGGTTCTGCTGGGGCGGTATATTGTGCTGCACTGTGTTATCTGGTTCTGCTAGGGCGGTATATTGTGCTGCACTGTGGTATTTGGTTCTGCTGGGGCGGTATATTGTGCTGCACTGTGTTATCTGGTTCTGCTAGGGTGGTATATTGTGCTGCACTGTGGTATTTGGTTCTGCTGGGGCAGTATATTGTGCTGCACTGTGGTATCTGCTTCTGCTGTGGCGGAATATTGTGCTGCACTGTGGTATCTGCTTCTGCTGTGGCGGAATATTGTGCTGCACTGTGGTATCTGCTTCTCCTGGGGCGGTATATTGTGCTGCACTGTGGTATTTGGTTCTGCTGGGGCAGTATATTGTGCTGCACTGTGGTATCTGCTTCTGCTGTGGCGGAATATTGTGCTGCACTGTGGTATCTGGCTCTGCTGGGGCGGTATATTGTGCTGCACTGTGGTATTTGGTCCTGCTGGGGAAGTATATTGTGCTGCACTGTGGTATTTGGTTCTGCTGGGGCAGTATTTTGTCCTGCACTATGGTATTTGGTTCTGCTGGGGCAGTATTTTGTCCTGCACTATGGTATTTGGTTCTGCTGGGGCAGTATTTTGTGCTGCACTGTGGTATTTGGTTCTGCTGGGGCGGTATATTGTGCTGCACTGTGTTATCTGGTTCTGCTAGGGCGGTTTATTGTGCTGCACTGTGGTATTTGGTTCTGCTGGGGCGGTATATTGTGCTGCACTGTGTTATCTGGTTCTGCTAGGGCGGTATATTGTGCTGCACTGTGGTATTTGGTTCTGCTGGGGCAGTATATTGTGCTGCACTGTGGTTTTTGGTCCTGCTGGGGCAGTATATTGTGCTGCACTGTGGTATTTGGTCCTGCTGGGGCAGTATATTGTGCTACACTGTGGTATTTGGTTCTGCTGGAAGCAGTATATTGTGCTGCACTGTGGCATTTAGTTCTGCTGGGGCAGTATTTTGTGCTGCACTGTGGTATTTGGTTCTGCTGGGGCGGTATATTGTGCTGCACTGGTATCTGGTTCTGCTGGGGCAGTATATTGTGCTGCACTGTGGTATTTGGTCCTGCTGGGGCAGTATATTGCGCTACACTGTGGTATTTGGTTCTGCTGGAAGCAGTATATTGTGCTGCACTGTGGCATTTAGTTCTGCTGGGGCAGTATTTTGTGCTGCACTGTGGTATTTGGTTCTGCTGGGGCGGTATATTGTGCTGCACTGTGGTATCTGGTTCTGCTGGGGCGGTATATTGTGCTGCACTGTGTTATCTGGTTCTGCTAGGGCGGTATATTGTGCTGCACTGTGGTATTTGGTTCTGCTGGGGCGGTATATTGTGCTGCACTGTGTTATCTGGTTCTGCTAGGGCGGTATATTGTGCTGCACTGTGGTATTTGGTTCTGCTGGGGCAGTATATTGTGCTGCACTGTGGTATCTGCTTCTGCTGTGGCGGAATATTGTGCTGCACTGTGGTATCTGCTTCTGCTGTGGCGGAATATTGTGCTGCACTGTGGTATCTGCTTCTCCTGGGGCGGTATATTGTGCTGCACTGTGGTATTTGGTTCTGCTGGGGCAGTATATTGTGCTGCACTGTGGTATCTGCTTCTGCTGTGGCGGAATATTGTGCTGCACTGTGGTATCTGGCTCTGCTGGGGCGGTATATTGTGCTGCACTGTGGTATTTGGTCCTGCTGGGGAAGTATATTGTGCTGCACTGTGGTATTTGGTTCTGCTGGGGCAGTATTTTGTCCTGCACTATGGTATTTGGTTCTGCTGGGGCAGTATTTTGTCCTGCACTATGGTATTTGGTTCTGCTGGGGCAGTATTTTGTGCTGCACTGTGGTATTTGGTTCTGCTGGGGCGGCATATTGTGCTGCACTGTGTTATCTGGTTCTGCTAGGGTGGTTTATTGTGCTGCACTGTGGTATTTGGTTCTGCTGGGGCGGTATATTGTGCTGCACTGTGTTATCTGGTTCTGCTAGGGCGGTATATTGTGCTGCACTGTGGTATTTGGTTCTGCTGGGGCAGTATATTGTGCTGCACTGTGGTTTTTGGTCCTGCTGGGGCAGTATATTGTGCTGCACTGTGGTATTTGGTCCTGCTGGGGCAGTATATTGTGCTACACTGTGGTATTTGGTTCTGCTGGAAGCAGTATATTGTGCTGCACTGTGGCATTTAGTTCTGCTGGGGCAGTATTTTGTGCTGCACTGTGGTATTTGGTTCTGCTGGGGCGGTATATTGTGCTGCACTGGTATCTGGTTCTGCTGGGGCAGTATATTGTGCTGCACTGTGGTATTTGGTCCTGCTGGGGCAGTATATTGCGCTACACTGTGGTATTTGGTTCTGCTGGAAGCAGTATATTGTGCTGCACTGTGGCATTTAGTTCTGCTGGGGCAGTATTTTGTGCTGCACTGTGGTATTTGGTTCTGCTGGGGCGGTATATTGTGCTGCACTGTGGTATCTGGTTCTGCTGGGGCAGTATATTGTGCTGCACTGTGGTATCTGGTTCTGCTGGGGCAGTATTTTCTGACACACTGTGGTATCTGGTTCTGCACTACAGTACTGTTGGCCATGGCTACTTCTGTTGTCCCACCTTCTGTCGATATGGACGCACCTACAACATGGGGCCAATTTTAGTTTTTTATTCCAGGGCCACTTTCAGTTCCCGCTCCGCCCCCGGTTCTAGCTCTGGCAAGACCACTTGCCTTCTTGCAATGTAGGATACCCCGTGATTGTGGGGGCTCCCAGCAGACGTCCTGTGATCCCAAAGACAACAATCTCCTTTGAAGTAATAGATGCTGGAACCCGAGGCTCGACGGAAGGGACATTCAGAAAGCCATTTAGCAAATTCTTCATTAAATTCAATCGATCTCATTTTACAAGAAAAAGTACAAAGTATGGTCAGTGCAACAATTACTGTTCTGTGCTGAATCATAAAGAACATGAGAGATGCCAGACGGTGTCCAAACAGGACAAAATGGTGCTTTCTGGTCACTCATTAGCAAGAGGACACACTCAGTCCTTGCATTATGCAGGAGACAACACAGACAACATGACCCCGTCCGCGGGCTGCTATGTGCCTATGTTTGCAGAACAGGGTTCACCGGAGTGTGGTCACCAAATCTGCAATGAGTGCTGCAGCAAAAAAAGCTTTTACGGAGGACACGTCCCCTCTCCTGACATGTCTGTTTTAGTAACTACTTGCATCCCCCCATGTAATAATTCTGGAGCATTCGTCTTCTGTTTATCTATTCTACTGTATGTTGTGCCATAACTTTATTATTACTGCTAGAAGTTATGAATGGATTGCTATCGCTTTGGAGTGAAGATCCATATAGGTGTTACCAGTTGGGGGGGTGTCCCTGCACAGTCTGACACTGTCAGGAGTCACTGGACAGCGTCACTTGCAGGGACACGCCCTCAACTGGTAACACCCAGCCGGACCTTCATTAAAAACTACTAGAAATAAATTCATAACTTCTAGCAGGAATAATATAGAAATGGCACATCACAGTCCTAAGAATAGAAGCTCCGTAATTGTTATTTCATGGAGAATGCAAGTGTCTGCTAAAACAGACGTGTCAAGGGAGGAGACGGGTCCTCTTTAAAAGAGCAAATAATTTCATTATTGCATAGTGGCATATAAGGCTGAGGTGTATTACGGATCTTAATCACATCCATGAAATATACAGAGCCAAGTCTGTTCAGCGGGGGCCCTTTGTGGGACGCTGTGCAGTTTACGGAGAGTCCTAAAACCTTCAATGAAAACGATTCTAAAGGAAAAGGTCCCGCATTTCCACATAACGTGGTATGGTAACCAACCGTTCTATTTACTAATCCTGATCCCCCCCATGTACATGTATATCGGGCTCTCCCAAACATGCATGTTATTTCGATGCAGCAGGCAGTGCGATTCACAAAGGTGCACACGCTCGCGAGTCTATACTGAGTCCTCCAGTACTCCGAGTGCTTTTGGTCCTTTTATTGTCCTCTTCATATACAGAGAACGGCCCACGATTCACACGAGGACGCTGAGCTGTTCCTATCCCATCCCGCCTTGCAAACCTCATTGGAGTCTATTGAAGTGGAGCAGAGTGAGGCTCCACCGTGGACTGTGATTAATACTGTGGGAGCCATATATAATATATACAGGCTGAGCGTGTCACTAAGCTCTTAAACACGGAGGAAGAGCGGCTGCCAGACTGCATGGAAAGTGCTCATCTACATGGTATGCAAGAGGAAAACCCGTCCTCCTGGATCCTTGTTCTGCCTCGCGCATAGATCCTGGAGAAAGCGGCACAATACACCAAAAAATATCAAATGTCTATAGCCAAAGTAAGGGACAGGATTTAATCTGTGGATATAATGTGAAATATAAGGAAAAAAGTACTGGATCGCACATCCTCAATACTATGCTTTTGTCTAATAACTGCATCTCGGCATAATTACCATGGCTTCTCAGCGCAATTTATCGTATACCTACCCCTATGTGCACATGAGGCATTAGTATACAATTTGATCAAAAAGCATAGGCCCACTAACCTCGACAAGGTGGCCTCTTTGAATGGGACCCTATTCTAAACTTTGGCGCAGCGCTGCACAGCAACCACCGACGCCGCCGCACCATTGGGACCCAGCAGTCATACCCCCCTGGTATCCGCACTCCTCTCCATTCGGCCAAGGTGCTTTTAATCAGCAGGAGACTGCATCAGGGTAAAAAATTCTTACCTCTCAGGTGGAGTTCCTGAGAGTATGTGATAAGGCGAGTTTCACACCTGTTCACATGGTGCGGTGCTGCATGACGGCCATTGTTGCTTCGGTGCTGTGCTGGTGTATCAGTGGAGCCCAGTGCCAGGATGGCTTTGGCAGACAGCGGGGACGCCGTTTGACTGCTGGGTCCCGCTGCCTGCTGGTGCGGTGCTGTGCCAAAATTTAGAATAGGGTCCCATTCAAAGAGGCAACCTTGTCGCGGTGAGTGGGCCTATGCTTTTTGGTCAAATTGTATACTAATGCCTCATGTACAGCATGCAGCATAGGGGTGGGTATACGATAACTTGCGCTAAGAAGCCATGGTAATTATGCCGAGAAGCAGTTATTAGACAAAAGAATAGTATTGAGGATGTGCGATCCAGTACTTTTTTCTTATATTTTACATGTTATGTTTAATCTGTGCACAGTTGCACCCCGCCGCCAGCTGTGCAGGGGAACAGCAGCATAACTTAATTCGAGAGAATGGGGACAGGTGCAGTTCCCCGCACAGCCAGGTGGCTGGGTGACATGCTGTGCAAGGCTAACAGGGGTTGTGACCCCTACATTCTCAGGACTGGTCGGGGTCCCAGAATTAAGACACCCACCAAAAAAAGCGATGCATATTGATGAGGTGGGAATAACTCTTTAAAGGGGTCCCCTCACTTCAGCAAATGGCATTTATCATGTAGACAGTTACTACAAGGCACTTCCTAATGTATTGTGATTCTCCATGTTGCCTTCTTTGCTGGCTGGATTCATTTTTCCATCACATTATACACGGCTCTAATATAAACGAAATAGACCGGCACTCCGTAATCTTGTGTAGAAAATTTCTTTATTCGTCACCCATATGTGACGCGCAAAAGCACGTGCCTTTGTCAAACAATGAGTGATAGTTGCTCCTAGGAGCAAAGGCACATGCTTGTGCCGAAACGCGCGTCACATATGGGTGACGAATAAAGAAATTTTCTACACAAGATTACGGAGTGCCGGTCTATTCGTATATATTCGTATGGGGTTCCGACCTGCTGACCATGCACCCGGACTTCGATAACACAGTGCCGTCCATTTATTTTGAATTATACACGGCTCGTCTCCAGAGGTTCCGGCCATGAGGTGATGGGACCTGCTGTGCATGTATATGCGCACCCCCCGGCTACAGAAAGGCCGCCACCTTTTTCTACAGTGTGCAAGCACGACCACCGCTGCTGAACTGCAGGGTGGTCCTCACCCCGGGATACAAGCAGTGTATAATGCAACTGAAAAATAAATGAAGCCAGCAAAGGAGGCAATAGCGGCTCCACGGGCTGATCGGGACATCTGACACGTGTCTATGCCTTCACACTACCAATGAGGAGTTTTCTTGCAATTCTACGAATATGACAAATACAATTATGGAAGTAGTTGCCCTTAAGTGAACTTTTGAATCAATATGAAGCAGATGAATACCTTTCATAGAGTCTTCAAAAGTACAGGCCTGTGTTGGACTGGAAATCTCTTTCTTTATGAGAACATTTACAGGAGTGGCTGCCAATGGAAGACAAGAGTTAATTACGCATGTTAAGAAAAAAAAAAAAATCTCAATATTAGTAAAAGCGGATTAACATATAAACTCTGCTACATCCACTCTCATTTAATATATCCATGCCCATTTGTGCTGCGTAGAGTTGCCAATGTCCTCTTCCTACGATGGCAAAATCCACGTATGAGCCTTGCTGCTCCATATCTATGCACCTCCAGAACGAAGGTGGATCGCAGACAGTAGACTAGGACATAGATCTATGGTACATGGTAAAGAATACAAAGTATACGCTTATACTGTCTGTTCAGCAGTCCACGGAGAGAAAAAGGTCAGAAATAAAATTGATATAGGACAAGTCAGTCCTATACGGTGGAGTATAAGGCCCAGGACACATGGTAAGTTGCAGCTGCATCAACTACGGTAAAATCGTGGGAAGGCCGTGACTGCTTTTCTGCGGTAAGTCACAAGAGACCAGTGCACTTGCAGTCCCGTGATTTTACTGTAAGTCACTGGGTTGCCTGGGCCGTGTCCTGGACCACCAATCTACATAGGAAAGAAGAGGGCACTTACATGGCTCCGGAGTGTAGGTGAAGGGCTGAACTTCATGAGATCGACCTGCGTTTGTCACCACAAACATCACAACAGAGACGGGGGAAGTGATATGCTGGTCGTGATAAGGAGGAACCTTCACTATAAGATGATTCTGCAGCAAATAAAAAGAAGATAAAGAAGGCGTTCAGTGATGACATAAAGCTACTAACAGATGCAAACAGCGTGCACTAAGCTCATACGCCCGCCCTTGCCAATGCTGGCTGGAATTTCATTAATTTAAAAGGGTTGCCCTGTTTCAGGAGGAATATTGTGTGAGTGTGCACAGCGGCTCAGTGGTTAGCGCTGGTGCCTTGCAGCACTGGTTCGAATGTGACCAAGGACAACATGGGGTTTGTATGTTCTCCCAGTGTTTGTGTGGGTTTCCTTCCGCACTCCAAAGACATACAGATAGGGCACTCAGATTGTGAGCCCCACTGGGGACAGCGATAAATGATAATGTCTGTACAGCGCTGCGGAATATGTCAGCGCTATATAAGTGAGCCATTTTAAATGAATAAATACTTACCTTACAGATCCCATGTTGCCGCTCTGGTTCTCCCGTCTGGGCTCTATTTATCTGGCTGCAGAAGTGATGACAACAAGTGCACCTGAAGAGTCCAGGGACTGGCTGCAGTGGTGGCATGTTATGGACATGATGCTGAAGCCAGGTAAACAAAGCCCGTCTGGGAGCTGCAGTTCAGGATCTGTCAGGTAAGCACTTATCAGTTCTTTATTGCAGGTGGATCCTAAGAAATCTTTCACACGAGCGGATGGGGCGCGGGTAATCCGCTGCGTGAAAGAGAGCAGAGACACGGAGCAGTAACAGGATTGATAATGATCCGTGCCTCTCTGACCTTTTTACTACAAAATCACAGCGAGATAAAAGTAGTCACTGTGATTTTGTAGCAAAATGATCACAAAGAGGCACGGAGCATTATCAATCATGTTAATGCTCAGTGTCTCTGCTGTCCGGACTGGGGCTTGGCTCTCTTTCACGCAGCGGATTACCCGCACGGGATCCGCTCGTGTGAAAGAGCCCTAAGGGTTGTCAGCCATTCTCCTGAAACTGGACAATCCCTTTAAAATGATGTCATAGCACATGGCGATGCCATTGAGGTCCAACCACTGGGACTCCCACCTATCCTGAGACTGAAGGGTCCGCAGCACTGGTAAAGCACTGTATCTCCTTTACTGTTTGCTCCCTGCACAGCAGTGCCGGCCGCCTACAGATGACTGCAGTCTGGACATTTACACACTATATTAATAAACCAATTCCCACCGGAAACAATAGCTTCACTGTCCAGTAAAATCATCTTCTTCTTGCCCACCATCATAAACTGGAAGCAGTTATTGAGTAAAGGGCACCATGCACATTAGGGCTCATGCACATGAATGTATTTTCTTGCCATATCTGTTCTGTCTTTTGTTTTTTTTAACGGACCGTATGTGGACCCATTCAATTGAAAAAAATAAATAAATGGAAGTTGCTCCGTGTGCATTCTGTTTCCGTATATCTGTTCCGCAAAACATGTCCTATTGTTGTCCGCAGTATGGACAAGGATAGGACTGTTCTATTAGGGACCGGCTGTTCCATTCTGCAAAATACGGAATGCACACGGACGCCATCTGTATTTTTGGCAGATCTGTGTTTTGCGGACTGCAAAATACATACGGTCGTGTGCATGAGCCTTAAGATGAATTTTGGCAGCGCCTGCTGATTTTAGTGGGACCAGCCGACCATCTAATGTGTCAGTGGGTGTCCCAACTCTCTTGGGGGACATAAGAGCTGGGCATACTGGCTTTCAACCTGCCTGATCGTTTTGTTCTCAAGGAACATAAGTCATCTCTAGAGGTGTTTGGCACAGGCTTACTCTCTTAAGACCAAAAGTACACACGGCCAAGCCAAGCGTGTATGGAGTGAGGCTGAGAGAAATAGCCATCAGCCATCTTTTTGTAGTGCGGTACCTGATGAAATAACTCCATGTCAATTTCAGCTTCAGCTTTCCATGAATTATCATCTGAAATAGAAACAGAAATCTATTAAATATAGAACGTAAACCAATTGCACAACACACCCAAAAATGACATTATTACCACCAAGGACACGAATTGCGGTGGGAAGAGTTAAAGTTCAATTTCTTTTCCCCTTCTAATCAGACACCAGGTGGGTGCACCCACCATGTGGTAAGGGAAGACATTTCCATCAGATGGCACCGCTTCCTGACTGCCGGTGGGGCAGCATGTGGGTAGATGTAAAGACCACCCCAAGGCTTCCCCATCTCCACCCGGAGAGGCTGTGCCAGCAAAAACTCCAGCACCACCAACAAAGCGGGCTACTGGGCAGTGAAAGGTCTTGGGCTTCTTACTGGTTGTAAAATCCTATTCTTGCACTAGGCTAACACATTGCATTTGACCAATTTAAATATATATATATATTTTTTTGCTTTCTTCAAACTTTGACCTTTTACAAACATTACATGTAACCGAGGGGTTGTAGAATCCCATTTGACCATGGGCCCTCAATTCCTGGCCAAATTGTCTTAAAGAAACGGTATCCCACGTGAAATGACAATTCTGAAGCATCTTTTATTATATATGTTGTCCTGTTCCTCTATAATTCCTAACAGAAGTTTATAAATAAATTGACAACTGGGTGTTACCAGTTGAGGGGGTGTCCTGCTAGTGTCAGACTGTGCAGGGACACCCCCTCAACTAGTAACATTCAGTTGTCAATTTATTCATTGATTTATAGTAGGAAAAATAGAGGGATGACAACACAGAGTTATAAAAAAATATTCTCCAGTGTTGCATGGGGAATGCAAATAGTTACTAAAACAGAAATGTCAGGAGAGGTGACGGGTCCCCTTTAAAGCTCAGTAGAAAAAGGGAACACAGTCCACTGGAACCCAGACATATTATCCAATTTAACCACCATAAGAGCTCATCCCCATCCACAGGGCAGGTCATAGGTATCTGATAGGTGGTGGTCTAACTGCTAAGACCCCCACTGGTCACAAGAGCAGGGTCCCGAAGTCCCCGGAATGAATGGAGTGACAGATGAGCATCAGCACTGTTGCTCCATTCGTCCTATATGGGACTGGCCTACTTGCCAGCGGTCCCCTAGTGAATGAATGCACTCTGAGGACCCCATTCTCATGATCCGTGGGGGTCCCTGTAGATAGAGGATAATGTTACGGTGGGAAAACCCCTTTTAAGGGCACATATCAAGAGGATTCCTACAAAATTCTGTATGTGAACATGTAGAACTAGAATCGTATATACCGGCTATGTTTTCCTGGAACACAACCTTCGCCCCTTTCAGGAAGTTTTTGCCTATAAGGAACACCTCCTCGTCTCCTTTTGCAGAGCAGCTATGCAGACTTTTCTTGAGAATCTCTGGCACTCCTGCAGGCTGAGCTGAAGAGGAGGGAACAGGACATATGTTAATATAATAATCTCCGACTATCCGGATATAAAAAGACTTTTGGGTATTGAAGGTCATTAGCACTGGCTGCCCACTACACAGCGACTGCCGGAGTAGAGCGGGTTCGGGCAGATATCACAGCACTGGGTCTGACCAAAAGCTGAACGACGCTCCGGTATTCATCCACACATGAACAACTTTTTCCTGCAGGCACCACGACTCCTGCTCTGCACAAGCGCCCATTTACTCCAATATGACATCAAATGCTAGACAAAGCCCCCGACTGTCGCTGCAATGAGTCATGTCAGCTAGCCGCTCATTACGGGTAGTCTTTGAAATGGCGCGGCGCCAGCTATGCCCCCCAACGATGGATAAACATGAACAGTGGTCAGACACTAGGAAGCTCTTCTACGGCACAGGTTTTCCAGACCGTGATACAGCTGCATTCAGCCAGGCAGATGTGATCAGGACACAAAGGCCATGTATGTTTTGGCGGCTGGCTGAATTAAATAGATTTTGTGTGCACACAGAAGCTTGAAAACAAAGTGCGGACAAAGTGTTCATGCCCCGAAAATAGATCATTGATCTCCAGCCCCCACCTCACTTTACTATAAACAACTCCATGCATCTTTAATAGCTGTTGGACGAAAGTTATTCCTCCCAACTCCGCCGCCGATTAACTACTGTGTAGTGGGGCCTTAGGGTACTTAAAGGAGTCCGTCAGGCTGTTACGGCGGGTGAACAGCCTGTCGGATCCGTCCTGCCGCTAGTTCACGTGTGCTCCCGCTCCGTCCCTATTGACTATAATGGGGATGGGGACAGAGTTCCGGCGGCAGCGCGCGGCGAGAGGCCGCCAGACATGCAGTACTTTTAGTCCGGCAGCCCCTCGCCGTGCGCTGCCGTAACTCCGCCCTGGCTCAGCTATTTCCGTCAGTCCCATAAAAGTAAATGGAGCGTTGGCTGCTACTTCCGAAATCAGCTAAATGAGCCCTCCCGGCTTTTTTTGGAACTCCCATAGAAATAAACTGAGAGCATGCCTTGCATGCATGGTGTGGTGCACTCTTCTTCACTTTCGGGGGCCCATTTTGGAGACAGGTATGGGTGTCAGAGGTGGGACCTGCACCTAACTAACTTTTGATGGCATATTTCAGCAATATACAATCAAAGTCCCAGATACCAACCCCTTTAAGTTTACAGCTGCTATGTGACATGTCTGGCCAACCCATACAGTAAGACTATAAACTGAACTTTAGCCAGCAGTTCAGGACCCATCTGACTAAGCTTCCCGTTCACCCTGCACAGGTATGGACTGAGCCAGTCAGAGGATATCCGCATGCTATAAAACATAGGGTGGCAATGTCTAGTGAAAACACTTACTACAGAGGATAGGAGACGAGGGGGTTTGCAGGGTTAAAACGGAGCCGTCCTTCCGAGGGATGTTTACTCGGAACACAATCCGTGCTCGTGTGCTCTTCTTCTTAGAACCGGCGATCCCGATGCGGGCTTCGACATCGGCGTTCCTGAGCTTCAGGATCCCAACGCAATCAACCCTGTGAGAGGAGCAAAAGGAAAGGTTTAAAATGCGAAGGCTTTTAATGCAATGGAGAGCCCATGGCGGGGTATGGTTTCTATGGATACTACCGCTAAACTGCAATTAACACCAAACTGACTGGAGGGGAACGAAAGAGAAGGCAAGCCATAAACGGCAGAGCAGCTGCAAAACCCGACATTATCCCCGTAACCCGTTCTAGGAGGCTATTCCAAGGCTCACGGCACACGGCGCGCACAAATAAACAAAAAATGCATAAGGCGATGATTTCTACCCTCGGTAATAATGAATGTTAAGAAAAATCCTACTTTAGTGTGAAAATCACATGGTGGAAAGTACGACAGACGTGTTAGTTTGCAGAGGCCTATAAACTATGTAGGGATGGCGCTTACAGAAATGTACCTTTAGTACTTATCTGGACGATTGAGGGTGAGGCCAGAATGTGCAGGTGCCCAAAAAAAAAATGCCTGCGAGGGGCTGTTTTTTGGTGGTGGCTTTGCTGGAGGAATCACAGCAGGTCTTTTCCGGCCTCCAACCAAAGGATGAAAGCCGCATGCTGCAGACTGGAATCCTGCAGCGCACGGCACTTTACAGTTGTTCTTTTCTGCAGCGCAAGCCAGTTTATAAATCTGTAAATGCCGTTATTTTAAACGTGCCATTCCGCTGCAGAGAACCCGCAGCGTTTACACCAGGTGTGCCTACAACCCTGGTTCCATTCTCTATGTCCCTGCTCCTGCAATTTCAGGTAATGGATTCATTTTCTATGGAAATTACCAGGCCCGGCGATCTGTGAAAAAGGTACTAGACTTCCATGCTGCTATACTAAACCTTCCTCCATGGAATAAGCCCCACATTACCAGCACTCTTGGCGGTAACCCTCCATTCTGGATAACTACATGCCCAAATAGTACGACAATACTTTGCGCAACAACAAAACGTCTTCCGATTATTGCAAACCCAGAGGTACAGGCATCTGTAGGTGACAAACGCCCTGAACTCCCAATTCACGCCTTCCAGGGTAAAAACTTCTACATACACTTTCTCAAAGGTGACCCTCAATCCCAAGTTCCTAAAGGGTACGGAAAAATCTGGACGGCCATCATATTTCTGCTGTGGGTCTGTACGTCGATTAGCGCCATGCAATGGGTAACTCATGTACAGCTAGCCCTCAAATCCACGTGAAAAAAAAAAGAAAAACATTGGCCGTATGAACGGTAACGTGGATTATGGTTGAAAATGTCGAACATACCCAAAATATAAAAAAAATACATCACTTACAAGCTATAAATGCCATGGTCGCCATTCACCAGCAGCAGACTTTTGGCACTGGATGTGGACATGCCTACTTATCTTCTTTCTATGGATCAGTGAGTGTGGACCCACTGTGCCAACTGGTTAGGTTTTGGGGGTTATTCTGGCGATGCCCTGCTATTTACCCTTTAACTCCCGTACTGGGATCTGGTCTTTGCTGCAGGGAAGCAACCGGACAGCTACCTCCTAGGATAGTTCTGGAGTAGTTGGCAGCTGACCCACAGGAGTCCAGGACTCTGGTGTAGGCAGGTGCCAGCGGTTACTCTGGTGCACCAAAAGCTCATGATACAGAAAACGCAGGAAAACAACAGGTGTGGTCGGAAAAGTCACCAAGACTTGAATGGAGGTCCCGGAGATTAAGACAGAATACTTGAAGCGTAGATGGTCAGAGAAACACGATAAACAGACAGGCAGGCAGGGTGATAGTGAAGATACAGATGAGGCAGACGGACACTGTTAACAGACAGACAGAACTGAAATGGAAAAAGCTGGAACACGCAGGCGGGGCAGTTAAAAGCTGGAGCACAGACAGGAAGAAACGCAGGATAAACGCACGTAAATCGCAATAGCACACATCTGCTGGTCCCCAGGGAAGCTAATGCTCAGGCAATCTGCAGCTGGAGAGGATGCCTTAAATACCTAGCGGCCCCCAGCCACTGGCTGGGGAAGGATTTGGAAGTGCACGCACTGGACCTTTAAGAATTCAATTGTATGGCTCTCCTCAGGACGGTGAATACCGCAGCGAGGCGTAGTTGCCAATGGCTCCATATCTTCTTTAGAGACCACTGGAGCAGGACAGAACGTGCATCTATTGAAGGCTACCACGAGGGACAGCCTCTAGTGCTATACTGAGATATTTGGTTCTTCCTGGGCAACATTTTGTGCTGCACTATGGTATTGCTGACCCCCACTACGTGTGTTGGCTCCAACGTCTATCAATCTGGACCCGCCTACAACATGGGGGCTACTTTTAAACTTTTCCCAGGGCCAGTTTAAGCAGTTCCCAGTCCGCTCCTGTAATCAACGCTGGCCAAACCGAGAGCAGGACTGGACAAGAAGGAAGTATCTTGGACTGCCGCCGCACAGTGTGCACCAGGTAGCCTGGGCAGCGGAGCGATCATCTTGGAGGACAGAAAAAAAGCCTTGGTTGGAATTGGTGGATCTGCAGCTGGAGGGCACCAGGTAAGTGTTCCCCAGTAATATTTTTTTTTTTTTTCCATTAACAATGGGGTGGCTTTAACAGAAAAAAGGTGCGGCCCTTTAAAAAAAAAAAAAAAAAAAAATTACCAGTAAAAACTTAACTGACATGTCTAATGTTTTATAAACTGGTGGCTCCTATAAATAATTTACACATTTCTGCACTGGGGAAAAATACTGTTTGGGGTCACTGTAGGTATTTCGCTTGTACGCCTTTGCTCTATGCAGAATTTCAGGAAAGTCTGCATTCTTTGCATGGTCCAGCGGTAACAGAATCTGGAATTTCTGCATTTTAGATGAACATGTCTGATAAGGCCCAATAAGAGCAGCATGCAAGCATCGCACAGTGACATAAAGCTGTCACAAGGGGTACAGCGCTTCAGCTCCGGAGGGAGGGAGCTGCTGGTAGATTATTTACTTACGCTAGGGTCATCATGTTGCTGGGGTCAAGCATGACCTCTATGACTGTGGTGCCCTCTATATCCACTTCCTTGCAGGGAGTTGTGTTCCTCCCAGTCACTCTGCAGGCCTGGTAGAATCCGTGCGGCTTCACTCGGCCGGAATCATTGCCTACAAACACTTGAAGCACCACAGGCTCATTATGACCTTCCAGCTGCAAAAGAGGAATTAAATCTCACAGCTGTTTTCGGAAAATTAGGCGGCTATGACCTATGATGCCGGCATAGGCACTTCTATTCAGGCTGCAAATCTTACACAAGCTTACAAATGCATGCAAGACACACATCTCAATGGCTTTGGCCGGCGACACTAAATGCGCGGCTGCGAGTGACTGGACAGCGTCCTGTTCCGGCCACTGGGATGCATTCTTCAGTACTGGAGCCAGTGCCACGGGATCCCCTGGAGCCGGAGCAGAAGGCTGTCCAGTCAAGGGCAGCACAGATCTCAATCATTTGGAAGAACGGTTATATTGCACAGTCCCGCACTATCATCATTTTCTTACGGTTTGAAGCATTAAAAGTTAATGAAACTCAAGAAATTCATGATAGAAATGATATTCCCGTATACTAATGTCTCCAGGTGATGGGAGATTTATGCTATGTCGGCATCTGTCAGCAGATCTGTACTTATAAGGCTACATTCACACGACCGTATGTGTTTTGCAGTACGCAAACAAAAAAAAAAAACGGATGATGTCTGTATGGCATCCATTTTTTTTGTGGATCCATTGTAACAATGCCTATGCTTGTCCGCAAAACAGACATGTTCTATTTTTTTTCCGGGGCTACCGAACGGACATACGGACGGTGTTGAATTTGAAATTAATAGGTCTGCATCCTATCTGCAAAAAAAAAAAACGGAATGGACACGGAAACAAAATACGTTCATGTGAATGTAGCCTTAAACTGGCTGACCTGTTACATGTGCGCTTGGCAGCAGAAGGCATCTGTATTGGTCCCATGTTCATATGTGCCCGCATTGCTGAGAAAAATGTTTTAATATATGCAAATGAGCCTCTAGGAGCAACGGGGGCGTTACCATTACACCTAGAGGCTCTGCTCTCTGGAACTGCCGCGCCTTTTGCACTTTGATTGACAGGGTCTGGCAATAAATGTCATCACGCCTGGCCCTATCAATCAGATTGGGGGGGGAGCGGCAGTTGCAGACAAAGCAGAGACTGTAGATATAAAGGTAACGCCCCCGTTGCTCCTAGAGGCTCATTTGCACATATTAAAACACCATTTTTCTCAGCAATGCGGGCACATATGAACACGGGACCAACACAGATGCCTTCAGCTGCCAAGCGCACATGTAACAGGTCAGCCGGTGTCATAGGGACAAATCTGCTGACAGATGCCCTTTAAATATCTCCCATTCCATGTAATAGAAAACGGCCATAACTGTAAAGTCAACTTCTCCACATTTATGGCACATCTGTCATGAAAAGGTCCTTCTAGATGGTCATTTAGTCAGCCAGATGTGACCTTCCAATAGTTATATCCAGCCCTGACCTCTCATCAATCAGATCATGCCGATGACTTACAAACCTACCATTACCCTCCGCAGGAAACATGTGGAAAGCGATAGTCTATGTGCCTGGATGGATTAGGCTCAGCGGTATCCATTCTGAAGCAAGGAGCCATAAGGGCTTATTCAGACGGACGACAGAAAGTGAATGAGCAAGGCAGAAAATCTGAGCAGGACAGTGTATGACACGATTCTCTCGGCACGGACCTATGGTCCCATAGGGGGTCTCGTTAAAGTGAGCTGACCCATTGACAGGAACGAGTCAGTGGTCAGTCCTGGTGCTGTCCATTCTAAACCAAGACTACACCCAGACCCAAGTAGTGATCATCTGAATGGGCCCCAAGTCAAAGGAAGGTATATTTTTTTTCTTAGCCCCTGCAAATGCTTAGTATACCCCACGTGGGGCCCATAATCACTGTCCGATCAGGAACCTGAGCAGTCTCTTTAAAGGGGTTGATCCACAGACAACATTCATCACCCATCCATAGGACGGAGAAAATAAACTTGGGCACTCCTTGAGATTTGTGTGAAGTATTGTGCTGGTTTTTATTAGGTTTTCATATGCAAGGCAACTTCACACAAATCTCAAGGAGTGCCTAAGTTTATTTTCTCCAATTTATGTTCCGGGGTTGGGACCCCACGACTAGAGCACCCAAACAACAGGCCACGAGTGCCACGTCCTTCTTAGAACTATCCATAGGATGGGTGAGAAATGTGCGACCTCTGGATCACAAGAACAGGGTTCTCCAAGTTCCCCGTGTTAATGAAGTGTGATCCCCCCACCCCCATTCACTTCTATGAGACTGACACGAGTGCTGTACTCGGCAGTCCTATAGACAGTGAATGGTGGTCATCACTCCATTTACACAGGGGACCTCTGCTATCATGATTGGTGGACCCCCAGAGATCATTCATTTATAACCTATACCAGGGATCAGCAAACTTCGGCACTCTAGCTGCTGTGAAACTACAACTCCCAGCATGCACACTTACTCAGCTGTTGATGCAACTGAGGATTCTGGGGGATGTAGTTTCAGAGCAGCTGGAGCCCTGGAGGTTGCCGGTCCCTGGCCTATCGTGTGGAATGGTAACAAGTCTTGCTTGTGGGTTTTACAAACCTGTACTCCTAAGAGGTGGTGCCAGCTGCCATGCTGGTAGTTGTAGTTTCCCAACAGTCCAGGGGCCATGCATGTGGTGAATAGCCGCCCAGCGTGATGATCACACCTACCTTTACTGTAGGAAATCCCTGCTGTGTCCGGTCTTTCACCGAGCCGCGGCTTCCCTCGGTCAGGTATCTGGCGCGATGCTGCGTCTCTGGCTGTACCACAATCTTCAGTTCATTCCCTTCACTTTTCGTTGGGAACTGCTCGCACAGCAATGGAGTCTTCTTCCCTACCTTCGGAGGCTCGGAGGCTCTGAGAGGAACGCGAGAACATAAATTCTAGGTCTTCAGATTTCAACATGCACAGTAAAGAAAGCCAAAGAGGGAGAACACAACTGCCCCTATGTACTAAGCTGCACTGAGAAGAAAGAGAAGAAACGTAGGTGGTGTTGCCCATAGCAACCATATTAGCTGCTGCATATCGAAAAAACATGTGGACCCTGGCTGCTGTGGCCAGAGGACTCCTGTGGACTACTTCTCAGCAGCTACCTACCTCTGGCCGCTGCGCCCATTCATTTTAATGGAGCACGACTGCACATGAGAGACTCCATTGCGGACCCGAACTACACCCAACCCATCTCCCACCCTTCTGCATGCACCCGTGGTCATCCAGGACACAGTGCATCCTAGGTGGTCACAACACTACATTTTCGACGGATTTTCAATTGATTGCAACTTCTTACTAGAAACTAATCTCTTCCTTTACAAGTTGGAGCAGTGACCTGTACTCTGCAAATCGCCCGCTCGTCAATTTTCACAACCATAGTCGGGTCTAAGGAGGTCACGCGGATTTGAAAAGAGGCCATTTTTGCAACGGGCCATCTGTGCCATGCAAGAAGAGGCCAGTCGTCCAGAATTAGGACGGGGGAGCGGTAAATCAAATGGCAAACCTCACCCCTACAATCGCCTAGGGATACGTTCAGACGATGGAAAGGTCATCCAGATTTCGCCACGTATGAAATCTGCCCACATTGTTTTCAATGGGAATGTTGCATGGTGGCAAGAAGTGACGTGTCACCTGGATGATATTTCTGCACAGAAATCGCAGCAGGTAGCCACATGTGGATCAGCCACATGTGGCTACCTTTGAGGTGAGCTGCAGATTTATTTTTTTGCAAATTAGCGTCATCCTTTTCAAGCTTGAAAAATCTGTCGTCTGAACATAGCCTTAGGGGTCATTTAAAAGAAGCAGCCTAATCCGCAAACCCCTTTAAAGTGTCTCAGGATCCCGATCTTAACAAACAGCTTCAAATACAAATGCACAGATCAACATAAAACGGTTAACAATCCGACAGAAACACGGCCGGGATTATACAAGTACACAGAAGATAAGAACTGCTGGCACGGTAGATGTTTGCACGCGGTCTACACACTCGTGGCAATGTCTGGATTACATGTGCAAAAAGGGGAGACTTCAAAGAAAACCCTGCCGCTAATCTCAAGTATAGGGCCACTCCGATCTAACCAATGCAAAGCAAATTAGGCCATTGGTGCAATGAAGGCGTCACCCTTGCTCTGGTTGCACCCATGCTCCTCTCATTTCTTTGGCAGCCCCTCCCTGGTTGCTTTGCCACTTCCTGGTCCTGTCAATCAATGCAGCCAGGGAGGGGCTCGCCTCAGAAAGAAGTGGGGATGGGTGCAACAAAAGCAATGGTGACGCCCTCATTGCACCAAATACTACATTTGCATAGTAAGAAAAAGTATCGTAACGCTGGGAATGGAGCCTCGGATCAACTAAAAAAAAACTGCGTTTTAATGGGGTGAACCACAGCTATGTAATATTAATCGGGAAATCGCTAGTGACAGATTCCCTTTAAAGCTATGTAGTTAAATGAAATCAAATAGGCCGGCCATAGATGGAGCCACCTCTGCTAAGTACTGCTCTCTGAATATTGCTAGGGGATGATGGGGGTTATGGTTCAACTTCTCAGCATATTATAACTTAATGACACAACCTGAATCGGTAAACGGTCATATAATAGTATGCTTGAAGTAAAATATTAAGGTCCGGGTTACATGGCGACTTTGGTCGGGACATGCTTCATAGGGGCAGTGGCGCTTACATTACAACTACTGAAAGAGGGGTCAGGTTGCGGCCTGCAAGTTGTCGAAACCACAACCCAATTGTGCAGGACGGTTTCTTGCAACGGTTGCCTCACAGTAACTTGTAACCCCAGCATAAAATGGACGTGCGGCCTACCTATATAGCCTCTTCATATGTAGAAGAGAAGCCTTTGGGTGCCCTCAGGATCCAGGCGTGTTTGTTACCTCTGGCTATGAAACGTGACATCCTAAAAACCACTGACCTTCATGGGGATCAGCAGTAGGACGATGGCCAAACACTGGGCCACATATCCAATGTAAAATACAGAGAAGGCATTGGAGATGAAATGCACAGAGAAGCAGCTACTCTCTATGGCCGTCAACAACCTACCATATAAAAGCCCAAATGGATGGCCATTTCCGGCACATGTAAAGCAGGCATGGCTCAGAGGTTTGCAAAGTAGCTCTCCTCCAGAGGGAAGAAACCAGAATGCCATGCCAAAGGTCCCTCAACCAGCCAACCAGTGATAAAACAGCTGTCTATGGATGGGTCCCTTTCCATCTTTTGGAGAAGATACTGGTTTGGCCTCCAACCACGCTGCGAGGCTGTTAAAAGGTCGAACATCGACTTAAAGGGCAGCTACCCCCAATAGGTGGCACTAGAGAGGAGCACAACTGTTTTCAGTCTCGACCCCCTGGCTCAGTGGTTAGCACTGTTGCATTGCAGCACTGGGGTCCTGGGAGTGACTATAACAAGGTCCCCACCTGCATGGAGTCTGTACGTTCTCCCTGTATTGATGAGGGTTTCCGGTTTCCTCCTGTATTCCCAAAATATATATTGGGAAGTTAATTGGCTTACGTTAAAACTGATCCTAACGTGTGTGTCTTAAACAGGGGAATTAACAGTGCTGGACACAGGGACTGATGTGAATGGTGACAATCTCTGTACAGCGCTGCGGAATATGCCACGGAAATAAACATGGCGCTGAAACGTGTCAGCTTGTCGGCCAGTTTCTGCTAAGTTATAGGCTTACAATAAAGGTTTATTGGCTTAGTTCTCAAGAATATTGGTGGCCACCAGACAACGGCTGCATCACCCAAATGAACTGGATGTCTTCAAGACCCTGACTACACTAGGACTGCAACCTCGCTGACCACCGTTGGGTCGTCTTCCCCTACCCTGGTGGAACTTGGGGGACATAGGTCTTTCCAACTACATAACTATCATCTACCCTAAGGCCCCTTGCACGCGACCGGATGCCCTCCGAGACATATGGTCCATGAGCGCCCATATGTCCCGGAGCGGCATACATGGTGCGCACGGGAGCGCGCAGCATCATAGGTTACTATGTGCATCGGGCCGCCCGCGGGACTATTCTCCTGCACTCATATGATCTTATGAGAATGGTCCCGCGGGCGGCCCGATGCGCACAGCATCATAGGTTACTATGCGCATCGGGCCGCCCGCGGGACTATTCTCCTGCACTCATATGATCTTATGAGAATAGTCCTGCGGGCGGCCCGATGCGCACAGCATCATAGGTTACTATGCGATCGGGCCGCCCGCGGGACTATTCTCCTGCACTCATATGATCTCATGAAAATAGACCCGCGGGCGGCCCGATGCGCACAGCATCATAGTAACCTATGATGCTGTGCACTCCCGTGTGCACCATGTATGCCGTTCACGGACCGTATGTCTCGGAGGGCATACGGTCCTGTGAAGGGCGCCAAGACACCAAAGGAAAGGTTTATGGATAGGACAGAGGGAAGATGTGTATTAAATTCAAATACCAACCCATTTCCAGCCTGGCAGTTTCCTTTGCTGTCCGAGGTGAGCTGGGAAAGAACATAATGTGGAGCTTTGGCGCTGTCTGCATCAAAAACGTCCATGTTGGAATCTCGTCTCTTGGCCCCAGGCCTCTGCTTGGTGTTTCGTTTGCGTGACTTACGTGGAACCTCGGTGTTATCGTTGTAAGAATGAGAACTCGTGTTGCTGAAATTAGAGGCGGATTCTTCTGTCCACATGTTGCAGCTCTGCTCAGACTCCAGACCACCCCCTTCATCTTGGCAGGACATCTGACTGCTATCCAGCAGGTCTTCTGGGGGCGGTGAAATGTTTAGGACTGTCCATCTCAATGGCACCGACTGCTGCCGACCCGCATTACTGGCTAACAGCTGATCACTTACCCCTGGCTTACTTACCCCCGTGGTAGAGGATTGCATAGCTTTGGTATCGGTGAGTGAGGTAGAGCAATTAGAAGGGCTGGAAGTGGTGGTAAAGGAACTGCGAGCACCGCCCATGGTGGAAGAGGAGGAAGATGAGGCATCTGCAGTGTATAATCCAAAAGTAAATACACACATTTTCACCGGCACTGGCCAGCAGTCCCAATGGATTTTAGTGATTTTTTTTTTTTCCTTCAAAAATATATCCAATTACTTTAATTCCCACAGGAAAAAAAAAATGTAGAAATTTGGTAAATGTTGAAATGCAAAAATATTGGATAAAATATTACTAGCCAATAAGGGCACCGGTCACTTAAAATGCCCAAACTGTATTGGCTGCACCAATATCGTCAAAACAGAGAGTGTAAAAATAAGAACCTCACAAAAAAAAAATAGTTACATAATTTGACCTTTCTTGATCAAATTTATAATTTTTGGCCAATTGGAAAAAAAAAAAAAAAAAAAAAAGAAAAAGTCTATAAACCCCCCTACGAAATGTATGGTCAGCTTTTATTGCCAATTAGTACAAGTCATTTTGGGTTTTTTTGTCGTTTTTTTTTTTTTTTTTTTTTGGAGTGGGACTGACTGTAGCCACAAAATATTAAATATAAGTTTCTAACCTATGAAGCAGAGAACTACAGGTCATTTTTAATGCAGACACTCCCTGCTTCAGAGGCAAATCCTGGAATAAAAATATGAGAACATAAATGAGAAACAGCTGCTAATTATTCCAGATAATCAACTATTAAAAATAATAAAGAAAAAAAAAATAGAGTATAAGACAAACTCATGTATTCGGCAAAATGGAACTGATACGGCTTTGGGCCCTAAAGAGAAAGTGAAAGGGGCAATTAAGTAATTGGGCGTTGGCCTTAAGTAACCTCCCTGAAAGACTGGTTTGAAGACAAGCTAAACTGTATTATTAGGCTACGTTCACACGACGACATTTTGTCGCACAATTGTCGCGCGACAATTTTTATAATGGAGTCTATGGTGTCGCATTGCGACATGCAACATGCTGCGACTGCGACAGTCGCAAAAAATCCATTCAAGATGGGTTTTTCTGCAACTGTCGCGTCGCAGTATGTCGCATGTCGCAATGCGACACCATAGACTCCCATTATAAAAATTGTCGCGCGACAAATGTTGCAGTGAAGTTGTGCTCTGTTTGTCGCGCGACAAATGTTGCAGTGAAGTTGTGCTCTGTTTGTCGCGCGACAAATGTTGCAGTGAAGTTGTGCTCTGTTTGTCGCGCGACAAATGTTGCAGTGAAGTTGTGCTCTGTTTGTCGCGCGACAAATGTTGCAGTGAAGTTGTGCTCTGTTTGTCGCGCGACAAATGTTGCAGTGAAGTTGTGCTCTGTTTGTCGCTGCGACAAATGTTGCAGTGAAGTTGTGCTCTGTTTGTCGCGCGACAAATGTTGCAGTGAAGTTGTGCTCTGTTTGTCGCGCGACAAATGTTGCAGTGAAGTTGTGCTCTGTTTGTCGCGCGACAAATGTTGCAGTGAAGTTGTGCTCTGTCGCGCAACAAATGTTGCAGTGAAGTTGTGCTCTGTTTGTCGCGCGACAAATGTCGTCGTGTGAACGTAGTCTTATATTGGCGGATTTATTATGGAGGCGCCACAGGTGACTTTTTGGGTGTTTTTTTTTTTTTTTTATCATTATTTAGGCACGTATACAAAGATATAATCCAATACGTTAATCCACCTTTTTTCATTTATACGTAAATTAAGTTTTCCACACAAGCCTGAAATATAGAATATTAATAATTCAATTATTAACTAAATACTAATTTACCAGTGACCCCCCCCCCCCCCACGTCCCGAAGGTAACGAGTAATTTCCTTTTAAGACAATATTATTTATGGGGATAACCACTGTGATAAGGGGAGTAATCACACCTATTGGCAGCTGCTGTTTTTGGTGGAGAATTTTATTTTATTTATTTTTTTCAAAAAATTTCATTTTGTGCCACAGTTTATCAGTTCCATTTTACACCATGTTTGTGCACATTGCTATACTTTTGCAGCTGAAATGAAAAAAGAAAAAGAAAAAAAAATTCAGTGACTTTCCAAAACATTCACATTTAAAAGAAAATCATAGTACTGTATGGGTGCCGAGGACATTTTTTTTTGGGGTCATGCATTAAGAAAATGCTTCTGTATTAATATAACATTTTATTTTTGCATAATGAGGTTTGAAGCCACTTTGCTTTTAGCACAGATTGCAGTCATGATTTATTTTATTTTTTTTAATAATTTTTTTTTACTACATTAGTCTTCCACGCTAAGGATTTTTTTCAGTACTTTTTCCCTATACAATAAAGGAATTGTTCAAAGGACCTCTAGGACAGGAGGTTGTTGAATATGTACGGTAAGTAAAAATAATCAATATCGGTTTTAGATTGTCAGTTACATTTTTCTTATTTTTATTCTACCAATTGTGCAATAAAAAATAATAATGAATATCAGTTTCAGGGTGTCAATTAAATATTCTTTACATTTAGAAGACCAATTTTGCTATAAAAAAAAAACTAAACATAATAATAAGAATAAGAAGAATAAAAAATATTAATCTCAGATTGTCAATGACATTTTTCTTATTCTTAGAATACCTATTTTGTGATTTAAAAAATTATGAATAAAAAAAATTATTAATAATATTACCAACCACACAAGTACATAAATGGTTGAGAAAAAAAACATGAAATGCATTTGTCAAATACATTTTCCTTATTTACATTTAGACTTAAAGGGGTTGTCCGAGTTATTTTTTCCTAACTAGGCAAATGTAACAACTTTACAATTAACTCACTTTATCTGCAGTGGCTGGTTTCTCAGATTTCACTGAGGGTCACATGACCTGTGATGTCAGCTTCTCTCCCTGCTCTGTTAATGTTCGTGCACAAGCCTGAGAGATCTGTACACTATACTACTGTACTGGCCAAGCCCCCCTTCACTGCCTGCGGTCTGCTCTCTCCTAGGATTCTTACTTAACCCCTTTAGCTGAACAGACTGGGTAGCTGCAGTCAGAGAGGGGACAATTGCTTGGCACAAGAGCTGACAGACTAGAGAGAGCATTGCACAAGAAGGTAGGAGGAAGATCCTCTGTGTATTAGAAGTGTCATTATACAGCTGAGACTTGTAGTTCTACACATACAACATGCTGCAGAGTCTCCCAGCACTCAGAGCAGCTCTTGTATCCACTCCCTGAGCAGTGTCATTATACAGCTAAGACTTGTAGTTCTACACATACAACATGCTGCAGAGTCTCCCAGCACTCAGAGCAGCTCTTGTATCCACTCCCTGAGCAGTGTCATTATACAGCTGGTACTTGTAGTTCTACATATACAACATGCTGCTGATTCTCCCAGGAGGAAGACATGTCACTAAGGTGTGCTCTTGTATCGACTCCCTTAGCAGTGTCATTATACAGCTGGGACTTGTAGTTCTACACATACAACATGCTGCTGATTCTCCAAGCACTCAGGGCAGCTTTTGTATCCACTCCCTTAGCAGTGTCATTATACAGCTGGGACTTGTAGTTCTACACATACAACATGCTGCTGAGTCTCCCAGCAGGCAGACATGTCACTCAGGGCAGCTCTTGTATCCACTCCTTAGCAGTGTCATTATACAACTGGGACTTGTCGTTCTACACATACAACATGCTGCTGAGTCTCCCAGCAGCCAGAAAAGAACCAGGGAAATGAGAAAATATATATATTTTTTTATGCCTAAAACTTGCTTAGTTTAGTCATATATTGCTATCCCATCAGATTTTCAGTGCGATATTTTTTTTTCTCATAACTCAGACAACCCCTTTAAAAAATGTTCAAATGTTTTTTGTGGTATTGAAGTCCACATTGCTTAGGCTGATATGGAAACATAATAAATAATAATTATAATAATAATAATAATAATAATAATAATAAATATTATTATTATTATTATTATTAATACTAAATAAAAATAAAATGTAGATAACTCCCATCTATAAATTTTTTCTTAAATAAATGGATAACTGAACGGCTGTAGATAAAATACCAGAATCAGTGATCACATTAAGGTAAAAAAATAAAATAAAAAAAATAAGCCTATAAATATTTTATTATATTTCATACCCAAATGTAACACGTACAAATTACAGGAACCAACTACACGTCATATAGACTGGTCACACTCAGGGGCCCTATCCAATTTTTTTTTTTTTTTTTGCTCATCGTCTATAAGCAAAGTGGCCACAAATCTATGTCAAAAATAAATTTGGCAATTTTTTTTCAAAAAAATATATGAAATAAAACAGTCAAATTAACATTTTTTTTTACCAACATTCATTATCAATTCACTAATCATAACTGAAAAAAAAATTGAATAAAAAAAAAAAAAAAAAAAAGGAAAATAAGAAGAGAAAGAAAGAAAAAAAAAGGCTTAGGAAGAAGTCTAAAAACGAGACCGACCTATACCCTGGGTGAGTTTGGATGGGTTTAGTGTCTCTGGCAATATTTGTCTTCACTATTGATAGACAGACATAGTCACACAACCCACCACACGATGCCTGCCTCTGAGTGGAGAAGCTAGAATGCAAGTTAACTGTATTAATAGAGAAAACAGCTAGCATCCCAGCAAATATAAATGAATTTTTTTTTTAAAAAAAAGCAATCCAATTATCACATGGAATTTCTAGGTCAATTTGATCAATAGTTTAGTCCGCATTCACTCTGAAATACTATCAGATTCACATACCCCCCCCCCCCCAAAACCCACCCACCATCTTTCCGAAACTCACACCTTCATACACAGGTTATGCTCAGACGGTTTTTACTTTCGGTACATATTTACGTTCCTGTTAGACCGAACAGTCTACAGGGAGGAAACTCAATAGCTGGTCGCCTCCGCGAAAAGTATCACCTCAACACGCCCCCCGCCATGTCTCGTAATTGGCTGCAGTTGTGGCGGCAATTAGAAGGCTATATAGGGACAGTAATTTATAAGTCGCGATATATTAATAGGGGAAAAAAAATCATTTATGGGACCTATAGCGGAGGTTTAAGTCAAATGAGAGAGGTTATCTGGGGTCTTAACTATTAAAACCCACCACGTATCTGCCACATTTTATATTTATCAGCCTTGAAGGCTTTGTTCGCTTGAAGCTCAGGCTATTATTCTGTCCCCCATGCTTTACACTACAGAGCATGGGCATGATGGGGGTTGTAGATCCTGAAAGGCTGCAAATAGCTGCTTTCATGTAATTTGCTATGTTTCTAGCATAAGGGCTCATGCACATGGCCGTTCCGTGCATTGGGGACCGCAATTTGCGTGTGGCGGCCGGGACGGATCTAGACCGGTTCAACTTGAATGGGTCCGTGATACGTCCGCGCCGCAAAAAATAGAACATGTTCTATTTTTTTGCGGTGAGGAGGCACGGCCAGAAACACTACGGAGATCTTCCGTGGGGTTCCGATCCGTGCTTCCGCACCGCATCTCCGGGTTTGCAGACCCGTTAAAGTGAATGGGTCCGCATCCGTGATGTGGGGTGCATACGGCCAGTGCCCTCCCTATGTATCGCGGGCCGCAATACGACCACGGCGGTGCAACGGCCGTGTGCATGAGCCCTAAAAAAATACTTTCCTCTGCATTTTTCTATTCCATGCATTTCCCTTCGTGCTGCTGCTAACCCGTCCTGCTGGGGGTGGGCTCTAAGCATAATCAGTCTCCTTCGCCAACTGGCAGCTGATAATGTAGTCCCTTCTTACTTCCCTCTCAGGAGTAGTCTCGTCTGCCATGCTACTGCTGCGGCTCTGCTCCTTCCATGACAGAAAGCTACCGTATTTCTCTGAGCTGCCCCGCAGGGAACGAAGGATGGCTATGCACAGATCTAAGCTGGATTATTGAAAAACGCTGACATTCAATTTTAAGAACGTATACAGTGAAGGCGATATCTAAAGGTGAGACAACACCATTTAAAGGGCTATTCCAGGAAGCCTCACAAACGGCAGCCACATATGAGGCTTTACTGACTGACAAGAACTGCACGTTTCATTGTACGAAAGTCACTCATCCTATCACGCAAAAGCCATTATTCGGTGCCTTCCCATTATGCCATGCATTCTGTATGTGGGAGGGGCCTATAGGACTGTTCACTCTAAAATTCATGTATATAAGACCAAAGTTGGCAGAATGAGGCATCCTGGTAGCAGAGATTGGAAAGACAAATCTCTGTATATTGTCAATTTGTAGCAAACAGGGCCTATGGAGGACAGCCCTATGGGTACAGAAATTGGTGGGTAGATTTATATGCCATTCAGGGTCTACAGAAAGTCGGAGGAAAGCCCTATGGGTACAGAAATTGGTGGGTAGATTTATATGCCATTCAGGGCCTATGGAAAGTCAGAGGACGGCCCTATGGATACAGAAATTGGTGGGTAGATTTATATGCCATTCAGGGTCTATGGAAAGTCAGAGGATAGCCCTATGGGTACAGAAATTGGTGGGTAGATTTATATGCCATTCAGGGCCTATGGAAAGTCGGAGGACAGCCCTATGGGTACAGAAATTGGTTGGTGGATTTATATGCCATTCAGGGCCTACGGAAAGTCGGAGGACGGCCCGTAGATTTAAATGCCATTCAGGGCCTATGGAAAGTCGGAGGATAGCCTATGGGTACAGAAATTGGTGGGTAGATTTATATGCCATTCAGGGCCTATGGAAAGTCGGAGGATAGCCTATGGGTACAGAAATTGGTGGGTAGATTTATATGCCATTCAGGGCCTATGGAAAGTCGGAGGACAGCCCTATGGGTACAGAAATTGGTTGGTAGATTTAGAGGCCATTCAAGGCCTATGGAAAGTTGGAGGACGGCCCTATGGGTACAGAAATTGGTTGGTAGATTTAGAGGCCATTCAGGGCCTATGGAAAGTCGGAGGACAGCCCTATGGGTACAGAAATTGGTTGGTAGATTTATATAGCAGTTGGTCCCTATGGAAAGTTAGAGGACACCTTTTGAAACCAGCATCCATTAATCCAGAACTCCGCGGCATACAGATCTCCGAGTTCACACAGGGCTTTATCTTCCAGATCATTTCTAATTATTTATTTTTGTTTTATTTTAGCAGTTTAAGGCTTTTTATTTCATTGGGGCCTAGGTTTCTTTTTGCAGGAACTTGTTCCAGGAGGGGGGAATTTTCTTTTTCATTTTTCTAAACATTCTGGACTAAAACATTCCCAGATCCAAACGGCAGGAAGACGCACAACATAAAAATACGTCCTCCATATATTTAGACGAAAGCGGCCAAGTACACCAAAACACCTTTGTTACTGGGAAGCAACAGAGGAAAAAACGTTTGCATTTCACGATCCTTACAGCCAAGGTCAACATTTCCTTTTCGGGAGAGGCGCGGTCTGGAGAGTAATATTATTATTATTATTATTATGCAATTATTTTTAGATAAGATATAATACCTGTTTATTCCCCCCCTCGGAGCAATCTCCACTCGTACTGTAGCAGTGGCGGACTGTCCGGACTGATTTAGTAGCTTAATAAACCCCTGCGCATTCTGTGATAACGGCAGCCGATACGGCTAATCTCTAATTACCGCCACCAACCGCAGCCAATATAAACAAGAGACATTATTTTTAGCCGACTCCAAAACTGGGTTTGAATAGCGGAGAAGCGGTGAGGCAACAGACAGTATATTCCATGTAATGAATTTGGGTCATTGCATTGCAATACTCAGGTAACCAAGCAATAAAAGGTGGGCACAAGGCAATCTGTGGGCTTACTGCGAAGGTGGCAAATTTGGTGCAATTAAAAAAACTAAAAATTTTGGGGGGAAAAAAAAATTGCACTTGGATACAGATCACCCTGGGAAAACACAATAAAACCACAGATTTGGAGGAACCCCGCTGGCGGCCACAGGACAATGAGCAGCGCTGTAAAGTATTACATTTCTAACTTTGGATAACCCCTTTAATAAGCTGAACCGGATGGACGTGACTATGACATGTGGAAACGGAGTGCCACGTTTATAACAACCGGTATCGGCTACCACAGCAAGAGGGGGCGAGGCTGCTTACGGCCGAGGTGTATCTAAACATATCATATCCATCAGGATTTTCTGTGTATAAAAAGAACATAAAACAGGCGGACGTGGGGCTAATAATAATATAACCGTATAGTAATAAGAGGAACCAGGCAGCAAAACAAAAAAAAAAATAAAAAAATAAATAAAAAGGCCAAAATGGTTTCCAGAGATTGAAAGGATAAAGGAAAGGGGCGATTAGTACAACAAAGAGGAGTTCGGGTGTAATATAAAAGGATTACATAATTATTTAGGAGGGGAGCACTCCGGCTGCCAACCAAGTCCTCCACGTCCGGCGCAGCAACAAGCGCTCTACGTGCGCTGGCACCCGAGACGGCTCAGAAAAGTAAATATATGCATGCACGCTAATTTTGTTTTTAAATATTATTTTAAGAATATAAGTTTTATTTTTTTTACTAGGGGGTAGTGTGAGGCTCTGCTTTACCAGCGCTGTTCATGTCGAGCCAGCAATAAAGTAATAAAATAAACCAAAAAGGCAGAAAAGCAGAAGAGAACAACAGAGGATGGCGCGTCTACTGAGCAAGAGAAGTGAAATGATATGCGTACCAGCAGCGACTACGGCTGGGGGAGGCGACCCTGCCTCACCTCCGCTCGTCTGACTCATTGGGGCGACAGAGGTTTCACGAGATGTGGGTAACTGCAGCTCCTTTGGGAGAAGGTCATAAACCGATTCTGAAAAAAAAAAAAGAAGAGAACGGAGAGAAATGTGAGAATTCAAGCAGTATCTGGTCATAGGATGGATGTACACATAAGGCCGTGTGGCGGCCATGCCAGACCGCGGATCCGAAAAACCTGGGCATCCTGCATGGCTTTAAAGAGTCCACGATCTGCATGGAAATGTCCTATCTTTTGCAGCACGGAGGCGCAAAACTGGAAGCACAAAGAAAGGCTTCCATGCGTTTCCGGATTCGTCCCTTTGCGGATCCGCCATCGTGTGAATGCGGCTTTACTGTCAGAAGAATTTGCCGTTTTCGATGGGACCGGCTGACCATTGGATGTGTAGGGGGCCTCCCATCCCTCCCTCCGAGGGCAGATGTTGGGGGAAGAGAGAGATCAGGCAGTTGGATTTCAACATGTCCGATCCTTTTATTCTCAGTGGCTTACAACCCTCACCCCATTCGGGACACATGCATGCCCAACTGAGCTGAGCATGCCTGTGTATGGGGGGCTTGGGAGGGATAGCTGTCAGCCACAAGAGAGCTTCATGGCAGCCATCTAATGTGTATGGCTAGCCTTAGTGATGAAACAACATATACACACCATACGTAGCATCCACGTAGGCAACACGCTTGAAGCTTAAAGGGGTTTTGCCACAAAAAAATGTTTCTACAGTTTTCAAACCATCTCCTGGATGTGAATCGCCTGTAATTAAACATTTAGTAAAGCAGCCAAGTTATTCAATAAAGTGTATCCGTACAGCGCCCCCTGCCATTTATTTTTTTAAATGTCTCTGACCTGCTCACTAAGATGGTCGCACATGCTCAGTTTCATCCTTCAACTGCCTCCTGAGCTGTGATGGGGAGAGAGATGCAGCAAAAGTACACACCCCCTAAGGTGCAGCAGAAAGGACACGCTAAAGGGCAGGGAGCGCCTATGCTCAGAGCAGTTATCTGCGACTTGCTTAACGATATTAGTAATATTACATAAGAATACAACGGCCCAGGCGTCGCCAGCCACTGCGGAGTTAAATATTTTTATGACCAGAGGGACGGAGCAGCCGACAATCCCTGTTCTTTCCAATATCAATAGGCGGACGCGGACGTACCGGGGGCTGGAAGAGACAGCGAAAAGCATGGAAGGAAGGAAGCCTGTCATCCTTGCCCATTTGCCACTAAAAAAACAGGCAGGGGTGACAGTGGAGAAAGTAAAGGCTTAGCTTCCCCTGTCTAAAGAGTACTTGACCCCCCAAATTCTCCCCATAACAGGCATGTTCAAACTGTTGCAAAACTACAACTCCCAGCATGCCCCATCAGCTTTAGGCTATCCAGGCATGCTGGGAGTTGTAGTTTTGCAACAGCTGGAGGGCCGCAGTTTGGACATGCTTGGCCTACAGCGTCCAAAAGATACGACTCTTTGCCTTGCGTGGTCTCCACTACATGAACCAAAACTGAAGGGAACCTGCCAGGAGGATTTATTCCCCAAAACCACCACCATCCTGTTATCCACGGCGGTATCAGGTTGACGATGATGTCCTACAGCAGGGATGCTCAACCTCCGGCCCTCCAGCTGTTGCAAAACTACAACCCCCAGCATGCCTGGACAGCCTACAGCTATTAGTTGCTGGGAGGTCCACAGGTTGAGCATCCCGGTCCGACAGTATATTCTGGCAGATGCGGTATAACATAGAAAAAGAAATGCATGCTATATTCAAATGACCTCTAAGGAGTCAAAGGGGTGGAGCTGAAGCTCTAGAGAGTCAGAATGGACAATCCACCGTCTGCTTTGACTAATGTCCCACGGGTCAGGTATGTCATCGGAAGCTACTGACGGTGGCACCCAGCGCATGCGCAGTGTGAGGATGAAGCCAAGGCCAGTACAGATCACTGGTGATGGTTTGGGGGCCTGAATCCTCCTGGCAGGTCCCCTTTAAATTGGGAGAGATCCTCATGCAATGTCCCCTTTAAATTGGGAGAGATCCTCATGCAATGTCCCCTTTAAATTCGGAGAGATCCTCATGCAATGTCCCCTTTAAATTCGGAGAGATCCTCATGCAATGTCCCCTTTAAATTTGCTTGCTTACCATGGAATTCCATTAATTATAAAGTAACTCTACTGTAGTGACAACGATGACAATTAAAAGGGGTGTGCCCTTCTTGTACCGCCAGTGATCCTGAACAGGAAGGGGCCACAGCGCTGATTTTGCCCAGCACAGCGACGCCCCAGCTTCCCACTGTGCAGGGAGCTGCAGCCGACCCCATTGCTTTCCGGGATGGCTGGGGACCCCTACCACTACTGAAGTGACGGCATACCTCCCCCAGCTTTCCAAAACTCCCGAATGGAGAAATACAATAGGTCATGTAGTAATACCTCGCTCTTTCTAAAACTAGGCAGAGCCGCCATGTAACAGACAGAAAAGCCTCCGCTATACCCCCTGTACAAGAGCTATAACCGTGGCCATGCTGGTCACCACTCAGCCTTCCCAAAAAGAGACATACATCCAGAATATAAACCGTCCTGACGTCAAACCACAAAAAAATTAAAAAATAACTAACCGTAGCGGTTGTATCTTCTAAGCAAGGGAGGGAGATGGCGCCATTAATTTCCCAATTCCCTGAGCAATAAACATATTTGTGTAGCGTTAAGATCTTCAGCTACTAAGTCATTTACAAAAGAAGATAATGAGTGCGGGGGAGGCCTGAAGGGTTACGGGGTGACCCGAAATTCGGAAACAGGGTCCCCCTGGACTTATAAATCTGCCAGTACGTGAAGCGGCCAGCTCCGAGAAGGAAGTGGTGCCTGCCCTATGCCAGCAGCGCTCCCAACATTTAACCCCTTGGCCTCTTCCAATTAGAGGCCAAATTAAAAACGGGTGCCGGTTTTCTGTGTTTCTTCCGCCCCACATCTATAAAGGGATCTTTCGCTGGCCCGGCGCCACTCTGGTCCTTTGAGGTCAGCGGCATAAAATGTGACCTATTGTACGAGATTGTTTTCAGGAACCTTGAGAATTTTACTGAGAGTCGGCCCCTCGCAAGGGCTCGGATTAATATTAAATCCTGCCCAGATCTGGTTGTCATGCTGGACGGTGCGCTCCGACATTTTACCGCCACCTCCGGCTTTGTGGACGCAATTAATCTTTCTGTGCAAAAAGGGGGTGAAATATTGTCAATTGTAATGCATTTATTTGAACTTTTTATATCTATAAGCACAAACGCATGTTTTATAGAGTAATCTCTACCTCTGCTGCAGGAAGGGACTTCTAGTTTTAGGGTTTTAGGACGGCGGCTCCTCCGTAGGCAGAATACAGGCCTCCAAAAAGGGCAGCGTTTAAAGTGTGTGAGCGGTTTCTTACGCCACCCGGCAGATTTGGAGCGCCCTATAACTCTGCAGGTTTATTATCAGATTATTCCTAAATGGGGCCACCCATATATTAAAGGGGTTGTCCGACCCCCAGTTATGGTCCCTTAGCTGTCCAGCCATCCCCACCCCCAAAAAAAACGCCTGTTCACTTGTGATGCGTTCCAGTACGGAGGATCCCCGTCACCAGAGACCAGTGAATGGCTGCAACAGTGCACATGATGATGGACGGGGCGTGACACTTGTGGACAAGTGGGGGCGTGAACCCCTGGTGCTGGAAAGGGAGCGTCAACAGGCGAGTCGTTTTTTTCAGTAGGCGGGGTGGTCCCATAACAATCTGCGGAGATCCGACCCCACTAATCACTAGAACTGGGGCCCGTGTTCTCCGTGTGAATGGATCAGCAAACACGCGTGTGACGAACCACGTGATTCATCCCTATGGGGTATCGGAGTACAGGCGCTCCGCTATCTCCAGTGGTCCTTTACAGGTGACTAAAGCACTCGTGTCTGCAGCGCCATTCAAACGTGGGCCCCTGTTATTATGATCAGCGGGGGCCCCAGCGGTCAGACCTCCGCTGATCAGACACGTATCCCCTATCGTGTGGACACCTTTAAGGGGCTATAACCAAAATGGCTGTGGAGTTTGGACAACCCCTTTAAACATGACTTCCAAAGCTCCTTCCCTTAAAGGGGTCCTCTCACTTCAGCAAATGGCATTTATCATGTAGAGAAAGTTAATACAAGACACTTACTAATGTATTGTGATTCTCCATGTTGTCTCCTGTGCTGGCTGGATTCATTTTTCCATCACATTATACACGGCTCGTCTCCATGGTTACGACCACCCTACAATCCAGCAGCGGTGGTCGTGCTTGCACACTATAGGAAAAAGCACCAGCCTCTCTGGTGGCCGGGAGCTCGAATAGGCCGGTGCTTCTACCTATAGCGTGCAAGTACGACCACCGCTGGGTGGTCGTAACCATGGAAACGAGCAGTGTATAAAGCAATGGAAAAATGAATCAAGCCAGCGAAGGAGGCAACATGGAGAATCACAATACATTAGTGAGCTCCTTGTATTAACTTTCTCTACATGATAAATGCCGTTTTCTGAAGTGACACAACCCCTTTAAAGGAGATTATTATAAAAACATGGCTGCTTTCTTCCAGAAACAGCGCCGCCCTTGCCCACAGGCTTTGTCCGGTATTGCACCTCAGCTATACTGAAGTGAATAGAACTCAAATGTAACCAGTTTGAGGTCCGCAAACTGCGGATCCACAAAATACGTAAGCAGTCCGTGAACACCCCGGACTTCGCCTCCCGCCCTACTGTTGCAAAACGGATGCGGACAGCACACGGATGTCTGCAGTTTATGCGGCCACATAGGAATAAATGGGTCTGTGCGCGATCTGCAAAAATCGCGGCCTGGAAATACAGACTTCCCCTAGGTGGACCCCAGGGGGCCATCTTTAAAGAAGAATTTACGGTATACAAAATGGCTGCAAAATGACTGAATGTTTTGCCGCTATTTGACCGCCGTGTGTGAACACCGTCCGGGTGTCCAAATTGTAAATGAGCAATGATTAACTGGAAAACACAGAGACGCCACAGCATGACCGCTTAAACAGTAACCTCCATAATGCCAGGTACGGCGAAATAACCTAAAGGACAGAAAGACAAGTTAGTAATTAAACCGTATATTTCTTAAAGGGCCAACGAACTAGTCTAAGAAAACTTAGGTCCTACCTCTGCTGCTTGACCTCGGTCCCAGCAGTGAAAGGGTGTACCTTGGCGGAGCAATGCGAGTTCATACACAGGAGAGGCGAGTTTATGACTGAACATACCATGTGCTATCGCTACTTCTCCATAGGACTGAAGGTCATCAGTCGGCACTACAGAACAGCGCAATGACAATGCAGTGGACACGCCACCCGGGGCGGGCAGAAGGCTCGGCAGAGACCCTCGGAGCTGCGGTATAGCTACTGTATATGGGGTATGTCCTGGTACATCCTGTGGCGGTTGTAACAATGGTTCCACAAAAACACAACATGGATGCACTACGGGCATCCGGGTTATGTAAAAAAATAAAAAAATAAAAAATAAAGCACTGTACATCTGATGGTCAAGCAAGTTTTAAGCAAAAAAAATAAAAAATTATTATAATAATTATATTTCCTTTTTTCACTAGTTCTGTTCTGGCCCCTTTGTTGACGTGCAGTTGCAGAGATGTGGGGGCGTGTAACAACAATCTGAGGTTTTCCTTATGAATATTTGTGGGCGTCAACAAAGACTGCCTTTCCTCTCCCCCTGTTCTGCAAAGGGAGTGAATAAACTAGCTGCCCTGTCTGTGGTCTGACTGCTGGGACACTCATGGTGTATGCGTGGGACTACAGGTCCCAGCTGTACAGTACAATGACATAGCCAGGATCTTCCCCCTACCTGTTCTTATGCGATGCTCTGCAGACACTTCCTCACGGCCAGCACAGGAGAACGGAGGAGAGAACTCCTCCGGCCTGTGTCTGCAGGGTGAGGAGGGAGGATCCTGTGCACAGCATTTATCTCCTGGAGAAGAGGAAAGCCTGCAGCTGCTCAGTACCTGAGGCAGGGCCTCCAGCCCCGAGTCTGTGCTGCTGATGGCAGAAGAATCTAGTGGGAGGAGACACAGGGCAGACAGCTCAGCCAGCAGAGTGGCAGTGCAGAGGGCATGGCCAGCAGATCAGGCAGTGCAGGGGGTGTGGCTTGTCGCTCCAAGCAGCACAGCCTACGGTCATCAGAGCAGGGAGAGAAGATGACATCACAGGTCATGTGACCCTCAGCTAACTAGGAGAACAGGGCCACTAGAGATGAAGGAAGTGGATTGTAAACCCCTTACATTTATTTAGAAACATACAAAAAAAATAACTTGCCCTTTAGGAAAGAAGCAGAGTCCCTGCAGTATATGGCAGCAAAGCGGAGAAGACTCCTTTTGCATGAAAATTAAGAAGGAAGCATGTTGTCAGCTGCCAGAGGGGGGAGGAGACTGATTCTGTGCAGAGACCACTCCCAGTGGCACCAAAGTGGGACATACGGAAGCTAAAAATGATGTAAACATCTTTTCTGATGCTGTAAATTGCTTTAAAACTGCTATTAACAGCATTACGGACTCTTGCTGTGAAAATGGTTTATAGGATAACCATATTGGGGGGGGGGGGGGGTTCAATAATGCATTACTAATACTTCTAAATACAGACTTCACACAAGGACATCTCAGGGACACTCAGGACTGTTCATGAATATCGGACTGGTTCCGACGCTGGCCCACCCCGTTGATCAGCTGTTTCGCGCAGTCACCGGCGGCAGAAACTATACAGTGGATAGAGCTGGACGCAGAAGGTGGATAGAGGCTGCCCGAAACAGGTGATCGGTGGGGCTATAGGGTGTCGGACCCCCACCGATCTGATATTGACAAGGCCATCAAAATCTAAATCCTGAAAACCTCTAAGTTGGAAAAGTCCTTTTGACCGTCCCATAAACTCCAAACCTTGTCAAAGTACGGCTGAATTCAGTGAACATTCGCAGCCCTTCACCTCAGGAGCTTGCAATCCACATCAGAGCAAGGGGTAAAATATTTGTAGCCACAGATCTCCTAAAAGGAAGCATAAAGCCCATCTGTAAAAAGGTACAAGAGCTATTCAAAAAGGCAACAAACGGCTCTCTAAACTCTCAGTGACCTGTAATAAAAAAGAAAAACAACACGAGGATACACCAAAGAAAATATTTCCGAGCCACGCGATGCTCCTTCAGCCTCCATTGTGAGAACAAGAGGCGCTGGAAACGCAGGAGTTTATACAAGCCGCTGGCTGCCACGTCACCGCCGAGCCGGCTGTGTCATGGAGGTTTGGTTTGGCAGAGGGCGGTATACGTTTTGGCGCAATGATCCCACTCTGCACAGCGCTACGATAATATGGTAAGAAGTCGGGAACGTGGAAAGGCAGAGGCCTCCAAACAAACCGGCCCAACGCGAGACCCTTACCGCTAACCTTCCTCGGCTCATTTATATAACAGGGAAGGAATATATTAAAAGGCGATCAGAAAAACATGGCTGCTGCCTTCCACAAACAGCGCCACACCGGTTGACAGGATGGGCCTGATACTGCAGCTCAGCTCCACCGAAGGGAACGGGGCAGAGCTGTAATTCCACGTACGGGTGTGGCGATGTTTATAGATGAAAGCTGCCATGTTTTTCCTATCCTGAACAAACCCTTTAAAAGAAAGATACACGACCAATAATATTTAACAAGACAGACAGCGCATGAGTCACCCCGCACATCTACAGTCACTGACATCGGCATTCGCTTGGCCTTGGAAGACGTGAAGTATCTAACATGCGATCCATAGATGGAAACTGTGCATTTATGAGGGAGAAAGCAATGTTATTTACAGGCCGATCAAAGCTGAATGAAAGGAGGCTGGGCGAGTATCCAACTGGACAGGACTACTACGATGACTGCCAGCACTAGTACCACTGTGTACAATTGGCGATCGCCATAACAGTTTTAACAGTTCATTTACAAGCAGAAAAGGTAAGTTGAAGGGGTTGGGTCACAAAACACATTCTACAATTTTTTTAAACCAGACCCTGAATCCGAATACTATCCAATAAAAGGTATCTGTATACTGCCACAGACTGTGTGTTGGTTTTTTTATTTTTATTTTTTGACCGTCTCGCTGAGCTCAGTTTAAATCTTCAACTGCCACCAGCCATATGTTCTGTTAGAAGTGGCAGTTACGGGGAGACAGCAGAAAGGACAAGCCCCCTTGCGCTGCCAAACAGGGGAATAGCAGTCCGAGAATGGGGCGGTCCTGTGCACAGGAATAAATGGAGCAGCGGCTGAGCATGAGGCAGTCCTGTGCACAGGAATAGATGGAGCAGCGGCTGAGCATGGGGCGGTCCTGTGCACAGGAATAAATGGAGCAGCGGTCCAGCATGGGGCCGTCCTGTGCACAGGAATAAATGGAGCGGCGGTCCAGCATGGGGCCATCCTGTGCACAGGAATAAATGGAGCGGCGGTCCAGCATGGGGCCATCCTGTGCACAGGAATAAATGGAGCAGCGGTTCAGCATGGGGCCATCCTGTGCACAGGAATAAATGGAGCGGCAGTCCAGCATGGGGCGGTCCTGTGCACAGGAATAAATGGAGCAGCGGTTCAGCATGGGGCGGTCCTGTGCACAGGAATAAATGGAGCGGCGGTCCAGCATGGGGCCATCCTGTGCACAGGAATAAATGGAGCGGCGGTCCAGCATGGGGCGGTCCTGTGCACAGGAATAAATGGAGCAGCGGTTCAGCATGGGGCGGTCCTGTGCACAGGAATAAATGGAGCAGCGGTCCAGCATGGGGCCGTCCTGTGCACAGGAATAAATGGAGCGGCGGTCCAGCATGGGGCCAACCTGTGCACAGGAATAAATGGAGCGGCGGTCCAGCATGGGGCGGTCCTGTGCACAGGAATAAATGGAGCAGCGGTTCAGCATGGGGCGGTCCTGTGCACAGGAATAAATGGAGCAGCATCTGAGCATGGGGCGGTCCTGTGCACAGGAATAAATGGAGCGGCGGTCCAGCATGGGGCCATCCTGTGCACAGGAATAAATGGAGCGGTGGTCCAGCATGGGGCGGTCCTGTGCACAGGAATAAATGGAGCAGCGGTTCAGCATGGGGCAGTCCTGTGCACAGGAATAAATGGAGCAGCATCTGAGCATGGGGAGGTCCTGTGCACAGGAATAAATGGAGCAGTGGCTGAGCATGGGGCGGTTCTGTGCACAGGAATAAATGGAGCAGCGGCTGAGAATGGGGCAGTCCTGTGCACAGGAATAAATGGAGCAGTGGCTGAGCATGGGGCGGTCCTGTGCACAGGAATAAATGGAGCAGCGGTTCAGCATGGGGCGGTCCTGTGCACAGGAATAAATGGAGCGGCGGTCCAGCATGGGGCCATCCTGTGCACAGGAATAAATGGAGCGGCGGTTCAGCATGGGTCGGTCCTGTGCACAGGAATAAATGGAGCAGCAGTCCAGCATGCGGCGGTCCTGTGCACAAGAATAAATAGAGCAGCAGTCCAGCATGGGGCGGTCCTGTGCACAGGAATAAATGGAGCAGTAGTCCAGCATGGGGCGGTCCTGTGCAAAGGAATAAATGGAGCAGCGGTTCAGCATGGGGCGGTCCTGTGCCCAGGAACGAATGGAGCAGCGGTTCAGCATGGGGCCGTCCTGAATGAATTGAACGGCAGTTGAGTATACCGCCTACCACGCCATTCACTCTCTATGGGACTGTCTGAGACAGCCGACCTCTGTACTCTATGTCCGGTGAAGAATGAATGGAGCGGCCTCGCCAATCATACCTCAGCTCTCCTGTTCAGACTTCCACTCCAGTGGATAGGGAATGAGTCGATTTTGCAGAACAGCCCCTTTAAATCCCAGAAAACCCCTTTAACGTGATTCCAGAGATGTCACCTGCCTGCAGCAGACACCCCTCTATATGCCCTGAAAGGGGGTGATCTAACAGAGGCAACCATTGCTTCCCCATATCTGCAATCTGTTTTTAGTAACATTGTTACAGTTTGTAACCAGCCGCATCCTGCATGTGTAACCTCTGCACTCATTATTGATATATTTATCGTGTAAATATTGGCAGTACGTGGATGACATTGTTGTAGCGATGCTGCGCCCGCCCACACTCCCCGCCTGCAGTGCCAGGAGCCTCGCGTCACTTGCTCCACAATAAGACTATGCTCGCTACTTAGGAGTGGTCTCGAAAAAGGACTGAAGACAAGCAAGATTATTTCATTTTACACTGATGATTTAACTCTTCAAACTCCAGATAAGTTTGCATAAATCCATAGTACAGGTGACCGTATGATATATGTTCTAGAGCTGTTCAGCTGTTCCTCCCCTTTTCTAAAATAACTTTTTCCCTGAAATGTATGAGAAATCCATATTGTGAGACCAAGACGGCCAGCCTGCTCACTGTTAGACCCCTTTCACATGGGCATGATTTCCGCGCGGGTACAATGCGTGAGGTGGACGCATAGCACCCGCACTGAATCCGGACCCATTCATTTCTATAGGGCTGTGTCCATGAGCGGTGATTTTCCCGCATCACTTTTGCGTTGCGTGAAAAATCTTAGCATGTTCTATATTCTGCGTTTTTCACGCAACACAGGGCCCATAGAAGTGAATGGGACTGCGTGAAAATCGCAAGCAAGTAAAGATGCGGTACGATTTTCCCGCATGGTTGCTAGGAGAAGATCGAGATGGGGACCCGATCTTTATTATTTTTCCTTATAACATAGTTATAAAGGAAAATCATAGCATTCTCAATAGAGAATGCAAAGTAAAAAGGGCAATAGAGGGTTAAAAATAATAAAAAAACAAACTCACCTCTTCCATTTGATCGTGTAGCTGCCGGTCTCCTGTTCTGTCTTCAGCTGGGCAGGGGGGGGTCAAGGACCTTCAGTGATGTCACTGGGTCACATGGTCCAATCACCTGCTTCCATCATGGACCATGTGACCCAGTGACATCACTGAAGGTCCTTGACCCCCCCCTGCCCAGCTGAAGACAGAACAGGAGACCGGCAGCTACACGATCAAATGGAAGAGGTGAGTTTGTTTTTTTATTATTTTTAACCCTCTATTGCCCTTTTTACTTTGCATTCTGTATTGAGAATGCTATTATTTTCCTTTATAACTATGTTATAAGGGAAAATAATAAAATCTACAGAATACTCAGTGATGAAGTCCGGCTTCGGGTCTGGGTACCAAACATGCCGATTTTTCCCACGCGTGTGCAAAACGCATTAAAATGCTTTGCACTCACACGGAAAAAAAAAAAAAAAAAAAAAAATAAAAAAAAAAAAAAAAAAATCGCACATTTTCCCACTACGCACTCGGCTTTTATCCGGGCGTCGTGTGAAAGAGGCCTTAGAGAGTGCAATCTGAGGTCCCCATGTGTGGCCTATGGGCAGACATAGCAGCTAGTCTCCACCCTCCAGCTCTGAGAATTAGACATGTAGTATGCAAAAGAGAAAACTGATTAAAAAAAGTAAAATAATGGTCAGATATAGTGCAATAGCTCATACACAGAGCGCAGAGGTTTATACAGAAAATATGTTTCTGAAAGTTTGGGTACGCTTTAAAAGGGCGCAACATCCTGCATAGAACCATGCTAGAAGCAATGCAGCCCTGCCTAACCCTGGGTTCACACCTGAGCGTTTCTGAGACGCGCGTTTTAGCAAATAGGAAACGCGCGTCATACGCGCGTTCATGACTCTGGAGACCAATTGAAAAAGGCATATCTACACTTTAACGCGTGTTAAACGAACGTTTTACGCGCGTTCCCATTGAAGTCTATGGGTGCAAACGAGCGACAAAACGCCCCAAAGAATCTCAAGAACTTCTTTGAACGTAGGGCGTTTTACAGCGCGTTCAAAACGATCAGGTGAGAACCATGCCCATAGGGAAACATGAGTTTTCTCCTGTTGAGCGTTTTACAGCGCGTTCGAACGCGCTGTAAAACGCGCAAGTGTGAACTGAGGGTAAACTAGAGTAAAATTGAGGCAATTTTGTCACAATTTCATGCAAATTTTGACAAAAAAAAAAAACACAGCACAATTAAACTGGGTGTAGGACCTTTGGTAACATCGTCACATGCCAAAGGTCCTGAACCAGCAGCAAAGAGGAGGGGGCACAGTATAGAAAGAAGTGGAGGGGGTCACCAGGACTATAGGGATCATATGCAAATAAGAAAGGGTGTCATCATGGGGGAAAATGTGAGAAATTAAGGGGGACCAAGGAGGGCAGTAAGTGAAAAAGAGAAGGGGCCTTTGGTAGCGGTGAGTCCTCCGTACAGAACAGCTTCAGCTCTGCTATGTTGGTGGTTTCCTCCTATGAATTGACCATTTCAGGTCCTTTAATAACATTTCTATTGGATTAAGGTCAGGACTTGGCCATTCTAGGACTTTAGCTTTCTTCTTCTTGACACGACTTGTGTGCTTAGGGTAGTTGTCTTGCTGCGTGACCCACGGCGTCTTAAGATTTAGCTCACATCCTGATATTTTCTATAGAATTTGCAAGTATAATTTGAATTCACTCTTCCATCAATGATGACAAGCCATCCTGGCCCAGATGCGGCGAATCAGGCCCAGACCATGACACTACCAACACCATGTTTCACAAACGGGTTTTCCTTTCTACAAACAGAACACTTATCATGTAAACCAAAAAGTTCTATTTTGGTCCCATCCATCCATAAAACTTCATTCCAAAAGCCTTCTGTCTGTCCAGGTGATATTTAGACAGGCAGCAGTTCTTTTTGGAAAGCAGTGGTTTTCTCCTTGCAACCTTGCCATGCACACCACCTCCTGATGGTGGACTCAAGAACATTAACATGAGAAAGGCCTTCAGTCGCTTAGAGGTCACCTTGGGTTATTTTTTGACCTTGCGGACTATTACATTCCTTGCTCTTGGCATGATCTTTGTTGGTCGACAACTACTGGGTAGGTAAGGGTCTTGAATTTCCTCCATTTGTACAAAATCTGCCTGTAAATTGGTAGAGTCCAAATTCTTTAGAGACTGTTTCCCAGTATCATGAGTATCAACAACCCTTCTTCTGAGGTCCTCAGAGATCTCCTTTGTTTGTGCCATGATACACATCCACAATGTGTTGTGAAGATCAGACTTTGATAGATCCCGGTTCTCTAAATGAAACACTTTTCTTGCCAATACCAGATTGTTGTCCCATTGACTGAAAACACCTGACTTTAATTTCATCTTCAAATTAGGCCTCACGCACATGACGTCCTGTTTTTTTTGCGGACTGACTTAAACTGGTCCGCATTTCGCGGCCAAGTACAGGGCATGTTCTATCTTTTTGCGGAACGGACATATGGACGTGAAAAGTACACGGATGTGAGGTTTTATCTGCTAAATCCTAAAAGGTTTACATACTTTTTTTTTTATCATTTCCTCAAATAAATAACCAAAAATTTATTTTTGACGAATTTTTTTTTATTTAGTTATCTTTATCTACTTTTAGAACTTGTGTGGAAATCCGAAGTAGTTTTAGGTCAAATTTATGCAGAAATATGAAAAATTATAAAGGGTTCAGAAGCTGAATTTTTTTTTGCAGAGGAAGAAACCTGTAATAAATCGGCAGCGTTTCCGCACCACAACCCACAATAAAATCTAAATGATTTTGTGTGAATTTTGATATTCTGTGGACGCTGCTACGTGAGGCTGCATCCCAAAGACTGGGGGCTACACGGCAAAACACGGAAAACATTTACGCAGGGTTAGGGTGTTAGCGCTCGGCAGGGTTAGGGTGTCAGCGCTCGGCAGGGTTAGGGTGTCAGCGCTCGGCAGGGTTAGGGTGTCAGCGCTCGGCAGGGTTAGGGTGTCAGCGCTCGGCAGGGTTAGGGTGTCAGCGCTCGGCAGGGTTAGGGTGTCAGCGCTCGGCAGGGTTAGGGTGTCAGCGCTCGGCAGGGTTAGGGTGTCAGCGCTCGGCAGGGTTAGGGTGTCAGCGCTCGGCAGGGTTAGGGTGTCAGCGCTCGCTTTTTAGCTCCAGTTCAGCATTGTACCTTGCAGTAGCCCCTAGAAGAGCGACAGCTAAGCCACCCAGGGGTTAAAGTACCCCATGAAGTGCCAAGCCACTTCCAAAGCCAACAAAGTATTTAAGGAATGCAGGAGATGACGGTACGCCAACAAGACCAGAGACTCACAATGCTCCATCCTCCTTACAGTTCCTGTGCATGTACACAGTAACCAAGGGAAGCAGCGAGCAGCAACGTGATGGTGATGAAGGCATCCAGCGTCACCTGCTTCTCAAGTGCCTAACGTTCCGTGACATTATTTTTAGATATTTCGATCGTGCTGGGATAGAGAGGCACGAGCCTGAAACAAGATCAGGGCATATTCACAAGGAAGGCTGGCACCCCGGCAGATGGCACAGAGGCCACCTCTGTCGACACACCCGCGTCACCCGTAGGAAACTTGCAGACCTCATGTCTGTGACGCCCAGTGCGTGCACGACTATTTCCAAAACACGGGAAGTCTCGGTGACTAAACAAGGCAACGTATACTGTGAGGCTCCGGGGCGCTCGGGAGCCCCTAACCCTCCCCCCGTGAGACCAGGTTTAGAGATCTCCTCTATATTGCACAGGGGATTAGGTTTTAGTCGTTTCTCTATCTGTTCTCGACAAAGGAAGCAAGAAAACACCCCCGGCTGCCAGGGCGGCTCTAATCCGCTTTACGTGCCATTGGTTATATGCGTTTGTGACAAAGGCAATTAACGACCTGTTCCTTTTAGGAGGCCTAAACGTACAACGATCCACCGGTCACGTTACACAATATTAAAGGGCTCATTCCGAGACAGGGGATAAGCATCTGATTGGTGGGGGTCTTACAGAGATTGAATGGAGCTCAGCCACCACCCCATTCATCTGGGGGACTAAGGGCCCCCCAGTGATCAGACGCTTACCCCTATTCTGCAAATCAGATCTATTTTTATTTTTTTTACTTTTAAAGAGGCAGTTCACCTTTAGGAGGCCTTTCTGTAAGACCCGACGTCATAGGAACTGTGGAAGGAAGCATATTTACGTGCTCCACGGCGCGGGGTTACGGCCCTTCCAGCTCTCCGGTCTACACGTGTCAACATCCTGTTTGACGTGGCTCACGTGGACTCCGCAGCCAACAGCCTGATGCAGCGGTCATGTTTCCCACATGCACCATATCACTGGGCCACGTGACTTGACATGGGCAGGACAAGTCACCGCTGCAACGAACAAGTGACCCGTGGAGACTGAGCAGATAAGAATGCGATCCTCCGGAGGTCCGGTGACATTGGGGGGGGGGGGGTCTGGCAGAAAAGCCCCCAGTAGGTGAACAACCCCTTTCATGTAAAGGTCTCTACACACGAACTTCACTCCTTCTTTCTGCTGCCGGAGTACTTAGCGGAAGCCAACTGCCTTCTCTCTATTCAGAAGACGTGCACCCCCGAGGGAACATGGGTATAGGGGGTCGGCGGTACCGAGTGGTCGGCCGACAGCTATTGAAAGTATTAGGGCAATTTTTCAGCTGATGGCCACAATTTAACATCTGATTTTGTCATTGGTTCCTTCATCATTAGCAATCAGAGTACTATCGAGTACATAAGGAAGGAATTGGGGTCCACCAATAGGATCTGAAGACCGCCGTGTAATACTTTATTTCACCTGCAGTGGCCACTGCAGAGGATCCCTCTGGCCAATCACAACTTTCCCTGGGGCCAACAGAGGATCGCTGGGTCAGAAGATTGACTCACAGCAATCAGCAGATCCCCAAATCGTCTATGAGCCAACCTCATGGTAAAACCCAACATAAGGGGTGACCTACTCCCTCTAATCGTCCAATTCACAGTACACGAGGGATGAACAGAACGCCGTTAACTTTAGAAACCAACCAGTCCCCTCTAAGGGTCAATCCAAAAATTTTCAGTGACTTTGCTACACAGCAGAGCTGACCACTATGCCACCAATTTCAGCGAGACCAGCCAACCATCCTATGTGTATGGGGGTATCCCGACTTTCTCCCAAAGGCAGATGTCAGAAGAAAATGGATCGGGCTGTTGGATTTCAAGGTGCTTGACCCTCCTGCCCAGAGAAGCCTGGCAGCGGCCTACATCCCTCTCCCCCATTCACGTACAGTCGGGTCACAGGAGTCGGGGTTCAGGAGGAATCGTTGACAGCCAAACAAGCAGCCGGCTTAAAGGGGCTGTCTCACCTTAAGAACTAATCTGATCGGTGGAGGTCAGACCATTGGGATCAAGAAGGAGGTGCTGGAGTCCCAAGTGTTTGTGACCACAGCTCCATTCACTCTGGGGACTCCAAGCTTGAGATCGGTGGGAGACCCCCCCACAAATACTTATCCCAAATCCTGTCGATGGTGGGACATCCCCTTTAAGACTGGTTGACAGAAGATTAGATCAGCCTCCGTTTATAAGTTTCCCCGTGAAAACGGCGTGTTGTTCAGCCGCACAGACATAGCTGAGTAAATACAGCGCACATCACATAAATCCTGCTTATTCAAACAGACAATTTCCTTACAAAAGAACAGTATTTTCAGGGCTGAAACCTAAGTAAACTTGTGTATGTGGAGCATGGCCAGTAATAAGCCCTGCTCTGAGGTGAATGGCGGCTTTCATCTGGTAGAAAACATCCCTCCGCTGCCCGGCCCACAGATCTCGTCCAGGACTAGAGCGCCTCTCGGCATTTAAAGGATCCTTACTGACAACTCCAGATGATTTACCAGGGCCCCACCGACTCCTATGCGTGACCATCTACTACAATGGTCTGCTGGACGGGGTCACAAGTCCCTATGTGGAACCGGGTGCCAAGGCGAAGCTGCTCCAAGATCTCGTCTTCCAGCCTCGGAGATAACTTCGCACAACCTTGGCAAGAGCGGACAATTCAGTTCAGTTAAGCCTTACAGTGCCTACCTTAAAGGGGTTGTACGACCTTAGGCCTCATGCACACGACCGTTGTTCTGGTCCGCATCCGAGCCACACTTTTTGCGGCTCGGGTGCGGACCCATTCACTGCAACAGGGCCGCAAAAGAGGCGGACAGCATTCCTTGTGCTGTTCGCATACGTTGCGCCCTTCCGTAGCCCCGCAAAAGAAATATAACATGTCCTATTCTTGTCCATTTTGCGGACAAGAATAGGCATCTCTATAACGCGGCTTCCGTGTTTTGCGGTCGTGTGCATGAGGCCTTATGGGCGCTTTTAATTGCCCCAGGAACGTGTTGCATCTCTGACATATGCCAGATGAAAGTCACATTTTTGGGACAGCGCGTCTGCCCGTGTTCCCTGCCACCAGATTTCGGCTTACACTTCTTGTCCCCCCCCCCTGACGGTTTAGATAGGCTACTACTGTCGTGTTGACTGATCTAACTTGAATGTCTTTCCCGTCTATATTTTGAGATAGCGCTTTTAGAGCTTCCCAGACCGCGGAGAATTCCCTCAGGTTTGAAGATTGGTCCGGAGATCAGACGGCTCTAAGTCCTTGGAAAGAGAGATCGAGAGCAATGAGCTCCCCATCCCCAAAGGCTTGCATCTGTTGTGGCAATCTCTAGGTGCCTGGGACTCCAGGGGACGCCCTCCGCAGATGATCTGGATTCAGCCACACTGCGGAGACTGATTTACTGATGAATAGTTTGCTCTATCGAATCCTGACATTTGCTCCAGTTCCCTCGTAACCACTGCTGAAGAGCCCGAGTATGGACCTGGGCCCATTTTGCATGATGTTAGCGTGCCCAGCAGCTTCATGGCTTCCCCGATCGTACAAGCTGAACGTCCCTGGAAGCTTGAAACTTTCCCCATTACCCCGGCCACTTTTTGAGCAGGAAGGAAGGTTTTTTGGATGTGTGGAATCTAACCGAACCCCTAACAAGGTTCAACTTTGGGATGGACAGGGGTTTGATTTTTCCCAGTTTATCCCCCAGCCTGTTCCATAAAGAGTTCGGAACAGATTGTTTTCTAGACCTTCTTTAGAATTTCCGACAATTAGGAAATCGTCTCGGTAGGGGATTATTAGGATGTTCCGTCTTCTTAGGTGAGCCTCCACCTCTATCATTACTTTTGTAAGAACCCTCGGAGCGGAGGTGATCCCAAAGGGGAGGACTTGGAACTGAAAATGATGTGGATTTTTTTCCAGAAAAACTTCTATACGAAGGAAACGGAGCTCTCTCGGATACCGGAAAATGGCAATATGCATCTCTTAAATCTATCGAAGCCAGAAAGTCTCCTCCTTTTACCAGACTAGTGGTGGATTTTATAGATTCCATCTTTAATTTCTCTTCAAGTTTATTATCAGACAAAATCCCCCGTTTGTTTTTTTTAATAAAAAAAACTGTTGAATAATAACCTGTTCTTGTTGAAGGGCTAGAACCGCGATAATAGCCTTTTGAGCCAACAGAGTCAGGATTTCTGAATTGGAGTTACTTTGAAGACCTTTATGGTTGGAGGAAGACGGAAAGGAATACCGTAACCTTCTGATATAATACTTAGAACCCACGGGTTCACGGTAATTTCTTCCCATTATTTTGTAAATAATTTTAGTCTTCCTCCCACCTGAAGCCTGGCGTCATTGTTTGGAAGATTCTGAATTTTTGGGGTTAAACAAGAACCCTAGGCCTCTACCAATCTTCTGACTTTCCCCCCTGGACCACTGTCCCTCCCTGTCAGATCTTTTGGACTGGAAGAAACCTCCTTTCTTAACTTTCCGAAAGGGAAACTTCCTTTTATTTGTTTCATGGGGAAAGGATTTTTTAGAATCCAAAGCTTTTGCTAAAATACTCTCCAAATCCTGACCAAACATTAGGTTTCTGTGAAAAGGAAGACTACGTAGTTTCATCTTTGAACGGATGTCTCCTGTCCAATGCTCCTGTCAGGGGGGGGGCTGCCTGGGTGAAAATGGAGGTATGTCCGGGCTCAGCTCTGAACCCGAACAACCCCTTTAATGATAAGTGGTGCACGGATGTTACAGTTATGAAGAGGACACGCTCAGCTGGGCTGCAGACCCTACTATTCACCTCGTGAGTTCTCTTCATTTACTCTGGGTGCTGTGTGCATCCTTCCACCAACATGCATGCAGCCGGCGCTCGCAGATCAAATCACTGAGGCGGGAAGGGGGTACCCCGATTCTTTTTTTCATTATACTAGTGGATTTTAACGGTGCTAACCTAAACAAAGAACTTCCTAAATACAGGCAACACGTCACAAACACTTGACCACCATTACACTACGACTAAGGGTACCTTCACACTGGCGCTTTTCTTTTCCAGCATAGAGTTCCGTCCTCAGGGCTCTATGCCGGAAAAAAACTGATCAGTATTATCGCCGTGCATTCTGAATGGAGAGAAATCCGTTCAATATGCATCAGGATGTCATCCGTTCAGTATGTGAACGTTTTTTAGACGGGGAAAATACCGCAGCATGCTGCGGTATTATCTCTGTCTAAAATTCCGGAACACATGCCGCATTAATTCCCATTGACTTGTTTTAGTGCCGGATCTGACATTACAAATACAGCAACGAAGGATCCCTCCTTCCGGTCTGCGAAAGCGCAGACCTTTAAAACTGTGAAAAAAAAATAAATCAAGACTGATCCGCTTCTCCGTCTGAAAACGGAGAGACGGATCCACACTTGCAATGCATTTGTAGGCGCATCCGTCTCCAAATGCTTTCATCCGTCATGTGGTATGACGGATCCGGCGGCGGAACTACCGCCGGATCCTCACACCGCAAGTGTGAAAGTAGCCTAAGAACTCGTATCACTCTGATCCTGCTGTGATACAGCTCAACCCAACATACAGACGAAGACTAAAAACTGCCAAACCTGTAGTGACCACAGCCAAGGTAGTGAAGCGGTAGAAAAACTACAGAGCTGCTTCCATTCAACAGACTGGAATATATTCCAGTGACCTAAATGAATACACGGACGCGGTGACATCATATATTACCTTTTGCGAAGAGTCCTGTATCCCCGTCAAAAAGCGCATCAGGTACAACAAACCCTGGTTTACATCGCATCTTAGGAAGCTGCGCCGCGGTAAAGAAAGGGCGTATCGTACAGGCGATAAAGTCCTCTACAAAGCTGCCGGATACAAACTGCAGAAGGCCATCACTGCCGCAAAAAACTGTTATTTAAAAAGACTTGAAGAAAAATGTTGCACAATATGGGGGTGTCTACATCAAGTTACCAAGGAAAGTCCCACAATCATCAGATAACCTGCAGCTTGCAAATGAGCTGAACACATTCTATTGTAGGTTTGATACAACCAACAACAGCAAGCCGCTCCTAGTTCATTCGCGTCATTTGCATCTCTGTTCCAACAGGCAAAACCGAGCACCCCAACCAGTCAGCGCCTCCACCCCCTGCGGAGCCTCAGCATCTACACAACACAGGACGTCGGCCGCAATCTGCTGGCCTGTCCCCAAAATGGCAGCCACCATCAATATGCCAATTAGATGTAAACAATCTTTTCAAAGGATAAAATATTAAGAAAGCGGCCGGCCTAGACTCCGCGTCTGCGAAAGGTTTGAGATTCTGTGCTGATCAGCTAGCCTCTGTTCTCACAGACATATTGCAATCGTCTCTGGATCGCTCGATGGTCCCTGCCTGTTTAAAACGCTCAACCATCGTCCCAGTTCCTAAAAAATCCTAAAAAATCAAAAGCTACATGTCTAAATGATTATAGGCCTGTTGTCCTTACCTCATTGGTCGTGAAAGCATTAGAAAAACTGATAATGGCCGATCTGAAATCCATCACGGATCCCCTGCTGGACGGGTCTAATAGATCTGCAGGCGATGCTGTAAATGTATGCATTATGTACTAGAGCAGGCATCCTCAAACTGCGGCCCTCCAGCTGTTGCAAAACTACAACTCCCAGCATGCCCGAACAGCCTACAGGTATCTGCCTACAGCAGGGCATAGTGGGAGTTGTAGTTTTACAACAGCTGGAGGGCCGCAGTTTGAGGATGCCTGTACTAGAGCATCTAGACTCCCCGGTAACCTAGGCCAGAATCTTCTTATTTGTGGATTTCAGCTCTGCGTTTAATACCATCGCTGCTACACAACAAGCTCTCCCACCTACGCATACCTCACTCCATCTGCAAATGGAAAACCAATTTCTTAACTGACAGGAGACAGCAGGTTAGACTGGAGCTCCCCAGGGCTGTCTGCTTTCCCCACAGCCCTATTCACTGTGCACCAATCACTGCATCCCCACAGATCCGTTAAAGGGGTATTCCCATCCCAGACAATGGGGGCATATCGCTTGACCGATAGGTGCAGGTCCCACACCTATATCGAGAACGGTGGGGGGAGAGCTGTGGCTGGAGGACCCCAGATTATCCGGGGTCCGTCCACAACCAAGCGCTGCTCCCATAGAAGTGAATGGGAGCGCACCGAGCATGCGCAGCCCATGCTCCCAGCGCTCGGCTATATTCACCGGCCCCATAGAAAAAGAATAGAGGGAGGCTGAGCATGCGCAGTGCGCCCTCCTTCACTTTCGGGGCTCCGTTCTCGATATGGGACCCGCACCTATCAGTCAATGGGGGCATATCCTAGCGATATGCCCCCGTTGTCTGAGATGGGAATCGGCCTTTAAGGTTCTGAAGTTTGCAGATGACACAACAGTAGTTGGTCTCATACAAAATGGGGATGACCTACCACAAAAATGAATGGTGCAGTTCTACACCGCGATCATCGAATCCATCATGACATCATCTATGACTGTATGGTTCGGCTCCTGCTCAGTATTAGAAAAGGGGAGACTGCAGCGCATCATCCGAACAGCGGAAAGGATAATCGGCTGTAGCTCACCTTCCCTGCAGGATCTTCACGCTAGCAGGTGCAGGAAGAGAGTGGCTAAGATCGCCTCAGACCCCTCTCCCCCTGCTCACTCCATCCTATGCCTTCAGGAGTGAGCATTCAGGATCCTCGTCTCTTGGCCGATGGTTACAAAGGGCATCTCTCGCTCTGGAGGACCCATCCTGTCCTGCATTATACAGACAGACCATTGCTGTCAATAGGCACCGTGCAATGCTTCATTTGCCCTGTGGTGGCGCTGCATCAAAACTAAACACTTAGGATGTATTTAATGGACACTCCGACTGGCAGGTTTCCCCGCAGATTACAGCTGATCGCTGGTGATTAGCTTATTGTCAAGGGACCCCTCTAACCACTGGGGGTTGTCCAGAGCAGAGAACCCCTTGATCACCGTGCCTTGTGTCCGATCGTGCAGGAATTTACTCCCGGCAATTACATTCGTTGCAGAAGAGGTGCCATTGAGGGTAACTTTTCAAAAACTTTTTTTTTGGGTAGATACACAGGTACAGAGAAGGAGAACAGGGACTCTGAAAGCAAAGTACTACCTCCAGATACGACAGCAGGACACAGATCGGGTTCAGGAGACGTTTCTGTTCCGGTTCGGAACCTTCGTCAGGCATAAAATACTCCTCCATCTCCAGCAGTCCCATAGGGCTGAACAGAGAGGTGGACACGTGCGTTTGCCTCTCCATGCAAGCGGGGTAACATGCGTCTCCGTTCTTATGATTGGCCCTCACCGATCAGACACCCATCCTCTATGATGTGCATGGGGGAAAGGTTTTTCTAATGGGACAACCCCTTTAAAGTCTCTGCACCTTTAGGACAGATCTGTCTGTGGTCATCTCCTGGGCGTCCGATTAGAGGTTCCCGTTCTGCCTTCCTCCGGGTTTTACACTGAAGCTCCGCTTGTTCTGAGTGGCTGCTGTGAATATGCACAAGCCCTGCAGAGGTTCAGCATGTCGTCAGTGCGAGCAGAGCCTACAAGCAGCGAGATACAGAAGATTACGAAGGCGAATACTCAGAGGTAAATGAGGCCAGTAAGGGGGAGCCCCGGAGATGTGCCTTAATGACAAATGTTCCGATAATGAACAAATGTCGCAAAGTCTGTTGGTTCGAGGGTTAATCTCTGTGTCTAAAGGCCGAGAATCGTAGGAACGCCCGTCTGCGATGATCTGGCGGTGTAAAGGTGCCGCCAATTACCCGATTAATGTGAAAACCGCTCGTTCATCGGGTAATTGCATCTTTCATGTGGTCACCTAAGGAAACTTTCACACAAGCATTAATAATTTCCGTAATTGCGATCCGTCATGGGGTCTCAATTCCGGGAAAAAAAAACGCTTCCATTTTGTCCCCATTTATTGTCAATGGGGACAAAATGTAACTGAACAGAACGGAGTCACCAGAATGCATTCCGTTCCGTTCCCATACCGGAGAGCAGCATGCTGCGATTTGCTTTCCGTCCTGGGATGCGGAGCAAAACGGATCCGTCATGACCCACAATGCAAGTCAATGGGGACACAATAGAAAACGGATCCGTCTTGGTTATGTTAAAGATAATACAACCGGATCCGTTCATAGCGGATACAGACGGTTGTATTATCAGTAACGGAAGCGTTTTCCTCAACCCTTCCGGATCCGGAAAAAACGCTGGTGTGAAAGTAGCCTAAATCGGCCTTTGCCGGCAGCAGCCATAGCGGTGAAGACGGCTGAAGAGGCCCAACTTCTTGTGCAGATTGCGGTGGTAAAAGGCGGGCTGTAAAGCTTATCAGCACCATTGTGTGAAAGAGGAACAACACTCATCCTCCGCACTGGTGACAACCTCCAAGTCACCCATAAAATTGACTTTGAATGAATCAGGTTTATTTTTTACACTGTAAAAGTTTGGCTACTTAGAAAAAGTATGCTGCCTCAGGCTAGCCAAACACATTAACTCTTTATAGCACTGGATTTTGTACTTTGGATTTATTAGCAAATTTACTTTAGTTAATAAAAAGCTGTAAGTGCTCAACTGACATGAACAAGGTATCCATTACATTACTTATCCTGTGTTATACTCCAGAGCTGCACTCACTATTCTGCTGGTGCAGTCACTGTGTACATACATTACATTACTTATCCTGTACTGATCCTCAGTTACATCCTGTATTATACTCCAGAGCTGCACTCACTATTCTGCTGGTAGAGTCACTGTGCACATACATTACTTATCCTGTACTGATCCTGCGTTACACCCTGTATTATACTCCAGAGCTGCACTCACTATTCTGCTGGTGGAGTCACTGTGTACATACATTCCCAATCCTGAGTTACATCCTGTATTATACTCCAGAGCTGCACTCACTATTCTGCTGGTGCAGTCACTGTGTACATACATTACTCATCCTGTACTGATCCTGAGTTATATCCTATATTATACTCCAGAGCTGCACTTACTATTCTGCTGGTGCAGTCACTGTGTACATACATTACTTATCCTGTACTGATCCTGAGATATATCCTGCATTATACTCCAGAGCTGCACTCACTATTCTGCTGTGCAGTCACTGTGTACATACATTACTTATCCTGTACTGATCCTGAGTTACATCCTGTATTATACTCCAGAGCTGCACTCACAATTCTGCTGCTGCAGTCACTGTGTACATACATTACTTATCCTGTACTGATCCTGAGTTACATCCTGTATTATCCTCCAGAGCTGCACTCACTATTCTGCTGGTGCAGTCACTGTATACATACATTACTTACCCTATACTGATCCTGAGTTACATCCTGTATTATACTCCAGAGCTGCACTCACTATTCTGCTGTTGCAGTCACTGTGTACATACATTACTTATCCTGTACTGATCCTGAGATATATCCTGCATTATACTCCAGAGCTGCACTCACTATTCTGCTGGTGGAGTCACTGTGTGTATACATTACTTATCCTGTACTGATCCTGAGTTACATCCTGTATTATCCTCCAGAGCTGCACTCACATACGAGCGCTGCCTTCTCTGCTCTTTTCACCTACTCGCTGCAGCCATTGCGGTGCCTAGATTATGTCTACATAAAAAACGGAAAAAAAGGCTCTGATTCCGTGGTCAGTTTTTCAGGATTCCTAGCCGAGGTATACCGCATATTCTTATCTGCTAATGTGAAGCTGCATTGCCGGACTGGCGCAGAGGGTGGCACCCAGTACCCAACGTCCCCAGGGGTGGCCGGGCAGGAGAACGTCTTTTTATTACTGCTGCCGCCCCCCCGGCAATGAACGTGTTAAGGGCACGCGGTCTGGTCGCCCGGACCTCGCATTTTCCACCCTGTCCGGGCTTTGTGGCGCTCTGTAATACCCTCCATGCTGGGGACTGCATTTTTCTAGGCTGCTAAGATACTTTGGAGTTTTAAACCTACGTCAGTCCGGCTTAATCGTGGAGCCTGTGATCTAGGAGGGAAGCCTGCGGCCGGATTAATAGCATGCAAGTACTAATGCACATTTCGCCTCAGCCTCGTGACAGTGGCGTAACTTCACGCTTTTTTTCCAGTCCCCCCCCCTGTGGTGTTGACAGGAACGAGCGTGCACAATGCATCTGCACCCAAAAATAACTCCAGACCATAGTTTTGGCATCCACGTGAACGGACCTGCCAAGGGTTTTCAAGATGCTGGCACCGTTTCTGCAATCAACTTCTGTCACTTCCAACGGAAACCACTGGATCCAGTCCTTTCCGTGACCTCCCATGTCAGAGTCACGTTACAGCCAGATATAAAAAAAAAAACGTCCTGAACTTTCATGCCTCACGGAAAAGCAGAAGAAGAAGGCGGCAAGTCCTGGGGAGGAGAGGGTCGGGCGATCTGCATTGTTAGGCTTGCAATTTCCCCCGAGCCCTCCAGAGCTGTGACTCCTCCTCGTGCAAAATCAAGGACGAACGTGCAGGGCGAATGACCTTGGCGAGGCAGGTCCCATGGTAACAGATATGCATGCGTGTGCGCAGGAACCCGGTCACCTGCAACTGTTTATCTGATCGAGGAAAATCCGACCGTCTAGGAAAACTATTACGAAGATCTCAAGAAGGTTAGGAAATCCAGCTCGAGCCTCTCAGTCTGCGTTACAGCAGGCAGTAAAGCAAGCACCGTCCTCGGGCGTCTCAGGCCCAGCAGAAAGCACAACCAGGACAACTGCATGAATGGCAATCCCCCCAGGGGTAGGCAACCTTTGGCTCCCAGCTGTTGTGAAACTACAACTCCCAGCATGCATAGTTGCTCTTCTCTTCTAAGAACTTACATAGAAATGAATGGAGCATGCTGGGAATTGTAGTTTCACAACAGCTGAGTGGCCTATGCCATCCTTTTATACCCATTCCGAGGCAGGAAAGAAAATTAGGTGCAGGTGCTGTTTTTGGAAGCCTGCACGCTGTCTACGGCAGGGGTCTGCCACCTCCGGCACTTCAGCTGTGGTGAAACCACAACTCCCAGCGTGCACCCTTTGCTCAGCTCTCCTCAGAGCTTCTAATAACAGTGAATGGAGCATGCTGAGAGTTGTAGTTTCCAAACAGCTGGAGTGCCAGAGGTGGCCGATACTTGGTCTGTGGAACGGACGGACGGTGTTCCATTCATTTTCCCTACTCTCGTCATTTCCGGTTCCGTCGGAAGTGACGTATGCGGGTAAGGGAGGAGGTGGGTCACGCCACTAGCTTACTGAGTGGCTGAGTAGGATTCGGCGCAGGAGAGCGCCGCCAACTGTGAACGCGCATAGGGTAGGGAAAATTTACGGCCAATTGCGCATGCACCGCAGGCAGTGAAAATTTACAGCCCACTGCACAGGTGCGAACGCACACTGGGCTGTAAGTCTTTACTAACCTCGGCGCATGCGCGGTAAGTTTTCCCTAACCTAGGCACTAGACTAGATGCCGCAAGCGTTCGGGCCTGCGCACTGGGCTGTAACTTTTCACTACCCGCGGCGCATGCGCAATTGGCCGTAAATCTTTCCTACCCTATGCGTGTTCACCGTTAGCGGCGCTCTCCTGCGCCGGAACCGGAAAGGACGAGGGTAGGAAAAATTAACGAAACACCGTGTTCTATCAAAAAGCCTTACTACGTCAGAATCCCTTACCCCTCGTGACCTCCGGTTGACGCGGCCTCAGCGCAAGCGCACTACAACCGGTGCGCAAGTGCACAACTACCACGGGTAAAAGAAAAATTACAGCAGAAACCGCGCGTGTGCCCTCAGGGGTAAGGAGATCCGATGGTCGTTTATTTTGTGAAATCTCCTTACCCTCACACTGCGCATGCGCGTACACAGCGCTTGACATGCATCGCTGGCTGGCTTCGATCAGGTCGGTCTCTCCCTGCTCCCAGCACTATCTGCCATGCTGCACCCACCCCCTGGATGGCGGGTAGTGCTGGGAGCAGGGAGAGACCGACCTGATCAAAGCCAGCCAGCGATGCATGTCAAGCGCTGTGTACGCGCATGCGCAGTGTGAGGGTAAGAAGATTTCGACCATTGGATCTCCTTACCCCTGAGGGCGCACACGCTGTATCTGTGGTAATTTTCCCTTACCTGTGGTAGTTGTCCGCTTGTGTACCCGTTGTAGTGCGCTTGCGCTGAGGCCACGTCAACCAGAAGTCACGGAGGGGAAGGGATTCTGACGGAGTAAGGCTTTTTGATAGAACACCGGACTTGAAAAGCCCCGGATTCATATAAGCGATTACGATAATGAAGCTAAATAAGCTTTTCCCATCTTATAAAGCGATGGCGTACTGACAGGATATGGCAGCACTTTATAATCGGAGGGCTCTGACCTCTGGACACCCCCATGATCCCGGGAGCATTATCCCTGACAGTGGGGGTGGGTGGAGCGCTGCTGTGAAGGGACAAAGAGCAAAGGGGACGCAGTGCTAAATCCCCTCCATTCTCAGGATTTGCAGGGGCCCCAGAGGGGCCCATACCAATCATAAAGTGATGCCATACCCTAGTAATAGGAATTCATCTTTTAAAAGGGTGTTAAAAAAAATATATCACTTTCTTCCAAAAACAGCGCCACCGCCTGCCCGTAGGCTGTGTCTGGTACTGCAGCTCAGCTCCTCTGACATCCATGTGGAAAACCTTGTTAAAACAGGATTAACTTTGTGAGGGAGGAAGTCGAAAATGAAGCCGGAAGCCGAAAATGAAACGCTCCGCTCTGCCCCACCCCCCCGGCGATACCTTCATAGGGCAACAGCAAGATGTGAAGAACCCTTTAACCATCAGTTCACACTTTAGCGTTTTTACGCGCGTTCGAACGCGCATAAAAACGCACAACTGTACAGTACCCATGCATTCCTATGGGCCTGGTTCACACTTGCGCGTTTTTATGCGCGTTCGAACCCGCGTAAAAACGGCCGACGTAAAAGCAACTATGTTTGCGTTTTTTGGCCCGTTTAACGCGCGTCCCCATAAACAGAGTTTAATAGGGACGCACGTTAAACGCGCGATTCCTATTTGGCGCTGCACGAACGCCCAGGTCTGAACCCAGTGTAAATGAAGCCATAAATTAGACTCCTGTCAATTAATGAGGTCATTAAGAAACCCAAACTGGCTGCTCAAGACGCGGGCACCTTACCAATATTCTACCGAACTGAGACAAGAGATTGTCCCGGTGATGCCAGCGCTTAGTAGGGAACCTCCTGGCATCGTGCCCATGCCACCTGACAGATCAGCTGCATTGTGAAATACTGACAACCTAAAACATGCCAGCCTCTATTACGTGCCAATGACTGGGGTCGGCCTGGCGTCATCATTAGGAATTGGCATGCGGGTACCTGTCTCATTCATTTTTTTCATTTTTTACTCCCGTGGTCCGCACTAATTGGGGGGGGGGGGGGAGGAGGGGTGCGAACGTGCAAGGCACAGGTAACACCACCAATATTCATGTACGGAAAGAAAACCAACAACATTGAGGAAACAAATCAGGGCTCATTTGTTTACGTTTTTTTCAATCCGTATACGGAACCATTCATTTCAATGGATCCGCAAAAAAAAAAAAGCGGAAGGTACTGTGTATGCCTTCCATTTCCAGATTTCTGTTCCATTCAAAAAAAAAAAAAAAAAACATGTCCTATTATTGTCCGCATAACGGACAAGGATAGGACTGTTCTATCAGGGGCCAGCCGTTCTGCAAAAAAAACGGATTGCACACGGACGTCATTTTTCACGGATCCGTTTTTTGCAGAATACTGAAAAAGCCATACGGTTGCGTGCATGAGGCCTTATCTGATAAATTGCAACAATGCAATCACAAGGCGCTAATGCCCATTTCCATCCCCTGCAGTGCCCCCTTAAGGCAGCGTACATCCTGATCTTGCTGTTGTGCGAATAGAATGCAAACTGCAGTGGAGACTGACAGGCCGAAAACTGACTGAAACGGGGGGGGGGGGGGGAACGAAATAATATCTGCCAATCAATAAGCGTGCCTCCGGTCTCAGAAAACGTTTGGCAGGTCTTAGTTTTGATTGGTGGGGGGGTCCTATGTTCACCGAAACAAATGGGGGCAGGCGGGTTCGGCTGAGCTTGGCTCTGCTCGGAGAGGTGGGATTTAGGGTGCATTCTCACGACCGTAAAAATGGGTCCGCATCCGTTCCGCAAATTGCGGACCCGTCATTTCAATGGGGCAGCAAAAGATGCGGATAGCACATTGTTCCTTAGCCCCCGCAAAAAAGATAAGAGCAACCCCGCAACCCCGGACAAGTTTAGGCATTCTCTATCTAGCGCTGGCCATTTGCGGAATGCACGCAGCCGGTATGCATGTTTTGCGGTTGCGCAATTTGCGGACCGCAAAACCCTTATGGTTGTGTGAATGCACCCTGAAGGTGTACACCAGTCTGAAGAGAGCTGAGCAAAGCAGAGCTTCTGCTCCTTTGTTTCAGCGATCAGTAGGAGCGAGGGTCTCAGGATCTGGCCCGCCACAAAAAAAAAAAAAAAAAAAAAAACTTCTGACGTGGCAAAGCTTTTCTGACAAGGACAAAAAAGGACCTAGCGGCAGCGACCACCCGATGCCTCTCAGCCAATCAGATCAAGCCGAGCGCTCGTTTACAAATGGCGCACGCGTCTGTCTAGTGACTCTTTAGAAGCCAATCTGACTCCCGTCTCAGCCAGGCGACAAAAGCCTCCATAGAAAACAATGCAAGTTTCCCGAGATATGTCCAGCCTTTGGACACGGCGGCCATGATCTCTAGCTTTTAGGGTACAGGATGTAAGGCCTCATACACACGGCCGCATCTTTCAGTCCACATCCAATCTGCCTTTTTTTCGGATCGGATAAGGACCCATTGGTTTCAATGGGGCTCGCGAAAGATGTAGACAGGACACCGCTGTCCGGGTCCGTAGCGCAGCCCCATCGAGAAAATCTTGCGGACAAGATTAACTATTTATACAACGGTGCGGGACCTGCCGAAAGGGAAATGCGGGATGCACGCGTCCAGAATCCGTGCTGTGCGGACCCCAAACACGGAGATGGTCATGTGCATGAGGCCTAAGCGGAGAAGATTTGTGTCACATGAATTGCAAAGGATGAAATTTGCCATAAAAATCCGTGATATAAATTGAAACGCTACGAGATTTAAAATCCGCACGGTGTGATCTTTTACGCAGTATCCGGTAAAATCTCACTTTGCTGTTACTGTAACATGCAGCAGGTTTTCAGCCCCGTGTGAACATACCCTTAAAATGGCCGCCAGACAGTCCTTTCATTATGGGCTGATCAGGGAGGACGGTAACGAACAGCCGTAACGATCTCTCATTTTTGCAGAATGAACTTTGGCGATTTCATATCAGCATACGAGATTACGCGGAGGACAGTTCCCCGACCCATGATCACCCCCATCGGGACATCTACATGTGACCGCTCCCGCCATCACAGGGCCCACCGCGGTTCTCACCCAGTGAGACCTGCAGCCGGCAGAGGAAAAATCGGAAATCAGAATCTCCGTTAATCGAGAGGGTCCCTCATTCAGGACCCTCATCTTATACCCAGAGCAGCGACAAAGACTGGGGATGTTAAACCTGTGGCCCTCCGGCCGGTGCAAAACTACCACTCCCAGCATGCCCTGATCGCTGTAGGCTGTCTGAGCATGATAGAAGTTATAATTTTGCACCAGCTGGAGGGGCCGCGAGTTTGCGGACCCTAGGAATGACATGCATTCGGCCCTTTGAGATCAATAGTAACTGTGCAATGCTTCATGTCACCTGTGGCGGCGCTGAGGGGTAACTGATTCCGGCTGGTGGGGGTCTCAGTCACAAGCTTAGTCAGGGGACAACCCCCCCTTATGTCTCTGACTCTATATTAAAATGGTCAGCAGTCCCTAGTCCTGAAAATGGACCCTAAATCAGATAAAATCGGATTTGCTGTCCGGATAACCAAGAAGTTCAGAAACCCCCGGCCCCCCTCTGGGGGCCCCACATCTGAGGGTCCGTAGAAACATCTATACATCCATATAAGTGGCTAATCTCAACTACACCCGACTTTAGGGTCACCACCCATGCAATATCCATATTTCAAGGGGTTAAAGGAGGACCCTGGGGGATCAACCGGCCATAAAGGACTGCTGAGTACCTACCTCATCCGAGACATTGGTGGCGTATCGCTAGGACAGGCCACCAACGTCAGATAGGTGCAGGTCCCACCTCTGGGACCTGCACCTATCTCCAGAACGGACACTTCCGGAGGACAGCGTACTGCTCAGCTATTTTTGGAAATGAACGGAGAGCGCTGCGCGCATGCGTTTGCGCCGCTCCATTCACTTCTATGGGACTGAGCGACTTAGCCGAGCCTCAGCTATTATTGGCGGTCCCATAGAGAAAGGGGGACCCGCAGCAATCTGACATTGGTGGCATATGCTACCGATATGCCACCAATGTCTAGATGAGACAACCCCTTTAAGTGCTGAGCGGTCCTTTAATGTAAGCTGATCCCCAGGGTTAACCTGGTCCCCCCCCCCCACCGAAATCGGACAACTCCTTTAACGACATGAATCAAGCAGTGCATAAAGTGGAGATCCGATCTGATCCTGCATCACCAAGGATCTAAGGCCTTCCATAGTTATACGTAGGAAGGCATGACTAGCAGAGCGCCTATTAGAGCGTGATTTACACCCGCTACAGAGAGCAGACCCCCCCTAGGCGTGCATCCGGTCCCGCGTACGACACCGGCAGCAAATTCCCGGATCCATAGGGGATTTGTCTGCTGCAACCTTTAGGGGACCACTATATACCGGGGCAGATTTACTAGAGTGGTCTAACATCTGGACGGCCGAATCCGCGACGGTGCGCGCAGAAGATGCGTCATGTCGCAGTAACGCACTACGTTTTTGACCGATTTGGCGCCTCCTCGGCACGTGTTAGATTAAGTTTCCTTCTTTAGGACACGACTTGGGTGAACTACTTAAGAGTATTTAGTGCCTTAAAAGTGACGCCCGCCAGTAGTGTTGAGCGAACTTGTGTTTTAAGTTCTGCGTTCGGGTTATCGAAGAATCCAGTTATGGATTCCGCTACTACGGACCATAACGGAATTCTTCGTTACCCGAACCCGAATTTTGGACGCAGAACTTAAAACACAAGTTTGCTCAACACTACCCAACAGGTATAAATCGGATGCATCGCCATGGTCACGCCCCCTTTCCTCTAGACCCAAGGCAAAAAACATGAAGTCCTTTTCGGCGCAAATCTTCGTTGAACTGATTTGCTCCAAAATTATAGCGAATCAGCCTCACTGTGCATCAGCGGTCTGCAACCTCTGGCTCTCGTGCAACTACAACTCCCAACAGACTGAGCTCAATAACACCAGCGGGTATATCTTGATCTGCTGTTCTGAGACCTTGGAAAGCTGGGTGGAGATTCCTGTGGCAGCCATGTTGGTTGGCTATCGCCCAAGCTTCGAAGGAGCCACGATGCAAGTGATCTGTCCTAGGGGACAAGTCAAACGTCTTCTAGGTGACAGGTGAGAAGGAGAAAAGGGAAGAACATTTACCCGTATGAAGCGAACGCAGTGCAACCCAGAACGAGCCGAGCGAGTCATGCGAGAGCGAGCGGGTAATCACCTCAGGGACAATCACTGGGGGGGGTGAAGACTTATGCAATCCATCCGCACGGAGGCTGGAGGTTCTCCCAACAATCTAAAAAACAGTGGTCTCCAACCTGTGGCAAAACTACAACTCCCAATATGCCCCGACAGACACAATGTGTCAGGGCATGCTGGGAGTTGTAGTTTTGCAACAGATGAAGATCTACAGGATGCAGACGGCTGCTCTACAATCACAATGATGGGACCATTAACGACCTATTAATCTGCCCCTAATGTATGTGCGAGACAATAGATTGTGAGCTCTTGGGATCAAACTGTGAGGGACCAGGACAAAAGAAAAAGTATAAAACAAGTGCAGAGAAACGTCTGACGTCATGAGACCACCCACTAGCGTAGGCCACTGGTGTCCAAACTACAACTCCCAGCATTTCTGCAGACTGTAAGTTGTAGTTCTGGCCTGCTGGGAGTAGAAATTTTGCAGCTGTCAGAGGAGTGAAAGTTGTAGATCACTGTTTGCTGTCACTGACTGGCACATTCTGCAGCAGCAGTGAATAAAATACCTTAAATGTCCTCCTAGCTGTCAATATACACATATATAATCTATCCTTTATATTCCGAAACACAGGGGAGGCAATGATACACAGTGCCGTATACACGGACATATACCGCCTATATGTGTATATACCGATACACAGTGCCGTATACATGGACATATACCGCCTATATGTGTATATACCGATACACAGTGCCATATACATGGACATATACCGCCTAAATGTGTATATACCGATACACACACAGTGCCATATACAGGGACATATACCGCCTATATGTGTATATACCGATACACAGTGCCATATACATGGACATATACCGCCTATATGTGTATATACCGATACACAGTGCCATATACAGGGACATATACCGCCTATATGTGTATATTCCCATACACAGTGCCGTATACACGGACATATACCGCCTATATGTGTATATTCCCATACACAGTGCCGTATACACGGACATATACCGCCTATATGTGTATATTCCCATACACAGTGCCGTATACATGGACATATACCGCCTATATGTGTATATACCGATACACAGTGCCGTATACATGGACATATACCGCCTATATGTGTATATACCGATACACAGTGCCGTATACATGGACATATACCGCCTATATGTGTATATTCACATACACAGTGCCGTATACACGGACATATACCGCCTATATGTGTATATACAGATACACAGTGCCGTATACACGGACATATACCGCCTATATGTGTATATACAGATACACAGTGCCGTATACATGGACATATACCGCCTATATGTGTATATACCGATACACAGTGCCGTATACACGGACATATACCGCCTATATGTGTATATTCACATACACAGTGCCGTATACACGGACATATACCGCCTATATGTGTATATACAGATACACAGTGTACACGGAGATATACGCCATATACACCTATATGTGTATATACGATACATACTATACAGACATATACGTATATGTGTATATACCGATACACAGTGCCGTATACACGGACATATACCGCCTATATGTGTATATACCGATACACAGTGCCGTATACACGGACATATACCGCCTATATGTGTATATACAGATACACAGTGCCGTATACATGGACATATACCGCCTATGTGTATATACCGATACACAGTGCCGTATACATGGACATATACCGCCTATATGTGTATATTCACATACACAGTGCCGTATACACGGACATATACCGCCTATGTGTGTATATACCGATAAACAGTGTACATGGAGATATACCGCCTATAGATAGATATATATATATATATATATATATACACAGATACACAGTGCCGTATACACGGACATATACCGCCTATATGTGTATATACCGATACACAGTGCCGTATACACGGACATATACCGCCTATATGTGTATATACCGATACACAGTGCCGTATACACGGACATATACCGCCTATATGTGTATATACCGATACACAGTGCCATATACACGGACATATACCGCCTATGTGTGTATACTATATACCGATAAACAGTGTACATGGAGATATACCGCCTATATGTGTATATATCGATACACAGTGCCGTATACATGGACATATACCGCCTATGAGTATATTCCGATACATAGTGCCGTATACACGGACATATACCGCCTGTATGTGTATATTCCAATACACAGTGTACATGGACATATACCGCCTACATGTGTATATACCGCTACACAGTGCCGTATACATAGACATATACCGCCTATATGTGTATATACCAATACACAGTGCCATATACACGGACATATACCGCCTATATGAGTATATACTACAGCATACGTTATACACGTGACATATACCGCTATAGTGACGTATACACGGACATATACCGCTACACAGTGTATACCGCTATACCGTGTATATACCGGTACATAGTACCGCCGTATATACGGACATATACTACACAGTACGTATATACGACATATACCGTACATAGTGCCGTATACATCGGACATATACCGCTACACAGTACCGTATACAGGACATATACCGCTACACAGTGCCGTATACACGGACATATACCCCTACACAGTGCCGTATACACGGACATATACCGCTACACAGTGCCGTATACACGGACATATACCGCTACATAGTGCCGTATACACGGACATATACCGCTACATAGTGACGTATATACGGACATATACAGCTACAAAGTGACGTATATACGGACATATACCGCCTATATGTGTATATACCGATACATAGTGCCGTATACACGGACATATACAGCCTATATAAGTATATACCGCTACACAGTGCCGTGTACACGGACATATACCCCTACACAGTGCCGTATACACGGACATATACCGCTACACAGTGCCGTATACACGGACATATACCGCTACACAGTGCCGTATACACGGACATATACCGCTACACAGTGCCGTATACACGGACATATACCGCTACACAGTGCCGTATACACGGACATATACCGCTACATAGTGACGTATATACGGCTCTCACAGGTCACTAGGACAGCAATGTATTCTGCACTTTTGCTGCTGAGACTTGTGGTTCTACAGGACGTGACGAGCCACGGCGGACACGGCTCCGGGATAATGGCGGCTTCCGTGGCCCCAGGTACGTGGGTGGCAGCGGGGACATGGAGAGCCACGACCGCCATTAGTCACCAGATGCATCGATGGCACAAATAATCCTCATCATATGTTGTAACGCAGCTCGAAACGCAGAAACGACGCAACATGTGACCTGAATCATACAGGACAGGTAGCCAGGGGGCCACAAGGTGACGGGGGGCCCCCACAGCGCACCCACAACAGACTCATTGAGCCAAAGAGTGCAAGCTCCTCGTCCAAATAGGAGGCGCCCCCTGCAGGTCACTCCGCAGGACGCCCACCTCTAATAAGTAGCTGTGTTATCTTCCCAGAATCCTTGGCGGCAACCAAAGTGTGGAGCCCAAGCTTCAGGTCGGAAGAGTCGCCGGTGTGTCCCCCTCCCCCACCCCGCTCACCTTTAGAGTACAAGGATTTCGGGGTCTCAAGGTCAAGGTCGGCACTAAGCAGCGATATGAAGTCGGAGGGCATGGCCGCCCGGGGCAGCGGGAGATGCGAGGAGAAGTCGGTAAGTCCCGGTGCTCGCTCCGGTCTGCTCACACACTGACAGGAACCGACGGCACGCCCCCCTACTGACAGTACACTGCGCAAGCGCGGGGCGGGGCCTTTCTGCTGTGAGACCGTTCCACGGGTGGGCGGGGCTGACAGGCGGTAGAGCGTTACTAGGGGCGGGGCAGTTGGAGCCAACACGGTAGTGACGGTAACTAAGGGAGGAGCCAAGAAGTGACATGCACTGGTATATATTGCGCGAAGGATGACGTAATACGTCTCCTCTGGGCGGGGCTGGGAAAAAGATTGACGGGTGACGTAGGAAAGCGGATGATGTTTGCACCATGTGTTGCTGACGGGGAAGGTGATTGGTTGTGACCGCGCAGAGGCTGTCAGCCAATGAAAAGCCTGGAGGCAACAGGTTCCTGTCAGGAGCCAGGCCTCCCAAGTGTCCCTCTTTTGGGGGGACAGTCCCTCTTTGATCCTTTAATGTCCCTCTTTTTGACCTGAGGAATTAATTCCTAAATGTGTGCATTAGTAAATTTACTAAATTACTCCTTACTAAACTATCTGTATTGTTTCTACCTGTATATTAGACCAGAACTTCATTAAAATATCTATAAGGCTACTTTCACACTAGCGTATCCGTCATGGATCTGCAAAAGCGCTTCCGTTACGATAATACAACCGCACGCGTCCGTCATAAATGGATCCGCTTGTATTATGTCTTCTATAGCCATGACGGATCCGTCTTGAACAATGTTGAAAGTCAATGGGGGAAAGGATCCGTTTTCTATTGTGTCAGAGAAAACGGATCCGTCCCCATTGACTTACATTGTGTGCCAGGACGTTTGGCTCCGCTTCGTCAGGCGGACAGCAAAGCGCTGCAGGCGGCCCCCACAGCGGAATGAAGACTGATCGGAGGCAAACTGACGCATTCTGAGCGGATCCTTTTCCATTCAGAATGCATTGGGGCAAAACTGATCCGTTCTGGACCGGAGAGCCCTGAACGGATCTCACAAACGGAAACCAAAACGCCAGTGTGAAAGTAGCCAAATCCGCTGATTTATCTGCTAATAGTTAAATGGATATGGAAGCGTAAGAAAAAAATTGTCCCCGGGGCCCCGCAATGACCGATCCCCAGCTGCTGCAGTTCACAGTCAATAATTATGCTTTGGGCGGAGTTAGTATGTAAAAAACTGCCATGATGTGCGCCGAAAATATTTACGATTTTAAAAATTGGGCGGTACGGTCAGAGCTGCTAGTGAGAGACAGGAGCCTCGTAGTCATAGTGACGATATAACACTACAGTGATAGATATAACATTACAGGTCATCTGTCTATCTTTCCTTATCGTCCTTCAGGCAGCACACACAAAGAGTTAATGTCTTGCTCCTCCCGTCTAGGACGAAAGATAAATCATTAGTAAATCAGACTAATATAAAGGAGGACACACCCACTAGGCAGACGTGTTTTAATGAAGCTCACGCATACAGAGGCTCCGGCTGCTGTGATTTATCCTGGTCAGTTTCTCGTATGCAGCGGGTGTTCCCTGCAGACTATCAATGTATGTTTCAGGGTGTGTCCCTGCGAGAAGCGCTGGTTCGGCTGTTACAAGCACTGTTGTTACCTTCAGGTCTGCAGGCCGTGTCTCCAGCTCAGGAGCCATTTTGGAGTAGACGTACACAGGGGCAGCTGAGCTACTCGATAGGTAACGTGAAGTAAAATTGGCACAAGAGGTTAACTAACTCTCCCAATGTATTTTAATAGTTTGTCACAAAATGGCAGGAGATACCTCTGCGCCTTGTGTTCTCAGTTGTTTTGAGCTCTGCTACATCTGTGGCTCTGCACAGGGCGGGATGTTACTGCAGCAGCTCTGATGATCCGGTGTCCTGGAACGGCTCATATGTAGCTTGTGTGTGTGAGCGAATCATTATGTTACAAGTACAGAACTCTGCAAAGAATCCCATATAGCTAATGTCAGTATGTGCACCGGCGGTGGACAGTGCGGGGGCCGTCTGCACCGGGGGTGGACAGTTCGGGGGACGGCTGCATCAGCGGTGGACAGTGCAGGGGACGTCTGGACCGGCGGGGGACGCCTGTGCCGGCGGTGGACAGTGCGGGGGCCGTCTGCACCGGCGGTGGACAGTGCGGGGGCCGTCTGCACCGGCGGTGGACAGTGCGGGGGCCGTCTGCACCGGCGGTGGACAGTGCGGGGGCCGTCTGCACCGGCGGTGGACAGTGCGGTGGACGGCTGCATCAGCGGTGGACAGTGCAGGGGACGTCTGGACAGTGCGGGGGACGCCTTTGCCGGCGGTGGACGGTGCGGGGGACACCTATGCCGGCGGTGGACGGTGCGGTGATTGCCTGCGCCGGCGGTGGACAGTGCTGGGGACGTCTGGACCAGCGGTGGACAGTGCTGGGGACGTCTGGACCAGCGGTGGACAGTGCTGGGGACGTCTGGACCAGCGGTGGACAGTGCTGGGGACGTCTGGACCAGCGGTGGACAGTGCGGGGGACGTCTGGACCGGCGGTGGATGGTGCGGGGGACGCCTGCGCCGGCGGTGGATGGTGTGGGGGACGCCTGGACCAGCGGTGGATGGTGCGGGGGACGCCTGGACCGGCGGTGGACGGTGTGGGGTGCGCCGGCGGTGGACAGTGCGGAGGACACTTGCGCCGGCGAAGGACGCCTGCGCCGGCGGTGGACAGTGCGGGGGACGTCTGGACCGGAGGTGGATGGTGCGGGGGACGCCGGCGGTGGACAGTGCGGGGGCTGTCTGCACCAGCGGTGGACAGTGTGTGGGCCGTCTGCACCAGCGGGGGACACCTGCACCTGCGGTGGACAGTGCGGGGGACGCCTGCGCCGGTAGTGGACAGTGTTGGGGCCGTCTGCTCCAGCAGTGGACAATGCGGGGGCTGTCTGCACCAGTGTTGGACGGTGCGGGGGACGTCTGGACCTGCGGCGGACGGTGCGGGGGACGCCTGTGTCGGCGGGGGGCACCTGTGCCGGCGGCGGACAGTGCGGGGGGCGACTGTGCCGGACGGTGCGTGGGACGCTGCACCGGCGGCGGACGGTGCGTGGGACACCTGCACCTAGGCTATGAGCTGAGTGCTGCGATTGGCCAGCGCTACAGCCTGGGAGAAGGAGACGCCCAAGAGAACAAGGACAGATTCTTCCCAGTAGAGCAGAAGCGCTGAAGTTACCGGAGCCTATACTGGGAGAACGGAGCGGCGCCCAGGGATAATAGTAAGTGCAGGGATTTCCCTCGGAGCAATATATCTAGCTCTTCTTTTAGGGTAGGCTCAAGATTCAATCAGTGGTGGAGCAAACGGATAATATCTCCACCATGTGCTATATTAACAATCGGCACAGGACTCACTCTGATCCATGGGGGACAGTCACATTAGAATATTTAGCCTGTCTTTCAGTTGGGAAGGAATTTTTCATCCAGATTTTCCTCCGTTTCCCCTCATATCCTGAGAGTCTCATCCATAGGGCTCATTCACACGAACGTGTGCTGGCCGTTCCGTGCGTTGGGGACCACTCGTGTGCATGAGCCCATAGCCATAGCGCATGATCCCTCACTGGCTGCAGCTTTCCAGAGGAAGTTATTGGAGATACGTTCCAGCCAGATCTTCTGGTTGAAGCAGGCCTACAGCATCCACTCCGGAGATCTGACGGTTTAGGCCTGGAGAAGGGCTTGTGAGATGTGGTGGTGGAAACTTTGCAGAATCCTGATCTGTCTGAAGTCTTACATTTTATTACAGGAAGGTTTCCAGTTTAGATTAAAACCTAACACGATAAGAGTGCATTTCATGGCTGCCACTGCTCGCATAGATGGCGCCTTCGCGCATTCATGCATTATTATTATTTTTTTATGTTCTTTATTCAATTTAAATGTAATTGGTTAAGCCTCCTATCCCAGACAGGGATCGGGCTGTTCTCCCCAAGACCCTGGTTGAATCTCCATTTCAGTCTCTTACAGAAGCAGCACTAAGGTTTGTATCTTGGAAGGTTTTATTCCTGTTGGCAATTGCATCAGCCAAGAAGGTGTCGGACTGAACAAGGGTCCTTTAGGTCGGCTGACCAGCTGTTTATAGAGGAGTATAAAGGCCGGTAAGCCTACACTGCGTGGATTAAGAATACTATTAAAGTCTGCTTCCAAGTACTCCAGTTACCAGGTGGAGTTACTGCACACTCAACTCCGAAAAGAGGGAAGAAAAAAAAAGGCATTGGATCAAATCTGCAGGGCCGCTACATGGTCTTCTCCGAGCACCCTTACAAAACAATATAAGTTGGATGTAACTGGCGCTTGCATTTCAGCCTTTGACAGACAAGTGCTCGTTAAGGCTGCCATTTTTGACTTTTCAAACCCTTTGTGTGCTGCCAAAGGACGATAGGAAAAGTCTAAATTTGCTTACCGAAATTTATCTTTCCTTGAGTCCAAAGGCAGCACAAATATCCCTCCCTAATAAAGACATTGCCTGGGGAAAAAACACGTCTGCCTAGTGGGTGTGCTCTCCTTTATAGGGGGGTTAATTAGTCTGATTTACTAATAGTTTATCTTCTGTCCTAGACGGGAGGAGCAAGACATTAACCCTTTGTGTGCTGTCTTTGGACTCAAGGAAAGGTACATTTCGGTAAGCAAATTTAGACTATCTCATGTATATCTCTCATATCTCTGACTGTCTATCTACACTGAACGAAAATATAAACGCAGCACTTTCGGTTTTTCTCCCATTTTGCATGAGCTGAGCCCAAAGATCTGAACCATTTTCTACATACACAAAAGACCCGTTACTCTCAAATATTGTTCACAAATCTGTCTAAATCTGTGTTAGTGAGCACTTCTCCTTTGCCGAGATAACCCATACCACCTCAAGGTGCTGATTAGACAGCATGATGCCTTAGACTGCCCACAATAAAAGGCCACTCTGAAATGTGCACAGTTTTGCCTTACGGGGGGAGGTCAGAAAAACAGTCAGTATCTGGTGTGGCCACCATTTGCCTCACGCAGCGTAGCACATCTCCGTCGCATAGAATTGATCAGGTTGTAGATTCTGGCCTGTGGAATATTGGTCCGATCCTCTTCAATAGCTTTGCGAAGTTGCTGAATATAGGCCGATATATGTCGTATACGCCTATCCAGAGTATCCCAAACATGCTCAGTGGGTGACATGTCCGGTGAGTATGCTGGCCATGCAGGAACTGGTTATCCGTGGTTATAAAGCTCTCTACAGACCCCCCAGTAGTAATAAGGCCCCCCCATAGTGCTCTTAGTAGCAATAAGGTGGATCTCTAAGTCCCTCCTATACAGTCCCCAGTAGTAATAAGAACGTCTATAGTGTCCCCTGGATTTATAATACCCCTACAGTGCTCTATGACTAAGGGTGCAAAAAGTCTGCACCCGAAACGCGTCAGAGATGTGAGGCCTGCTTTATATTTATTATTTGTAACTGTTTTTAATGGAGAGGAAATAAAACTGAATGGATTTTACTAATACCGGTGGCTGGAAATCGCTTAGGCCTCTTTCACACTTGCGTTGTGTGGATCCGGCGTGCACTTCCGTCGCCAGGACGCTACTAAAGTCCTGGTTGCCATAGTAAGTAGTGCGGAGCCAGGGAAGCAGATACTTACAGTCCGTGCGGCTCCCTGGGCGCTCCACAATGACGTCAGAGCGCCCCACGTGCATGGTCACGTGATCCATGCTCATGGGGCGCTCTGGCGTCATTGTGGAGCGCCCAGACTCGGGAGCCGCACAGACGGTAAGTATACTGCTCCCCGCCCCCCCACTACACTTTACCATGGCATCCGGGACTTTAGCGTCCTGGCTGCCATGGTAACCATTCACAAAATCTAAACGTTGGGTCCGGCGATGCGCCGAAACGACGTTTAGCTCAATGCCAGATCCGGATTTATGCACTTCAATGGGCATTAATTCCGGATCCGGCGTTACGGCATGTCTTCCGGATTTTTGGACGGAGACAAATCCGCAGCATGCTACGGTTTTGTCAACATCCAAAAAACGTTCACATACTGAACGGAAGACATCCTGATGCATCCTGAACGGAATGCTCTCCATTCAGAATGCATTAGGATAAATCCTGATCAGTATCTTTCCATCCTAGAGCCCCAGTGCCCCAGTATTTATACTGCCTCCTAGTGTTATAATGCTCTTCCTAAAGTGCCCCCAGTATTTATAATGCCCGCTGTAGTTATATTCCTCTCTCCACCATACAGTCCCATGTAAATAACATCACTCCCTTCAGCCCTAACATACAGTCCCATGTAAATAACATACAGTCCCAGTTAAATAACCACAACTCCCAGCATTGCTCTGCCTCTCCGTTCACTTACCTCTCTTCATGTAGCAGACATCACCACAGCTTCTTCTCCTCTTCACTGCGTCCTCTCCTGCACTGGTCACATGATGGTGACATCATCACAGGTCCTTCTCAACCACTGCCTGTTTTGCTGGTCACATGACCTGTGATGTCGCCACAGGTCCTTCAGCTCTTCCAGTGCATTAGATTCAATTGTATTGCTGTCTTGAGGACTTACAGTTGAATCTAGCTGGCAGGCAGGACATTCGGGGCCTGGGACAAAACATCAGGGGCCCAGGCCCCGAATATTTTAACCTAGCAATGCCCCTGGCGCAAGTGTGAAAGTAGTCTTAATTTGGCTCTATACACAATGGAAGCGAAAAGCAGAGCGGCCCCTGCAGTGACACACAGGGTAGATGTGTATAGACGGTATAAATAATATACACTGCAGCAGTGACACACAGGGTAGATGTGTATAGACGGTATATATATTATACACACAGGGTAGATGTGTATAGACGGTATATATATTATACACACAGGGTAGATGTGTATAGACGGTATATATATTATACACACAGGGTAGATGTGTATAGACGGTATATATATTATACACTGCAGCAGTGACACACAGGGTAGATGTGTATAGACGGTATATATATTATACACACAGGGTAGATGTGTATAGACGGTATATATATTATACACACAGGGTAGATGTGTATAGACGGTATATATATTATACACACAGGATAGATGTGTATAGACGGTATATATATTATACACACAGGGTTGATGTGTATAGACGGTATATATATATACACCGCCGCACTTGCTCTCCATGGTGACAGGAGGACTTCAGGGGCACCCCACCCACCAGGACACCGCATGCAGCATACTGCCGCGGTAGGTCAGCGGCACACAGTTCCCTATGCTCCGTCCTCTTCTGCCGATATTGGATTGTGCAGGCCTTAGAATATCCATTTTCCTTCATTTATATTCTAGTTAGAGGGGAACTCCAGCTTTCCGGATATTTCCTTTGTAAGTATTTACCATGTCTGTAGTTGCTCCTCAGCAACTCCTACAGGTGAGCGGCAGGGGTTGCTCGCTGATTATTCTGATACTCTTACCCCCCCCCCCCTGCTTATTGCCACCTTGTGGCATTTAAAGGTGTAGCAACCAATTAATTATAGTAACTGGCCATATTTGTGTGCATTTAGGGGTGTGACCAACGGTGCAGCTGGCGGCATGCGCCCGAGCCACCCCCAACCGCTGCAACCGACGGCGGCACACATTTGCAGCAGCTTCGTGTCACGTATCCTGTAATTACACACGTTATCGGAAAGCTGCCCTGTACAGCTCCCACCCAGGGCGAGTACGTGCCGTACCCATCACGACCTTGGAATGACCTTTGACTGTCGGGAGACAAGTAATTATAATCGACCCTTTGTCATCTATCATTGTCGGTTGTCAGATATTTATTGCGTCTGGTATATTATTACAGGCCGGGCCGCACGCAGAGTGTTTCTAATTGGCCTGGAGTTTAGTAATGTTTTATGGTCACGTATTGTGCCAGCATCGGCTCCGGATGCGTGAAACTCGCACCATTTTGCAAGCAACTTCAGTCAGTTTTTTCCGCGTGGGTGCAATGCGTTTTGATGCGTTTTTCACGCACGTGATAAAAAAACTGAAGGTTCACAAACAACACCTCTTATCAGTGAAAATTGCATTGCATTCGCACTTGCTTCCGGACACAATGCGTTTTTTACTGAAGTCCCCATTCACTTCTATGGGGCCAGGGCTGCATAAAAAACGCATAATCTAGAACATGCTGCGTTTTTCATGCAACGCAGAACTGATGCGTGAGAAAATAACGCTCATGTGCACAGACCCATTAAATCACGCGTTGCACCCGCGCGGAAAACTCACTCGTTTTAAAGGGGCCTAAAGATCAATACACTCGCACTGAAAAAAATTCCAGATTTAATTTTTTAATTTGTGTTTATAAAATAGGAAATCATACAACTCTCTAATATACATGAATTTAAAATGCTTCATAAATATCAGACCCGACACCCCTACATGTAGTAGAATGGTATAGCCCATGTAGCGGCCCTGTGTAATGTATCCGTAGCCTAACAGAAACATGGAATCAGTCATGTGACACTCTTCACAACATATGAGCCCGGACATTCAGTAAGCAGCAGTGTTACATGACATACGAGTGCATATTGGTGGAATAATCATTCTTATTTTGGATATAATAGTAATGTATTTACATGGCTGCCTGTCTCTAGGTGATTTGTAAAATGAATGATTGTCTCTAGGCAATATTGTAAAATGGCTGTCTGTCTCTAGGTCATGTTGTAAAATGACTCTCTGTCTCTAGGTCATGTTGTAAAATGACTGCCTGTCTCTAGGTCATGTTGTAAAATGACTGCCGGTCTCTAGCTGATGTCATATTAATAATAAAGCTTAGTGTAAAAAAAACACATCTGTTTCTAAACAGATGCTGAGACATGATGAGATGCTGCTGCGGGTAGTAATACTGTACATGGTCTGCTCCTCAATGTAATACTATTACCTGTTAGATACCTGCGCAGGTAACTGAAAGTCAAGTCACAAGATACTTGTGAGGGTCACATGACGCCATGTTTAGTCCTATCCCGCTCTCCTTTGGATGTACTTCATAGAACTAAAAAAGACCGTACCATTTTTATATTATTTTTTTTTCTTTAGGGAGAGGCTACTGTATGGATACAATAAAGGTCTGTAAGGGTGCAAGGAACTCCGGCAGGCTGTTCCGGCGGGTGAACAGCCTGTCGGATCCGTGCTAGTGCACGTGTGCCCCCGTACTACCACTCCGGCCCCATTGACTATAATGGGGGCAGGCAGAAGTTCCGGCTGCACCACGGCAAACATGCCGAGAGGCGGCTGGAATAAAAGTACGACATATTGTACTTTTATTCTGCCCTCCTCTCGGCATCTTTGCCGTGTTGCCGCCAGAACTCCGACCCGCCCCCATTATAGTCAATGGGGCCGGAGTGGTAGTACGGGGGCACACATGCACTAGCACGGATCCGACAGGCTGTTCACCCGACAGAACAGCCTGCCTGAGTTCCTTGCACCGCTAGTGTGAAACTAGCCTAAGCAAAATTTTAAATAGATTTATAGGTTTTTCAACATCATATTCTCTAAATAAATAAATGAATCATTAAAACCAGAATACCCCTTTAAGAAAAGGAGAATACAAGCTACAGGTAACATAAGAACATTGTACTGCAGGAAATGACACAGCAGGAGATTCAAACCAGTATTCTGTCAGCAAGCGCCATACAGAGCACAAATAATAGCGCCATCTTGTGTCCAAATAATACTACATACTAGACTATGTCCTTATAAGGCCTCTTCCCGTTTACATTCCGTTTTTTGCGTTCCGTATAGGGAACCATTCATTTCAATGGATCCACAAAAGAAACGAAAGGTACTCTGTATGCCTTCCGTTTCCGTTCAAAGATAGAACATGTCCTATTATTGTCCGCATAACGGACATCCTTGTTCTATTAGGGGCCAACTGTTGTGTTCCGCAAAAAACCGAATGCACACGGACGTCATCCGTGTTTTTTGCGGACAGCAAAATACTGAAAAAACCATACGGTCGTGTGCAAGAGGCTTGATACTGTACAGTGCTAAAATAATGGGACCATGCAGTACACAAATAAAACCACCATACACTGCCCAGATATTACATCATACAGTGCACGGATAGTCTACTTCTACTATTTCCCTAAAATACTCCATATAGCGCCAACATTATGCGACCCTGCAGTGGAAAGACCATACAGCGTCCAAATATTCCACCATACAGCACCAGATACCACGGCTGTGTACTCCGCACCGTGTGCAAATAATACTGCCATACACCGGCGACAGAACAATTCTCAGGACCAGATGCCAAAACATCACGGAATTATAGCTAGCCCTTTTGTCCACCCTGGTACCAAGCATCGACGTCCATGTGCTGCGACAGACCCAGCATGCCCCTACATTACACAAATGGCCATTTATTTGTAAGGCTGCCCGTGGCCTCCCCCAATCGTTCAGCCGCTTCCTCTAAAGCTGACCACACACTTTTAGTGGCTGTCGGCTACATTGTTGTTCGGTCGGCAGTTATTCTTCCTGACATGCACACATGCACACTTAGCTGAGGAGCATGCATGTGTCCTTAGCAGAGATTCCAGCTGGCTTAGGGCTCATGCACACAACCTATGCACAACAAGTTACTGGCTTTCCTTATGGAGACCAGTTGTGTATAGACAGTGGCTACATGGGAAAATAATATGTAAAGAGGTATCTGAGTCTCCTGTATTCATCTCCTGAACGGTGCGGAGGAGCAGAGGAGAGGCGTCTCCCTTCCCTGTTCTTTTGATAAGCTGCAGGCACTAGGCCTGCAGCCTATCAGAGGCCGGTGCAGGAGGCGCGATGACATCATCGCGCCGCCTGAGCCGTACAGAGCGGGACACAGGCCGGAAGAGGCCTGCATTGCATCGCTGCCATGGAGGTAAGTATAAGTGTTCATTGTTTGAACTATTTTTAGTACAGTATATACTGGCACATTATGGGCGGGAGCACTATGGAGAAGGGGGGGGGGAAGGAGCACTATGGTGGCATCTAATGGGGACCCTATATACTGGCACATTATGGGGGGAGCACTATGGAGAAGGAGGGGGGAGAGCACTATGGTGGCATCTAATGGGGGCCCAATATACGGGCACATTATGGGGGGAGCACTATGGAGAAGGGGGGGAGGAGCACTATGGTGGCATCTATTGGGGGCCTTATATACTGGCACATTATGAGGGGGAGCACTATCGAGAAGGGGGGGGGAGGAGCACTATGGTGCCATCTATTGGGGGCCCTATAAACTGGCACATTATGGGGGGCATTATGGAGAAGGGTGAAAGGAGCACTATGGTGGCATCTAATGGGGGCCCTATATACTGGCACATTATGGGGGGCACTATGGAGAAGGTGGAAGAAGAGCACTATGGGCGCAATATATAGGGGCATTTAATACTGGCACCTATTTTGGCGCCACTGTGGAAGAGGGGAGAGAAGCATTATGGGGGCATCTATGTGGGGCAGTCTATAGGGGCATTTTATACTGCCACATTATGAAGGAAACTATGGGGGTATCTTCTGGGGGCACTATATAGGATGGAGAGGAGCACTATGGGGGCACCTTCTGGGGGCACTATATAGGAGTATTTCATACTGGGACAAATTATAGGGGCACTATGGGCACCTTAGCTCAACTGGGGGCACTAAGTGTTTTTTGTAGTGGCACACAGTACTGGTCTTGGATCACATGAGGACACAACAGGGCATTTTTTTTGTACTGGTGCACATTATAAGGGGGCTTTATTACAACTGGGGGACTATGGGAGCATTATTACTTCTGGGACACAATTACTGTTGGGGGCACTGTAGGAGTACTATTACTACTAAGTGCACTCTGGCACAGAAATATTACTATTGCTGGGATTTGGGGGAGCACTATTACTGTGGGGGCACCCTGGCACAGTATCAGCTTAGCACAGTTATTTTTGGGGGACTATTTGCTTGGTGCAGTTATTTTTTAGAGCATTGTGTTCCAATAATTATTGAAGGGGGCGCTATCTGTGTGTAACTAGTATTTTCAGGGTGTTTATCTGTTTCTACAGTATAGTTTTGGGGGGCACAGCCTCTCAGTATTGGGCGTGCTTGATGGGATGTTGAGAAGATCGGAGGAAAAGTAGGAAACTAAGATGTCTGTCTATCAAACTCTGCAGAGATGAGAGATGCTGGAAGAAATCATCATGGTGGTCTGGTCTGAATGGAGAAGACGAAGAAAGTGAACATCTACATCAAAGGAGACGTCACTGGATGTAAGAGGTTTGGGCGCTGTATGTGTGTGGGCATTATTTGAACAGCCTATGGATGGGAGCAGTGTAATGCCACATTTGCCCTGTGGTGGCGCTGCTGTACTAAACACCTGGCGTCACAGTTTGAGGCAGATCAATAGGGGTGCCGTCAACAGAGAAATCCTGTGATCAACTTATCCTCAGGGGCCCCTTCTCACAAATCACCTACCCGCCATTGCGAAGGGTTAGGTGAATCCACCAAATTTGCCCACAGGTTTACCATCAACAGTATCGTCGAGCAGCGGGGGCTGTGTAAAATGACGTCACCTAGCAGTGTGATAACCGCGTGGAACTCGTGGGCTTTATCTCCTGACATCTCATCACAGTCTTGAGTTTCGGCTTGAAACGCGTCAGCCGACTTTCTGACAAACACGGCGCTGAACAGTCTCCGGGTCTGAACATTTCACAGGCAGAGGTACGACGTGAGGGGGGGTACAGGATATTTATTCTACAGGGGATCCTCCCAGCAGTGGATCGGACTGACTCTGAAAATACGGCTTGAAACGCGTCAGCCGACTTTCTGACAAACACGGCCCTGAACAGATCTTGTCTCCGGGTCTGAACATTTCACAGGCAGAGGTACGTGAGGGGGGTACAGGATGTTTATTCTACAGGGGAGCCTCCCAGCAGTGGATCGGGCTGACTCTGAAAATATGGGGTGTTGTATATTCAGGTAATTGTCGATAATTAAAGACAATTCAACTAAGAATAACAACCTGCCCATCCGGTTTCCTCGTACTGTGTATACTGGCATCATCGAGAATCACCGCTCTTGAGATTGCAGCGCTGATTCTGTATTCGACCTTGGGTTAGTGACCTTTTTACCAACTCTGCCAGGTGGGAACGCCTGCCATAAATTTCGAAGACGATTCATACGCCCAGGGTGGGAACCCTTAAAGGGGTTGTCTCATCTGAGACATATTTTGCTAGGATATGCCCCCAATGTCTGATAGGTGCGGGTCCCACCGCTGGCTCTCGCACCTATATTGAGAACGGAGCTCCGAAAGCGGTGGATGGGGCACTGTGCATGCGCAACCGCCCCCCATTCATTTCTATGGGGCTGGCGAAAATAGCCGAGTGCTGGGGTCCATAGAAGTGAATGGGAGCGGTGGCCGGTCATGCGTGGTGCACTTCCATTCACTTCTATGGGGAGAGCGCTTGGTGGTGGCCGGACCGGAGTCCGGGGCTCTGTTTAGGAGATAGGTGCAGCACCTATAAGACAATGGGAGCACATCTTAGCGATATTACCCCATTGTCTTAGATGAGACAGCCCTTTTAATTTCCATAGCACCCTGGATGAGTCGCATGACAAACCAATATGTCAGTATGTGCCGATCCACTGAAGACACCCGAGTTCCGGTCGCTTTCCATTGAGCGATGTACGGTGGATGATAAATATAGGGTTAGGCCCCCATTTAGATTAAATCCTTGTTGGATATCTGTAATGGACAACCATGATTCGATTAAACGGGAGCTAGAATTCTTTTGGGATAGTCATTATAATTCTGCAAGGATCCATCTGGTTTGGGAAGGCCTTTATGAGGGGGGTGTTTATTAGTAATATCTCCAACTTAAGAAAAGGCTATGCTAAGAAAGAGAGTGACTTGCAAGAAGCTGCGGCTGTTTCTATGGATGAGTTTTCCAGCAAGAGCACAGAACAAGCTAGAGAGACGAGAAGCTTAGGGCGCTTTCACACTTGCGTTCTGAGGATCCGGCGCGGACACTTCCGTCCAGCCAGATCTGTCAGAATGCAAGTCGCCTGAAGCATTAGAAGACTGATCAGGATCCTGATCAGTCTTCGAAATGTTTTCAGGTTACCATGGCAGCCTGGACGCTACTGAAGTCCTGGCAGCCATGGTAAGTACTCCGCAGCAGTGTACTTACCTGCGCTGCATCCGCCAGGCGCTCCTTCATGACGTCACAGGTCCCCGCGGCGCATAGATCAATGCGCCGCCCGGACCTGTTATGTCATGAAGGAGCGCCCCGGTGGGCCGCAGCGCAGGTAAGTACACTGCTGCGGAGTACTTACCATGGCAGCCAGGACTTCAGTAGCATCCTGGCTGCCATGGTAACCGATCGGAACTTCTGCTGCGCATGCGCAGAACTAAACGTCGGATCCGGCGATGCACCGAAACAACATTTAGCTTAATTCCAGATCTGGATTAATGCACTTCAATGGGCATTAATTCCATATCCGTCGTTACGGCAAGTCTTCCGTCTTTTTGGACGGAGACAAATCCGCAGCATGGTTTTGTCAACGTCCAAAAAACGTTACAATACTGAACGGAAGACATCCTGATGTATCCTGAATGGATTTCTCTCCATTCCGAATGCATGGGGATAATCCTTATCAGTTTATTTCCGGCATAGAAACCCAACGACGGACGGAAAGTAAAAACGTAAGTGTGAAAGCACCCTTACTCTGACTTTCTTCTTGACAAGGCCCAGCAAAGGCTTTTTTTTTAAGGGATAAAGATACTTTTCTGAATCAGGCTGCCAAGGAAAGATGCTGGCTGGGGTTATCTTCAATCAGGACCCAAATAAGAGAGTTAGTATTCGTTCCTCTGAAGGTATAATTATTCAAGATCAGGAATGCATCAAAGAGGCATTCGTGAAATATTTTTTGGAATTGTATAACTCTGAGAGTCGTGCTTCAGATGAAGCAATTGACTTATATTTGGATTCCATCTCTCTTCCAGTCCTTCCAGATATCCAAAGAGAGTTCCTCGATGCGAATCTCTCCTTGCAAGAGTTAGAGGCCGCTTTGAAAGCTTGTGTGGGAAATTCCTCCCCAGGATCTGATGGATTCCCGTATGAGTTTTATCGTCAATATAGGGAGGTTGTTCTTCCCGATCTTCTGAAGGTATTTATTGGGGCAACAGAGGACGGTCATCTTCCGGAATCAATGACTGAAGCTGTAATAGTATTGATCTTGAAAAAAGGCAAAGACCCCTTAGATATGGGTCCATACAGGCCTATTTCTTTACTTAATACAGATGTTAAGCTTTTCTCAAGAATTCTTTCTACTAGGTTGTCTAGAACAGGCATGCTCAACCTGCGGCCCTCCAGCTGTTGTAAAACCACAACTCCCACCATGCCCTGCTGTAGGCTGATAGCTGTAGGCTGTTTGGGCATGCCGGGAGTTGTAGTTTTGCAACAGCTGGAGGGCCGCAGGTTGAGCATCCCTGGTCTAAGACGATCCTTATGCCTTTAGATAGTTTAGAACCCTACACTTGAAGATTTCTGAGTCTCGAATATTTGGGTATCATTATTTCTTCTAAGACTGATGACTTTCTTCATTTGATCCCATTGATAACTAAATTGAGATCTAAAATAAAGTCATGGCTCAGACTCCCGCTATCTAAAGCTGATAGAATATCGTTGGTAAAGATGGTGATTCTGCCCCAATTATTGTATATTCTCAGGAACTCTCCAGTATGGATTGAAGATAAGGTTTTTTTAAACTGATTGAGAGAATCCTCAATCACCTACTTTGGGGGAGAAAGCGAGTAAGGCCTCATGCACACGACAGTATTTTTTTGCGGTCCGCAAAACGGGGTTCCGTGATCCGTGTCAGTTTTTGCCTTCCGTTGTGTTTCCGTGTGTCTTCCATTTTTTTTTAGCGGACATGACCCAAAAGATTTTACCAAAAGACAGGCTGACAATTTTTGCCAAGCGCCTGCCAAGGGATCCGCAAAAAAAACGAACGCGGATGACACACGGATGGCCATCCGCATTTTTTCACGGTCCCATTGACTTGAATGGGTCCTTGAACTGTTTTTCACAGACAAGAATAGGACAGGTTATATTTTTTTTGACTGACTGGAATCACGGACCACAGACGCGGAGGACAAACGGTGCATTTGCCGAGTTTTCCACGGACCCCTTGAAAACCAATGGGTCCGCAGAAAATTACGAAAAACGGCACAACGGACACGGAATCAAACAACGGTCGTGTGCATGAGGCCTAAGGCCTAAATTGGAGTATTTTTATAAGCCAATGGAGCGGGGAGGACTAAATCTTCCCTGTTTCAAGGGCTATTTTATAGTATCACAGCCAGGGGCGCAGCTAACGGCTCATGGGCCCTGGTGCAAGAGTTCAGCTTGGGCCCCCTTCCCTCAGTGCTTTGTGTGTCTTCTTATGCGGCACAAGGGTCTTTGGGCCCCTCAGGCTCCTGGGCCCGGTAGCGACTGCCACCTCTGCACCCCTATAGCTACGCCCATGATCACAGCTATGGCAGTATTAAGAATGGGAGAAAAGCCCACTTTATAGAACCTTGGGATCTCTTCATATGACAACATCTTTACTTTATTGGAATCTGGTCAATCAATCAATCTCCAACAGGACTACAGAGTTGCTGTAAAGCTACTTACTAAGGCCTCATGCACCACGACAGTATTTTTTGCGGTCCGCAAAGCGGGGTTCCGTGATCCGTGTCAGTTTTTGCCTTCCGTTGTGTTTCCGTGTGTCTTCCATTTTTTTAGCGGACATGACCCAAAAGATTTTACCAAAAGACAGGCTGACAATTTTGCCAAGCGCCTGCCAAGGGATCCGCAAAAAAACGAGCAGCGGATGACACACGGATGGCCATCCGCATTTTTCACGGTCCCATTGACTTGAATGGGTCCTTGAACTGTTTTTCTGCAGACAAGAATAGGACAGGTTATATTTTTTTGACTGACTGGAATCACGGACCACAGACGCGGAGGACAAACGGTGCATTTGCCGAGTTTTCCACGGACCCCTTGAAAACCAATGGGTCCGCAGAAAATTACTAAAAACGGCACAACGGACACGGAATCAAACAACGGTCGTGTGCATGAGGCCTAAGGCCTAAATTGGAGTATTTTTATAAGCCAATGGAGCGGGAGGACTAAATCTTCCCTGTTTCAAGGGCTATTTTATAGTATCACAGCCAGGGGCGCAGCTAACGGCTCATGGGCCCTGGTGCAAGAGTTCAGCTTGGGCCCCCTTCCCTCAGTGCTTTGTGTGTCTTCTTATGCGGCACAAGGGTCTTTGGGCCCCCTCAGGCTCCTGGGCCCGGTAGCGACTGCCACCTCTGCACCCCCTATAGCTACGCCCATGATCACAGCTATGGCAGTATTAAGAATGGGAGAAAAGCCCACTTTATAGAACCTTGGGATCTCTTCATATGACAACATCTTTACTTTATTGGAATCTGGTCAATCAATCAATCTCCAACAGGACTACAGAGTTGCTGTAAAGCTACTTACTAAGGCCTCATGCACACGACAGTATTTTGCGGACCGTATACTGGCCGTTTTTTCAGTTCAGTATACTGACAGTATACTGAACCATTCACTTCAATGGGTCTGCAAAAAATACTGAAGTGTCTCCGTATGCCTTCCGTTTCCGTTTTTCCGTTCTGTTTAAATATAGAACATGTCCTATTCTTGTCCGCAAATCACGTTCAGCGGCTTCATTCAAGTCAATGGGTCCGCAAAAAAACGGAAAGCATACGGAAAGGCATCGGTATGTCTTCCGTATCCGTTCCGTTTTTGCTGAACAATCTATTGAAAATTTTAAGCCCAGCCCAATTTTTTGTATGTAATTACCGTATACTGTATATGCCATACGGAAAAACGGAACCGAAACGGAAACACAATAGAAGCAAAAAAAACGGAAAAACTGATCCGTTAAAAACGGACCGCAAAACACTGAAAATGCCATACGTTCGTGTGCAAGAGGCCTAAATCCTGGAGTGCCATTAGAGATTGGTCGGGGACGCCCCTTTGGCATAATTCTTATCTACAGGCCTTAGATGAATTGGTTGGGGATCAGTATTGGCAAAATGATAATATTTATAGATAAAGGTTTAGACTGGCACACTGTATCTGGGGTTGCGCGGAAAGACTAAATAAATGCAATTTATTACAGAGCTATACAGTCTCACAATAAAAACCAAAAACATAAAAATGGCAGCAGGATATGTTTTTGGTTTTTATTGTGCGATTGTATAGCTCTGTAATAATTGCATTTATTTCATCTTTCCGCCAACTCCGGATACACTGTGCCAGTCTGAACCTTTATCTAGAACGCTAACCCCTTTTCTGACTGGTCAGTCCAGACTTTGAGCACCTATTCCATGATCCTGGACAGCGAGCGCTCCCCTCCTCCGGCTGGCCCTGTCTGCGTTCCAAATCCTGCGCCGTACCGGTCTTCAGTCGGCGCAGGCGCACTGAGAGGAGGCCGCTCGCTCGGCCGCTCCTTCCTCAGTGCGCCTGTGCCGATGACGTCACGTCTACACCCGGAAGAGAAGACGCCGGCATCGCTGGTAAGGAGGTGGAGAGTCGGGTGAAGTCGCTGGATGCTCGAATCAGGTAAGTATTTTCCTAATAAGCATGTTGCCACAAAAACCACCAACGAAATGGGGTAAAATAATTTGAAAAAAAAGGATAATTATAAACACTATACCACCAGCGCCTTCTCTTCCGGGTGTAGATGTGACGTCATCGGCGCAGGCGCACTGAGGCAGAAGCGGCCTCCTCTCAGTGCCGACTGAAGACCGGTACGGCACAGGTGCGGGATTTTGAACACAGACAGGGCCAGCCGGAGGAGGGGGCATTTTTTTGAAAGGAGGATGCAGCGGCTACCAGCAAGTAAACGCCCTATTTGCTGGTAGCGAAGCAATTAACATTATCCCGGTTCCGTATTTTTTTTGTGTTTTTTTTGGGGGGGGGGGGGGGAGGGAGACGCATCGCAAAGGGGTGGAATTGGGGGATAAGGTTTATGGATGAATTTGGATGTTTTATTTTGTATGGTAATACTATTGTTTAAAAAAATTTAAAAATGCCCGCTGTATGTGGCTGCGTGCCAATACCATTGTCATCAATATCAGATTGCTGGGGGTCCACCTTCGGCACCCCCACCGATCAGCTGTTTTTGAAGAGACTGCAGTTCTCGTAAGGGCGCTGTGTTCTCTGCACGGTTTACTTGCTCGCCATTGCAGCGGTCAGCAGTGTAATTACGGCTCCTCCGTCACATTTGGGATGAAGTGTAACTACAAGTGAATGGGACAGAGGAGCTGGAATTACTCCTGCGCTCTGCTGCAGCGTCCATGGCGAGCAGGTAAACAGAGAACAGAGCACAGCGCCCTTCAGAAACAGCGGATCGGTGGGGGTGCCGGGAGATAGACCCCCACCGATCTGATATTGATGACTTATCCTGAGGATAGGTCATGAATATGGGCAACCGGAAAACCCCTTCAAATCCTGTATACTCCAGAGCTGTACACACTATTCTGCTAGTGTAGCTATGTACATACATAACATTACTCATCCAGCAGAATAGTGAGCTCTGGAGTATAATACAGGATGTAACTCAGAAATAATACAGGATAAGTAATGTACACAGTGACTGCACCAGCAGAATAATGAGTGCAGCTCTGGAGTATAATACAGGATGTAACTCAGGATCAGTACAGGATAAGTAATGTACACAGTGACTGCACCAGCAGAATAGTGAGTGCAGCTCTGGAGTATAAGACAGGATGTAACTCAGGATCAGTACAGGATAAGTAATGTAATGTACACAGTGACTGCACCAGCAGAATAGTGAGTGCAGCTCTGGAGTATAATACAGGATGTAACTCAGGATCAGTACAGGATAAGTAATGTATGTACACAGTGACTGCACCAGCAGAATAGTGAGTGCAGCTCTGGAGTATAATACAGGAGGTAACTCAGGATCAGTACAGGATAAGTAATGTATGTACACAGTGACTGCACCAGCAGAATAGTGAGTGCAGCTCTGGAGTATAATACAGGATGTAACTCAGGATCAGTACAGGATAAGTAATGTATGTACACAGTGACTGCACCAGCAGAATAGTGAGTGCAGCTCTGGAGTATAATACAGGAGGTAACTCAGGATCAGTACAGGATAAGTAATGTACACAGTGACTGCACCAGCAGAATAGTGAGTGCAGCTTTGGAGTATAATACAGGATGTAACTCAGGATCAGTACAGGATAAGTAATGTATGTACACAGTGACTGCACCAGCAGAATAGTGAGTGCAGCTCTGGAGTATAATACAGGATGTAACTCAGGATCAGTAGCTTTACTATTGGGACCGTAGATAAACCAAAAGTAATATCGTGTGATTAGCTGTTGGACATAATAAGTCTGTGAAAATTAAAGCATTATAAATGGACAGTTATCTATAAGGAGTCCCTCAATTATGTCTATAAAGAAAGCTTATAGAAATGAGGGTCTGTGAGTTCACGGAGTTAGTCCATGTAATGTTTTATGGGTGCTCTTTCTCTCCCTGGGTGGTCTCTTAAACCCTTCGAGTCGTCTTTGGGTACCGAACTGCTAAGGAATATCACAAAGTTATGATGTGGTCTTTAAATGTTTTCAAAGCACCTCTCTCATATTAGCACCTCTCTCATATTAGCACCTCTCTCATATTAGCACCTCTCTCATATTAGCACCTCTCTCATATTAGCACCTCTCTCATATTAGCACCTCTCTCATATTAGCACCTCTCTCATATTAGCACCTCTCTCATATTAGCACCTCTCTCATATTAGCACCTCTCTCATATTAGCACCTCTCTCATATTAGTCCATAGTGAGTAAAAGTTAATAGTAAAAAAAATAAAATGCATCAATTGAAATATATATATTAAAAAAATCTCGCATTGTTTCCCAGTTTTCTGCAGTTCCTATGACCTGCTGCCTCTTACCTCTCCTCCTCACTTCAGGAAGAAGACCACTGTGTCGCCATCGACTCGCCAGCCGTGGAGCAGAAAAGATGTCCTCAGAGAGGGAGCGCATAACGCTGCTGCCTGTCGGACCGCCTGACGCTGGTCGACCTCTCTACGTTGGAGCAATGTTTATGGGAATCAATAAGGGTCTTTATGTTGTCTCTAAAATCCAGGAACAGCAGCGCCTTCAGCTTCTCACGAAGAGTCCTGATCGGTTCGGATATTTTGGCATGGGCACAGTAGCACTGTGTTAGACCTGGTCGCTGCCCTCTCTATATGTATAGGGTCAGATCTTTGGTGCCACGGGTCATACAGCAGCACTCTGAAGCCGACACGCCGCAGCTTATCAGGGCCAGGAGCTTCATTAAAGAGAATTCTTCTCTGCTGCTCTGCCTAAACCTGTCTGACAGCTCTCAGGCTGTGTCCCTTCAAGTTAAACACCTTGGTCCTTCTCTCTGTCGTCTGTGCTAAAAATTAACCCCTCGCACAATATTGCCTTTGCCAAGAGCTTCCGAGCTCTGGATGTCAGGTAGCTGGCTGGGCACGGTGCCTATAGGACATCACGAAGGCTGGGTTGATATTGAGATGTGCAAAATGCATAGGGCTAGCAGGGACAGAATGCTACGTGCATACTGTGGGGGTCCAATACGATTGATAAAGTGACGTGACCCATTCTTGGAGATGGGGTTATGTATATTCTAATTAGGACAGGAATGAGACCAATGCAACAGATTTTTTACCAGTAGTCGTTGTATCCAACTGGTCTTACTACTATTTATTCCCCAGAAATTGCATTTATGTTGATTAACCTCTCTAGATATAGTCAGTGGGGCACTGCTCTTGAGTCACCGACTGCCCGGATATGCCAGGCAAGAGATTAAAGGGCTGTACAGTTAAATTAAAGGGCATCTGTCAGCAGGATCAACCCTATTAAATCAAGCCTGATAGACCTGACCCTCGTGATTAAAAAATTGCCTTTCTTCCAACAATCCATTGCTGTGCTTAGGAGAAATAAGTGAATATTCAAATTAGGGCTGAAGTGCACTGAGGGTGGGCCCTAGCCACTCGGTGCACTTTAGCAGCTCCTCTCTGCTTTCCTGGACTCTTCCCCTCCACCTCGACCTGTCAATTAAGTGATGGGGGATTGTCCAGCTAAGGCTACATGCACACGACAGTTGTTTTTTGCTGTCCACAAATCGCTGATCCGTCTTCCTTTTTCTTTCACATCCACATCCGTTCCGTGTGTCTTCCATTTTTTTTCGTGGATCCGCAAAAAAAAACGGAAGGCTTGAATCAGTTACTTAAAGTACCTGTACAAGTGCCCTGGGTTCCAAGCAACCATCTGCAAAAAAAAAACGGATGTGGATGACAAATGGATGGCTTCCGTTGGTCATCCGCATTTTTTGCGGACCCATTGACTTCTATGGTTCCGCAAACCGTTTTTTGCGGACAAGAAATGCGGACAGCGGATGCGGACAGGCAACAGAAGTGGCATCCGTATTTTTAACGGATCCATAGAAACGAATGGGAAACCATTGGATCCGCAAAAAAAACGGAACGGAGGCCGCAAAAAAACACTGCCGTGTGCATGTAGGCTAAGGTGCAGCCTCCAGTCTTCTCGGGCATGATGCTACACCTGGATTTGGGGATTTTCTGCCATTCTTCCTCAGATCCTCTGAAGCTCTATCAGGTTGGGTGGCGACCATCGGTGGACGGCCATTTTCAGGTCTCCCCAGAGATATTCGATTGGGTTCAGGGCTCTGGCGGGGCCGCTCAAAGACCTTCCCAGAGTTGTTCCTAAGCCGCTACTGTGTCTTGTTGGAAGCTGAACCTTCAGCCCAGTCTGAGCTCCAGAGGCTCTGGATCGGAACCATTGACCCAGTCTACGGTCCAGAGCGCTCTGGATCAGGTTCTCATTAAGACTATCGCTGTACTTTGTTTTGCTGTTTCTTCTAGGCATGACGCTTAAAACTGAGAAGAAAATGTTCAATTTTGGTTTCATCAGACCAGAGAATTGTGTTTCTCGCAGTCTAAGGCTGCATTCACATGAGTGAGTTTTCCGCGCGGGTGCAATGCGTGATGTGAACGCATTGCACCCGCACTAAATCCTGACCCATTCATTTCAATGGGTCTGTGTACATGAGCGTTTTTTTTCGCGCATCACTTGTGCGTTGCGTTAAAATCGCAGCATGTTCTATATTCTGCGTTTTTCAACGCACTGAATGGGGCTGCGTTAAAAACGCATTGCATCCGCAAGCAAGTGCGGGTGCGTTGCGTTTTTCACTGATGGTTGCTAGGAGATGTTGTTTGTAAACCTTCAGTTTTTTATCACGTGCGTGAAAAACGCATCAAAACGCATTGCACCCGCGCGGAAAAAACTGAACAACTAAACGCAATCGCAGGCAAAACTGAATGGCTTTGCCTGTGAAATCGCACAGTTTTCACTGAACGCATCCGCAACGCATCTGGACCTAATCCGGACACGCTCGTGTGAAAGAGGCCTAAGAGTCATTTAGGTGCAAATTTCCATGTGTCACTGAGGAGAGGCTTCTTTCTGGCTTCTCTGCCATAAAGCCCAGATCGGTGGAGGCTGCGGTGATGCTCGACCTTCTGGAAGTTTCTCCCATCTGCACACAGGATCTCAGTCAGAGTCACCATTGGGTTCTTGGTCACCTATCTTGCTAAGGCTCTTCTCTCCCAATGACTTAGTTTGGTGGGGTGGTCCGGCTCTGAGAAGAGTCCTGGCTGGTATAACATTCTTCCAATTAAGAATTATGGGGGCCACTGTGCTCCTTTTAGTGCAGCAGAACAGTTTTTATCCATGAGAGGTCCGGGGCTGGTTCTGGCTTTGTTACAGATTGTCATGTGTCTGATTTTCATTTTTTACAATAGTCATGGGATAACGCCTTTAATAATAAAACATAATGTTTGCAAATGTATTAAGGGGGTTATACAATTTCAGAAACAACCCCCCCTCCCCATGGGCCGGGCACCTCACAGGTAATATACTTACCCCACTCCCCGCGGCGCTCCTGGTCCCCGCACCGCCGCTGCTGCTGCTGAAGCAGCAGTGGCGGTGCAGGGAGTGGGGAGCAGGATAAGTGTATTACCTGTGGGGGGATGTTTCTGAAATCGGATAACCCCTTTAAGGAAAAACAAATGTAGGATGGACATAAGTATTCAGCCCCCTTTGCTATGAATTTAGCTCTGGGGACCACCTTGATTGGAGTCACCTGTGGTAAATTCAGTGGATCAGAGTTGGTTTGGAATGGGCCCAGACATACGGTGGTGTACGTGAGGCCTTACTTGGACTGGACCGGCTCACCTCTGTATCAATGGCTCCTGAAAAGTCATCTTACTTTCAACCAAGTCACAATGATAAAGGGATTATTATGTGACCAGCAGCCTGCATTTTACAATGGCATTCTTGTGTGAAAGCTAAAACAATCAAGGTCTTTGATGGAAAAACTTTGTGAACCCTCATATTAACTGCTGTATGCTTCTTCATTGCCAATCCCCCAGAACTGTATCCCTTAGCCGCTGTGCTCGTCTGCTGATGTCTCCATTAGAACCCTGCTGCAGATCGTACTAGGACTTGTCATCGGGATTGAGCCTCAGACTGAGACACCATCACACACATGCATGCTGGGCTTGGCCTCTGCAAGACACCGCGGCAGATTTTCTGGCCAATCATTGGTCAGATGGCTGTTTACACGCACAGATCTTTTGGCATACAGACCCTCTATTGGCCTGATTGGACAGAAATTGGTCAGATAATCTGTTGGTGTAACTGCAAAGAGCGACTTATCCTCCTGAGAACAAAAGAATTGGACATGTTCAAACTAGGGATGAGCGAATCAACTTCAGATGAAACATCCGAAGTCGATTCGCATAAAACTTCGCTCCAATACTGTACGGAGCAGGAACTCCATACAGTATTAGAATGTATTGGCTCCGATGAGCGTAATAACTTCATAAATTAATTTGTACTGTAAAAAACCATTTCCCGAACTCGGGTTCGGTTCCAAGTAGTACCTTGGAACTGAACCTGAGTTCGGGAAATGCTTTTTTTTTACAATATAAATTACGCTCATCGGAGCCAATACATTCTAATACTGTATGGCGCTCCTGCTCCGTACAGTATTGATGCGACGTTTTATGCGAATCGACTTCGTATGTTTCATCCAAAGTCGATTCGCTCATCCCTAGTTAAAACCCTGCACCTTCTCTCCCTCGATATCGGGGAGGCCCCCATACACATTTAGTTGGTCTAATGTGTGGCCAGCGTTAGACTTGACCTTTCTAAAATGGAGGTTCTTGTAGATTTGCAGGACCCATCATCATGAGGTCTATGCTGACTGTGTCCTTCACTGATTGTAGTCCTTCAAGACCTTCAGGCACCACCACATTTTGGAAATCCTTCCACTCTTGGGATGGCATGGTGTTGCTTTCATGCAAAATAAGGCCAGATGCACATGGCTCGTAATGCAGCCACATTTTTTAGCATCCATATTGGGTCTCGCGCACACTGCCGTTGCTCTGCCGTGCCCGTATTGCGGCCTCAAACAGCGGGTCCGAAATATGCAGGCACCGGCCATGTGCTCAAGTTGAATGGGTCTGGATCTGTCGCGGCAGCCGCACGCAAATTGTGGTCCCCAGTGCACAGAACGGCCAAGCGACGGGAGTGTGCATGAGGCCTCATGGATGCAGTCAGATTTCCGTGGTTCTGTTGAACCAAACCTAGATCATCACAGAGACCTACACTGATCTAAGTTCTGTTCAGTAGTAGTGTGGGTGAAGGTGGTGGATGCAAAAATTTGGAAGACGACCTCTTAACATTTACAAAAAGTTCAGCTTATCTCATCCACAGGATAATGCTCCAGCGGTGGTGCGTTTCTTGTAAGTGTTAAAAAAAGGGGGCCCCCCGCGACTTCGACAATTATGGCTTTTGCTTATGACAGCGATCAGTCTTTGGTGGGTTTTGAATTCCGGGACATGTAACTGGGGTAAGCTGCTCATCCATAGGACAGAGCTGTGACGGACCTCCAGTACTCAGGAGGAGTGTGTCCGCCGCTGCGTTCTTCCATACTCAGGAAGTATTGCAAACCGCTGATCTGTAGCTCCCAGTTTCCCCAGTCACTGGTCGCGACTCGGTGTAGGTGAAACAAAAATCTCTCTTTATTGAGCAACTGCACAAACGTATATACAGAAATTGTGATCAGATAAAACTAAAAATCCCATCACATCCACCTTCGGCTCCCCAGACATTGTGTCTGCACCACACCACAGGGGTCCGCCTGCTAAGAGCTCCAGGCGGCCCTAGCAAGAACCTGGCCAGAGTGGCATTGTCCGGAGCTCCTTCAGAGTACAATGGGAGATAACGGGGGGGGGGGGGGGTCGCAGTGTTTTCATAACCAGGTCCCACAACATAACCACACCCACCACCAATACACATATAACTCCTCACCATGTCGTCACAAGAGGGATCATGTCTTCCGTTACCGTGTTAAACGGCGGGGGTCCCCTTAAATGGGGTTGTGCCGCTTTCTCAACTAATCCATTACTGAAAGAGTAAGGCTACTTTCACACTCGCGTTTTGGCTTTCCGTTTGTGAGATCCGTTCAGGGCTCTCCGGTCATAAACGGATCAGTTTGCATTCTAATGCATTCTGAATGGAAAAGGATACACTCAGAATGCATCCGTTCAGTCTCCATTCCGCTCTGGACGCTGCTTGCAGCGTTTTGGTGTCCGTCTGATGAAACTGAGCCAAACGGATCCGTCCCGGCACACAATGTAAGTCAATGGGGACGGATCCGTTTTCACTGACACAATCTGGCACAATAGAAAGCGTATCCGTCCCCCATTGACTTTCAATGGTGTTCAAGACGGATCTGTCTTGGCTATGTTAAAGATAATACAACAGCAACAGTAACGCCCTCATTGCACCAAAGGACACCTGCCCCCTGCTGTTCATTTGGTGATCTTCCTGTGTCCCGCTCAGTGTACTTACAGATGGGGTCATGTGTGTCGCAGCAGCCTTCAGGGATGACGTATTCCCAAGTGGCACATCACTGCTGAAGCTAGTCATTGGCTGCAGCAGCGCAAGTGACTCCATCCTTACTCCAGGTTTAAAGAGGACCTTTCATGATTTTTTTTTATTCTAAATAAATACCTTTACTTGCGGGGTACCCCGTGCTGATGCTGCCACCCTGAATGTTTTTTTTTTTAAATATCGCTCCTTCGCCACGCTGTAGTTTGCCCGCTCAGTATGTTAATACTGAGCATCGGCACAGGGAGGAGGAGATGCCAGGGTTTCTCAATGGGCGTCTCCTTCTCCCTGCCTGAGCCGCGATCCAATCACAGCGGAGAGCGTCCTGTACTGATGATCAGTATTAACATACTGAGCGGGAATACTACAGGGGGGCATAACGGGGCGTAGGAGCGATATTTAAAAAAAAACCAGGCAGGGTGGCCAGTAAAGGTATAATAAAAAAAAACATGAAAGGTCCTCTTTAAACCTGGAGTAAGGGTGGAGTCACTTGCGCCGCTGCAGCCAATGACTGGCTTCAGCAGTGATGTGCCACTTGGGTATACGTCATCCCTGAGGTCAGTCAAAGGCTGCTGCGACACACATGACCCCATCTGTAAGTACACCGAGCGGAAGACAGACAGATCAGCAAATGAACAGCAGGGGGCAGGTGTCCTTTGGTGCAATGAGGGCGTTACCGTTGCTGTTGTTGCACCTAGGCTGCTTTTAATCAGGTGAACCACAGCCTTGCAAACAGTTGGATAGGGAGGTCTCTGAGGACGGGTAACCTTTAAGGCCAGTCTAAACTAGGGAAAGAAGTGCAAAAGCCCCCCCCAAAATTATAATTTAGAGGGTACACCTTTCCCTTGCAATAGTTTAGATAAATCATTGAATAAAGTATATTCGTTGGTAGATTGTTACAGGAACAGTAGAAGAGTCTCAGCACAGGGCACGGCCTCCTGCCTCCCACCACATTCCTGACGAATTCCCACTTTCGCCCATGACTGGCAGCTCAGTGACCAGTTCAGTGACTCGTCTGTGCTCCCTCCACTGCCCGATAAATAGCATCGTATTAATCATTTTAATGGCCGTGCTTCGATCTGATATGGGCTCGAGCGGGGTCCACCGTCTGCTGAAAATTCAGCGTTGGACGCCATTTTTGGCAGGGGTCTGTACTGCATTTATTAGATGTTCATTCAGAGTAATGAAGGGTTGGAAGGTCTTGGCCTATGGGGAAAGCGAAGACCCTCTGCCGCGCGTTGTGTGTTTGGGGGAGATCTTCTGAAACTGATTCTGATTGTACATAACATGAACAGGACACTGGCCGGACTCCAAGTACCAAGACTTAGAAATCTGTCCGACTCCAGCATCAAGTCCCGATGCAGACCCCCACTTCATAAGTGTGCAATGATGAAACGCCCTAAGGCTACTTTCACATTAGCGTTTTCAATTCCGCTATTGAGATCCGTCATAGGAAGAAAACGCTTCAGTTTTGTGCCCATTTATTCTCAATGGGGACAAAACTGAACTGAACGAAACGAAATGCACCAAAATGCATTCCGTTCCATTTGGCTGCATCCCCATCGCGGACAGAAAAACACTGCAAGCAGCGTTTTTCTGTCCGCGATGTGGTGCGGAGCAAGACGGATCCATCCTGACACACAATGTAAGTTCGTTTTCTCTGACACAATAGAAAACAGATCCGTCCCCCATTGACTTTCAATGGTGTTCAAGACGGATCCGTCATGGCTATAGAAGATATAATACAACCGGATCCGTTCATGACGGATGCATGCGGTTGTATTATTCTAACGGAAGCGTTTTTGCAGATCCACGACGGATCCACAAAAAACGCTAATGTGAAAGTAGCCTTAACTTGCCATCATCCGATTAATATTGGCCACCTTGCTACCTTTCTGGTGCTGGAACCAGCTGTACTTTGTATCACAGCTCATCCCCATTCACGTCAATGGGCCAGAGCCATGTGACCAATGACCGTGAGATCACATGACTAGGGCCTCAAACAGCTGATCGGTCGGACCTCCACCAATCAGATACTGATGACCTATCCGGAGGCTAGATCATCAGTATAAAAGTCGCAGAAAACCCCCTTTAACTGTGGAACACTTACCTGGTGACCTCTTTTTTATCTGTAGATCCACCAGTTTCGGGGTTGCTTTTCCGCATTCCAAGATGGCGGCATCACTTCTCAGACTACTGAGCATTTGGTAGTCCTGGACACTTCCTGCTGTCCTCGGATTGGCCAAGCCAAGAGCAGAGCTTGGCAGGCAGGAGGTGTCTTGGCTCAGGTAGTCTGGGAAGCAATGCGGCCATGTTGAATGGCCGAAGAGGAGCCCAGGAATTGGCGGATCTGCAGCTGAAAAGGAGGTCACCGGGTTAGCACTCCTCAGCTAACGTGATTTTTTTTTCTTCTTGAACCGGACAGTTGCCTTGACGTATCTACCGGACAAAGCTCCCAACATATCCATAGGATCCATTTCCCCCAACAGGGGTCAAAAGAGTGTCATTTTGGACTCCAGCAGGCGCATTACACAGAGACTCCATTTTAAGTCACGTTAGGACACTCCAGTTTTCCTTGAAGAACCTAAGGTAGGTGTACCTCATGGGGTACAAATAAGAGTGTGTATGCCATAGGCAGACCATGCAGCTGCTCTAAGTTCCTTGGAGAGAGGAGACCCTGCCTTGGTTGGCCCCATCCTCTTTCTCCTGGGTTGTGAGACGCTCCTTTCTCCAGAGGATTCGCATCTTTAGCGAACTAAAAGTTGTGGAATTGGCCCGGTGGTCATGAACATGGAGTAAAGGAGGGAAACAAACAATGGACACGTCTATCCTCTATGTGGCAAATATTATCCCAAAACGTCACAAATGGCGCAAAGCACCACAACAAAGGGACAGGAAGCTAAGACCACCATGTGCTTCATAGAACTATGGGAAGGAAGGACAGGAGGCGGCTATGTAAAAGGCATCAGCATTGCAGATTTTCTTACCATCGGGTCTTTTCCAAAACCTAAATTCAGGGAACAGACACAGCAAGAAAAAAGAAGCCATAAATGTGTCATTAAACAAACCAATAATCCCTGTGCTGACTACACACCAAACTCCGCAAAACGGAAAAGGAACTTCTCCAAGGAAAACATCTTCACTGGTGCGGCTGGAAGGACTGTGTCTTCTAGTGTTTGCCGTAAATCTTCCATCAACTTCATGACCTTCACTATGGCTGAGGAGCTGGTCTGTCCGGCCCGGGGGTATCATGATGTCATCACTACATGCTTTGTCATCTGAGGTAAAAATTTACCAAACTGGAATGTGGGAAACCACATTATTAGGACAGGACCAGATAACTAAACGTTATTGCCTTAAAGGGATAGTTGCCTTAGGTGGACACCCATGGGAGGGTTGGTAAACTAGGAGACACCCTACCGCTGGTCCTATGCTGTACATGGAAGACACACGTGTGGTTCAGGCCTTATGCACATAGAAAAGCCTGCACAGCAACACATGGAGTCTCTATGATTGTGTGGTATGGACCTGAAGGCACTTACTGTGCCGCCATAAGGCACCAATATGACATGCGCTGGAAGATTACAGATGGAAAACGTAAGAAAAATCTTCATATGCCTGGGTAGGAAATCAAGCATTTGAAGGCATACCAGTACAGTTTTTTCTTCTGGGAAAGAAATACTACCCTACAGAGACCCTCCAGCCAGGAGCTCAAAAGATAAGGCAGTAGGTGTTACTCACATGTGGCCCCTTGGCTCCTTTTAGTTCAGAGCTGTGATCTGTGCCTACAGGCAGTCAGAGACACACCCCCGTCTCGTCATTGGCTCAGGCTCCAGCGGGAGAACCAATGATGAGTCAGGGGGTGTGTCTCAGACTGCCTGTAGGCAAAGATCACAGCTCTGCCCCAATAGAGCGAAGCTAAAAAGCAGCCAAAAAGCAAATTCGGCAAAAAAGGGCAAGACCCGAGGAAAAGAAATGGCAGGTAATGATGCCCAGTTGGTACTGACTTACATGTCATTTCTGAGCTCCTGACTAGAGGGTCACTTTAAGAGAATTTCTATTTTTATTTTATTTTTTCTGTTCTTCGGGAGCGCAGAACATTAAGGGAAATTATCAAGAAGGTTAATAAGTCCAGGATACAGACTTTATTTCCTGCGACTCAGGAAAGGATTAAATCTTTGATGAGCATGAATTCCACAGGGAATTTCGGACACCTTTTCTTTAATATCTCCTTAATTCCTCTTGCGTTCAGCTAAGGTTACAGAGCTGTGCATAGATGACCGCCACCTCCTTAGGTGAACTAAACCGTAGGTGACCGATACGATCTCCTGATGACAGTTTATAGACTACTATTGCCATTAGGGTACCGCATCTATAGGGGGTTCCCAGATAGACTGGAGATGGCTGCTGTCTGTGGATGGAACTCATGGTCCTTTGATTATTTAGGCAATTATTGGGAGCGAACCAAATGTTCTCAATAACTGCCTGCTTGTCAGAGGAGGTGAGAGCCGCTTCTTCATGCAGCACTTACCACTACAGCAATTGCCTGTCCCCGTAGGGCAGGGATGCTCAACCTGGGGCCCTCCAGCTGTTGTAAAACTACAACTCCCACCATGACCTCCTGTAGGCCAGGTATGGGCAAACTGCGGCTCTCCAGCTGTTGTAAAACTACAACTCCTACCATGCCCTGCTGTAGGCTGTCCGGGCATGCTGGGAATTGTAATTTTGCAACAGCTGGAGGGCCGCATGTTGGGCATCCCTGCCATAGGGAATCATTGTCTCTGGGCAGCAGATCCCTCCCTGTTCAAGATGATCTGCTGCCCAGAAAAGATTTTTTGGGCTGCCTGAAAGGCACGATCACCTAATGAAAGAGCATTTTCTCATTCGTCAGATGATGGCTGACACCTTTACAGGGGTCAATTATCATGAGCAAGCGCTTCCCTCATCCCTGTTAAATGACCCAATGATTCGTCCATTAGAAGGTGTGACCCCCATGGTGCGACTGGCCGAATGTGGGCAAACCACGTCACAAAAGTTGAGATGAGCACTACCTGGATGCGTGGGGTCACACCCTAAAAAGGACTGTAGGCCATTCCCACCTGGTAACGGTTTAAGGTAGTGGGGAATTCCACATCAAGCGTTCCTTTTCCCTGCAGCGCCACCACAGGATAAATGAAGCATTACACTGTTCACATTGAAATCAATGGCAGTCCGTGTAACGTGCAGACACGCCGGCTCTCTGGCTAATAGATGAGGATCCTGAATGGCAGAAGCCCACAATTTTTTTTTCGTGACTGTTCTTTTTCTTTTTTTTTGTTGCGGCCTGTATGCAGAACTATTCACTTTAATGGGGCCACAAAAAACGGAAATGCATTCCATGTGCAGTCCATGTGCATTCCGTGTCTGCAAAAAAACGAACATTACGGACAAGGATAGGACTGTTCTATTATGGGCCGCCTGTTCTGTTCAAAAGAATGCACATGGCCGGTATCCGTATTTCGCAAAACACCCAACGGTCGTGTACACGAGCCCTTCAAGGAGTTTTCTGCAACTTTCATAGTGATAGGCCATTAAGATATGATTGGTGGGGGGTCCGACTCCCAGCACCCCACCCGTATGATTGAAGGGGCATTTTCTAATACCTTTGTTCACACGAGAAGGATCCGCTTCCGTATTGCTGTGACATTTTCAGGAACGTCGCAGCAACCAGAGGCTATCACTTTGCTACAAACTGCATACTTTGAGAAAGCGAGTCTGACCTCCATTGCTTTGATGCGGTTATCATGTGTCAGGATGGTATTCTCGACATTAAAATAAACGTACAGTGTGGCGGAACGAGGCCTAACAGGGACAATCAATATGGCAACAGGTCCCCAAAAACAGCTGATGAACATCTACCTGCCTATATGTGTAATGGTTAAACTATGGAGCTGGACAGATCTTCTTCATTCCATAGAAAGACCCCCAGCGTGAGATGGCAGACCCTTTAAAATGTTGTAGCATGGATTGTGCACCGAGGGCACGATGTGTAGGCACCACTTGTGTGCACTCAGCACATGCCCCATCATTGTCACTTGGATGGCACAGAGACAATCGCATTGACAAACGACACACTTTACAAAGCCCCATTGTGTGAGCGGTGACCAAGCAAACAAACATTTACTGTGTGAGACTTCACGCTACACAAGGAGCCTTCTCTTTCAAAGAAACGGGAGGGGGGGGGGGGCGCACAAAAATGGTAAGTAAACAAACTTCTCATGAATGAGTGGGAGGAAGACTTGGGGTAACCTTCTGATCCACGGAGGAAGCGTCAGCTGACATAGCGCATAGGGGTAGGCCCGCAAGCAACCAGTAGCTAGCCAAACGCACAAACCTAAGCGTGCTGTGCCAGACTCCGTTGATGGGTTATGCCATCCATCTACCATAGGGAACAATGTGGAATCCAGCAGGACCTAGGATTTTAACATGGCAGAATAGTAAAGAATGTATTCTAGGCTTCCCTAGTGGAATTATTTTTGTTGACCAGAAATATAGGCTAGAACCGTTGAAGGGCATCCATCAAGTTTACATTTAAGAAGTTTTGATTGGTGGTGGTTTGTGTGCCAAGACCTACTGATAGCAAAGTTTGGGGGCTCAGAGGGGGCACAGGGCATGTTTGTTTCTGCTAAGGTCTTTGAAGAAAGGCAAGAGAGTGGTGAAGCCGTGCAATTGTCTTTCCGGGGAGAGCTAAGAACGTGGTGAAGCAGTGCAATTGTCTTTCCGGGGAGAGCCAAGAACGTGGTGAAGCCCATGCAGTTGTCTTTCTGGGGACAGCCAAGGGCGTAGTAAAGCCGTGCAATTGTCTTTCCGGGGAGAGCCAAGAACGTGGTTAAGCCGTGCAATTGTCTTTCCGGAGAGAGCCAAGGGCGTGGTGAAGCTGTGCAATTCTCTTTCCGTGGAAAGCGAAGGGCGTGGTGAAGCCGTGCAATTTTTTTTCCGGGGGGAGAGCCAAGGGGGTGGTGAAGCCGTGCGATTGTCTTTCCGGGGAGAGCCAAGAACGTGGTGAAGCCGTGCAATTGTCTTCCCGGGGAGAGCCAAGGGCGTGGTGAAGCCGTACAGTTGTCTTTCCGGAGAGAGCCAAGGGCGTTGGGAAGCCGTGCAGTTGTCTTTCTGGGGATAGCCAAGGGCGTTGGGAAGCCGTGCAGTTGTCTTTCTAGGGAAATCCAAGGGCATGGTGAAGCTGTGCAGCTGTCTTTCCAGGGAAAGCCAAGGGTGTGGTGAAGCCGTGCAGTTGTCTTTCTGGGGAGAGCCAAGGGCGTAGTAAAGCCGTGCAATTGTCTTTCCAGGGAAAGCCAAGGGTGTGGTGAAGCCGTGCAGTTGTCTTTCTGGGGAGAGCCAAGGGCGTAGTAAAGCCGTGCAATTGTCTTTCCAGGGAAAGCCAAGGGTGTGGTGAAGCCGTGCAATTGTCTTTCCAGAGAGCGCCAAGAGAGTGATAAAGCTGTGCAGTTGTCTTTCCGGGGAGAGCCAAGGGCGTGGTGAAGCCGTGCAATTGTCTTGCCGGGGACAGCCAAGGGCGTGGTGAAGCCGTGCAGTTGTCTTCCCAGGGACAGCCAAGGGCGTGGTGAAGCCGTGCAGCTGTCTTTCCGGGGGACAGCCAAGGGCGTGGTGAAGCCGTGCAGTTGTCTTCCCAGGGACAGCCAAGGGCGTGGTGAAGCCGTGCAGTTGTCTTTCCAGGGACAGCCAAGGGCGTGGTGAAGCCAGTGCAGTTGTCTTTCCAGGGACAGCCAAGGGCGTGGTGAAGCAGTGCAGTTGTCTTTCCAGGGAAAGCCAAGGGCGTGGTGAAGCTGTGCAGTTGTCTTTCCAGGGACAGCCAAGGGCGTGGTGAAGCAGTGCAGTTGTCTTTCCAGGGAGCGCTGAGAGTGAGGTGAATTTGTGCACTCGTCTCTCAAATGACAGCCAAGAAGATAAATATGTTTGAAGATTAATCCATGAAGCACGCACTCATCTCTCCAGGGAGAGTCAAAAATGTGAATCCAAGCATGTCTCTAGGAGGAGAGTTGAGAACGTGAATCCATGCATGTCTCTCCGGGGAGAGCCAAGAAGGTGAATCTGTGCACCGCTCACTCGTGTCTCCTGCAGAGCAACAATATAGTGAAGTCAATGTGTGATTATGTAACAGACAATCGTTCTGAGTTCTCCAGTAAGAGATAAATACATAACTATCAAATGCATTTTTCTCTCCATCCATCTTGATCTACCAGTTTAACAATTCCTAGGGTAGAGGTTCCTAGTACCTAGAAAACCCTTTCCAAGCTGTTCAGGGAAATCCACAGAATCAAATTATAATTTTTTTGTATTCACCACTAGAGGGACTTCATTGCTAATAAATTTATTAGAAAGTTAGGCTATTTTCACCTATGCGATTTCCTTTCCGGTTTTCAGATGCGGCAGAGGATCTCAAAACCGGAGGAAAACGCTTCAGTTTGATTTAATAACAACCATCTGCATCCGTTCCATTTGGATGCGGTTGTATTATATTGAAAATGAACAAACCAGATACGGCGCTAACATTATTGTAAGTCAATTGGTGCCGGACAGGAAAAAAAAAAGGATTCGGTACCGTTGACTTACATTGTTTTTAGTGCCGGATCCGGTTTGTTCAGTTTCGCAACCGCAGTTTCCTGTGGTTTTGTGTCCAGTCACAGAACGCAACAAACCAGAACGGGGTACATTCTTACATAGTTGATATGGTTGAAAAAAGACATAAGTCCATCAAGTTCAACCAAGGGATCGGTGGGGACACGAATCCCAGGAGGAAGTGAGACTCAGATTTCTACACGTTTTCATAAGCATTAATGTTGTTTACTTTTAAGAATTCATCTAAACCCTTTATAAACCCGTCCCTGTTCCTGCTGTGACCCCGTCCTGAGGAGTCTATTCCACAGATTCACAGCTCTTACAGTAAAGAAGCTTTGATGCTTCTGGAGACTGAACCTTTTCTTCTCCGGTCGGAGGCAGCGCCCACTTTGTCTTTTGAGGCATTTTACATGGAACAGTTTTTCACCGTATTTTTTGTATGGCCCATTTATATATTTGTATAGGTTAATCGTGTCCCCCCTTAGACATCTCTTCTCAAGACTAAATAAATTCAATTCTTTTAATCTTTCTTCATAACTAAGACCCTCCAGGCCCCTTATCAGTTTAGTCGCTCTCCTCTGTACTCTCTCCAGCTCCAGGGCGTCCTTTCTATGGACTGGTGGCCAGAACTGAACTGCATATTCCAGATGAGGCCGCACCAACGCTTTGTAAAGTGGTGATATCACATCCCTGACCCGCGAGTCCATGCCTCGTTTAATGCATGACAATATCCTGGTGGCCTTAGAAGCAGCTGATTGACATTGTGCTGTTATTTAATCTACCATCTACAATGACTCCAAATCCTTCTCTACAAGTGACTCCCCCAGTGTTACATCCCCTAGGACATATGAAGCACGGAGATTATTACCACTAAGATGCAGAACTTTACATTTATCCACATTGAACCTCATTTGCCAAGTCAGCTTGTAGTTTATGGACACCTTCCATAGACTGTACAGTATTACACAGCTTAGTGTCATCTGCAAACATAGAAATGGTGCTATTAATCCCATCCTTGATATCATTAATAAATAAATTAAATAATAGAGGGCCCAGCACTGAACCTTGGGGTCACCACCTATAACCCGGGACCATTCTGAATAGGAATCATTGACCACAACTCTCTGGACACGATCCTTCAGCCAGTTTTTAATCCAATTACAAACTATACTTTCCAAGCCTATAGACCTTACTTTACCTATTAAACGTCTATGAGGGACAGGATCAAAAGCCTCTGCAAAATCCAAAAACACTACATCCACAGCCGCCCCTCTGTCCAGGCTACTACTTACCTCACTACATCCACAGCCGCCCCTCTGTCCAGGCTACTACTTACCTCACTACATCCACAGCCGCCCCTCTGTCCAGGCTACTACTTACCTCCTCATAAAAACAAATCAGGTTAGTATGACAACTTATAAGCTCTCCTCTTAAAAGAGTCAGACGCGATTTTTCAGCACAGACGCTACCCGATCCCCTGAAGACGCCGGCAAACGCTGGCGAAACATGTCAGGGGGTAGTGTGCTAAATAGTTTTTAAACACATGGTGCACAATCCACTATTAGCTAATACAGAGGATAAAATAGGGGGAGCAGTAATGCGCAGCTGCTCCTATATGTCAATATAAATTAAAGCTGTATAGGATTGAGATCCATGGTAGTTTTAATAGTATGAGGGGAGAATTTAACCGCAATAATAAATAAAAGCTAAGTTTTATTTACACCAGATGGCAAGAGTAGGCAAAGGAATAGTTAGTATTGGGTATTACTGGATGTACTAACAGCCCCAGCACCACATATATCAGCTCCTTTTTCTTCTTTTGTATAAACAGAGCTAAAAAATTTTTTTTTAGTAACTCTGCCTTTTCCTTATCTTCAGTGACTACCCCCCCCCCCTTTTTACCATTATTTAGGGGAACTACCTGCTCAGACCTTAGTTTTTTAGTATTGATATATTTAAAGATTTTTGAGCGGATTTGTTTTGCTCTCTTTTGCCACCTGCTGTTTGTTTTGTATTTTTGCTAATTTTATCTCCTTTTTACAGATTTTATTAAGCCCTTTGTAATCTTTAAATGCTACAGCTGACCCCTCATATTTTTTAAATGCCCTTTTTACAGTAGCTGTAAGCCATGGGAGGTTTAATTTTAGCCGTTTATACTTGTTTCCCGAATATAATTATATTGTGGTCACTATTACTACTAGTGTTTCTCGACCAGTAACATTTCCAACAAGCTTTGCATCATTAGAAATTACCAGATCCAACAGAGCATTGCCCCTCGTGGGAGCTTCTACAAACTGGCCCATAAAGTGATCCTGCAGCAAGTTGAGGAATCTTCTCTCCTTTGCAGTTGAAGCAGAACCATGACCCCGGTCAATGTCTGGGAAGTTGAACTCTCCCATTATGACCACTGTACCCGCCTGTGCCGCCGCTCTGTTTGGTTATACAGTTGTGTTTCTATCTCCTCTGTGATGTTAGGAGGTCTATAGATTACACCAAGTATTATTTTTTCAGTGTTTTTATCCCTTTGAACTTCCACCCATAAGGTTTCTACATCCTCACCCACATTTGCCTTTTTCACTCCTCACATACAGGCACACGCCGTCTTTTCTATTGACCCTGTCTTTCCTAAATAGTGTAAAACCCTGAATATTAACAGCCCAGTCATGTGAAGAGTCCGACCATGTCTCAGCCACACCAACTACATCTATGTGTCCTTCTAGTACCATAGCCTCCAGCTCCCCCATTTTGTTAGCTAGACTTCTGGTATTTGTGAATATACATTTAAATTACTATTACCTGTAAAGTGAATATCCAGGATTTTTTGGTTACCTTGGTTGATGTTTGTATGTCGCAGGGTCTTGTTACCAGCAGTTCTATTTTTCATCGGTGTATAGTTCTGCCCAGTCTTCTCCCTACTTTCCTTGCTAACCCCAGCCCCCACTAAATCCCCACTGTCCCCTCCTATATCCCACTCTCCATCTACACTAGCTACCCCCTTATTAGTATGACCCCCAGATCCTAGTTTTAAAGCTCCTTCAGCCGTCTAACCATTTTCCCCCCCAGGGCAGTTGCACTCCCCATTGAGGTGCCGCCCGTCCCTACTGTAGAGCCTGTAACCAACAGAGAAGTTGACCCAATTCTCCATGAACCCCAACCCTTCCTTCCTGCACCAGCTTCTGAGCCACTTATTTAACTCCCTAAGCTCCCGTTGTCTCTCTGGTGACGCTCGTGGCACTGGTGGTATTTCTGAAAACACTACCTTGGAGGTCCTGGACTTGAGCTTCTCTCCTAATTACCTAAAATCATTTTTAAGGACCTTCCATCTCCCCCTGACTTTGTCATTGGTGCCAATGTGCACGATGACTGCCGGGTCTTCCCGTCCCACCCAGCAATCTGTCAATCCGATCCGCAATATGCTGAACCCGAGCACTCGGAAGACAACACACTGTTCGGCATTCACGGTCTCGGCGACATATGACCCTCTCTGTCCTCCTAATATTAGAGTCCCCTACCACCAGCATCTGTCTGACCTTTGCTGCACTACTACTCCCATCCTTCCTGCAGCGGTCATCCTCCTGGGTGCTAGGAGAAACGGCCTGCTGCAGTGTTGCTGGCCCTGGGCTTTCATCCCTAATATCAGCCAAACAGGCCTATTTACTAGGGCGTTCCAGCTCAGGACTAGCCTCCCGGGCACTTTTCCCTCTACCCCTTCTTCCTACATTAACCCAACTGCTGACCTGATAGTCCTGATCCTCCCCTCCTCCTCCCACCTCCATTTCTTTCTTTTTTTTTTTACTGTTTTTATTGAATTTGCAATTTTAGAAAAAAAAACATGCAAGCAGAAGAAAGGAAAAGAAAGAATAAAAAAACATTTTGTCAATATCTCTGTCTGTCTTTGACGAGTCCAAAACACATTTGTCATTTATAGTTCTCCAAGTTCGTACAGACAGGTTTTCTAGCTGGTACCGCACTGTTAGGCCTCTTTCACACGAGCGTGACGGATTAGGTCCGGATGCGTTCAGTGAAACTCGCACCATTTTGCAAGCAAGTTCAGTCAGTTTTGCCTGCGATTGCATTGAGTTTTTTCCGCGCAGGTGCAATGCGTTTTTCACGCATGTTATAAAAAACTGAAGGTTGACAAACAACATCTCTTAGCTACCATCCGAGAAAAACGCATCGCACCCGCACTTGCTTGTGAATTCAATGCGTTATTTACTGAAGCCCCGTTTACTTCTATGGGGCCAGGTCTGCGTGAAAAACGCTGAATACAGAACAGCAGTGATTTTGACGCAATGGTGAGTGAAAAAAAACGCTCATGTACACAGACCCATTGAAATTAATGGGTCAGGATTCAGTGCGGGTGCTATGCGTTCACGTCACGCATTGCACCCGCGTGGAAAACTCGCTCGTGTGAAAGGTGCCTTACTGCAGGCAAAGGAAACAAAATAGTGTATGTCAATGTCTGTCCCTGGCAGATCCATGATGTTATAGACATATGTGGTCTGCCAAAGACCGGCACGGTAACTACTGTAGCATGTTCTCGTTATTTAGGCTGTAAGTACGGTTTGATATGTTACCAGCAAACAAAGGAAAATACACAACAACAGAGAAGAATGATGCTCGGAATTAACCACCCCCCCTTTGGTCTCTGGTCAATAGAACAGGTTCTTCACCCATCAACACCGGCTCCGGGAACCAAAGATTCACAGAGAAGCATTCGTGTATAGCCTTACGCATATGTAACGGTAGTATGTTAATAAAGCTTTCCCACACCTGGAGGAAGTGTTTTACTTTCTTGTCTTTTTGGTGTGAGGCCTCAACCCAATCCATTCGCATAATGTATGAGAGTTTCTGCAGGAATAATTCGAAAGGGGGGATTGTAGGTTTTAGCCAGACTTGTAAGATCGCCTTGTTGCCTGCAAAACGGTGCCACAAAATGTAACCGTTTCCGGCCTGGGGTACAATTATATTTGTCTGTGTCCAACAAACCAAACAAAGCCCAAAAGGGGGCTCGGGTGGAGTAAAGGTAGTTAAATATGTACTGTATGTATTAGTGAAATTGATGATTTTGTCCCAGAACTCTAATCCTTGGACAGTCCCACAGGCAATGATATAGTCCCGCACCCAGGGCCCTGCACTTAAAACAGCAGGTGGAGTCGTAAATGCCCATTTTGAATCCTCTTCGCGGAGTTAGATAGGATCTATGGCAAATTTGTAAGACCATCTCCACATAACGCGCTACGGGCAGGCGCTTGTGGGAGAGTTCCAGCGCCCCAAGTATCACAGACGGGGTGGCCTGTGGCACCTCAGTCTTCCACTTAGTCATAGAGACTTTGGATGTAGCATAATCCAAAGGAACGTGTAGGAATTTATAATAAGCCGAAATTTGTCTTCCTCTTCATTAGGGCTCGAGTACCATTTCTTCAAATACGGCCTCCGCTCAGTATCCGGCACAGAAGAGATTACCATAGTAATAGAACTCTTTGCCTGCAGATATGGGAACGCTATATTTGGGTATTCTCGCTGTAGCTCATGGATTGGTTTGACCGATTTAGTTTGCACATTTATGAGTTTGTCTATGTTTTTTTTTTTTTTTTATCAAATCTTTTTATTAGATTTTCTGAATATGCATAACACAAAACACAAACCCCTCCGGCTCCGTAGTTCAGGTGCAGTCCATCTTGGAAAAAGTTCGTAGCAAATGTTGAAGTGTACCACGCCTAGCAGTCGTACTTCATTCACTCCTAAAACAGACATGCTCTGCCCTTTCGATGTAACCCCGATCGCCAAACATTTGTATCTAGTATAATATTTTCCTGATTCAGACCATTAAACTGCGATATGGAAATGTTCAATCCAGGTATACCAGATTTTGTTAAATTTTTTGTTATTCCCTCTTTTTTGATATACATAACTCTAAAGTTTGACCAGAGTGTGTACTGCCTCAATTAATTCCTGGACCGTCGGAGGATCCGGAGCAATCCATCTAGCTGCTATTCGTTTTCTAGCCTGATACAGGACACGCTGAATTGCCAGCTTAATCTCCCTGGTCCCTGTCAATTCACCTACATAACCTAATATACATATGAGAGACGAGTTGTTAATCGTAATCCCATAGACCTTTGAGTGTGTCTATGTTAGTGACGCCATGTGTTTGCGAAGACCCATTCTGAAAGGAGGGATATGGGAGTATGAGGCGTGCACCATGCTCGCCACGTCGTCCTGAGAAGTGGGTTATCCTTCACCATTTGGGGAAGGTCCCCCTGTGAGGTATGTCGTAAATTTGGCAGTGCAATGTGCAGTGTGAAGGATTGGTCCAAGGTCATTAAGGTATATGGCGATGAGGAGTGCAGCCAATCCCGCACCACTCTCATCAGGGCCGCAATATTGTACAGTTTAATATCTGGGAAATTTAAACCCGTTTAGTTTGGGTCCCACCTCCAATTCACTGACCCCAGTCAGCGCCTGCACAGCGAGGTCTAAACCGCTCTCCAGGTTTGCAATGCCTCTAAGTATTTCTGCTTATTTGGATCCAAGATCTGCGCTTCCAAATATGCAACATGATTGCATCTAGTGCAAATGTATTCACCCTCGAAAGGGTCTTCAAGGCATGGACACAAACTTTGGAGCACATGTTTAGATGGGAATGAACAGTAAGTATGAGTTAGGGCTCTTTCAGACGGCCGTATGCTGTCCGCAAAAATGCGGATCAGTTTTTGTGCGGATTAGATGCTGTGCCATTCCCTTCTATGGGGCCCTTTTCTTCCATTGCACGGCTCAGCAAAATGAAACATGTCCTATACTTGTCAGTGAAAATCAAGACATGGCCCTATTAAAGTCTGGGGATCAACAAAAAAACAGAATGCAATCCGTTTTTTTGCGGACATGCTGAACTGTCTGCAAACAAACGGATCTGCATATTTGCGGACAGCATACGGCCGTCTGAATGAGCCCTTAGAATTAGGCCCTGTCTGCTGCACTTGCAGGACGAGCTAGAATCCAGCCAACAACACACAAGGAAAATCTATCAAACCTTAGTTTCTTGCTCCTTGTCTTAAACTCCGGTTCTTTAAACTCCACTTATTCACAAGCCACTTAGTACAGCGAGCCCAGGTAGAGCCAGTGAGCTCCGGTCCAGTCTGTTCTGTTTAGTTCCCATTGACACTGAATAGGGAGAAATCGGAAGCGTTTTCTTCCGCATATATGAAAGTAGCCTTACATAAATCTCTTTGCAGCGCGCTCCTCCCAGTACCAGCTGCGCAAAACTGAAACGTTTATCTATATACAGAGAAGGTGCAGATAAAGATATAGAGATATACGGTATATATCTATACAAAGTGAGTGTAATCAGGAGACAATAAGGAGCACATTTATTAAGACCAGCGTTTTAGGCTACTTTCACACTCGCGTTTGGTGCGGATCCGTCATGGATCTGCACAAACGCATCCGTTCAGATAATACAACCGCATGCATCCGTTCAGATAATACAACCGCGCGCATCCGTTCAGATAATACAACCGCGCGCATCCGTTCAGATAATACAACCGCACGCATCCGTTCAGATAATACAACCGCACGCATCCGTTCAGATAATACAACCGCACGCATCCGTTCAGATAATACAACCGCACGCATCCGTTCAGATAATACAACCGCACGCATCCGTTCAGATAATACAACCGCACGCATCCGTTCAGATAATACAACCGCATGCATCCGTTCAGAGCGGATCCGTTTGTATTATCTTTAACACAGCCAAAACGGATCCGTCTTGATCACCATTGAAAGTCAATTGCAGATCCGTTTTCTATTGTGCCATATTGTGTCAGTCAAAACGGATCCGTCCCCATTGACTTACATTGTGTGTCAGGACGGATCTGTTTGGCTCAGTTTCACAAAACGGACACCAAAGTGGAATGGAGGCGGAACGGAGCCAAACTGATGCTTTCTGAGCGGATCCTTATCCATTCCTGATCCGTTTTGGACCGCTTGGGAGATCCCTGAACGGATCTCACAAACGGAAACCAAAACGCCAGTGTGAAAGTAGCCTTAGACGTCGGTCTTAATAAGCCCTATACCTGGCGGGGGTTCCGCCGAAGTTATGAAGACGCGCCGGCCTCTATTACTTTGGCGCATCCATCCATCCATCTAACTTCCTTGCTGTCTTACATTTAGACCGTTTTCTATGCCTAAAACAGGCATAGAAAATGATGAATGAGACCGGCCACGCCTAGCTCGCACTTTTATACCTGGCCGAAGTCGCATATAGTGGCACAACTAATTGTGCGCCGCCATCTGCGCCTGAAATATGCCTAATTTAGGCGTATTTCAGAATAGTAAATGACCCCCTAAGTGTTTAAAACCCCCTTTGTTAATAGTAAAATATAAAATAAAATAAAAAACACACCACCACATACTCCAATTGACCACGAATAAGACACAGGAGAAGAGTTTATTAAAATCAGTGATGTCTGAAGATATTTAGTTATGGCTTGTAGTGTAATTGTGATTCATTCACACACAGGCATCCGAGTCTGAAAAAACATTGGTGGTCCCCAACATGCATCCGCAGCGGCACCCCTCACAGCAAGGCCGCGTCCCTGCAACATAACGGAAATAGAAGACCATTGATACCCCAAAAGTGGAGAGGATTAAAGGGGAGCTCCACTTCCGACAACATACAGCATGTTAGAGAACCTTATGTATATCCCTTGCCAAGTTACTCAATGTTCTCTTCTCCAATCGGGCCTAAAGCAGAACTCAGAATTTTGCTGGTTTCCTGGGAGTTTAGAAGGCCGTGAGACAGTTCAGCCGATCGGTCACATGTCTGACAGCGAGGTGGAGCTAAACTGTTGTCTGTTTCCAAGGGCAACCAGCAGAATTTTGATACTGACACAAAACTAACCAAGGGAATTATCTGCAAAGTTACTGAACCTTTTACGGAGATTCAACTTCTGAAATGTGGTTAAAAGTGGAATTACGTTTGGAGGAAAACAAAGTATAGGCATGCTCCGTGACACAATATTCTGATAAAAAAAGAATATGCAGAGGTTAGATAGGACTAAAACCACACGACACAGGCACAGGGTATGGACGAGAGGTCCTGGTCACCGACATAAAATGAAGAGGTTCCATTCAAGTTCTGGATCTGGCAGAGATGTTGGGACGTTTCTTCTCTGTTCTTCGGATCCTGCTCAATTTCTTGTGCGTGAAGACACCGGCAGGTCAGGGTTAAGGATGCTGTAACGCTCAGGATGAGCGGCTGTCCGCCGAGTAAAAACGGTACATCAAGCCCAGAATCAGCACCGCCACCGCCGGGATCAGCCAAGTGGTCCAAGAGCTGTGTGGATAAGAGGGGAAAAACAAACCATAAGGCCAGGGCTTAAAGGGCTGGTCCAGGATTTCAATACAGATCTGGCTCTGGCACAACTCCACGGTCGGAGCTGGTAAATTCAGCGCTGCTCCCATTCGCTTCAATGAGAGCAGCTCTGCGGGTACGAGCTCCAGTGAATGGTGCGGGGCGTTGGACCCACATCAATCTGATATCGATGGTCTATCCTAAGGATGGGTGAACAATATCAGATCGGTGGGGGTCTGACACCGGGCAGCCTGAGGACAGGTCATCTATATCTGTAGCCTGGAAAACCCCTTTTAGCGTGTGGGGCATGAAACATGCCAAGAATCCCCGTGTCATACATGCCTCTTCGGGCCCTGCACCAAGCATAACACAGTATTAGTTTTGCCTCTTCGGGCCCTGCACCAAGCATAACACAGTATTAGTGTTGCCTCTTCGAACTCTGCACCAAGCATAACACAGTATTAGTTTTGCCTCTTCGGGTCCTGCACCAAGCATAACACAGTATTAGTTTTTTCTCTTCGGGCCCTGCACCAGGCGTAACACAATATTGGTCTTGCCTCTTCGGGTCCTGCACCAAGCATAACACAGTATTAGTTTTGCCTCTTCGGGCCCTGCACCAAGCATAACACAGTATTAGTTTTGCCTCTTCGGGCCCTGCACCAAGCATAACACAGTATTAGTTTTGCCTCTTCGGGTCCTGCACCAAGCATAACACAGTATTAGTTTTGCCTCTTCGGGTCCTGCACCAAGCATAACAGAGTATTAGTTTTGCCTCTTCGGGCCCTGCACCAAGCATAACACAGTATTAGTTTTGCCTCTTCGGGCCCTGCACCAAGCATAACACAGTATTAGTTTTGCCTCTTCGAACCCTGCAACAAGCATAACACAGTATTAGTTTTGCCTCTTCAGGCCCTGCACCAAGCATAACACAGTATTAGTTTTTTCTCTTCGGGCCCTGCACCAGGCGTAACACAATATTGGTCTTGCCTCTTCGGGCCCTGCTCCAAGCATAAGGGCTCATGCACACAAACTTATTTTTCTTCCGTGTCCGTTCCGTTTTTTTTGCAGACCATATGCAGAACCATTCTTTTCAATGGGTCAGCAAAATAAACCCAGAAAAAACAAACAAAAACGAAGTTACTCCGTGTGCATTCCGTTTCCATATGTCCGCTCTGCAAAAAACATAGAACATGTCCTATTATTGTCTGCACTACGGACAAGGATAGGACTGCTCTATTAGGGGCCGGCTGTTCTGTTCCACAGAATACGGAATGCACACGGACGTCATCTGTATGTTTTGCGGACTGCAAAATACATGCGGTCGTGTGCATGAGCCCCCAACACTGTTTTAGTTTCGCCTCTTCGGGCCCTGCACCATGTATAACACAGTATTAGTTTTGCCCACAGTGTTTCTTGTAAGTACACGGCCATTTTAAAACACGGCACTTGGATTTCTTGTATGTAAGTGGCCTGTGGAGGATGCCGTAGAAACATGCGTGTGCAGACAACCCCAGAAGACGTCCACATGGCACCAACCCCCAAGAGGTCATCTGCAGTCTAAGGGCTTATGTCAGGGGCGGACTGGGAACTTAAAGTGTCCCTGGAAAAAAAACGAAAAGTGGCCCCAAGTTGTAGGCGGGACTCAACTGATAGAAGACGGGGCAACACAAGTAGGCAGAGCCAGCAATACCACACAAAGTTCCGCCCCAGCAGAATCAAATACCACAGTCCAGAACAGAGTACTGCCCCAGCAGAACCAAATACCACAGTGCAGCACAAAGTACCGCCCCAGCAGAACCAAATACCACAGTGCAGCACAAAGTACCGCCCCAGTAGAACCAAATACCACAGTGCAGCACAAAGTACCGCCCCAGCAGAACCAAATACCACAGTGCAGCACAAAGTACCGCCCTAGCAGAACCAAATACCACAGTGCAGCACAAAAGTACCGCCCCAGCAGAACCAGATACCACAGTGCAGCACAATATACTGCCCCAGCAGAACCAAATACCACAGTGCAGCACAATATACTGCCCCAGCAGAACCAAATACCACAGTGCAGCACAATATACTGCCCCAGCAGAACCAAATACCAGAGGAAAGTAATACAGTTGAGTTCAGGAGGGCTCCTGCGGCTGTTGAGCATCAGATCATTATGTACCTGACCTGTGGCCATCAGGGGAGCTTGAGTGGCCCCCCTAGGCATTGGCACAACAGGAAATTTCCCTGTAGGGTCTATGGACAATCCGCTCCTAGCTCATGTACATCGTGGACTCCACATTTAAGACCTCTGAGAGTCAGATCAGCTCTTGATCCAGCAGACCCGTGAACTTCATGTAGTACATGGGTGAATCGTAGTGTTAGGGGATATGTATGGCCTGGAAATAACACCTAAACCCTAAACCCTGGGGGGGTCTGAAGCCGGACCCACAGCAATCGGCAGACAACCCTTTTAACGGCTGAAGCTTCATCCTAAGCCTGAAGAATAAAACCCCCCTTTAAATGTAAGATCAGAGGCCATTACCTTGATGAATTTGATGATGGTATCGCGGCATCCTGGAAGAAAAAGAAAAAAAACAATTATCCTGCAGAAGTATATTTTACCCAGCGATATAGGAGTATTTAATATATTAACCTCCATCGAGCATAAAATACCCTCCATTATAGCCTTATTTTTCTCTTTATGAGATGCGGGTAACTGGGGCCCAGCCATAACAATAAAACCACCTGCCCAATATTGTGTGGGGGCATGGACGCCACGAGACCTCTGGAGGTGTCCTGTGGTACCTGGTGACAAGACTTTAGCAGCAGATCCTGTAAACTTTGAGACCTCCATGGATCGGACTTGTTTTTCCAGCAGATGCTCGATCGGAGGGAGATCTGAGGAATCCGGAGGCGACGTCATCGACTTGAACGGTTCTTCATGTTCCTTAAACCAAAGAGGGCACTGCCATTGGGTAATACCGCCGCCATGAAGGGGGCTACTTATCTGCCCTATCTTTAGGTAGGTGGTATGTGTTAGGCTACTTTTACACTTGCGGTAGCCTTTTCCGGCGACTGTACAACAGAGTTTTTGGGGCGGATTGTCCGTGCTGAAATTCCACCAGCGGCCGCGTCCTTTCTACCTCCCATACATCTCAATGGGAGGCAGTGCGGAGGATCGCCTTACAGCAGCGTCCACGCTGAGAAGACACGTGTTCCTTCTTGGCGTGGCCGCGGCTTTACCTCCTTCCTAACCGCCCCACGTAAATTTATGTCAGTAGTCGAGCTTTTAAAAATGGTGCCCGCTCGTGAGCGCCATATCCGTCGGGTGCCTGATGTTTGAAACAGCAGGCACCCGGGACTAATATGGCGTGCTCCATACTTTGGGACTTTTTACCACCACAAAAATTGTGTAAAAGCGTTACCCCCAATGTTTCCCAGAGCATCACCCTGCCGCTGCCAGCTTGTCTTCTTCCCATAGTGCATACTGGTGCCATCTTTTTCCCAGGTAAGTGACGCAGGACGTCATCAGACCCGGCAACCTTCCTCCGCTGCTCCACCGTCCAGTTCTGAGGCTCATGGGCCGCTTGCAGGTCCTTTTGGTGGCAGACAGAGGCCACCAGCTACACAGCCCCATATACATCAAGCTGTGACACCCGGTGTGTCCTAACAGGCTAGACCAGGGGTCAGCAACATCCGGCACTCCAGCTGTGGTGAAACAACAACAACTCCCAGCATGCTCCAATCACTTCTCTGGGAGTTCTGAGAACAGCTAAGCAAGTGTGCATGCTGGGAGTCGTGGTTTGACCACAGCTGGACAGCCTGAAGTAGACTTTACCTACCGTGCCCATGCTTGAGCGCCCATGACACTGTCACCAGTTGTCCTTCTTGCAGTTACCAACTACTTCATACCAGGAACAAGACCGTCCATTTTTTGCTCGGGTCCTTTTTTTCTTGCTTCCAACATCAAGAACTGACTGTTGACAATCCCCGGACAGGTGCCCAAGTCATGAAGATCATCAATGTTGTTCGCGTCCCCTGTTGTTTTATTGTTCTGGCTGACCGGTGTATTTTAGAGCATTATACACAATGTAATTCTAGAATAGTCAGGCTCCTCTAATTAAAGGGCATATCTATTTTTGCAATCATGTAGCAAACGTATAAAATATACAAAAAAGGTCCTCTGTTTTGTATGTAACAGCTTCTCTGTAGACCTGTAGGTCTCCATGGTTACAGACTACAAACAAACCTCCTGTAGTCAGATGCTTCAATCATTTGCCACTCCGACATCGCCCTAAAGATTAGCAGGAAGTCCCACGGTTTTCTTGGCCACGGTCTGACTGCGGTAATGTGTCCATTTCACACGTTCATTCATCACGGTTCTAAGCGTACTTTCACACTAGCGTTATTCTTTTCCGTCCTCGGGGCTCAATAACGGAAAAAAACTGATCAGTTTTATCCTGATGCATTCTGAATGGAAAGCATCAGTTTGTCTTCAGTTCAGTCCTTTCACGTTTTTTGGACGCAGCTAAAAGCGCAGCATGTTGTATTTCTATCTCCGTCCAAAAAAGCGGAAACACTTGACGGAATGACGGATCCGCCATTAATTTCCATTACAATGTATTGAGGGCGGATCAGTCATTGAAAATTGACGTATTAACCGTTCCTCCACTCTGCGCATGCGCAGACCTCTAAAAATGTTAAAATAATAAATAACGGATCCGTTTTTACGGATGACAACGGAAAGACGGATCCGTTATATCAATACAATTGTCAAAAGGATCCGTTTGCAAATGAAATCCGTTTTCAAACATCGTGCAGTTCCGTTGACGGAACTGCCTGACAGAATCCTTCAACGCAAGTGTGAAAGTACCCTAAGACGTCTTTATACACAGGAGCGTTTTGGATTTAATGAAGGCGACACTAATGTGCTCCAGGAATAGCGAGATGCATTGTGATAATTGTCTATGGCGCAGCCCCGAGTGTTTACCCAGCCGGGGAGGAAGTAACCGCCCCAAGGAAGATGGGGGGGACAAGACACCATTAAGAAAACAAACAATAATAACAATAAGAAGCAATTAGAAGAATCAGAAATGACATTTAATCTGGGCAGGCGGCCAGTAATGTGCAGCGAGTACAGCAGATTACTTCATCGACCTGCACGAAGTGCTGCCAAGGGAAGACGCACCGGCTTTTCAGGCAAGAAACCACGTAGAGGTACGTCCAGTGAAGGGGTGAAGAATGAGACAAATTTGTGGGAAAATCTGACAATGCTGCAAATTTAAAAGTCCATCTGTCAGCAGATTTGTCCCTATGACACTGGCTGACCGGTTACATGGGCGCTCGGCAGCTGAAGGCTTCTGTGTCGATCCCGTGTTCATATGTGCCCGCAGTGCTGAGAAATATGATGTTTTAATATATGCAAATGAGCCTCTAGGAGCAACGAGGGCGTTACCATTACACCTAGAGGCTCCGCTCTCTCATCAATGGCCACGCCCTCTGCACTTTGACAGGAACACGCTTGGGCCTGTCAATCAAAGTGCAGGGGGCGCAGCAGTTTTAGAGAGCAGAGCCTCTAGGTGTAATGGTAACGCCCCCGTTGCTCCTAGAGGCTCATTTGCATATATTAAAGCAAGAAAGAAATATTTTTCTCAGAAATGCGGGCACATATGAACACGGGATCGACACCGATGTCTTCAGCTGCCGAGCGCACATGTAACAGGTCAGCCGGTGTCATAGGGACAGATCTGCTGACAGATGCCCTTTAAATTCTCCACCGCAGGTCAATTCCTAACGATGGTTTTCCGCAGCGTTTGGATGAGATTTAGTAAAATTTCATCTGTTTTCTAAGACACTGCAGTTTTCGCACCCACAAAATCCAGAGGGTAAATTCACAGCATCCCCCCCCCCCGTATGAACACGAAGCGGACACGCTGTGGATTCTGCAGAACCAGCAAATGCCGACACGCTGCAGAAAAAAAATCCATGTGGAACCTATAGCATGTCAATGTAAAGGGGTACTCCGATCTCTGCATTGATGGCATATGGCTAGGTTATATCACAAATGTTCGATAGGTGAGGGACCCACCTCAGGGACCCGCTTCTATCTCCAGAATAGGGCCCCACAATAAAGGAGTGCGAAAGGTGCATGCGCAGCATCCTCTTTATTCACTGTTATGGGACTACCAAAAACGTTCAGCAAGCACGCTCTACTATGTTCGGAACTCCCATAGCAGTAAATGGAGGGGATGCTGCGCATGCCCAGCATGCTCTCCTTCACTTTAGGACCTGCACCCAGGGCCAGCGTCAGCACCCGGCATACCAGGGCAAGTGCCGGGGCCTGCAGCCTCTGGGGAGGCCCACTGCATAGTGGTGTGCCAAAGGGGGACAGTCCACGTCGGGTGCCCGCTCTCAGGGGGGTGCTGGGCCGGCTGCTATGAGCTCAGAGGAGCCGGCAGTCCTTTCAATCACTAACCACAGCTCCTCCTCTCCTCCAGGGCGGACCCAGCAGTGACATCATGACGGGTGTGTCACTGCTGCAGCGGGCCGGAGGATAGAAGGAGCGCAGGGAGATGAGCTGTGGTCAGAGAATGAAGGGACCGCCGGCTCTCCTGCGCTCCAGCAATGATAGGTATGTGAGGGGGCCACTAGGAGGTCATTATATTGTGTGAGGGCCCTATACACAGTATAATGACCTCCAGAGCCCCCATTTAGTATAATGATCCCCAATGACCCTAAATTCAGTATAATGACCCCCAGAGCCCCCATTCAGTGTAATGACCCCAGTGCCACTGGGGATCATTATACTGTGTGGGGGGCATTGGGGGGAGTCATACTCTGTGAAGGGCCACTAGTGGTCATTATACTGTATGGGGGCCACTGGGGGTCATTATACAGTGTGGGAGCCATAGGGGGACATGTAAATGTAAAAAAATAAATAAGTGCCACAAGACGCTCCACTGAGATTCTTCGCCCAAAGGCCCACATGAACCTGCTGCCGGCCCTGCCTGCACCTACCTAACATTTGTGACATATCCTTGCAATATGCCATCAATGTGCCAGAGGAGAATACCCCTTTAAGTTGCAGATTTTCACCAGGGTGAGAGCAGCAGCAAAATCTTCAAAACTGCAGCAAAAATTTGCTATGAAAATTCTGATGTCAAACGCACCTCATGTGGTTGTACCTTAAATTCTATCGTTACGTCTGGTACTAGACAAAAAAAAGGGGACCAGCCCAAAGCAGCCCCAGGGGTCTCTAGCCTAGGGCCCCCACACATTCAGCCATCTCCACACGGATTCATTAGTTTAAGAAGAGTCCCAGCTTTTGGGCCCCAATCAGTGTCACATTCTGGATCTGTCAGCCCTGGATGTCAGTGGCAGAGGACCCCTTTAATAATGAATATATCAGTCATACAGTAACAGCGCCCCTAGTGGCCAGATTATTTTGAAAGAAAATTGCATGTAGGAGCCGCTCTTACCTTTTTACTGTGGTTTTGGCAGTCGTCCTGTACAGCAAAGAGAAACAGATTAAAGAAATTCTCCAAAACGGCAGCGCAAATCATATACAAATCCGAAACCACCTGCCCGGTCACGACAACATACGCCACGTTACTAAAACCCGGAGGCCCTGTCACTGCCCCTGAGGTCTGTTTTAGAAAACGCATCCCCATGAAATAGCAATTCTAGAACGCCTTTTCTCATCACTCTACATTGTTCCGTTCCTCTGTTATTCCTCCAAGAAATGTATAAATAAACCGACCACTTGTTGTCACCACCCCCCTCGAAGGGTGCTTCCATATACAGGCGTATTGGACAGAGTCAGACACTCACCCTAACTGGTAACATCCAGTTGTAATTTATTCATGAGTTTCTAGGAGGAATAATAGAGGAATGGCGCAACAAAGAGGCTCCAGAATTGTTACTTTCTGGGGAATGGAAGTAGTTACTGAGAGAGACATGTCGGGAGAGGGGACGGGTCCTCATGAGAGAAATTCCTGGAACATTCGCGTACGTCATGGCGGCTGCTGCACTGTTTGTGTACAGTCGGACACAGCTGCCCAACCTGTAGGAAAACAAAACAGGCGCACACGGTTTTATTTACCGCTACACATCTGCACCATGCTGCGAGATGATGACGCCCCCAGGTGTGTACGGGTAAATAACAGGCAGTGCATGCAAAGAACCTATAAAGGGGACCTCCGCTTTTAATAAGGGTGCATTCACATGAACGTGTGACAGCTGTGCTCGTGTGGCAGACGGCAAACCGCGGGCACGGGCTGTGTGCACTCCGCCATGCAGAAGATAGGACATGTCTTATAGTGTGCAGCGTTGAGGCACGGACCCAGAAGCCCATGGAAACATGCAGAAGTCCGTGTTCGTACCTCCAAGGACATGTCCTATATTTCGCCACCTCTTGCGGATCGTCGCGGACCCATTGAAGTCAATGGGCGTGCACCAAAATGCACCGGTGCTTTGCGGATGCGCGGTTTGTGGTCCGCAACACGAGCACATCTGTCACATGTTCGTGTGAATGAGCTCCAATCTTTACTTTTCAGCACGGTGCCCCCCCCCCCTCAAGCAATCATCGGTAGTCTGTAAGGAAACCTGACGATAAGAGCGCCACCACAGGGGAAATGAAGCAGTGCGCCGTGCGGAGGTTCCTGACCCTGCTGTTTTGAGGGGGCGCTGTAATTATAGCGTCCCATCCGTGTTCACATCGTCTCGGCAGTCTCATGCCGTCCTGTAAAGCCAGTGATTGTCTGCAGCAGTCATGTGACCATGGGCGAGAAATCATCAGTTCTGATAGAGACCCGAAACAGCAGAGACAGGCGCCTTGGCACTGGGACAGAGGGGCTCTCAAGAGTGCTTTATTTCTTTTTTTTAAAGTTTTTTTGTCTGTCATAATTTTTACTTTTTATATTGGACAATCCCTTTAAAGAGGCTTTCTGAGCAGATGTCAGTGTGGTGAAGCTATAGTACATAGTGTATATGATATGTAGAGGAGCTTTCTGAGCAGATCTCAGTATGGTGATGCTATAGTACATAGTGTATATGATATGTAGAGGAGCTTTCTGAGCAGATCTCAGTGTGGTGATGCTATAGTACATAGTGTATATGATATGTAGAGGAGCTTTCTGAGCAGATCTCAGTGTGGTGAAGCTATAGTACATAGTGTATATGATATGTAGAGGAGCTTTCTGAGCAGATGTCAGTGTGGTGAAGCTATAGTACATAGAGTATATGATATGTAGAGGAGCTTTCTGAGCAGATCTCAGTGTGGTGGGTGAAGCTATAGTACATAGAGTATATGATATGTAGATGAGCTTTCTGAGCAGATCTCAGTGTGGTGATGCTATAGTACATAGTGTATATTATATGTAGAGGAGCTTTCTGAGCAGATATCAGTGTGGTGAAGCTATAGTGCATAGTGTATATGATATGTAGAGGAGCTTTCTGAGCAGATATCAGTGTGGTGAAGCTATAGTACATAGAGTATATGATATGTAGAGGAGCTTTCTGAGCAGATCTCAGTGTGGTGGGTGAAGCTATAGTACATAGAGTATATGATATGTAGATGAGCTTTCTGAGCAGATCTCAGTGTGGTGAAGCTATAGTACATAGTGTATATGATATGTAGATGAGCTTTCTGAGCAGATCTCAGTGTGGTGAAGCTATAGTACATAGTGTATATGATATGTAGAGGAGCTTTCTGAGCAGATCTCAGTGTGGTGAAGCTATAGTACATAGAGTATATGATATGTAGAGGAGCTTTCTGAGCAGATATCAGTGTGGTGAAGCTATAGTACATAGTGTATATGATATGTAGATGAGCTTTCTGAGCAGATCTTAGTGTGGTGAAGCTATAGTACATAGAGTATATGATATGTAGAGGAGCTTTCTGAGCAGATCTCGGTGTGGTGATGCTATAGTACATAGTGTATATGATATGTAGATTAGCTTTCTGAGCAGATCTCAGTGTGGTGAAGCTATAGTACATAGAGTATATGATATGTAGAGGAGCTTACTGAGCAGATCTCAGTGTGGTGAAGCTATAGTACATAGTGTATATGATATGTAGATGAGCTTTCTGAGCAGATCTCAGTGTGGTGATGCTATAGTACATAGTGTATATGATATGTAGAGGAGCTCTCTGAGCAGATCTCAGTGTGGTGAAGCTATAGTACATAGTGTATATGATATGTAGATGAGCTTTCTGAGCAGATCTCAGTGTGGTGATGCTATAGTACATAGTGTATATGATATGTAGAGGAGCTTTCTGAGCAGATCTCGGTGTGGTGATGCTATAGTACATAGAGTATATGATATGTAGATGAGCTTTCTGAGCAGATCTCAGTGTGGTGATGCTATAGTACATAGTGTATATGATATGTAGAGGAGCTTTCTGAGCAGATCTCAGTGTGGTGATGCTATAGTACATAGAGTATATGATATGTAGATGAGCTTTCTGAGCAGGTCTCAGTGTGGTGAAGCTATAGTACATAGATTATATGATATGTAGATGAGCTTTCTGAGCAGATCTCAGTGTGGTGAAGCTATAGTACATAGAGTATATGATATGTAGAGGAGCTTTCTGAGCAGTTCTCAGTGTGGTGAAGCTATAGTACATAGAGTATATGATATGTAGATGAGCTTTCTGAGCAGATCTCAGCGTGGTGGGTGAAGCTATAGTACATAGTGTATATGATATGTAGATGAGCTTTCTGAGCAGATCTCAGTGTGGTGAAGCTATAGTACATAGAGTATATGATATGTAGAAGAGCTTTCTGAGCAGATCTCAGTGTGGTGAAGCTATAGTACATAGTGTATATGATATGTAGAGATGCTTTCTGAGCAGATCTCAGTGTGGTGAAGCTATAGTACATAGAGTATATGATATGTTGATGAGCTTTCTGAGCAGATCTCAGTGTGGTGAAGCTATAGTACATAGTGTATATGATATGTAGAGGAGCTTTCTGAGCAGATCTCAGTGTGGTGAAGCTATAGTACATAGAGTATATGATATGTTGATGAGCTTTCTGAGCAGATCTCAGTGTGGTGAAGCTATAGTACATAGTGTATATGATATGTAGAGGAGCTTTCTGAGCAGATCTCAGTGTGGTGAAGCTATAGTACATAGTGTATATGATATGTAGATGAGCTTTCTGAGCAGATCTCAGTGTGGTGAAGCTATAGTACATAGTGTATATGATATGTAGATGAGCTTTCTGAGAAGATCTCAGTGTGGTGAAGCTATAGTACATAGTGTATCTGATATGTAGAGGAGCTTTCTGAGCAGATCACAGTGTGGTGAAGCTATAGTACATAGAGTATATGATATGTAGATGAGCTTTCTCAGCAGATCTCAGTGTGGTGAAGCTATAGTACATAGAGTATATGATATGTAGATGCTAGGACACAGCTCTGCCCTCAGCATGTCTAGCCCTGTCAATCAAGAGGAGGGGGGAGTGTGCAGAGCACAGGGGGTGTTACAAAGCAGTGCTCCAAGGATTCAGCCCTGCCTCCTGGTGCTCCAGTTGCTCATTTGCATATGAATAAAAACGCAGATATCTATGCAGCTTTTTAGCATAAATATAAAGATATGCATAGTTTTAATCAGCATGATGAGCCCTACCAGGCAGTATGTCTGGTTTAGTAGGCTTGATCCTGGTGACATGGCCACTTAAAAAGAGAACTCTAACCTATCACAATGTCTTTAGCTGCTTCTCCTCGGTCCCATATTCTAATATTTTGCCCCTATCAAAAATGTGGTTCACAGATGCATCCACCTCCCTCTTCTTCTACAACTAGTTGTAAGTGCATGAACTCAATGTCTGCAGCTCTGTCCTCAACGGGTGGCCGGGGGCACCGCAGCAAAGCGGAAATTTCGAAAGGTAGACATTGCTAAATCAGCACAGCAACCCCTAATCCCAGGATGCATAGGAGTCCCAGGGTTTGGACTTCCATAGTTTAAATAGTAATGGCACCTCCTAGCAATTTGTCTTCCCGTTATAAGACGGGGGCAGCCCTGCAGACATGCTCTGCACCACCAGGTGGTGCTATAAAACATGCACTCTATAGAAGGGAGGCTCAACCTGTGGCCCTCCAGCTGTTGTAAAACTACAACTCCCACAATGCCCTTCTTTAGGACAATAGCTGTAGGCTGTCAGGAAATGATGGGAGTTGCAGTTTTGTAACAGCTGGAGGGCCGCAGGTTGAGTACGCCTGCTCTATAGCCATAGCAAACTTCAGGGTATGTGGTACCAAAAACCGGGTACTAAACCCATATGTCAGTGAATAGCCCAGGGGCTCAGGGGCGTAGCTATAGAGGGTGCAGAGGTAGCAGGGCCTATGAACCTGAAGGGGCCCAAAGACCCTTGTGCCGCATAGGAAGACACACAAAGCACTGAGGGAAGGGGGGCCCAAGCTGAACTCTTGCACCAGCGCCCATGAGCCTTTAGCTACGCCCCTGCAGGGGCTCACTAGTAACAAAAACCCGGGTCCATTCCCGAAGCACCCCTAGGAAAGCCCCAGTCATACAAGGATCGGGTACAACCCTTACATGTCATATGTAGGATCTTACCGGATGCAGATCTCCCACGTAATACTGCTTCAGCATGTCCCGGGCATCGACAGAATGTCCGACATCTTCAAAGCTCTCTGTGGCGTCGGCTCCGGCCTGCTCAAACAGGACCTCCTCTCCCCCGGGATGCTGCGGAAATAAGACAAGATGAAGTCACACGAGGAAGAGCCGGAACCTTTATTTTCCTAATCTTAGAGAACCATATGGTCGCTCCTATAATCCTGACATTTAAAGGGGTTGTCCCAGCTTATCACCGATCATCAGTATAGGCGATCAGCGAGCATCGGACCACGGGGACCAGCAGTGATCCCGAGAACTGGCGGCCATGCAGGGGCGCACCACCAACGAGGCCAGATGAGGCGATCGCCTCAGGCAGCACCAGGTAGGGGCAAGAGGGGGGCAGCCGAAGGGAAGAGGATGCGGCAGTTGCAGAGAGAGCGGAACCTCTAGGTGTAATGGTAACGCCCCCGTTGCTCCTAGAGGCTCATTTGCATATATTAAAACATCATTTTTCTAAGCCATGCGGGCACATAGGAACATGAGACCAACACAGATGCCTTCAGCTGCCAAGCGCACATGTAACAGGTCAGCCGGTGTCATAGGGACAAAACTGCTGACAGATGCCCTTTAAAGGGGTATTCCCTGGAGAAGTATTACTAGGCAATGTATAGAGCATTTCAAATGAAGTGTTTCTGCATTATACATGCCATAAAATATTCAACGGTTTATTTTACGTACTTTACATTATTCTCTCTGTTAGTGCCCCCCGATTCCCTGCTTCCTCCGCTTCTGAAGAGCTGAGAGATGCAGGTGCATGTGAAGAGCTGCTGCCCACCCACAGAAAGGGAAGACACCGGAGCCGCAGAGAGGTGAGCAAGCTAAAGAGGTGAAAAATGACACCGGAGAGCAGCGTTATACCGCACTGGTATAGTTTAAAGGGGTTATGTGAGAGTATAAAATGTCCCCCCGATATGCCGGACCCCCCACACGGAATATACTTACCCTGCTCTCCCCCGTGCACGGATGAAAACATCTGGTGTCTTTAGGGGAGCAGCCAATGGCAGGAGGGGACGAGCCTCCCTAGTATGTTTTCATCTCGGGGACGAGGAGCGGTGCGGGCACCCGTGTCAGTATATTCCATGTGGGGGGGGGGGGCAGTATATACTCTCGGATAACCCCTTTAATAATGGTGTGCGTTACTCCACATATTAGTTAATTCACGGAGGACTGGATGTTGACATCTCGTGCTGCTGTGACCTTTGTACACGGTTATTTAATCACAGGGTTGCAGACTTTATAATTATAGGAGAAATCCACGTGAATTAATAACGTCAGGATCCGTTCTGTGACGCCTTACAACGGGTGTCTTTTAAGAAGCTGATATTTCAACACCCAGTGCTTTCCAGTGCCAGGGACAGAAAGACGTCTTTACGCATTCCCTTAGGCACCAAGCATCCAGTTCTACCAGTTCACCCCCATTCCATTCCCAGGGTTGTTTTTTGGGGCATTAATGAAGTCTCTTGCAGGAATCTGCTGTGTAAAGGGGGGCTCCGGGTCACAGCTGTGTAGAGGCGACCATAAATATTAGAATATAAGGGCCATTTAATGACCGAGCTGTGCCACTGGGCAGAAGGAGATGGCGCACCCAGACAGAAATGTAAAGGGTTACTGGGACTTACCACAAGAGGGAGTAAACCTGCTTCCCCTGCTGCCCTGTAATAAGGCTCTCAGAGGCTACCTTTGGGTAGGGCACCTTTTGGCGAGAGATCGATGACATGCCTCTAAGACACACTCAAGGACATTTTGCCCAGTTGAGATGAGAGGCATCATTGAACTGAGGGCAGGATGGTCATTTCGACGAATTGCCCGCCATCTGACCTAGCTGTTAGGAGGTGCTGGTTATTTGAGGGCACGCCCACACGGGGAACCGGCTCAGACACCAGTGGAGAAGATCGTTCGATCCGGCGACCAGCACGAGTAGCATGGTTCCATAGTTTTGTTGTCCTCCATCCAGACACATTACACATCCCTGTCTCTGCCCGGCGCCATTTCAATCCTGCCTTTGGTGTGGAGGATGCACTGCCCGACCGCTGGTGTGATGATCTGCGGAGCCATCGCAGGCGACAGTCGGTCGCCCCTAGTAGTGATACGACGTGGTTCATGGCGGGGCTTCCAACCACTGGCATTTCTCAGCAGGATATTGCTCGCCGCACACAGCAATAGTGGTGAGCGTCACTCCGTGTAGGCAAAATTCGTTTCAACTGAAGTCGCGCCAGACAGCGGGGAATTCATTTGGTAATCACTTCTGCGTCTTTCAAAACATTTAAAATGGAAATCCAAAGTCGGGTTCGGTATCGAGGTTTCGGCCGATGACAAACCTGACTTCAGATTCCAAACTTGAGATGTTTTTAAAGATTCCCGAATTCATTTACGAAAGTCTCGTGCGACTTCAGATGAAACTAATTTTGCCGCCACGCTACATTTTAATGCTGTACAGACAAAGGTCTCCGGACAGCACTAAAACAAAGCTCGATTCACTCAAGAGAAGTGAGTGCAGCTCTGGAGTATAATACAGGATGTAACTCAGGATCAGTACAGGATAAGTAATGTATGTACACAGTGACTGCACGAGCAGAATAGTGAGTGCAGCTCTGGAGTATAATACTGGATGTAACTCAGGATCAGTACAGGATAAGTAATGTATGTACACAGTGACTGCACCAGTAGAATAGTGAGTGCAGCTCTGGAGTATAATACAGGATGTAACTCAGGATCAGTACAGGATAAGTAATGTATGTACACAGTGACTCCACCAGCAGAATAGTGAGTGCAGCTCTGGAGTATAATACGGGATGTAACTCAGGATCAGTACAGGATAAGTAATGTATGTACACAGTGACTGCACCAGCAGAATAGTGAGTGCAGCTCTGGAGTATAATACAGGATGTAACTCAGGATCAGTACAGGATAAGTAATGTATGTACACAGTGACTGCACCACCAGAATAGTGAGTGCAGCTCTGGAGTATAATACAGGATATAACTCAGGATCAGTACAGGATAAGTAATGTATGTACACAGTGACTGCACCAGCAGAATAGTGAGTGCAGCTCTGGAGTATAATACAGGATGTAACTCAGGATCAGTACAGGATAAGTAATGTATGTACACAGTGACTGCACCAGCAGAATAGTGAGTGCAGCTCTGGAGTATAATACAGGATGTAACTCAGGATCAGTACAGGATAAGTAATGTATGTACACAGTGACTCCACCAGCAGAATAGTGAGTGCAGCTCTGGAGTATAATACAGGATATAACTCAGGATCAGTACAGGATAAGTAATGTATGTACACAGTGACTGCACCAGCAGAATAGTGAGTGCAGCTCTGGAGTATAATACAGGATGTAACTCAGGATCAGTACAGGACAAGTAATGTATGTACACAGTGACTGCACCAGCAGAATAGTGAGTGCAGCTCTGGAGTATAATACAGGATGTAACTCAGGATCAGCACAGGATAAGTAATGTATATACACAGTGACTGCACCAGCAGAATAGTGAGTGCAGCTCTGGAGTATAATACAGGATGTAACTCAGGATCAGCACAGGATAAGTAATGTATGTACACAGTGACTGCACCAGCAGAATAGTGAGTGCAGCTCTGGAGTATAATACAGGATGTAACTCAGGATTGGGAATGTATGTGCACAGTGACTCCAGTCGGTGCCGCTCTGGAGAATGAACAGAGTGCTATGGACACATGTGACAATTTTTCCTGCGTATACGTCAACAGAATACTTCTCACAGCTGAGGGTTTGCTACAATGTATCCAATGTACAGAATCCTATGTGAGATAAATCTAGATTCCAGGCCGATGCATTATAGCAAATGGGTCAGGAGAGAAAATATATTGGTGCTGCTGCCGAGGGATTCAGCTTTTGCCTTCACTTATCATAAGAAATATTTGTGATCAATATGGCACCGCCGCCGCCAATCACCTGTTTGAAGGTCCATTGGTCACATCGCTGCCTATTGTGAGCTGGGAACGGTCTTGGGTTGCAAAACCAATCACAGTCACTCTACAATGTGTGGCACTGTGCTTGGTAAGTGGAGAGCCGTGGTGGCTTCATACAGCTGATCGGCAGGGCTGCCACGTGACGGACCCCCCACCGATCTGATATTGAAGACTCCGCCTAGCATTCCCATGGCGAGACACGGTACATCACTGGATCTGCGGAAAAATCCCTTATGCGATTCGGCACAGGGTAAGAGAGCATCGGAGCATGAAGTGCTCATCTCAGGGGGGCTTGCATTAAGCCAGATTCATGGAAAGGTTTCCTTTTTTTTTGACATTTTACGTTTTGTTTTTTTTTTTGCTTCAGTTCTTGGAAGTCAAAGGTCTAGTTTTTTTTTACATAATGTAATGTAAGCTGGTATTTTCTTTACACCTAAGGCACATATTTTGTGTCAATGGAATTTTTTCTTTCTGCATGGCGTTGTATTTTTCCATAATGCTGGAGGAGGAAGGGGGGGGGGGGGGCATCAAAGAAATATGCAAGGCATGCAAAAAATGGCATTAAAAAAAAAAAAAAAAAAGGCAGGTGCTTAAATACTATTTGGGCAAAAACACCTGAAAAATATGTCTTAAAAACAAAAAAACAACAAAAAAAACACTACTGCGATGGTTATATTAAGATTGTTAGTTTCTGGAAGGAGTTTCGACGCCTGAAGGAGGGAAGAAATGTTGCAAGAGAAATTACAGTGAGAGTTGGGAGCTATAAAAGTCGCCCCACGGGCGCAGGGTTGACAGGCAATCGCTACTAGAGCATTAGGAAATGCCAAGTTTGAAAAGACGCATTGTTTGAAGGTCACGGCGTAAATCTGGTGTAGGAAGGGCCGGTCTCACCTCATTTACCTTACTTCTAGGAAAAAACGAAACTGTTAGGCCTATTGCACACGACCGTATGCGTATGGCTTTTTCCGTATTTTGCACTCCGCAAAAAATACGGATGACGTCCGTGTGCATTCCGTTTTTTACGGAACGGAACAGCTGGCCCCTGATAGAACAGTACTATCACTGTCCGTTATGCGGACAATAATAGGACATGTTCTATCTTTGAACAGAACGGAAAAACGGAACCGAAAGGCATACGGAGTACCTTCCGTTTTTTTTGCGGACCCATTGAAATGAATGGTTCCGTATACAGAATGCAAAAAATGGCCGGTAAACTGATAAAATAAACGTTCGGGTGCATGAGGCCTTAAGTATACCTAGAGTATAGCACGACTAGCAATTCCTTAAAGGGGTATTCCCATCACGCTTTTTCATACTTACCTGCTCTCGGCGCGCCGTTCCCTTCATGGTTTCGGCAGGGGGCGGGCTCCATCTTGATTGACGTCTTCTCACGGTCTACTACAGGAGGGATATATGAGCAATCTGTGCTACGGAAATTATGGGGGTCATTTACCAACTGTATACACAAGTTTTCTGGCGTATGTCTGTCGCCAATTGTGACTTTTCCCCCCATTAATGCCGGGTCTAAAAAAAGGGGGGGCGTGACGTAGGTGGGGAAGGGGGCGTATCGTTAGGCCTGTCACATTTATCATTTTCTACACCAAGGAAGCTGGCGGTGGATGCACCCAATGCCGGCGCCTCTACGTAACTCCGGCGAATCCACCACCAGGGGTTAAAAAATAAATGACCCCCTACGTTCCCCGCACCTTCCTCTCCTCACCGTCACCATAATACAGACGCCATTGAAGGCAAGTGGAAGGGGCAGGATGGCAGTCAACGTACTCCTCTCTCCTTTAACAGAGAGGGTCAGTATCACGGTAAAGCTTCATGCGCGTGTCCAGATTTCGATCAGCAAACCACAGATCCGCAAAACAAGGATCCCTTCTGTGTGCACTCTGCTGTTTTCTCCTCATTCCCATCAATGGAGACGGCTACTGTCATCCGCAATGCGGACCAGAATAGGACAGGTTCTGTTATTTGTTAAAAGGCCGTAGGGATCCGCAAAAATAAAATACAGATGTGTGTGCTAGCCGCCGTATGTGAATGATGGAGCGCAGCTGTAAGAAATCCAATCTCCCTGCGGAGACTCGAGCGAAATCACTACTTTAGGCCTTCTGCACACAATCGTATCCATTTTTGCAATCTGCAAATCCCGGATCTGCAAAATACGGATGCGGTCCAAGCGCATCCCGCAATTTTCCCAGGACCCACTGTTAAAAAGTCTACTTTTGTCCGCAAAATGGACGGGTTCTGTAAACTGCAGCCTGGCTGCACAGATGTGGACGGAACACGGATGGTGTAGGTCATCAGTATCGGAACGTTGGGGGGGGGGGGTCTGACTCTCCGGACCCCCGCGGCTTTCTCTCTGCTTTACTAGACCAGTGACGTCACGTTCATTGGTCACATGGCCATTGAAGTCAATGGAGCTGAGCTGTAATACCGAGCACAGCCGCTATACAATGTATACAGGAGCGCCACCGTCCTCTCAAAACAGCTGATCGTCGGCGGTCCCAGGTGTTGGAATCGATGGTCTATCCTCAGTTTAGACACCCCCCGCGATCAGATTTTTGGGGGGGTAGCTCCAGCGCCAGAAGCCTGTGCCAGAATTTTACAGCTCCACCCATTGTGTAGTGGATGGATCTGCGCAGCGAAGTGAGTGGGAGCAGCGCCGAAGTGACCGGCTCCATCCACTACACCAGGGATCAGCAACCTTCGGCACTCTAGCTGATGTGAAACTACAACTCCCAGCATGCAAACATGCTCGGCTGTTCTCACAACTCCCATAGAAGTGAGTGGAGCATCCTGGGAGTTGTAGTTTCCGAATATCTGGCGAGCCGAAGATTGCTGGTCTCTGCACTATACAATGAACGGCGCTGTGTAGATCTGGCGCCGGTGCTACCCCGACGCAGCTGATCGGTAGGGATGCCAGGTTACCCCCCTCACCGATCTGATAAATGATAGCCTATCAATATCAAAATCCTGGTCAACCCCTTTAATTGCTGCAATACTGATCACAACCCGTGGACAAGTGGGACGCTGAGTCCACGTGCAGATTGGTCATGGATTTCCCTGGGGATTTGCCACGGATTGACCCTGTGCATCGCCTATTTCACCCCGGAGCCCTTATACACGGGGACGGGCTGTCACGCATCATGGGGCGGGTCTATATATATTTTATACACGGCCGTTACTGAATCGCACGCAACGTTTCGCCCTAAATAAACATTGGAGCGCTCACGTAGGATGCCTCGCCGCACCACACCCCAATATAAAGATGGCAATCAGATGGTCTAGGCGGAGGACACACCGCAAAACGCGCGGGGCTCGGTTTAATCTGGTCTTTAATGGATGTCACAAGATGTCAGTTGTGCACACACACAATTTACAACTGTGTGAACATTACGTAGGGGCCACGGCGAACTCTTCACCTTGTTGAAAGTAGGGGTCCACCCTTCCTTACGGCAATTTACTATGCAGCGGGTGAAACGTGTGGCGTGTCGGGAAGCATGTTGCCTGGCCCACGGCACCCTCGTGTGGCGAGTACCACCAACTGCAAGCATCCTGCAGCGAAAATAGAATTAAAGGGCAGTTTCACGTGACAGCCTCATGTTGGCATTTAATGCTCCCACTATTGGACTCAGGGGCGCAGTCCTCGCCTGGTCTATTTAGGGATTATAGGGAACACCATGGGGTGCAATATGCTTCCAACCAGTGCATGATCCTTGGAAGGTAACGATTCTCCTGGATTTACTTGGCTACTACCTACAGGTGGCGCTAGAGACACGGGTTCCTTACTTCTGGAGGAGAGCGAACGTGCATGCTCTGTAGATGAATGACGTGTATACCGGGCAAAGAACTGGTACCGGCACCTGAAAGTGGTTCACATCAACAAGTTGGGGGTAGTCCGCCACCCCTGGAAGTAAGTTTTAGGAAAACGGCACTGGCCACCTGGTTAGCGACTCCAGGGAATCTGAGTGGTGTGACTAGAAGACAAGGCATGGACACAGGACAGGTCGGCAGAGCAGGTAGGTCTTAAGGTGGCCACATTACGGAGGGACCGCTCATCCATTCAATATGTATTGCCCACGTGGCTAGTGTTTGTTCCGTCTATGTCAAATGCAGGAAGGATCGGGCAGGTTGAACTTCGACATGCCTGATCCCTTGTTCTGCTGGCAGATGTGCATGCTCAGCCAAACTGAGCGTGCATGTGTACGAGGAGATCAGGAGGAATAGCAGTTGGCCATAAGAGTAAAGTGGGCTGAAGCCTCCGACACGGTCGGGACACAGACGTGTCTGTCCTGAGACCAGTAAGAAATAAGGGCGGACTAGACGGACCATGTGGTCTTATTCTGCCCTCAATCTATGAGATTTAGGGCTCATGCACACGACCGTATGTTCTTTCCGCTTCCATTCCGTTTTTTGTGCGGCCCATATGCGGAAACATTCACTTCAATGGGGCTGTAGAAAACACGGAAGTTAGTCCCTGTGCATTCCGTTAGTCCGCATGGCCGTTCCGCAAAAAACTAGTGCATGTCCTATTATTGTCCGCAAATCACGGTCCGAGGCCCATTCAAGTCAATGGGTCCTCAAAAAATACAGAACGCACTCGGAACGCATCCGTATGTCATCCGTATTTTGCGGATCCATACTGTAGAAATGATACGCCCAGCCCATATTGCTCATGTGTTTGGTGATTAATAAGTTACTGTTTCCATTTTCGATCCGCAAAAAAACTATCAAATACGGAAACCATATGTTTTGTGGAATAACGAAACGGAAGAGGACTTAAATCAGAGAAAAAAAAAACCTCAGATGGGGAACAACGGATCCGTGAAAAACAGAACGCAAAACAACAACGGTTGTGTGCATGAGCCCTTATCAAAAGGGGCGCTAAAGGAGCTCTGAAAAATCTAAGGTGGAAGCCGATTGGTTGCCACAGGTCTCCCGTGTAGCGGAGAGCAGTGGCTACGGTTCGGAACAGCAGAAGTGCTGATTCGGGCCGTTTAACCCCTTAGATGCCGCGGTCTATAGGGACCATGACATAGCTTAGACGGAGGGAACGCCCTCTTTCTCCCTTTGCCCCACGAACGAGACAGTGGGGTGCCGATGTCTTTGAAGGTCCCAGCCCTGCCTGCGATGTATCCTAGCCGGCCACACCTCTCTGGCGCAGCCTGCTGGTGTCTGTTAGTATAGCACTCACAGAGTAATTCTCCGCAGTGCATAAGCAATACAGAAAATTACAGAAGCGATCAAAAGATCGCCTATTAAAGTCCCCCCTGTGGGGCTATTAAACGGTTACAAATAAAAAAAAGTAAAAAAAAACAACACCACGTTTTCTCCAACTGAAAAACAAACAAAAATAAATAAATAAATAAATAAATAAATAAATTAATTAATTGCTCGGTCACGCCCGAAATGCATGCAGGCGGAAGGGGTTTTGTCTAGACTATTCTGTCTAATAATTAGTTGTCACGAACCCTCCCCCATCACTGAATACCAATATACCCTCATTAGAAATCGCTTATATGTAATATAAATATTCGATTTTTCCCTCCAGGTTTTTGCAGACCTAATTGCGACTATTCCTCTTCCTGTGGGCGCGTGCCTAAATGGGCACCTCCCCTTTAAGAGAAGCTTATAGCGATGCCCCCAATATCCTCCATGGGAAAAAGAACAAAGAGCAAAATCCCTTTGATCAGCCCCCAAGTTACTGCAAGTCAGGGGCCCCGGGAACCAGAGCGGCAGGCAGTCAGCTCCTTTCATCAAAGGCCGCAAACTGCCAGTGGGGGGGCAGCGACCTCCGATCCGGGAGTGGGGGCAGGATCTGCAGCCATGGGACAGGACGGAATGAAAGGATTTGAGAATGCCTGGCACAGAGGCAGGGGGTGCGATGGCTGGCAGAACAATCTGCCACCATGCGTGCCGCCATCCCTCTTTTCCATTTTCAAAAAAACTGGGGGGTAGATTTAGAAATACCGGTGGTATCCGCTAAACCGCCGTCAAAACAAACACCCTTCTATGCATTGTCAGCATGATCAACCCTATTAAACCAGGCATACTGCCCAGTAGGGTTGATCATGCTGATTAAAACATAGGGGGTCATTAACTAACACCTATTTATGCGACACTGTGCGACAATATTTTGTTGCGCAGGTGTTTTTAGGTCGCCCTTGCCACTTGGAAGTGTCCAGGGAGTGGCAGGGGCGCGATGGGGGGACAGGAAATCGGCTCGACAAAATTACTAACAGTTACAACTGGAAACCGGCGTAAATGTTGATGAAAAACGACTCCAGTGAGTGGCTGGAGTCATTTTGACTCCAGGTGCACAGACTGCCAGGGGGTGCACCTAATTGACGACGGAGTGCACGCCACGTCATGAATTAGGAGCATCCTCTACCAGAGCAGAGGGGAAACAAACCCAGCGTAAAAATCCGGCCTTTGTGAATGACCCCTAAAGTCTTTTATCTGTTTCTAGCTTGAATGGCGGAGATACCATTACGTTTATATTTATGCTAATTAATTAGTCGCAGCACCGAGGGGCTGGCTGTAGTAATAGGAGCACCACTACGCCCTGGAGCTCAGTATACACCCCCCCAATTTGACAGACAGAGCAAGACATCTCATCTTGCCCTGTCTTCTGACGCCTGCGCTGTGGCTCGCAAATTCGCAGTGCGCAGGCACCGACGACCGATTCCACCTGGCGCTAGCGGCTTTAGAGACAGAGGAGGAACGCTCCCGGTTGGAACAACGTCGTCGGCGCCTGCACACTGTGAAGCTTTGTCAGCCTTATCACCACAAGACGAGATGTCTTGCCCAGGGACGAGGGGGGGTGTACTAAGTACAAGGGCGTAGCTGTAGTGGTGCTCCTAGTGCTACAGCCAGCCCCTCGGTGCTCCAACAAACTAATTTGCCTAAATATAAAACAAATGGTATCTCCGTACAAGCTAAAAACAAAAAAAAAAAGATATCCTTTTAGTCGTCATGATCGACCCTACCAGGCAGTATGCCTGGTTTAATGGGGCGGATCATGCTCCTGAGAGACATACAGTGCACACTGTCTTTAGAGACTTTGGGCAGCCACCTACTTCCTTAGGGCGCCCTATACCCAGGTCCTACCTGATGACACATTCCTCTGGCACGCAGAACTATCCGCAGCGGAATTTCACCATCCGGACGGGCCCTACAGGATTGTGGGATTCTAGATCCATTTTCGGAAATAAGCAGCTTCTGTTGGGGTCACATTCCAGTTGGATTACCCACAGCGAGATCTCCGCCAGATTCCTCCACCCTGCATTACTTACCCAGTCGTCATTATTTACTGGATCTGTACCGCAGAACCTGATGGACACTGAATCTCTGTCGGCGGTCAGTACTCAGCACTTTATATAAAATGAGGGGGATTCAGACCCAGAGAACCAGTATTTGGGGACTGTATATTGTGCCTGGCATCCAGCTGAAAAGGACTTTTTATTGAAAGCCACGTGAGCAAGGTTAAAGGGGTTTAACGGGTTACCGATAACAATGGCTTATCCTCAGGACAGGTCATCATTATCAGATGGGTGGAGCTCCGACACTCAGGGGCCCCACCAACCGTCTGTTTCACGCAGCCTCCGACAGCGGGACTACCACTTGGAATGAAGCTGGGAGTATAGCGCTGTTTAAAATGTAATAGTTCATCAATATCTAGCGTCCAGAAGACCCCTTTAAGGATGTTCCCGGGCTCAGTCAGCTTAATTGCCGTCTTCTCCCGGCCGGGCGGCGCGTTGTCTTCGACATGGTGACTTATTCCTGGCCTGTATAGTACAGAACCGGCATGCACGTTCGCAACTCTGCACTATACTGGCCAGGAGGAAGTCACCATGGCGCATGCGCAGCGGCGTGCGCATTCAGGCCAGGAGAAAATCTTCAGTCTTCTGCGCAAGCGCCGCCACGGGATTCGACAGGCGAGAGGTGGTCATAACCAGGGGAGGCGAAAGACAACAATCAGGTAAAACGGGACTAATTGTCTCAAAAAGGGTGGGAATTGGGTAATAAAATGTATTTACAAAAATGATCACTGTCAAATCATTAACAGGTTGTGATCATTGTGATGGGAATACCCTTTTAAAGGGGCGTCCCATCTTTTCACCCTATTAGTCTGATCAGCGGGGTCCGACCACTGGGGCCCCTGCTGATCACAAGAACGAGGGCCTGAGCTCCGCTGTCTGAATGGAGTGACTGCCGCTTGTGCTCAGCTGTCTCATAGACACGCATGTCTGCCATGCCATTCAGACAGGAAACATGGGCCCCAGTCTCATGATTGGCAGGGGCCCCGGCAACTGGATATACTTATCCTGTATCCTGTGAATAAGACTTCTTGGTGGAACAACCCCTTTAAAGAGGCAAGTCCAAGATTAGAAAAACATGGCTGCGGCACCACCCCTGTCCATGGGTTGCATCCGGGGTCCATTGGAGTCAATGGGACGGAACGGTCATACCGCCAATAACCTGTGGACAGCGGGGGTGCTGTTTTTGGAAGGAAGCAGCGACGTATTTCTAATTCTGGACAATTCCTTTAATAGAGGAACCACGGTCAGATGATCAGTCAGGCCCCAGTGACCAGATTATGGTGGAACTAATACATTCTACATACAGCAAATCATGTGATGTCCCTTTAAGGGCCTGGACCCCCCATTACAATGATGAAAGCTCTGCCCAGTCATGGCCCCGTAGCGGCACACGTCGGGCCCTCGGCTGGAGGTATACGTCGGGCCATCTTCCCAACCTATATGTCCAATGATGGGTTGAAGTGCAATACCACGCACAACCTGTGCAGAGGGGTGGCGCCGTTCATGGAATAAAGCATCCATGCTTTTTCTAATCCCGTAAATCCCTTTAAAGGCGACCTGTTACTATTCCTGACATGTCTGTGGCGGTAACTAATTGTATTAAACATTAAATGAACATCCTGGATCACCTTTTCCTAACACTATCTTGTGCTATCCCTCTATTATTCCTGCCAGAAGTTTAGGAATGAATTGCTAACTGGATATCAACAGACGGTTGTGTGTCCCGGCCCAATCTGTTACTGGCAGCGTTAATTGGAGAGGGTCAGACTGTTAGTGGACCCAGTTAGCAATTCATTCATAAAATTCTAGTAGGGATATTAGAGGATCGCTACAACATACAGTTATAGGAAAACATGCTCCAGGATTGTTATTACACGGGGAATGAAAGTAGTTACTAAACCCGACAGGGGACGGGTGCGCTTTAAATTAAGCCTGAAAGGCTAATCAGAACAGATCCCTTTTAAGAGGACCCGCCCCCGCTCCTGATCGGCCTGTGGTAATAGCTTCACGCATTCCCCGTGTAATAACGATTCTGGAGCCTCTATTCTTATGGCTCTATGTTGTGCCGTTCCTTTATTATTGCTGCTAGAAGTTATGAATGAATTGCTAGCAGTCGGCAGTACGGGTACAGAGGGGTGTTACAAGTTGGGGGTGTGTCCCTGCACAGATTTACTCTAGCCAATCAGTGCTGCTAGTGTCAGACTGTGCTGGGACACACCCCCAACTAGTTACCAGCCCTCTGTAACCTTACTGCAGACTGCTAGCAATTCATTCATAACGTCTAGTAGGAATAATAAAGGAATGGCAGGACATAGAGCCAGAAGAATAGAGGCTCCAGAACTGTTAGGAGGGGTGAGAGGTCCTCTTTAAATCAAACCTAAAATTAAAGGGGTTGTGCCCATATTTGAACTTGTCCTCTATCCATAACTGTCTGAACACTGGGACCCCAACTAAAAAACACACTGGGGGACAGTGATCTGATTCTACTGCCCCTCTGTTATTCCTCCTGGAGCTTTAAGAGTAAAATTGACAACTGGGCGTTACCAGTCTGACATATCTTGGCTACGTCAAGAAAAATGGTAACGCCCAGTATATTTGTTCTTTTCCAGGAGGAATAACAGAGGGATGGGAAACCTCAGAGCTCCAGAATTGCTATTTCCTGGGGAATTCTAGCATTTACTACCGCCGATCGCTCCGGTTGCATCATCACTTGTCGGCAGGTGACTTTTGTACCCAGACTGTCGCACCGCCGAGCGCGAAAGTCACAACCAATACTCATTTCTATTAATGAAGCAAAATGACAATCACTGCAAAAAAAGTCGCACAAGTCTCTGCAGCCCCCAGACCCCCCCGACCCCCCAGAGAGATGAGACAGGGGAGCAAACCAGAAGCTCACCTCTTCCACGAAGCTTGTGATGTCATACACCCGGCCGTGGATAACCAGCCACAGCTCCTTAGAGCTGTTCCTTTTCTTCACATCTTCCAAGGTGTAGTAAGTGACCTGAGACTCCTCGCCGCCGCTACCTTCACTGCTCGCCATTGCTAGAGTGGAGAACGCGTTACGTAACTCGCCGCGATCTGACTGCTTCCGGCTTCCGTACAAAGCGGACTGTGCTCATGGACTCAGGCGCGGTCTCCTAGGTAACAACCAATCACCTTGAGGAAGGCCGAACGCGTGGGATACAGCCGACCAATCACGGACGCCGCTGGCTTCAGGCCATTGACGAATTAGAATATACGTCAAAAAAGCGTGAAACGCAAAAGCCATTTTTGAGAAGGGCAAAACCCGGCAGTGTCAAAGGTCACGAGTCACGTGCGACGTGATGCGGAGATTATTAGAGACTATTATAGGAAATGTTTTTTTGATTCATTTTTATTAATAAAAGTGCATAAAAATGACATCAATTACCATCTGCTGGTCAGCAGAGGTTTACAAGGCAAATTCATGTACAGTTATCATATACATACATATGCAACTGTGTAAACGCAACAAGGGGCAATAAAAAAACTTGTCCAGGTTTTCTGTTATGTTGTTTTTTTTTCTCTCACCTTTTCCCATTGCCTCTGATACTGAATGGCTAAATAAATTAGTAAAGTTCTGATTCACACATCCGACCGGTGCATTGTTTCCTATGGGAAGGTGCATGACAAATCACAATAAAGAGCATATTACAGAATCAGGGGCCAACATTACCAATCATAACACTCTACAAAGGCCAAATAATATCGTTCCACCATGACCAGAGCCATTTAGGTCCCAGTCATTAAAGGGGTCCTCTCACTTCAGCAAATAGCATTTATCATGTAGGGAAAGTTACTACAAGGCACTTACTAATGTATTAGGATTCTCCATATTTCTTCCTTTGCTGGCTGGATTCATTTTCCATCACATTATACACTGCTCGTTTTCATGGTTATGACCAACCTGCAATCCATCAGCACTGGTTGTCGTGCTTGGGCACTATAAAAAAAAAAGCACCAGCCTATTTCCTTCCCCACAGAGATATAATGCTCTCCCAATAGTGCCCCCTGTAGATATAATGCCCCCCAGTACTGCCCTCTGTAGATTGAATGCCCCCACAGTAGATGTTACGTGCCCCCCCAGTACTGCACCCTGTAGATATAATGCCCCCAGTACTGCCTCCTGTAGATATAATGCCCCCAGTACTGCCTCCTGTAGATATAATGCCCCCTAGTAGTGCCCTCTGTAGATATAATGCCCCCCAGTAGATGTAACGCGCCCCCCCCAGTAGTGCCCCCTGTAGATTAATGCCCCCTGTAGATATAATGCCCTCCAGTACTGCCCCCTGTAGATATAATGCCCTCTGTAGATATAATGCCCCCCAGTACTGCCACCTTTAGATATAATGCCCCCCAGTAGCTGTAACACGCCCCCTGTAGATATAATGCCCCCCAGTAGTGCCACCTGTAGATATAATGCCCCCCAGTAGTGCCCTCTTTAGATATAATGCCCCCCAGTAGATATAATGCCCCCTAGTAGTGCCCCCTATAGATATAATGCCCCCTCCAGTAGTGCCCTCTGAAGATATAATGCCCCCTGTATATGTAATGCCCCCTCCAGTAGTGCCCCCTGTAGATATAATGCCCCCAGTACTGCCCCCTGTAGATATAATGCCCCCCCAGTAGATATAATGCCCCCCAGTAGTGCCCCTTGTATATAAAATGTCCCCTGTAGATATAATTCCCCCCCAGTAGTGCCCTCTTCGCATATAATCCATCCCCCCCCCCTCAGTAGTGGCTTCTTTACATTTAATGCCCTCTGTATGTATATATATAGTGACCCCCCCATTCCCCAAAATAGATAAGTAAATACTCACCTCTTCTGGCCTGCCTGCATCGCAACACAAACAGTCGCCGGGTCTCTGGCGGCATGATGATGTCATAATACTACCTGTGACCTGGCGTAGGAGATCGTAATGATGACTCCACAGGGAGACTGTCTATTTGCATAATAGTCAAGATATGTCAAAAATGAATTATTTTCTTACGGGAAAATTTATCAAAACCGGTATTAAAGAAATCATATTGAAAGGTGGAATCTGATCGGCTGCTATGGGCAACTAAGCCAGATTTCCTTTGCACCAGTTTTGATAAATCTCCCCCTTATTTATTATTACGGGGGCTAACGATTTCTAAAGTATAAACCAGAACCATCAACTAGTCATGGGTTCCCGGAACACCCCTTTAAGCTGTTAGGCTCCATGTCCGACTGCACAGTGGAAATAAACTGCTGTCTGTTTCCCGTGGCAACCAGCAGAATTTTGAAAGCAGCTCTGGAACGGAGGGGGGAAAAAAAAAGGACAGAAAATAATAAAAATTTGGTCAAAAAGCGAACTGTATGTGGATAAAACGGTGAAACGTATTGAAATGTAATAATCATACACCTAGCCGTACACAATTATGGCTCAAGCCTGATGCAGGAGGCTGTGTTTTCGGCCATGTCCTGTGTGGGTGCAGCCGACTGTACACGGACCCATGTGATGGTCACCAGGGATGTGTCCTACGTGGACAGACAACCTCACGGCAACTTAAAAATTGAGAGGCCTGATGTCGTCCCATCTGTCAAATTTTTTTGGGCACAAAAACTGGTTTTATGGTTAATTTTTAAATTCTGTTCAGCTATTATCAGAGAATTTGGCAGCCATGTTTATAGTACGACCTTTAATAAAATAAATAAATAAAATAAACAACACCACACAAAGGGGAGTGATTTATGCAAATATAAATGGGCGGTCCTGACGTTTGGGGGCGTCCTTTTGACCAAGGCTTGGCATGTTGTAGTATGAAGACAAAATAAAATTGCGTTTTTGTCTTGAATTCATTGGTTTATCCGTATATACAGGGTCGTCGGTTTTTTAATACGACAAAACTATAGCTAAAGAGTGAGAATATCTATTTCCGCCCTTCCCATCATGGCGGCCGTGGCCTTCCAAGTCACGTGACGCCACCCCCGGAAGTGGGACGGTTTCGCGGCGAATTTTGGAGAGCAGAATGGAGGGGAGCTCTGACGAAGGTGGCCTATTGGCCCTGGAGCCTGTGGTAAACCAGTGGGTGCTGGAATACTTCTTCCATCTTTACGTGGATGCCTTCAAGAACCGCCGAAATGAGGATTTCGTACAGATACGGGATATCGTGTCAAGTGAGTGGATGTGATGTCCTGCAGGACTGCTTTACGGAGGTGACACCGAACGAGGGGCGCTCCTTGGATGTTTACTTTGATAATGTCCGGTTATGGGATAGAAGTCACGGTTTTTTCTTTATTTAAACACCCCCCCCTCCTCCGATCAACTTGGTTCAGTCCAACGTATTCATTGGTCCTTATGAAGCATAACCACAGCATTATGGGGCAGATCTGTGTATCTGTTATAGTTACCCATAGCAACCAATCACAACGCATCTTTAATTTCATAGTCTGCTCTTCAAAAATGGAAGCTGCGCTGTGATTGGCTGCTTTGGCAACAAGGCCATCTCTGGCCTGTTTTGCTCCAATTTTTTTTTTCTAATTTCTGAATTTCGTCTGCTGTGTGTGAACATCGTCTTACTGTTTCTAGAGAAGTTGTATCACGGAGTAAGTTGGTAGATTACGTGGGAAAGGTGGGTAACAGAGGTATCATGTCACCCAGCTTTTCCAGGATCCGATATATCAGAGACTCTTTTAGTAAGGAATACTAATTTATAGCTAGTGCCTAACGTAGGAGAGAATTACTTACATACAAGAGCGTGTAAGACCCTAAGGTCTTGTGTCCGTTAAAGGGATCATCCGAGTTGTAGTTCTACCCTTCTGGGGGTCTGTTAAAATAATGAAAAACTTACCTTACCGCGGCCCTGCCGATCCGGATCTGTCCTGTCCCCTGGGCTGCAGCCGTGGCGTATTGTTTTTGCTACTAGGTGACGTCTCGTATACCACCGCAGTCAATCGCTGACCTTAGCAGTCTCATACGGTACACCGCAGAGGTGAGGTTACTGTTATTTTAACTGGTTCCTGATAGATTAGTTCTATCATAAAACAACCTGGACAGTCCCTTCTTCAGGCATGTCCAAACTGCGGCCCTCCAGCTGTTGCAAAACTACAACTCCCAGCATGCCCTAATAGCTGTAGGCTATCCAGCCATGCTGGGAGTTGTAGTTTTGCAACAGCCTGAAGGGCCGCAGTTTGGGCATGCCTGCTTTAAATGGAACTATAGGCCCCAAGAGGGTTTTTGTCTGCTCTCCGTTCACCGACAGTGTGAATAGAGCCTAAGTCTGGGATTGTACGTGAGAGATCTGTAAGTGAATCTTAGGACAGTCGGGGTCCCTCCATATGTCGGCGTGTGATTGGGCGTCATGCATGGGGCGGGTTTCATATCATACAAGCCCGTTGTCGTCCGACCGTGTCTATATGTCATTGACCGCCTTTGTTTCTCTTATTTCTAGTATTAATACAGCGACGTCTGAAGTCCGTGGAGCAGAACTCCGAGGTTCTACGTATAATGCAGCTCCTGTCCTGTGTTGAAGAAGGAGGGGATCTTGGTAAGTAAAGGCAGTTTACAGAGTGCTCTTTTTTTGGGGAGGGGGATGCCCCTGTGCCCCCAGAGTTGTTCGTCAGACATGTTCAGGATTCAGAATTCCTGATGGGATAATTTGCTGCCGTTCCTCCAGCACGGGGATGGCCAACCTGCGGCTCTTCAGCTGTTGCAAAACTACAACTCCCACCATGCCCTGCTGTAGGCAGTGTGGGCATGCTGGGAGTTGTAGTTTTGCAACAGCTGGAGAGCCTCAGGTTGGCCATCCCTGCTCCAGCAGTTCATGTGACTGAGGCGTTTTATACCCCAATCCCGCGCTGTGCAGTAGTGAACGCTGTGCAAATTTTAAAGGGGTTGTGCACGAATTTCCAGACCTCTCGGACTGGCAGGATCTGGGCAGGATCACAAAAAAAAAATATTGTGACCATTCATCCACAGCAAGCAGAGATGTAATCAGTCTTAGCTTCGTGCGAGCAGAAGGGAGAACAGTTCACCAGCGGAGCATGACCAGACGCTGGGAGGTCAGGATGACAATCACAAAGAGCAGGGAGATGAAGGAGATAATCACAGGGAACATGGGGGGAAGAGACTCGAGGCAGCACAGGATCGTAACTTCAAACCTGGAGCCTGACATGAAGGCTCTGGGTCTCTCAGAGATGGGGCATCCCTAAGAGCCAGTGGAGCGGCACATGTCGTACGTAGTGAAGCGGGGAAGGACGGAGGCCGACGCTGCAACCTACGTCATCGCGTCTTGCTCCCTGAAAGCAGCTGCACTTTAAAAAAATAAATAAATAATAAAATAGCCGGCCCCGGTTGCTTTCTCTGCGACCGTGATCATTACTCCCCTGGAGCAGGTCTCTGCTGCGGCCAGTGATTGGCTGCATCTGCGTGAGACCAGAAATGTACTTGGAGGGATCTGAGACAAAGCAATGTAGGCCTGGGAGCTCACGGCGCGGGACCCAGTGCCGGGGATCTCGGGAGCTCACGGGCCGGGACCCAGTGCCGGGGATCTCGGGAGCTCACGGGCCGGGACCCATTGCCGGGGATCTCGGGAGCTCACGGGCCGGGACCCAGTGCCGGGGATCTCGGGAGCTCACGGGCCGGGACCCAGTGCCGGGGATCTCGGGAGCTCACGGGCCGGGACCCAGTGCCGGGATCTCGGGAGCTCACGGGCCGGGACCCAGTGCCGGGATCTCGGGAGCTCACGGGCCGGGACCCAGTGCCGGGAGCTCACGGGCCGGGACCCAGTGCCGGGGATCTCGGGAGCTCACGGGCCGGGACCCATTGCCGGGGATCTCGGGAGCTCACGGGCCGGGACCCATTGCCGGGGATCTCGGGAGCTCACGGGCCGGGACCCAGTGCCGGGATCTCGGGAGCTCACGGGCCGGGACCCAGTGCCGGGGATCTCGGGAGCTCACGGGCCGGGACCCAGTGCCGGGGATCTCGGAGCTCACGGGCCGGGACCCAGTGCCGGGGATCTCGGAGCTCACGGGCCGGGACCCAGTGCCGGGGATCTCGGGAGCTCACGGGCCGGGACCCAGTGCCGGGGATCTCGGGAGCTCACGGGCCGGGACCCAGTGCCGGGGATCTCGGGAGCTCACGGGCCGGGACCCAGTGCCGGGGATCTCGTAAGTATGATCACCAACGCAGATCTGGCCTGTCTGAGAGGTCCTGAAACTAGTGCACAACCCCTTTAAAATCCACATGATGTTCATTCTGTTGGTGCTCTTTCAGACGAGCGAGTCCATTGCAGGAATCGAGCTCCATGTGTGAGCGTGATCCTGGACTGCGTGGACCCTGCTCGTCTTGCAGGAGCGCACGGCATTGTTATCCGTGTTGAGTGAATCGGGTTTGGATTGCCGTATCCGAACCCAATTCGTTTGTAAACTTCGTTAACAATATATAGCCTCCGTCCTACTGTAAAATGCGTGGGCTCCGCTGAGTTCTTTGCGAACTTGCGGCAAATATCGCAAGACTTGCTTCGTGTCGTGTCCATGACGTGACACTTTGTTTTTTTGCATAAATTACAGTGTCAAAATCCAAAGCCGAACTCTGCTTCCTGCCTCGTTAACAAAGCCAATATGTGCCACAAATTCGCAAAGTCCTCAGCGAAGCCCATACATCTTACGGTACGGCTATATTGTTAACTAGTCGGGTTTCGGATTCAGCAGTCCAAACCCGACTCGCGAAGCCCATACATCATGATTGACAATGCTTTGTGCCTCTGCATGCTTTTCACTACAGAATCATACTGACGGCTTTATGTCGGTATAATCCTGTAGCAGTGAGGTCATGAAGAGGCACATAGCATTATCAGCCGTGATAATGCCGCGTGCTCCCACAAGACGAGCAGGGTCCAGAACGGAGGATCCCGCTCACACAGGGAGTGAGTAGACAGATCATATAGAAACCAAATCTGCCCCAAGGTCACATGCACATAGCAGTGTAGTTTCAATTCCGCACCAAAATCCACATCTGTTACTTGCGGTTTTTGGTTTGGATGCGGATTTGCCCCTGGTCTCACTCTGCTCGGGAAATCCGCAGAAATCCATTCACAGGCTGCGGATTTCTAATTCTATTCCACATGTCAATTTCCATGAGAAAAATGTCGACACTTTGTGAGATTTTGAAAATGTCATCTACTCAGCTGGTACTGTGCTGGATTTGTCGCATGAAAATCTGCATTGTGCGCACGTGGCCTCATAAATCTCAGTTTCAGATGCAGATTGTCTAATAAAATCCATGTGAGTAGTCCGCATGCAGACTGGTTAGTGACCGGTAATGCCTATCATGCATTTTTTTTTCTATGTACCAAAGCCCTTCTCCGTATCTTCAGAATGCAGGTTTGATGAAAACAAGAACGAGACGCCGCTTGAAACGGCTGTTGGAATATTGGACACAATGAACCAGGAGAAGACGTTTCCTGCTGATCTCATCCATACAAACCAGCAAATGCTTCAAGAGGCCGTATGTTTTATATTCTTTTCGTTGCAAATTGGTTACAGTAATTTAACTCCCTTCCTGCGCCACACATGTATGGCACTGGAAGTATTTAGTTGTCACACCGCGCCATAGATGGACTGCAGGAAACGAATGGAAGCAGGGGCCGCGCGTGCGCGGTGAACTCCCATTCACTTCTATGGGAGCAGCGCTTGGTGTTGGACGGACCTTAGGAAATCTGGGGTCCTCCAACCACAGCTCTCCCCGCTCCGTTCTCGTTGTAGGTGCGGGTCCCAGAGGTGGACAATGGATATGCCCCCATTGTCTGAGATGGGAATACCCCTTTAAGGCTATGGATGCTGGACTGGGGCACAGAGTGTGCAAACATTTTTTTGTCCATCTCTGACTGATGTATGAGTTCCACGCACTTTTAAAATCTTTGCTTGCTGTCAGTAAATGGAAAGATTTACGTTCAGAAGGTGTAACCCAGTGCACTACCATCATTCTAAGCCCGTACCTACCTTACGCAATACAAGCTTCTGCCTTGTTCCTCACGACGGTCTTGTTCTCATGATTCTTTTCCAGGCCGTGGTTGCCTGTATACAGAAGCAGCAGTTTAGCAGAGCCAAGGCCATCCTCAAGAAGCACATGGCGAACACCAGAAATACAAGAGTGAGTAGCAGCAAGTACAGTGAATGCTTCCTGGAGGCATGGAGGAAGGAAGAGGGGATGGTCTTCTCCAAGAAGATGGCCGGTTTGCATAACATGTGGCAGAGCTGAAAAGTTGTCTCAAAACATCTGTTCTGGATAAGGGTAGTAGTCTTTTGGAGAGATGTCACTGCATCGTTTCTTCATGACCACACCTGTCCTTACTTTAACAGATGTTTTAGAGAAGTTCTGTCATGGGTTCCTCTTTCATGGTTTAATATTATAGGGCAGGCATGCTCAACCTGCGGCCGTTGCAAAACTACAACTCCCAGCAGCTTGAGGGCCGCAGGTTGAGCATCCCTGTTATAGGGGGTTGTCTCGTGATGGTCATGGTCTAATCCCTTTACCACCTACAGTAGTACATGTATAACGTAAAGATA